>CM067564.1:69756245-70356245 GCA_034336665.1 Luscinia megarhynchos
CAGTAGCTCATATTTAGAGGATTTGGGTATACCAAAAAGCAGAAAATCAGGAAACCATAAGAAATGTGGCTGTGTATTGATAGCTGGCTTTTTTTCCCTTGGAATAGCTTTTATTTGCCAAGCAGCATGTAGACATCACTGAATCTGACTCTTGCCACAAAGGCTTCCACAAAGTGTGCATGATGACACACTCTATCTTTCACTCCAAAGTTTAGTAAAATTTATAGAAAATCCCTCCTAAATTATGTAGGATACAGATTGGATCCTGACGTTCCTAAGGAACAGGGCAGGAACAGCTGTGACATAAACTGCCCTTGTCTTCCCTGACTAATATTTTATAGACATACTTCTGTGATGCCTTCTTAGCCATTACAAAATGATCTTGCAGTATATCTGTTTTAATTAGTTATTATGAAACAGGGCAACACCTGTAGCTGGAACACAATGGTGGTGGTTTCAAAATGAAGACAAAATCTTGTAACAAAAAGAGATGCTGCTGTTCTGCCATATGAAGCTAAGCTTGTAAAAAAGAGGGGGTTAAAAAAGACTTGCTGAGCTGAGCTGAGACCCTCCTTGGTGAGCAGGAGCCTCACCACAGTAACACAACCACTTCACCTGCCCTGTCTTCTTCTGCACGGGTGGGTTATACAAGAACTGCTGAGAGGCAGCAGAACCAGCACATGAGAAGAGGCTGTTAAGGAAAAAATATTCAACAGGGATTGATTTCAGGAAAGGGAGTGCTAATGCTGCACAAAGCCAGATGTGTGACCACATATACACATGTGAGACTGTTCCTCTTATTCTCTAAGAGTGGAGTAATCCTGTATATCAGTAGAGCTCATACTGCAATACAGGCACTAATTTTTCTGCAGGGAATTGGTTTAATCAGTTTACAGAAATATTAAAGCATAAACTGTGGTTTTTCAGTAAGCATTTTTTTCATTAAACATATGACTGAATGAAATCTCTGCAAAGAAGGAAAAAATCCACAACTCTGGTTTTTTTTTCACTTGAAGTTCACCTTTAACTCAGAAGGTCCATTTCTCTTAAGCTGTTTTTACAGCAGAATTTCAGATTTTGAGGAATCTGGAAGACCCCATTTTATCTGTAGAGCTAATGGCACTATACTGTGATAAGACTTGAAAGTGAAAGCTGAAAAACAGAAAGGAGATGAGATTAAGGATTTCATTTCAGTTGGTACATGGATTAGTTTCAGTGGATTTATGGCTGTTGTTTGCAATTATGGAGCCAACTGCACTGACGCCTGTGACGGTGATTTAGTGGTACCTATTGCCAAACCACATCACTGAGAGCTCTGGTAAGGCTTCAGAAGCCTCAGCAGAGAGTGTGCACACTGTTGGCAGCCTCAGCCTAAAAATCCAGAGATAAACAGAATAGAAGCCAATGTACAGCTTTACCTTCTGGCTCTGTAGAAATCAACAACCTTACACTGTGATTTTGGCCTATCTTCTTAATATGTAGAAATAAAACCACAGCTGTTATTTTGTCTGAGACTTATAGATCTACTGCTGAATGAGAGGATAATTCTTGTTTCTTACATACGCCACTGCATTTCTTCTGATTGCTTCTTTTTAAACTAAGTTGCTAAAAATATGTTTATATATATTATTTCTGATTCAAAGCAACAGTGAACAATGTTCATGAAATACTCCCAAAGAAGAAAGGAAATAAAATCTTGTGTGCAGCTGGCAGAATATACAAGATAAAGTATTTTTTAAAAGGAGTAATTAAGGAAAAGATCCTATTTGATAGAATAATTAAATAAAACCCTTTTATACAGCTGATAGTCAATGACTCAGTGAAAAAGGAAACCTGAATTTTAAATATTAAGGATAACATCTATCTTTGCCTAGATCTGGACATTATTGGTGTTCTTCATAAATCATCCTCTTTTTAATTTAATATGAGCATCTGTAGGGTCCAGAGATAAATTAATTGCTGCCAGATTTAAATAATACGCTTGGTTTCAGGCATTTCCTGGGGATTAATGACAGGTTAGGGGAAGCCAAGGGCCTAAAGTTCAGCCAGAAACCATTAACCTCAGGTTATCATTAACCTCAGGAAACACCCTGTGTCTCAGCCATGTCTGTTCCTACGGAGTGGAAATGAAAAGCACAATGCCATGTATTTCTTGTAGGGGCTAACACCATTCCAGTTGGTACATACAGAGAATTTTAACAGCCCATGTTCTACCTGGTTAAATGACATGAAACAAATGTGTGCATCCACATGGCTCCTGTCCTGCAAAAGGAAGCATTTCATGCTTTAAATGATATGCTGCATGGATGACTTTTTTGGGGGAGCCAAAACATAAAAACTTGTAAGTCCATGGAAAACAAGGTGTATGTTAGCATGGGGCTGGTCAGCACCTTGAGGTCAACATTTGGCTTGCAAATGCACCTTGGCTGGCTCTGAGAAGCACATCTGCTGGTCTCTTCATTGCTGTCCCCAGCTGCTGTACAGCAGAATTTGGGTACAGGGAAGCAAGCCACATGTTTCTTAATTTAAGTAGTACAAAATTGTGTCTGGAGGAAAATTTCAGAGGTCCCAATTGAACTTATTAAGAGCCAAGTTTTGACCTACTTTCAGATTGCAGAGATCTCAGGAGACATAGTATCTGGATACAGAAAATAAAAACAATATTTCTAATAAAGTTTTTATACATTTTTCAGCCTGAAGGTTTCCAAGCATTTTACGAGCATTTATTAATTAACACCCACAACATTCCTGTGAGATATGTGTCAGCCCTACTCTGTGCTAGTAATGGCATCAGAGATGACACCAGAGGAAATCTGGGGAGGGAGGAAAAAGATGGCACCACACAGGGACAGGGTTCTGGGAATTCCCTCTTCTTCCTCACCTCTGCTGTGAACATGGGGCATACTATGGGCTCTGTGTACACAGACAGGGGAATTGGGAGCTGATGCTAATGCTGCATGTAAGAGATTGTAAAAGTATCACTAGGAGCTACTGTTCTTATTAAAAAGAAGGGAGCAAGTTAATCTGAGCTAATTTCAAAGCACAGCCAGTGTGTGCTGGAGAGAAAGAAGAAACTTCTGGTGAGCCTGTGGTGGTTTTCAGGTGTTGGTCCAATGAGTATTTGGGCTATGGACTGGTTCAGCTGGGCTATAGCAGCTACTTGTATGTGCAGTGGGCTTTGGATGCATCTTTCTAAGCACCAAATTCACTTATTTTATGTTAACCATGCACAAGTGGGTGCCTAGCTTGAGCTAGACACTTAGGCTTCCTCTATGAAGCCATGTGATGCCTTTCATAGTTTTAAAATAAGTGTCTAAATACTTCCTGACTTTAGAGATGTCCAGCTTTTCACACCAATTTTAATGTGGGACTCTGAAGACCATTTTTTGAGTAGCACAACATAGTTGGGGTGAATGTAAGAACAGGAGAAAGCCTGAGTATTCTCAGTAAGGGGACAGAAAAATGTCCTACTGGCTAACAGCATGTGAGCACTGTTGGTCTGAGGACTGGACAAACAACCTTTATTTACTCCCAAGCACATATACACCAGGCTGCCTTAGGCACCAAAAAGGCCACAAGCTCATGCTGGCTTCATGGAGGGAGATGATGGATGAATGCACAGAGATACTTTGGGAACAACACTTGCACCACATATTAATCTTACTGCAACTTGGTATGCTGACAGGGCTGCTCTTTGTTTTCTGGTCTGTTCATCTGGGTTTATTTCAATGCTCATTTTTTATGATAGCTTTACATGCACGAATCTGGAGTATTGTACATAGCTAGACAGTTTTTTATCTGCTTTTCATTATTATGCAACTTCTCTAAATGTTACTAAAGTATGTTTTAATATATAAATCTTTATCTAGTTTATGCTTTTGTAGCCAACATGTAACTTTTTATATTTGCTCTTTGTCTCCTTATCTTATTACCATATTTTATATGCTTCTGTTGCCAGGCTTCTTTAATTCTGCTAGTGGCAAAACCCAATCTAAACTTGTGACAATTCTGCAGACAACTGCATCACACCTTTTCATGGATTTCAATTGTTTAAGAGAAATGATACAGCAGTCTCTGAAAGCAGAACAGGGCCAAATGGCAGCAGTATGACAGGAAAAAACTGTTCTCTGGAAACTAGTAACAGAGGAATTTCCTAAAGAAAGAAAACTCCAAATACAGAGCACACAACATGTTTCCAGAAGCTGGCAGAAAACAAAGGATTAAACTTAACTAAATATCTCTCCTGCTTTTAGTCCACAGTTGACTGCAAAGAAACAGCATTAGGCCAGCTGTACAATGCAATCTAATTCCACACAAATACAATAGAGGGCTAGGGAGAGTTTGGTTCTGACTTTCTTGTGGGCTGGTAGGATAAGATATCTCACATTTACTAAAGCTTGTAAATAATTTGCCTTATAGTTTTGATTTTAGTAAATCTTGCTCTATCTGAGGTTTACTGAATGGAAGGAGAATAAATTCACACTGCTTTCTGCTTGTATACAAGGAAGGAATGTGAAAACTCCTAATGATATCAAATACTATCTCCTCTTCCTGACCTTTAGTGCTATTGGAACTGCCCTCTTGTGTAGTCGATCCTGTTTTGCACACCACTCTTACAGATGCAGGTGTTACTAATCCAAGACAAATGCCTTCTCCTGTGTTTCTCAGAGTGGATAATGCAGTGCTGGTCTCTGAAGGTGCAAGGCTTCTTCCCAGCGTTTGGAATCCAGACAAAAGCTCCACTGTGCAAGCAAGGTGGGCAGAGTAAGCAGGAAGGCACAAGAGCAGGGATGATCAAGATCTTAATGGTCTTTGGTCACTTTTTCCCCAACCTCACATTTGGAGGTAGAGTAATAGCTGTGCAGTGATACCATCCCTCAGATGAAGTCACCAGCCCAGTCTGGTCCTATTCTTCTCCCTCTTAATTCTTCCTCATACAGAAGACTGCTCTGATACATTTGACCTTCCAAAATCCTGTGATCTTGTGGATTGGGTCAAATAGCCTTTGGGCTGGAGGAGAGTCATGCCTGTGTGGATGGTGTGTCATGGAAAGAGTTCCCAGAGCCATGAGAAAATAAATCTCTTCTTGAGCAAATGGAAAGCAGAGCTACATCTGAAGTAATATTTATATGGAAAATATAAACTTCCATTGAAGAGAGACACTTCCAAATCCAGCATCTGATTTCTAAATCAAAAAGTGGTTAAAACTTTGTGAGGTTTTTTTTGGTTTTTGTGGTGTTGTTTGTTTTTTTTTTTTTAAATGATCATTTGAGAATGATTTTATAATTTCTTTCTTATTTTAATTACTTATATCTAAAATGTACAATTTATGTCTGCTTTGTGTACATGTATATATTATATACATGCAATATGCATTCCCTCTAAAATAACACTCCAAATCATTCTCAATTCCTACGACAGCAATGGCATACAGACATGCAGCTAAATTAACATATTAGTGAATTTCAAAAATACTGATTCTCAAAAAGGGAAGATATATTGTCACTCATTTCTAGCCAGGTCAATCAAGTTATATAAAACACCAAATATAGATTACAAAATGAACCAGAAACATGTAGTCTACTATTCCAGGTTCATGCATCCTTATTTCAATTGTCTAGAACTAAAAGCAAAAGGATACACTATATCATTAAAAATAAATGGAGGTTATAATTGCTTAAAAGCTTATAGCATAAAATTTGCATGACTGATGTGCTGCAAAATACAAGAGGGATTTGCTATACAGAATTTAATGTTGCTTTGCTTGAAGGTGCAGCTTGCATTTAGGCATATCAAGAAACAAGATCATTTAATGGTTTATTCATTCTATTTAACAGAATAGTTCCATGGCCCATCATCCACACATTCACCTGCTGTCAGCTGTTGTTGAGCTCTGTAATGAACAGCTGTGGAAAGGGCAAAAAACGTACAAAAACCTCTGGCTATTTGCATTTAAGATATTTAGTTCTGTGTGAGAAGAATGACATGTAATCAGCTAGACACACAGGTAAAAATAGAAGACTCCTATTTTGCCTACTATTTTCCTCTTCCCTTAGACATGGTTACAAAATTAATGAATAATTTGCATTTTGACTTTCAGAACAACATGCAATTTTTATAGGGCAAAAGGTTAGATTCTGTCTGTCCTGTTTCTGAGGGGTAATTGGAGAAGGAAAGCTCTTCTCAGTTCTCACCATGGGAACAGTACATGATCTGTACTGTCAGTACATAAAGTCTCATTAACAGGTTGGTAATAGCGAGCAATGCCCACACGGCAGGGGCAGCAGCTTGATAAAGAAGCAGATGGAAATAGCAGTGTAGTAACCCCTGAATTGTACTGTGCTGGTAATGGTCTCTCTTGAACGAGGTGGGACACCTATTAAAATCTGCAGGAGGCATTGTGCAGTGACTGTCAGAGCATCCCTGCTTGAAATGGGATTGCAGCCCTCTTATGTCTAAGAGAGCCATCCTTGAAAATGAGGGACTCATTCCCCTGGAGGCCTTGAGTGATTTCTCAGAGGCTGAAAGTGCTCCAGGCTCCCCTGGATGCCACTGGGACCTGGAAGCCAAACCAGGTCCCCAGAAAGCAGGAAAACAGGAGACAGCGAGGGGCAGCATCCCATCCGAGTCCTGCTGTTGGAAGCTGAACAATAAGTAAGTCTGTTCTCAGATAATATTCTCATAGAAGCTTCCAGGCATCCATCAATTGGAAAAATATGAGGGCTCATTTGATACCAAGAGCTTTATTTTCTGCTTCATCCACAAGTCAGAAAATTGTATTTTAAAGCTTATTTACTGGAAACAATAGGAACATTTAGTTCACCAGTCGTAGTCAGTAAAATCTGGCCAAAGGAAATTCATCCAAACTTTTCCAAATAATAAACAAAGATTCTTTAGTTGTGTGCTTTTAAAGTTTCTTCTCAGCTTGAGAGTAGTATATAAGAGATGGAAATAATGAAAAAGACACTAAGAAAGTGGTGTTCCATGAGCTAATTTGCAGGAGACCATATGACTTTGATGGTTGGAAAAATAAAAAGGTTACACTGGAAGCTTGTAAATATCAGGTGTAGCTTCTCAAATACATTTGAACCAGTAAAAACTGTGACTAAATAATTCTGAGAATCTGCAGTAAAGATATCAGCTATTACAGAGCATTTATGGCTTTGCTAAGTAGGAAAAGAACCAGTCTCTGAGAGTTAAAAGCACCATAAAAAAGGTGGAATAGTCATCTTTCTGCAGTTACTTACACTAAAATGGCTTCATTAATAAAAATTAAATTTTTATACAGATCTGGAAAATAGAGAGAAAAATCAACTAGTTTGAAAAACAATTGGAATAATTCTCTCATTGTTAAACCAGGTTACTCTGAGCATTCCAGTAAAGAGACTCTGCAAGCATGAGCAGAACTGCATGGAATGAAAAGGTGATTTTCAGAATGATTTGTCACACTTTTCCCAGCCTATGATCTATAAAGAGAAAAGTCAGAAAGTTTTTGACATAGAATCACAACAGCAGCATCTCTTTTCCTCTGTGGTGTGATCCTGAGTGGAGCTGAGTCATAGCTGAGTATCTGTCAGAGGGAAGGGGACTGAAAGACATCTCATGCAGAACATGATTTCCTTCCTTTGGAGGCTCCATGCACAGCATGAGAGTCCTTCTTTTGGTCCCTGCATTCCCTGCCCATTCTCTGATGATTGCACCCTGCTCGTTTCTGGAGCATGGTGACAACCTGAAGTATTTTTTCTGTCAGTGACTTCCTGAGGCAGGTACAGCAGTCACCAGGTCCTTGGGACTTGTTTCCTCTGCCTCACTGCCCCATGCCCAATGCACATGGTCCCAAACTGAAGTTTTAGCACCTGGACATCCTCCTCCTGTCCCATGAACTGACAGACCAAACATATCCCTCACCATGTGAGACAATAAGGCACTGCCTGGTATGATAGGAAAAGGATCTGTCTGTGTAACATGGGAAGATAATCAGGAAGAAGAATGTAGGAATAGTTGTTTGATACTTTGGCAAATTACAGAGCCTCAGAATATCTCAGTTATCAGGATAAGAGAAAAAAAGGACTGGCTAGACATTAACCATCTTATATGCAGGAAATAACCACAATTAAATCAAAAGGTTTTTTTAGTGTGAGCAAGGTAACATGAGAGGGTATGGATATAGAAGTGACTCACTCAGTAGCCCCTCAGATCAAACAATTTAAACTTCAGATATTCCATAAGATTAGCCTATTTCTGGCTACAAAGATGGAAAAGCTAGACAAATGGCTAAAACTGTTAAACTGTTAGCTTCTATAAACATTTTGATATGCAAGTTAACAAAAAGTGCCTGCTAGCTTTGCTCCCAAATAACAGCAATGCAAAGCAGAGCTGAGATTTAGCAGTTTTTGCTCCACTAGCACAGTCCCCAGGACCCAGGCCCACATTCACAGCCTTGGGCTCAGAGACAGAAGGAGGCAGAAACTGAAAAGTGTTCAGCAACATGAACATTTTCATGAACATTTACAAACTAAACCAGAAACAAACCTGGCCTCAGACGTGTCTCTCAGGCTGAGAAACCCACAAAAGAAAAGAGAGAAACTCCCATGGAAACTGGAACCAGATTCCAGCCCCAATGGCTCCTTTGGATGATTTTCCTTTTATGAGCACAAAGGTCAGGAAATCAGCCTGGATTTCAGCTGCTGCTCAAGATATCCACGCTCCTCTTTCTTCAGTTCAGACAGTTAATGCTGCTTAAATATTGCTCTTTGAGAGTGCAATTGGTTTCTTGTCTGGGTTAGAAACTGGACATGAGCTGTGTGCCTCATCTCCATCAAAGCCATCCTTCTCTCCATCACCCCTATGCTCAGGACCAGGGAATTATCAATCCCTGGCGGAGAAACATCCATGCACACAGGCCTGCTCCATGCACCACGCTCCCCTTGCACAGCCTGTCACACCCTCCTTGTTTAAACATTTCTAGACTGAAACATCCTGCCGAGCCCTGTTCTGTGGGAGAACATATTTGTGAGACAAAGCAATGCTGTGGTCTGCCAGGGGGTCTGGGACTCTCTCAGTGAATTATTCACTACTTTGCTGTGGTCTACACGCCAGGTCACCCGTGTGCACAGAGGAGAATGAAGCATTATTCATTATCAACCTTTGGTTTTCCTCTTCTAGGAGGTTGTTCCCCCACCCCTGTTGCCTTTCAGGTTTTAACAAGACATTGCATTCTTTCAGACTTCCCCTGGGCAGCAGTTTTTTGCACTTGCAGAGGTACAGCAATAATAGAGGGAAAGCCAGAGCAGTTGTAAATTGTAGCAGTTAATGTCAAATTGATGGGGCAGTGATCAAATGAAGTTCATAACCACAGAATGCAACCTGGGGGTGGAATGCTGTTTCAAAGATTGCTAATGACAGGGTTATAAAATCATAAAATAGAAAGTTTTTTCCACTGTGAAAGTTTGAAAGAATTTATTTGGCTGACCATAAGTGCTAGCAGTGCTGGGGTCAGGCTTTTATATGACATTTAGCACAATTGCTTAACAATGAGGGGACTGACCAGTCCATTTTGAGCTGAGGGAACAACACCTGCATTGTGTTGCTATTCCTGGACACCCTGAGTGCACCTTTAATGATCTTTAGGTCTTCTAGTATGTTTAATTAGAAACTGCTGATACAAAGGGAGAGCAACTGCTGGCTAAAAAGAGCAGTTTTGGGGTTTTCAAATCTGCCTTTTAAGCATCAGCATTCAAGAAACCAAAGCAGTAGGGAATGTCATAACGTTAGCACAAGGGAAAACATTTATAGCTCATCAAAGCTGGACAGTACACAGCTGTGTCCCAGCTGCACTCTCCAACCACAGTGCTAGAAAAGCCTCAGAGAGGAAAAAATAGGCAAGAACAGGAAAATATTATAAGATAAATGGGCATGAGAAAATATTGAAGACATTCCAATGCAATTTACATACAGAAGTGAAAAATGAAGAATGCAAAAGAGACACACACACTTATAGCTGGATCCTTCTGTATTTTCAGATTTATTTAGTTACATATTTATTTTTATGATTTCTGCTTCAGTTATTGAGACTAATCTGTCATGTGATTTATTATGCTTTCCTTACCCATTTGTGCTTAGCTTAGTCAAGAAAGAGCAAAGCCAGAAAAAATGTCTCGCTTGAAACTGGCCTGTTTTCTCCTCGTGGCAGAATATGGAAAAGGGGAGCAGCCCACTTGCATCTCCCAACTACATTTGGTTAGAGAGGGCTTAGCACCCTCTGATTCACACAGAACTTCCAACCTTGGCTTCCCTGCAAAAGTTTCCAGCCTGGGTCATTAAGAGTCCCTGTAAGTCCACACCTCACAGAAACGTGGCTGGTCTCTGCACAGTCACTGTGTTTGGCAAAGATGCAGGCTCAAAGCAATTTCTGGCATCATTCATTACATTCAGCTGTCCAATTTCTGATGTGATGGAGGACCTTGCCAAACAGCAAATTTTTTTTTTTTCACTTCCACTTTTCCTGCAATTTCCCTATTTTTCACTCAGAGGCCCTTCACAGCTGGGTTTCTGAAGCTGGAAGACACCTATATAGAAGATGGTAAGGTGCTGCTTCACCTTGAAGATCCCTAATCACTTTCCTTTCCTGATCCCAAAGGCATCAAAAGCCTTCATCTTTTTTAGCTTGTAGCTCTCTGGATTGGAAAACAATTATCTCACAAATTGCACCCCTCAGAAATGTAGCTTCCAGTGTTAAGATTCAGGTCTTTAAAGGTATTCAATTCTTGAAATATTTTCAAGTCCTTAAAGCATTTCAGGCAAGTTCAGAGGCTGCAGACATACCCTTGTGGGCTTTGCCTAAGCAGTGCTCCTGATAGCCTGTCACCTCCAGAGGGTTCCTGGGCAAATTCCATCAGATATTTGGTTTTTTTTTAAGCTAGATCTTCACATAAGGGGAAAAAAACTACAAACCCCACTTTTCTCCATTAGTATGTGGTATTGGACATCTGGCTTCTGTGTCAAGAACATAATACAGATGTTCTGCTGTGGAGGTCTACTTTGGTTGCTAGCAATCATTACAATGCTTGTTAAGAAACAGAGCATTGTGAGTCAGCAAATAATCCAGGGCCAGGTGAAAGCAGCTGGACAGGAATGAGCTATGTACCATCACTTGAAACAATACAATCAATGCTAAATGAGTCATTTGGCCAATTTTGTACTGTGGATGCACGGTGGAAATGGACCTGGGAGAACCACTGTGTTGAGAGAGAGAGATATGTAATGTGGTTGTGATTTTTGGGAATAGAAGGCAGCAGAATTCCTCCAGTGCAGAATCTGGAGAGCATTCTCCTGCTAGTAAGTCATTTATGCCTTGGCAAAAAATGCTTGAGATCTACAGCATCAATGAAAATAGCAAGCAGCCTGTTGCTTCTTTCCCAGACAACTGCTATTACTGGTGATGTTCTCACAGCACTGACCCACCCCTAAAATAGATTAAAATATTGATGTAAGAAGTAGCCTTCTGCTTGTAATTAATATTCCATTATTAGCATTGCATTGAGATGAGTGAGTGTAGGTCACATAAAGCTGTTGTTTTCAGTGTTTGCAACATCATAGAACTTATATTGGCTACCTGGTATTTTCTTTTAATGTTAATTACACTAATGGTTTTAATATGCTCAAAATGAAAGCTTAGATTTCTGGAGCAAGAATAAGGTGCTGATTTAGAAAGGAGAAGAATTATGTTGAAGCATATGAAATAATAGTGTGGCATTATAAGCAATCCTAATAGAAATCCTAAGAAGCAAAGCAATTTCAAATGGAACATGCAGCCCCTGGCTTACTGCAAAGTGAGATACTGGCTAAAGAATGTCTGAATTTTTGTATGTTTGTTCTGCAAGAAGGGTCTTCAATTTAGTGTCAGCAGCAGGCCTGTTGTTTCTTAAATGTTGTGTTTTGTGAATAATTTGGTAAGAATTTTATCAAGTCATCCATCTCATGCTTTGTGAGCCCAGAAACCTGGAGTCTTGTATTTTATGAGTGAAAACCATTTTCTAGAGAAAATCCTACTTATTGCCGGTTGCCTGGTGGCAGGACCAGAGGCAATGGGCACAAACTGAAACATGGGAGGTTTCCTCTGAACATCAGAAGACATTTTTTCATTGTGAGGGTGACTGAGCACTGGCTCAGGTTGCCCGGGGATGTTGTAGAATCTCCATCCTTGGAAATATTCAGAAGCTGTCTGGATACAACCCTGAGCAACCTGCTTCAGGTGTTTCTGCCTGTGCACAGGGATTGGACCAGATGACCCTAAGATTCCTTTCAGCCCCAACCACTCCATGATAATGGAATTCTGTCTTGTTTGTTAGTCTGGTTTCAAGACCCCTTATTACCACAATGTCCATGCCAAAGTGCTGGCTGATGGGAGGTGGTTACTTGTTGCAGCAGAGCTTCATTAGGGGTAGAAATGAGCCAAGACACAGACTCTCATTCAACACCATGAAAAGGGTCCTGGTTTATTCTTCTTTACAGCTCAGCCACCCTGACTCTGCTGCAGCAAGCTCCTGCTGCAGGGTCCAGCTGCAGACTGACTGTGGCTGTTTCCTGCTGGGCTGTGGCTGCAGGTGTTGGTTTGCAGGCTCTGAACACAGCTTGCACCCAGCTCAGCTGTGACTGCAGGGCTCTGACTCCATCAGACCCAGACTGACCCCACAGCAGATCTTTTACTGCAGCAGCTCTCTGCCTTGTTTTGTTCTTCTTTGTATCTCTCTGGATCATTCCTTCTTCCTCAGGGCTCCTCTTCCTCCAGCCAACCCACCCCTTTTATCACACTTATCTTTATTAGTCACAGCTGTGACCCATTAAGGGTAAGGCTGTTCCTCTTCTTTGGTAATCAGTACAACTGTGACTTATGAGGGGCAAGGCTGCCTGTAATGTCTTCTTCTACACCTCCACTTACTGGTGTTCCTCTTCTTAAAAAGAGCAAGTGCCCAAGTTGCAGTAAGCCAAACTGTCCTGTCATGTGACCTTCCTTTTTCCCTGACCTCTTTCCCTTCCAGGACCTCTTTGCTTGCACCAGCTTTTATTTATTTATTTATTTAGTCACACTTTATTTTGAGATCCTAAAATATTCTGGAAAGGCCCTATTTCTCATTTCATGTTTGTATAGCAGGTAGAACTGAGCAGTTACTCTTAGAGGAGTCAGTGCTGGTACTAAATGCCACCCTGCTGGGCATAGTCCTGAAACCAAACATTTTTGCTAATCAAATGTAGAGCTTCAACTTTTTCACTTTTCCTGTTTTGCCAAAACCCCCAAACAAAACAAAATTAACCTAGTCTTTTTGTAAAGGTATGTGATTCAGCCATGCTAAATTAGGGTCAGGTTTGTGCCTCCTGGTCATATTACATCAGGAATCACAGGGACAAATTGTTTTTTTCAGGGCTTAGAGGCTATAGGAGCACTCATGGAATATAGCATGAGTAATGAAAGTAAAGCCATGTTAAAAAGCTCCCCCATGTTAATACTTGGCAGTTCATTAGGATATACCTTGTTTACCTGCTGCAGCCTGCACACCAGATTTAGCTCTCTGCAGGAATCTGAAGGCATTTAGTGTGCAGAAGCTGTGAATTGCAATGAAAAACAAAACACTTCTGTTTCATGATTTTGTGAAAAGCAAGGTAATTAAACTGTCTGAGAGCCTGCTCATCCCTTCCAGATTCTTCCCCCGGCAGGTGAAAGTGTGGAACAGAAAAGGAGAAAAACAGATCTGATGATCTTTACCTATTGACAGGCTGGGAAACACTGTACACTTCCTCTTTAGCTCTTTGGGCTTTCTGTGAAACCTTATAATCTCCTTTGGCTTGTTAACCACTGCTGAAGCAGGCCAGATCTCATTTGCATTCCTATGTAGCTCAGAGACCTTCTAGTGATGTCAGGCTAAGAACACTTTTAATTTTTAATTAAAATCTCAATTTTCAAGTACATTTCACATTTAATACATGGGGATAAATTCTGACCAACTACATTGTTTTGCTAAGCTGTGTGGGTCTAGCTGTCTTCTTAATCACCTCTAAAGCAAAAGGTCACAACTTCATTCCTGAAAATTGACAGGACAATGAATATGTGAATGGCTGATCTGCCATATGTACCAGAAGTTCCTCATTTGAAGGAAGCATTGAGTGTGTGAGAACAGGAAAACATCCTGTGTTTAAAGATTGAAAAGCCCACGACTGCAGTGTGAAATGGTACACAGCAAATTGCTGTGTTGCATACAATAAATTGCTGGTTAATGTGTTCCCATGTTGTTTGTTTTACTCATTCTGGTTTTTTAGGCCTTTATGAGCCCATCACAATAGGCACACATGAGACCCATTAGTGACTTTATCATTAGTCTCTGGTCTCAAGATCTAGGGAAGCATTATTCACCTTGTTATACCGAGGGCCTTGAGGTGTCAGTGCCAAGATTTCCAGCTGGTATAACCAGTCCACTGAAGCAGAGAGCCCTACAGAGCTACAAGAATTTACATTTGCACATCCAGGGAGTAAACAACTCACCTGAGCTTGCACAGAAATTCTGTGGCCCAGCTGGGAACTGAATTCACATCTGAATCTCTGGCTCAGGATGGGCCTCCTCACCTGCCTGCAATGCCTGCAAATGCTATTAAATATTTATTTTGCCCATTCACAAGCCATCACACTCTCAGAAAGGATGGTTGGCTGCACTTGCCAGCTCCAGCTGGCCTTTCAGGAGCAGGCACAATGAATGAGAATGTTTCCTGCTCAACAACCATTCTTCCATCCTTTTTGACTGTTGTAGTTGACTGCTCCCCCAGACAAGGCTTTTCAACATTTTCACTGAATCAAAAAAAAAGCAGTTCTGGACTGCTTGCAACATTTAATTCACCTTGAATAATTTGGTTTCACTTTGGGACTTTGTAAAAATAACCCAAGGGCCAGATTCACAAGAGGAATGAGGTAATGCAGAGAAGCTGGTATTAAAACTGTTCCTTCCTCCCATGCCCTAGATCCCAGTCCAGGCTGGACATTCACATCATATGTGGAAAACCTTGGGTCCAATTCCTTTTTCATCTGGTCAACAGCAGGAATTTTAACCTCAGGTTGACCCACTCAGAAAATACCATAAGTGCTAAGCTGCAGTGTATGCAGGGGTCTCATGGCTCTTCTGCTTTGCCTGGACCACTTAACAATGAAAACTTAAACACTTACTGGATATAGAAATAATATACATCTCTCTAAGTTGATGATTAGGTCATTTGATGGGGGGAACTTGAGATTTTTGGTTGCTGCTTCAGTGGATGTTTATGAATATGAGAGGAAGCATTTCAACAAGGGAGAATAAATGACCCACGTTACCCACCCCCAGCCCCCAGTGCCAAGGAGCTCTCCTGGGAAGCAGTGCACTTAGTTATGTTTCTGACATAGTGTTTGTCCTACCTACTGGGAAATACAGTTTGGAGTGAGAGTGGCAAAAAGAACCACTGGCTCATCTCTGGAATTTATGCTCTAGGAATTCAAATCAGAACTCACAAATAAATTTTCTGGTCAGACTAACTATTCAGCAAAAAAAGCCATCATCCACCTCCACCTATACCACTGCTTGTAAAGTAGAAGGCTGGCAGAAATGTCCACCAGAATGTAACACTCTGAGCTAGCTCTTGCCCAGTGTCCAGCCAGGAAAAAAACCCAAGAAAACATCACCCAGACTTGCAGGATATGGGTGACTGGGAAGGTAATTGTCAAATATTGGAGGCTATATTTTACATTTCACCCCCCTCACCTGCCCTTCTCTGCCAGGGGACTCAGAAAAATGAGGTTTCTAGATCATAATCTGCAGAGAATTCCTTATAAACCCTTGGATAGGTTTCAGTTTTTAGCATTTCACTGAACCAACTGTTATTCTTCTGAACAAAGAAGCAAAAAAAATTTAAAAGCTTTCAACTAGGTCATGCTAGTATTATCATGAGTGAGTGTGAGTGGTATCATTTCACACATACTGCATCTCTCAATTAAGGAAAACGCCAGACTTCTGTTAGCAAGACAGCTGGTGGTACTCAGTGACTAAATATAGTACTGTCATCACCTAGGAGCACAGCCAGGACATTTTAATGGTTGGGACAACTGATATTTCAGTTTAGCCAAAACAATTTTTAATCATACACTGTTATTTTAAATAACCAGTGGACAAAACAGTGAATGAATGTATTTGTAATATATTTAAACCATTTTATTTATTAGGTCAATTTTTAACCAATATTCAGCTGATATTAAAAGAAATTCCACATATTGTGTATATTTGAGTTATAAAAACCAGCTTAGTAAATACAGCTGGTATTCAGCTGATTCTCTGATTTTCTCTACAGTAGATAGACTAAACTCCCTTAGACAGTCTTTTTATTGTGTGTACAGTCCCTTGATCAGTGGGGCTTGGATCCTCTAGAGAGTGATTATTAGGGATGATTCCATTGCAGAGGAGAGGCAAAGCCCAAATAAATATCTGTAGATCATCTTAAATGAAGCCTGATCCAGTTCACCCTGTATTTGATGAAAACAATTTAATCATGCAATTACAGCTGGAATAGGTCCTAAATTATGTCAGTTCGCAGAGAATTTACTTTCCTGAATAAAATCTTCCAGGCTAAGGAAAAAAGTCTTCTGGGTTCTCACCTCTCCATCAATATCCCAGACATTTTGCATTTTTGTATTAGCATTCTTTGTGTGTAATGTGGAACAAGCCAAAAGAAGACACACAATTAGGTATTGCTAAGGGTGAATGGAAACAGCTTTCTGCACATCATGCTATTGTAACTTTAAGGTCCATAAGCCTGAGCCTGCCAGGTTTACAAACAAGGGCTGTGCTCATGTGTAGCTGAGGCACAGAAATGAAGTGTCTGTTTCATTCCTGTTTCCAAAAAATACTGAGTTGAGGTCTGGTTTAGCTGTGACTGAGGAGGTATTTCAAAATGTTTATTAACAGTTTTATTGCTTTATTTCTGCTGCCAGCTCTAAACAATAGGGGCCAGGAACACCAGCTTTGTTTGTACTTATATTAATACATGGTTGCCTGTGGACATAAATGCAGAGGTATCCTCTGCAGCCAGTGGATTAGAGGACAACTTGTTAGTCCTGCTACATGTTGAATGTGAGCTGGAAAATGAATCTTATAGCGCTGCCTCAAAATGAAGATAGTCTGGAGCAGATTTTCCTGTGTGAAAACCTCACTGATTACATCCATGTTGCCTGGAACAGTTTTCTTCAGCATCCATCCTCTTTTAATACCATCCTTAGCCAGAGCAATGAAGAACGCTTTAATATTGAGTTGAATTTTTTCTTTTTTTTTTTTTTTTGGTGATAATGTCCTAGTTTTGGCTGAGATAAAATTAATTTTCTTCTTAGTAGCTAGTAGAATGCTTTGTTTTGATTCAGTATGAGAATTATACTGATACCACAGTGATGTTTAGGTTGTTGCTAAGTACTGCTCACCCCGAGTCAAGGACTTTCCAGTTTCCCATGCTCTGCTAGGGAGGAACTGCACAAGAAGCTGGGAAAGAGCATGGCCAGGACAGCTGATCTGACTTGGCCAAAAGGGTATTCCATGCCATAGAATGGCATTTCCAGTTTATAAACTGAGGAGAGCTGGCTGGAAGGGGCCAGTCACTACTTGGTGACGTGCCAGCCTCAGTCAATGGGTGGTGAGTAATTGGATTGTGCATTTTTTCTTGGGGTTTAGCTCTCTCCCCCTTTCACTACAATTAATATTAGTATTATTAGTATTGTATTATAAGTATGTATTAGTTATTATTAATATTATGTTATTAGTATTATATTATTTTACTTTGTTTCAATTATGAAACTGCTCCTATTTCAACGCTTGTGGGATTTTTTTCCTCCTGTGATTTTCCTCCTTATTCCACCAGGGGTTAGGGAGGGCTGAGCAAGTGGCTGCATTGAACTGAGTTGATATCTGGGGTCAAACCACAACAGATAAACTACAATAGGACTGAAACTAGAGAGAGGGGAAAAAAAGCTTTAATGCACTCATTTGTAAGGGCAATCTTTTTATCCATGCAGCCAAGTCAATATGGGCAGCAGCAGTGTAAATTTCTGTCTCGGTCTCTTGGCCAAGTTTTCCTCCAGCTTTCCTGCAGCCTTGACCCTCACAGGGCTGTTTTGCACTGGACCCATGAGTGAAGACTCTGTTGGCAGGACCACCAACAGGCATGCCAGAGCTGATGTCTTGTTGCAGTCACTCCTTCCTTCAGAAGTTACCTCAAAGCTGGTGCATATTTAGCCACAGACCACAGCAACAGAGGTGTGTGCATGCTTTGTTCTGTCACTGCCTCTCACCATGTTTGCATCCAGCCAAGAAGGCTCAGCTGAACAGGGAATAAACTCCTATTTTCTGAAGGTGACAAGAACTTCTGCTGGTAGCAATCAGCACAGCTCCCCTTCTTTGGGCCCTAAGGGAACCATAAAGCATTGTAAGGAACACAGAAACATTTCTTCTCATTGATCTCTACCCCGAGTTTTTCTCTGGCCTGACACATTACAAGGCTGTGCAGTGATAGGGCAAGAGGGAAGAGTTTTAAGTTGGAAGATGGAAGGTTTAGGTTAGACACTAGGAAAAATTATCTTCTCAGAGGGTAGTGAGGCACTGGAATGGGTTCCCAGAGAAGTTGTGGATGCCCCATCCCAAGAAGTGTTCAAGATTAGGTTGGATGGGGCTTTGAGCAAGCCAATCTAGTGAAAGGTGTCCCTGCCCATGGCAGGGGGTTAGGAACTAGATGATCTTTAAGGTCTGTTCAAACCCAAACCATTCTATTATTCTGTCATTCTATGATCACTGGAAAATTAATAATAGTTTGATGGTAATTGTGTTTTTTGCCATCTCAGTGCTGTTGGCTGGTATGAAAGCAGTGCTGGAGTGCTGAACTGTGCATGCAGCTAATGACACCTGGGAGGCACACCAAAGAGAGAACCAAAGACCTTGCCTTCTTATTCTTTCCTTTCTTGCCATAACACATGAAGAAGGTCCTGGAAAATTTAATATCATGGCAAGCAAGTTTTGATTTTGGATTGTTCTCTTGTTTGAATAGAAGACATCTATAGAAAGGCAAACTTCTATAACAAGGACAATTAACATATCCTTCTATAGAAAAACATTTTCCCCCCACTCATCTATTCTTTGCTCATTCACAGGTTTTAAAATTTTTTTAATTTATTCTTGCTTTAATAGCTCCATGTTTGTAGCAAAACCAGTACTGTCAGTGAATGATGTAATAACTATGATCATAACCAATAAATCTATCCTTTGAGAGATGCTGCTAGCCTTATTATTTTGTTTTTAACCTTACTTTACTTTTAACCTGATAACTTTACAGCTTTAGTCAGCAAATTATGATAGCCTTTCTCTTTTAATAGAAATGTTTTCATTTCATCTATGCTAAATTTGTTGCTTAAAAAAACTTTTTTTGAACACCACACGAAGGCATAATTGGGAAGCATTAATTTGTGCTTGAAAAGTATATTTAAATTTTTTTTCTTTGAAATGAACACACATTGTGACCTAGTTTTCATAAACAGAGAAAGAAATAAATGCCAGATCTGAAAAAGTAGATTTAGCTAGATAGTATTCTACCTTTTTAATTATTTTTCAAATATAAGAGGTGATTTCACCTATTTGCATATTGCTAGAGGGTAAAGGAAGAAAAAGGCATTCATCCTGAGTTGAGTTCAGAGAGTCTGCTTTGCCAAAAATGAAGCCAAACATATTAATATACAAGCCTTCTCAAAGTCTCAGAAGCATCAGGAATCCATTTGAAAGAAGAGGAGCTGGTCTGGTTTCTCAGTCTGGCAAGTACCAGTGGAAAAATCCATCATCTACCAACAAATACATGCTTGCACAGTCAGTCCTACAGCCGTGAAGGGTCTGCAGAGCAGCTCCACTCCCAGGAGCTGAACCCCTGTTAGTGCCTGAGGCCATGTTGGCTGTGCTAGGGAGAAAGGCAGACACAGGAATGCAGAGGTGAAATATCTTGCAAAGATGATTTTTCTGCCTAATATTACATTTTCTTAGTATAAAATTTTACAAGCATATCCTGGACCACCCAAAAGTTGTAGTGATTAATCCAGAGGTCTACCCTGTCCTTTATGTGATTACTTTTAAATGCTCATTCATTGTGATATACTTTAGATTGTTAAACGCAGCCACATGGAGCGTGTTTGTAAAGTACATGTGTTTCTAAAATGTACATGCAATTTAAAGGTTCTCTTGTTACTGTACAGCTCCAGACATAAACTCCTTTTTTTTCAAGAATTCAACAGTTAGATGAAGAAACCTCTCCAAAGCTGAAAAGAAAGAATGATTAATTAAAGAACCTGAGACTTAAATGCAGACTTGTGCTTAGTTTACCAGACTGTAAAACTCTTACTGCAGTGGGTACACAGACAGGCATATGTTTGCCGAGACGGATTTTTGGCAGATAATTGAATAACTCTTGTAGCAATGGCCTTTTTTTAATACTATAGAAAGCACTCCATCAAATGGACATAATCTATTTCACAGGGAGGGGGAAACGCTTTGGTGAATTTTCCAAGAAAAATTCCCAGGCTTATGTGAATACGTTCACCTAGCTACAGTGACGTGTGTCGATATATAAGCCCACATGTGTAAGACAGCCATGAGTAGTAAAAGTAACAACTCTGAGCTATTAAGATGTCTAAGTATGTCTTTACATAAAAGCCTTAAAGGGCTGCACAGGGAGTCATTATAGTGTATTATGTCAGGGCCTTCCTTGCTCAACGTGCAGAAGTCGACACCGACACTGTCAGCTGTGATGTAAAACGCTTGGAGGCTCGTTTCACAGGACGAGCGTTTCCAAAGAGTTCAGCACCCACCAGTTCCCATGAAGGCAGCTAAATGAGGTGATGAAATTTTAAATGCTCTCAGGTTTTGTGGGAGCTGAAGTCTTTTGAAAAATCCAGCTTTCCCTGGGGTAGCTGCACCATCCACTTTGAGCTCCTGGAGGGGTGATGAGAGGGACCAAGTGGAGTACTGGTGTCCTGTGAAGGTGGCTGCTGAGAGACAGTCTCCTGAACCCCCATGGGATGTCTAAAGCATGCTGAATGAACATCTCTGCTTCATCTGTAACACCCATGCCATAGCTCAGAGTTAAGGAGATTAATTAAAAAACAAAACAAACTAAGGATTGTCTGCTCTGGAAATGTCCTCTGTCAGATCATAAGATAACACTATATTAACTGTGTGAACATAGTATCTGACACAGCAGACTATTATTCTGAATTTTCTTATTCAAACATCATAATCCACTGCACATGAAAGCCAGCATAATTCACGGAATGCCTTTTTACCCTAGTAATTTTATTTTAAAAAGATGCAAACAAAACAATGTGTTAGATTACACTCTGAAACTGTTGTTTTTCAGATGTTTTATGCTATTACTTCAGCAATAAAAGGAACATTAAAGTCCCGAGGCCAGACTGAGCCTAGCTATTTTCAGCACCTCTGTGCGGCTGGAGCGGAGCCGAGGCACCTGGCTGCTGGGAGCCCTTGGGAAAGCCTGTCCCACACACTGCTGCCTGGCCCCTTGCTCTGGAGCTGCCTGCCCCTTCAGGGGCACAAACATCCCTGCTGCTGCCGGAGAAGGGCTTTGCTCATGATGTTAGGGGGGGAGCCCACAGAAGGAAAAGCCATCAGGGCTATCAGACACAAGGACAGCAGCAATTGCATCACAAGGTGGGGCAGGAGCAGGGGCAGCACGGCTGTAGGGCTTGTCCTCTTCTGCAAATCCTCCTCAGGCATCAGCTGATGGCCACTGCCTTACTGCTGCAGGCAGGACTAGCAGGTTGGGCAGGCCAGCTGCCTCTCCATGGCTGAGCTGTCTGGTTTCTCACACCATGCCCTAGATAGGTGGGTGGAGAGGGTCCCTAAATGTCACCAAACTCCCTGGAGAGTCCAGTCTGCCAGGCCTGCCTGAAGCTGCTTCTCGCTTCCTGCCTTTTTGGCTCATGGTACTTCCATGCCCAGCAGTGTGGTGGGCTTTCCAGAGACAAGGGTGTGACTTTGCCCTTCCATCTCCAGCTGACCCTCCCAGAGGTCAGCAGAGTCTCCTGGTCAGCTCTCTCAGAGTTAGTTAAGCTTGTGTTCCCTCCTGGTCGAGTACTTCACCTATTCACTTGTTTTCTCATCATAAGCCATGGTGATGACAGTTCCACCCCCACTGTGCACAGGTAGCTACCTACTGTCTAGAGTAAACTCTGAATTTAAAGTCCCAAGTGCATATACATGCACAAAAAAAATATATGTAGTCTTGACTTGATTGCATAAGTTACAGAGGAAACATCACTATATCTTGCTTTCCTGTTGCCTGCATCCAAATAGTTCTGCACACGTCATGGCAATGTTAAATTGCTCTTTGGATCTGATGTGTAACAAAATCCCAGTGACATCCTTAATTTTGGGACTTTTTAGCATCTCTATTTGCAACCCCAGTGGTCTTTCTGTAATTACAGAGGCATTTTTAGTAGAATGATTGATTGATTTGAGTAATAGATGTGTGATCTGGTGCATCTTTCTCCTGTCTAATAGGAGATAAAGATAAGATAGTTTTTCAGTACATTAGGATAACAGCCCATTCCAAAATTATTCTGTATTCCATGCAAAAAGCTGTGGAAAGGTTTAATGCCCTGCAATTTAACTGTAAGTTACACAGAGAGAAATGGATTTTCTGTAGGCAAAATAAAGAGAAACACAGGAATGATGATTAGGAAGAAGAATCATCAAAAAAGACCAAATATTTTATTCCTTCTCAGGCTCTTTCATCTTAACTGACATTCTAAAAAATGGCTAATCTTAAGACTATGATTTATTACCTTAAAAGTTTTAAGACTTGCCTTTTTTTAAAGCTATGTCAGATTTTAAACTTCCATGAGATTCTGCTTTGAGTCCTTTGAGAATTAATAAGCAAAAGGTTGCAGTTGCAGACAGAGACACATTTTTCACGCTTCCCTCCCTCCCAGTGACTTGTTTTCCATGTTCAGCCACTGCAGAGTGAAAGGAGAAAAAAATTGCAACCAGCAATGTCAGTTCATGTTATTGTTCTGTATAAAGAAATGCCTTAGCCAGCATTTATATGAAGCTTTGTAGCGTGTAATAAAAAACCCAACTGAATCTCTTATGACTTCCTTACTTTACTTGGTTATTTTCCCAAGTTCAGACAAAAGGCTGAGATTCATCTGCCTTATGCTGAAGTACATGAAACTTAAATTTCTCACTAAGCTATTTGCCTGAGTTGCCCCCACAGTCCCATCTCCCCACAGCTGGAGATAAACAGTCCAGATAGGATTTTGTCCCTTTCTGGGTCTGCTGGGCTGAGTTGCATCGTGGAAGGGCCATCTCTGTTTGGTGCACACACACACAAAAAGGCAAAGGGCTATCCAGCTGACCAGCCTAACTGGTGCCTACATTTTGGATGGCCAAAGTTTGGTCTGGTTCACTCTCCTGTAAGTTCAGCTTTCCATTTAGGAAAGCTCAGGGGGCAGAGTACCAGGAAAGACTGCAATGCTGGTCACAAAACCATCCCCTCCCTTACAAATTTCCAAGGGTACGACCATTATGGTATTTCTTATTCCTGACATGATTTTTCCTGGTCCTGTTTATTTACATAGAAATGTATTTCTCATGTACATATACATGTATACATACATACATACATACATATATATATATGTGCCTCATCAAATACTAAAAATTAAAAAAAAACATAGATGAAAGGATTTTGCCTTAAAAATCATGAAAGAATTGAGCTGGTCACTGCTCTTTGATGCACTAAGTCTGTCTCTATAAAAAAGAGTTGAAATGAATGTCGTGGTATGAATAAATCCCCAGAGTATCATGAATTTTAGTTTGAATGTTTCTGAATGTCTTAAAATTCATATGGGAAATGAATTAATCATTCTTCCTTATTTTCTTGTTGACAAAGTCTTCCTTCTTATCCAATCAAAGTGAGGGCTACACACTGGGTTACTAGCTGTGCTCAGTGAATGCTGAGTAGCACCCATCAGCTGAGAGTTTGTCACAGAAAATATTTGCTGGAACCTTCAGTATGCAGAATGCATTAGAATGAAATCAGAATTTATTTGCAAGTGATTCAGTGGCTGCAGAAATGTCTGTGTGTATGAATGGTTTAACAGTCTCCACACACATTCATGGTTTATACTGGGCACATCTGTCATTCAATTAAAAAAAAAATCAGCTATATAGAATTGAGCAAGCCATTTAGTAAGATTTTGGTAAGGTAGTAGCAGACATGACAACCCTCTACACATTGTTTGAGCATGTAACTTATCTGAGGAATGTGGACAAACTCTGATATTATTAGTACTACTTCTAAGATGACCAGATTCTGCACTTCTTATAAATGCACACTCTGTATTAAAGCTCAAGAAAACGTTGTGTTTTTGTTGGTAAAGCACAGAAAAAGAGACTCATATGAGTACTTTTGTGTTCATGCATATTAATGAATACATCTGCATATTTATATTTGTTGTATTATGCATTACATTCCAGTACAGTGCAGTATGTGTATTATTTTATGATAAAACATTTTCTCTGACTGCACAGCATTTTTCTTCTCTGCTTGAGAGTGCACTGGATGACACACATTTTCTTCAAGAGAAATCTACTGTTCACATAGTCTGAAAGTATCTTGAGGAGATTTTGTCCTACCTACGTTCTGAAGTCAAAAGTCTTTCACAAATAAGTTAGTAGGAAGGAGTGAAAGAAATGTCTTCATTCTCTTCCTCTCTTTTATAATACTTGTTCACCATTTGGTGAAGTATTGTGACAACACAGATTTTACATGATACTTTCAATTATTTTTCTGCAGTTACTACAATGATATTATTGTGTATAAGACAAATCTTGATCTAATAATGCAGGACTCTCTTATCTGGTGATCCAATTCCTGCTGCTGACCCCTTCTTTATGCATGAATGCCAGCGTGTGCAAGTGCCTTCCCTATGTGCTCCAGCATTTATAGGTCAGGGCTGACCTTTGGATAGTCTGGGAAGGCACCTGGTATCTGACAGCACGATCAGGGCTCAGAGCACAATTGGGCTGCTGTGAGATTAGCATTAGTTCTGCAGTTAGGCTGTAATTACATGGCTGGTTTGTGATGGAAATTACTGGTTACACTGCAGGGTCCTGCAGCCACTTGGGACCACATTCATAGGTAGGGTTTACATACAGTTTAGTTTCCTTACACATCCCTTCTGTGTTTATCCAACCTCCCAAAGTCATTTTTCTGAGGTAGATTATTTGAAGGACATTACATGTCCACAGCATGTGCATGTTCCATATCATCAAATAATGAACATCCTGTGAGAAGTTTTTTGGAGGGCCAAAATCTCTATTGGCACAGCTGCATGGAGTCATCAGTGTTGTACCAGCAGGAGAGCCAACCCCAGCCCTTGTTTAGTGATTTGACAGGCCACCTCACCATGAGGACATTCTGTCATTTCCAGGGACATGAATTTGGAACAGACAGTTATTTCAGTGGCAAGAGGTTAACAATTATTTGGTTTCTAAAGAGTTACCACATAATGTTAAACTAGTATCTTGCCTAAATGTGAAATCTTGATGCAGTGTATCTTATGATCTATTAAATCTGGGAAAAAATGTAAACCAAAAGATAATAAACATAAGCAGTGATTAAACCACAAACATTCCTCAGAGTAAATGATAATATAATTAAACTTTAACTTCACAATGCAGATTCTTTTAGTACATAACTGAAATTTTGTGTAAGATGCTTTGGCAATATGTTTGACATTAACTAAAAGCAAGTAATTTTAGGAACCAGGATCTGATCTTTCTCTTATTGACATCATTTGTGCAGCTCCTGCAGCTGTGTCTGTGCTTCAGCTTCTTTGTGGCTGCTTCACAGACCCTCTCCTGGGCACTCCCTCCCTGTGTCCTGGCACCATGCTAGAGAGACATGGGCCTGCATTCCGTGCCTCTCCAAAGCTGAGATCCTTTCGAATGAAACTGAAACATACAGGGAACAAAAGGATCTGCAGGGTGATGGGCTGCAGAAGACAGGGACATGGAGCACCAGGGGCTGCCCAGCAGAGCTTCCCACAGCTGGTGTCCCCTCCTGGGGTGTGAGTGGCCAGACCAGAGCCCATGTAGGCTTCTTGTCTGCTGAAAGTGGATGCTTGGGAAGAGTATAAAAGAAGGGCAAGCATGCAGTGCTGCTCTCTCAGACATCCTCCTGTGTGTCTGCAGCCTGGCCTCAGATTTAATGAGACTGGATGACAGTTTGAAACTTCCTTCAGCTTGCTCCCTGAACCAGGTTTTCTAGGCATTAGCCAAAGGAAATACTTTTATAGTCCACCCTTCATTCGCTCACATTGCCGGCTCTGGGGTGCTACCACTGCAGCAGCTTTGGTCCCACACCATTCTCACAGCAATGGAGACCAGGCAGGAGCCTCCTCCTGGGGTGCTGCTGCACACCTGAGACCCAGCTAGGAACACAACTCTGTCTTCCTTGCCCCCAGTCAGAGGATGGCCTGAGCCCTTATGAAGTACATGGGCAGTCTTAGAACCAACAAAGGCTCTCCTGGCAGAGCTGTACCTGCTGTGACTACACTGCAGGCAGGCTTCTGCTTGGCTCTGTATTTAAGAGTAAAATAGAACAGAATACACTTTGATGGTAAGCGAAGACAGACAGAAAAACAGGAGAGAGGCCCTCACTGAAGAATTCGAGGGACTGACTGCCTTGACCACATCAGCTAAGAACCATCAGCAGCCATAGCCAGCACTAACTAAACACCACTGGTTCTGTAGTACTGCATGACTGCAGAAACAAAAATAATAACAGAACTTAGAAACACACATAAATATATAAATGAATGAAGAATGTCTTATAGCTCTTTGCTGTGCTCTGAAATGAGGCTCTTTGGGAAAACTGGGATTTATTGGGGGTTACAGGGCTGCCAAGCTGTGCTTCCCAGAGCATTTGACAATAGCCCCTGGAGAGCTGGCTGGTCACATGCTAATGGCTCCTCTTCATTCTTTCCAGCCACGAAATTACAGCCACAAGAATCAAGAGTTACATTCAGTACATTCTTAGCATAGTGGCTCCTCACACTCTTTCCACAGCAGGAGAGGCAATTTCTACAAAGACTTTGTGACTGAGAGTAGCACCCAGAAGATGTCTGCCCATAAGACAACCTGGGTTTAAAGTTACAGACCAACCTGACAGAAATTCTGGAAACTGTCTTAATCCTGGTAGAAGTTCACATGACTGGCACCCAGGCAATAGGAGTTTCCCAGGAACAGGAGCTGTTGGATTTATGAAGACAGCTCTTTCTGAATCAAACTAAGAAAGACTTTTTTTCTGTGATAAGAAACAAATGTGCAAATATTTTATTGATATTCTTCTACTTTCTATGCAAACCTGATTTTAAGTTCTGATAGACTCCTTATAGCATGGGCACAGGAACAGAGGACACTTAGTCTGCAGTTTAAAATCCAGGATTTATCCACACATGGCTTAAAGCTTTTAATAGTTGATACTCCATGTGACCAGCCAGCATACACAGCAAACAGCTGGCAGTGAGTGCCAGCTAGCTGAACTTGTTTCATTCCCTTGCTATTGTCACTCATGTGAAAAGTACCTTATTTACCTTATGGTTAAAAAGAACAATTGACAATCAGCCAGGGAACAAGAAAAATCCAGCTTCTTCTGCTAATGTTTTTCAAAATTGAAGTGAAAGCCAGGTAAAGCTCTTTTTCAAATTTATCTTATTCAGTTTAAAAAACCCTCAGATTGTATATCTTTATTGCCCAGATTTAAATTTAATTACCAATGCAATTGATCACAGAGGTAGAGTTTTGGAGTCCTAATAAAACCCAAACTAGTAGACTTGTAAAAATTCCTTAAGCAATTCACACACTCCTGATTTTCAGCCACAGATAGCTGATGATCCCTGACTCTAGTGCCTCTGATACCACATGGCATGATCCAGTATTCAAACAGGTTAAAATTATGTTGGTACAATTTAGAGGGAGAAGTAGTGGACTCTAAGCAAAAATTTTTATTTTGGAAAATACTAATTTATCAGATGCTTTTCTCAGTGTGAGTGGATGCTTCTTCTGGGAATATTTTGTGAGAACCCTGAGTTACTCTCAATGTTCTCAGAGCCTGGAAATGGCTATTCCAGAGCCTTGGCCCGGGGTCCACACACTGCAGAGCATTGCCTTTTCTCCTCTACTGAGGAGAAGCTGAATTCCTTCTTTCTGCTGCACTGCTTTACTGTTTTCTGCCTAACATATGCACAGAAAGGACCAGTTCCTGTTCCCTTAGGGACATTTTTTCTTGAGGAGAAGTTGCAGCAGCACCAGGGGCACCTCAGAACTGTGGTCAGCTGAGAAGCTGCTGCTTGTTCCTCTGGGCAGCCCTTGGTGCTGCAAAATGCCTTGATCTGTATTTAACTCAGGAAGGAGACAACAGGGAATGTGGTGCTGCTTGCACCAGGCAAGGTAATTAGGACACTTCATGAGAAGGTAGCAAGAAGTTTAAAGCTGAGAAGAGGCTGCACTTTTTCACATGACAGGGAATGAATTTGTGGACACAGCTGCAGTCTTAGCACTCAGGTGCTAAAAGGACAGAAATGGGACTAGAAGGATTTAATAGTGGGGAAATTTGAAGATAAATTTAAAACACCAATCTTTCAGAGAAAAAGAAAACATCTTGGTGAAATAGAAAATGTTCTTGCACTTTTCTCCCTCATTAGTTTGGTATTTTCCCCCTTCAGAGACTGGGTCCCAGATTAGCAGGTTTGCTAATCAGAGCAGGTGCAGAGCTGGAATGTCTTATTTATCCACTGCAATGCTTCCTAAAATTCAAAGTAAGTTTATGACATTTAACTAAACCAAATAGGTGGTAAAAATAAGGTAAAAATGGTGCATCAGTCTGATTGAGTACTGATACTATGAGTCTGAAAAAGCACATACATTGTTCTGGCCACAGCTTGAGCTGTGAACAGTTAATCTTTCCATTTATAGGAAAGGTCAAGAAAAGTTTTAGTCACCTTTTCAAGTGACAGCTTTTCTTCTCCTTCCCAGCCACAACATTTGTCTGGATGCCCAAGTGTAGGGGCTGCTGAAAGGAAGCTCCCCTGTCAGTCCATCACGTCTGGGTTGTGCTGTGCCCCAGAGCCCATATTTGCAACCCAGGCATGCTGCAAAGTATTTCCCTACTTTGGTGTGGGGGAAGAAGGAGGATGTAGAGGGATGGGACACTTGTAACTCAGATCTGGGGACAGACTGGTTTCCTTGGGCACTCATGATGGATGGAAGTGGGCTCATATGATGCTTCTTTCTTTTTTTTTTTTTTTTTTGGGGAGTTCATCAAGCACTATCCAGAGGGTGGGATAAAATTATCTGTTAAATTGTCTCAAAATGCTCCTAAGAAAATAAAGCAATATTTCCATCTTGCACTGTCAGTGCCAGAATACTGCAAAGCAGCCATCATTTCACACTCCTGCTGGACATTTCTGGGCTTTGTAAGCACATATGCCCCATTTGGAGCAGCACATCTCTATGCTGCTGTTTAAGTAAAGAAGCATAAAAATGGGAGACATCCCAAACCAATCGAGTCCCTGTAATGAGGGAAAGTGACAGTGACTGTTCAAATGAAAAGAACTAAACAGTTCAGCTGATCTCTTCCATTTGTATGAGGTTTAGGTACCAGTTGCTATGGCAGTAAACTATGTCAAATTGTGTCCTTTTTAAATCTGCAGAATTCTTTTGTATTTCAGCAGCACAGACTGTGTTTGTAGTTAGCACCAGGCATACATTGAGTTTATTTCATTCTGTAGCTGAGCAGTGTTCCATTTAAGCTTTGTTTTAGATTGGGTAAAGATTCCACCAGGTATTTAATTTCTAAGTTATTTCTGCCTTTAAAATGGCAAAATTTTAAAATATAAGTTTTTAACATGTAAAGCATTTCATCCAGTTCCATTTTGACTCATGTAAAATATCCATGGAACAAGATCTGCCTTTATAAAAGCTTCCAAAATCTGAATTTTTTCAGTAGCTATTTTAACTACTGAAAGAGTTGAAGAAATTAATCCAGCCATCTGCATTTTTAAGCACAGTTTATTTCTTCAGTCTTTGCTAAAATGCTGTTCCCACAAAGTTCATTCTAAGCTTTTGTAATGATATTTTTCTCTTGGGGAATTTGCAGGAATCAGTCCAACGTATGTTTTTAATGATTTTTATTTAAATTATTAATAACTTATAGTCATTCACCCTTTGCTGCCTCCTACTTTACAGAATAGCTATTAGGCTCTCACTAAGAACTGGTCTCTTAGAAACAACACAAAGAAAATAAGGAAGGAGGGCCAGCAACAGAATGCTTGAAGATAACAGTGCTGAGGATGCTGAAAAAGAAATCAGCACGATAGGAAACAAGGGGATTTGGAGGTCAGCGGAGCGGGAGCGAGCAGGAAATGGAGGGAGGAACTGAGTGCCAGGAGCAGCTGATAGATTCATTGCCCTGCATTTTCTTGGGATAATACTTCCTCAATTGGTATCAACAGCTGAAGTTGAATTGCCTTGCATTTAAATCTCCTGTCTGTACCTGACAAACCCTGCCCAGTGAGTCTCACACACATTCCTTCTGCACATCTTCAACAGACAAAAATCCTCATTATTCAGTAACATGGGTGTAAAAACATCCAGGGACTAAAGGAGGAGAAATACTTGCTTCACTAATGACATCTACAAAATACAAGTATTTGCTAAAATAAAACCTGTTTTATTGCAGAAGACTTTTATAAGACTGGCCACCTGAAGTCTAATTTTCCTTCTTTTGTGTATAATTATATAAAAAAGATTGTGAATATTTCTGAAAGAAGGGAAATGGTGAAGGTATATCCGTGGGTGACTTCACTGCAAATATGAAATGCTTTACACATTTTAGAGAAATAAGGTTTATTTTAAAACCAGACTTTAAAGACTCTATTTTATTAGAAAACTAACAATGAACAAAGGATTGAATAAATACAGCAAATTAATATTTTAGAAAATATTAAGTGAATAATTTGCTAAAATGGTCATCTGCTAGTGGGTAGAAAATGAAAAGCAAAGTTTCAATTTTACAACATAAACACAGCTTATTCACATTTTGTGCACACGGGCAGTGTAAAAAACAGGTATATATATTTATTTGGCACTGTATTTGCTAAATTAATTTTTCAGAAACTGCTTAGACTGGATCTCATTAAATTGTGTTCCTTGCTATTCACTGTGGGATACACAAACTGTAACATTTCCTCGCAGCTGGTCAAAAGGAGAGTTTATAGGTTTAATCAGTGTTAACCATGTGCAAATATCAGCTCTATGTGCTGAACTAAAAGGAGCTAAAACCTTAGGGAAACTGATACCATATTTGCAAATATAGTCTTAAAATTGATTTCCCTCAATGTCCTTCACAAAGTTATATTGAAGACCATGCCTGGCTTGGGATGGACACTAGGACCTGCTACTATGCTAGACAGACCTTTCTTTGGACACAAACTCTAATAGTGGCCTTTTGCTTTATTAATGATCTTTAGGCAGCTATTGTAGGCCACTGGCTGACAGAACAGGGTTTGAGGAGCCCTTGTCCCTCTGCATGTTGCCCCTGTCCCTGCTCCCCCAGTGTGAGCTGTTTTCCTTAGGAGGGGCCGTGTCCTCAGTCTGTCTGTCTCAGATGCTGATATAAGCTACCTGTGAATATGTGAAAGGTGACCCAAATGTGTAATCCTGTGAAAATGTATCCAGGTTAACTTGGGAAAATGTATTTTTCATAAGTGCATGTTGATTGGCATTTCTTTTATTGCCTTTTAAAGTTTGTTATTAATAGAAACCAAGAATAACTATTCCACTGCCTTTGCTAGCAGGCTGGGAGTGTAATTGCTCAGGATGTCTGCTTACACTTCTAATGTATTGTCACAAACTCAGCTTCCTTTAATCCTCTGCAGTTACTGGGTGTTTCAAAAACTTACTGGAAATGATGATGAATACTAAAGAGACCCTTGTCTGGCTCTTTTAAAATCCATACATGGGAATGGTCTGATTTTGTTGCTATTAAATCTTCATTTGGAATCTGCTGCCTAGCATGCTCTTCAGAAATGCTTATAATGGTATGCCAAATATTTTATCATATATATAAATCTGTCTTTCTCCCAACCAGAAGGCCAGAAATGTTTCAGTACTCCTGCCCTCTGTACTAAAACCATTGTTAGGAACTCTTTTATTTTAATTATGCTTAAATATTTTTGTCATTAATCTTTCTTTTCCTATAGATATTATCATGTCCTGTTTCCTGCCTTATTCACTTCCCACTGTATGATGACATTTGATGCTGTTAGCTTTCTTGCTTTTCCATTTGTTTTAATAATTTTTATTTTAAATTTTTTGTCTATTTTTTTTTTAAATGCAGAACATTGTCTCTCTTAACTGCAGATTACTGGCACCCAAGAGTGTTCTTAAATTCTCAATTAGCATATGTATTTTTATCTCCAAAGGAAAACGTGGGCTTGGTGGCAGTAGTACTGTTTTAAGATTCATAGCCATGTCATCGGACTAGACAATCAGAAAGAAACATTTTGGCCTTGCAAGCAGTAGGAAAATTCAGGAGTACTGCACTTGGGTCATGAATATAGAGTTGCATATTTGTTTCCTGAGCTTGCATGGATAATATTCCTCTACAGCTGTTCTAGTAAAGGAGGCTGAGCCTTGTCCAGAAACTTCATGCCTGCACTGCTTTGAAGTGTAGCTTGTCACTAAAGGATTTCTGTTAAGTGCTTCAGACATAAAACCTCTTCTGTAGGCCTGTGCAAAACACTTGGGTGCCCTTTTTTAATTTATTTTCCTTTTGCAAATAAGTGTTTGTAACTCTTACCCTGAAAACAGCATTTTTTTACTTTTCAAGAAGGAATGCTATTGATCATTTTTCTCAGCTATGCCCCAGTAATACACAGATGAAGGGAAAGTCATGATGTCAAAGAAAAATGGCAATTGCCAAATGTAGAACAAATGAAGGACTCATCTTTTTATGAGTGTCCTGAAAGGTTATTTCATATGTCTTCATGCCACTGAATGCTGTGGATAATAATATCACAGACCTGTTCAAAAAAAGATTTGATGGATTAATGGAACACAAGTCTGATGAGGGCATTAGATAGAATGAAACCATCTCTCATTCACAGAGAGGCTAAATACTGGGAATATCCCAGAGAAATCACCACTTTCTTCTTATCCTGTCTGTGGGGGTTCCTGGGCATCTACTGCTGGGCACTTCTGGAGGTTCATGCTGGAGTAGATTGACTTTTGGTCTGACCCACATGGCTGCCCTCTGCAATTAATCCTGTTTGAGTCAACAGAAATAGTAGAACAATTTGGACTGGCAGCGAGGCTTGACCAGCATGGGATTTGGTTGAAGTATTTATAATTCTGATAAACCAAGACTGAAATTAAAGAATAAAGGAAACAATAACTCTTCCCTTGCTTCTTCGTATTGTGGTTTCATTCCTTTGTTTCTTTATGTGGATTCCAGAAAATTAATTGAGCATTAAGACCCAAAGAGCAGTACTTTTGGGGCCGATTATTGCATGCCTCAGCTGCTGTAATAAAGTATGAGTTAATGACTTTAACCACCTGAAAAGTGCAACTATTTCCCTGTAAATTCAGTGCCTGGAGTTACTTATTGTCTGATCACTTAGTCTGTAGCTCAGGAAAAAGGAAGAATTGTGAAAAAGCAGAAACTTACTGCTGTTACATTGAAGAACAATTAAATAAAAATAAGTCTAAAAATAAATTCACATTCTTGTACTTCCTGGACATTATTGTCCTGCGTGTGACATACCTGGCAGTGAGTCAGCACATTGCATTCACGTCTCAAGTTTGGAAGCTGTTTCATAACTAAAGAGAAACCTGTGACCAATCTGTAAAGTCAGCCAGGTCTGAACCAGGCAGCACCACATTGTAATCCTGGCGTTAGGCCAGGCTTGGCTGGTATAGGGAATGCTATTTTGAATTTTGAATTATAGCTGAATTTTGAGCATGATGTTGGTGTGCTGCTTGTAGGTCAGTCACTGCAATCAGTAACTTTTCCTCTCAGCTCCATTTGCAGGAAATGAGCAAAAATCCTGTCTGTTTTAAATGCTTTTCAATATAAGACAGAAAAAGGGGTGAGCTGCAATTCGGTGCCCCTCACGTTCCTGGAGCCCTGCATCCCTTACATAAGAGGGCTATGTGGTTTTTCTTACACAAACAGCTGCATTTTTAAAATGCTGAGTGCCTGTCCAGTGAAAGTTTCAAGGCTGTACCTTGAGAGAATCCCAGCAACGTGAGGAACTGAAAGGCTTGTTTTTGGGTTTCAACCTCCTCAAGAGAAAGACCATCCCTTCACCTTCACAGGACTTGGGGCAATAGTGTCTGCTGCTCGTTGTGAACTGTGCCTGCTGTAATACTGTCTGTAATACACAGTATGTATAATAACAGTAACAACAAAAGGTGGAAGCTCGTGGAGACAAAGGATGGTGACTTGCAATAATTTATATTATTTTCCCAGCTTTGTCACACACTTGATAAGTGACCTTGAAGAATTTATTTAATCTCTTTCTGGGTTAATGTTCTCCAGAGGTGCAGGATAACAGTGCTTAGCAAGGGTGTCAGGAGGCTTAATTCAGAAGTGGTTGTGAAGCCTGCCAGCCTCCACAGAGGGTCCATATTCTCTGCATGGCAGAGATGATTGTCCTGGTGGCAAAGGATCTGCAGAGAATGCAAACGGGTCAGCAAAACAAGTTTTGTGTTGAAAAATGTCAGACTGACCCTGTCTGCCACCTCCCTATAGCTTGGATACAGATAAGGCAAAATGAGGGAATTCCTGTCTGAAGCCGCACTGCAACAGGAAATATTCCTTTAAGTAAGCAAAACCTTGAGGCTGAACTGAAGAAAGGGCCAGCCCTGAGGAGACTGGCTATTGCAATTACTAAGACCCAAAATATCCTCTGCTTTACACAAGAACACGATGGTCTATCTGCCACCATCATGGGCTGTCAGCCTTCAGCAAGGGCTGAAATGAGAGCAGCCGTTAGCCCTGACCCAGGCATTGCCAGCCATGCCAGGTCCTTCCCCTACTAATGGCTGCAAATGCAATTCTATCAGAGCAGAGGCCAGGCAGTGGGCTGGTGAGCTCCTGAAAGGCAGTGCAGCTGCCAGACCCCCTTATCTCCCAAGGCATGCCTGCAAAGGGATGTGATTTACAGTGTGAGGCTGAATCCCCTGTTCTGTGGGGTGTGGCAGTGGTGAGAAGCACCACCTTGTTCAGGAAGGGATGGCCAGAGCCAGGGTCCTGACAGCAAGGCATTAAACCAATAAGAGACTTGGATGTGATACAATCCAAACCTCCTTCTTCCTGGACGAATCTGCAGCTCAGAGGATCTTATTTTGAAGTGCCCCTGGGAGATACCGCCCTTCCTTTCTCTGGGTTTATCCTTGCTGCAAAGCTTGGCTGTGCTGTGCCATGTGGACCTGCTTGCACTTTCTGGCAAGCAGAGTTATGCCTTTCCCAATGAACTTCTAAATCATGTCACCACTGTAAATTTTCTTTTATTAGTTTTAAAAAATTTTATTGCAGAAGCCTTATCCTTTTAATGAGAGGCTCAAAGATACTGCTCTGCAATCCCTCAGGGAATCACAGCTCCTCCTCTGAAGAGCACAGACTCTAAAGTCCATGTTTCATTTATGGACAGCCCCTCCTGAGCACATCCTCCAGAAATGCACATATGAACATGTACCCAGAGGAGTAAAAACTGTCCCTAGTTTAAGGGCATCATTCAGATGGCTCATTTGCTTCCTCAGATTAGTATTAACAAGGAGATGTCGAACTCTGGTTTCAACTAGCTCATAACTAAATGCACTCTAACACTTGGAGCATTTTGCCATTTTGAAACCTTCCTTGTCAAATTTTAGGTTTTCAGATCAAAGTCTGGAGTATATCCATTCAGAGATCTGGGCAGTGCCAGCCTACTTAGGACCTTGAGCAAGTCAGGAAAAGGTACAAAAGAAACTGAAGTGGCAGCAGTTTGCTACTTGAGCTCTGTCTAGAACTCTGCATTTTGTTTAGCTTTTTCATAGTGTCCCTTGTCAAAAACTCTGCTGAATGGGGATGGCTTGGTTTATCTGACAAAAGGCTTTCAGCATTTTATACCATTTGGCATGGCTTTCAGAGAAGTGAAATGCGTGTCACAGAAGGCATTTTTAGCTGTGGCACCACTGGATGCACTGGCCTTTCATTTCACTGACATGCATGCTATGTGGTGTTGAAATGCAACAAATTTCACTGAGTTTTTTTTGGCACCTAATCCCCTGGTGACAGTAAATATGGCATATGAGGGAATCCAGATCAGAAGTTATTTATGTATTGCTTTACATCACTGCAAGTGTGCTGGGTACATTTTGCAAACTGCAAGAAGAGAAAAAGTCACTATTTTAAAATCTACTTCTGATTGGTACAATTTTCAGTAATGACAAACAAGGATTAAATTTCAGTTTCATGATTTTAGGCAATGAGTGTATTTAATCACTGCAGTTGCAGGAATAAATACCAGACTAAGAGTGGTCAGACAAGAGAATTAAGAGAAATGTTCTGATTTATTATCTGCTGGAGTAACATTGCAGCTATTTGAGGTAAAAATGGTCGAAATGGATTAACAAATAAAGCCTAAGACTTTCATATGAACAAGATGACAGTTTCAAGAAAACTGTGTCCTATCCTTGATCAGCTCTGTTACATTTTCTTGCTTTTAAATTTTTCACATTAGTGTCAAAATTTATTTAATAGAAATGCCTTTAGGGATTCTGTTTATCATTAGTAAAAAGTAAATTTAGAAAATTAGAAGTTCAAGAGAGGGTGAAAGCTGTGTGGCTATTGAAAGGTGCCTGACTGGATCACAGAGCTAGTTTTCCTGCAAAAGACTACCTGACCTGAAACTGAGCAAAATGAAGATGTTCCAGCTTTAGAAGACCACTTAAACACTAAAAATTTTCTGCTTCTGAAATGCAATCACCCTTACTATCTGGAAAATGAGGGGAGTGTAAAAGTGGGAGATGCGTAAAAGCTCTTGGAAGTGTTCTGGTTATTTTAATGAAGGAAAAAGAGAAGTCATCACTCAGTCTTACTTATGCAAACCAGAATTTCAAAATTATTGTGTGGACTTTGACATGAGTCCCCATTCCTTTTTCCAAAAGCCTTCTTCGGGCTTTTCCACTGATGGTGTTAAACAGAAGTTTTCTCTGTCCAGCAAATATTCTTCCTATCTCTTTGGTAGAGAATGACACTTCTTTGTTTTGGGACAAGATATTTCCAGTCTATTTCAAGGTCTGAAATGTCTTCAAACCCCTGACTGGTTTGTTGAATCTAAATACATTCTCCTGGATCTTCTTTTGGCAGGTTTAATCATTACCTGGCTGAGTTCCAGGGCTAAGTATGTGGGATTGTAGAATTCATTTGATATCTTGAACCTGGGGAGTTTCATTACCTGACTACTCACTGTGGTAGAAAACACTGCACAACTTCTAAAATTTAATTTCATGCTCCATTCGTTTTTGTGTCACTGCTTGTTCTGTGACACCCAGACCTGCAAGTCTGTCTGCCCTTCCCTCCACATAAACATGTAGAAAGACAGCAATGTTTGGATAGAAATTTTAATCCCAACTTTCCAGTATCTGCTGAAAAACTCAGCATTAATTGCAGCCTTGTCCATCTCAATTATCAAGAAAGCAGTAGGTAGCAGAGGATGTTACGAGCAGTCTCCCAGGGAGTGAAAGATGTCAAAAAGAATAATAAGAAGGCTTTCCCACTTTTAACCATAGCACAGCAGAGGGCAACAAATGTAGCCAAGGTTATCCCAATCAATACACATTTAATTATTATTTAATTATTGAACATTCCTGTCTGAAGCTGACCAATCAGATTACAGACTCTTGTCAAAAGCTAGATGGATAGGTTTCCCTCTGGATGGATGGATTGTGCCTAAAACAAGAGGTAATTCAGACAAAGGGACATACATCATTTTTAATTGACGAAGGCTGGCCCCTCAACACGATTATTCAAAAGCCAGTGCCAACTAATGAATCTGCACTGCAACACCATTGTAGCACTTTGGCTTGAAGTTAGTGCTTCTAAACTACCATTTAATTGTTTCAGTTCATATAATTTGGATTTATGAATAAACATGCATTTTCCTTGGGGCTATTCTAACCCTTTCTTGCTGTGGTGAGCAAAGTAAAACTTCAATTTTCGTTTTGACTGAAGTGTTTTGGCTGAAGCACTGCTGATTTTCTAAATTCTAATAAGAATTTCTCAGGGTAACATCACTGTCGCTACAAGGACTCTGTTTGCTGAAATCTGTGATTAAAAGTGCAAATGGAAAATACGATTCAATGTGCTGTTTTTCCTAAAGTCCCTGCTGCTTCTACAATTTCTTAATTTAAATACCATTAACTCTATTTGAAAACAGTTCTGTCCAGAAATATAGTGTGGAACAACATACAATAATCTTTGCCAGCTAAGTGTCTTTATCATGATTTTTAATTAACCTTAATTAATTAACATGAATTCAACAGGATTTCAAATTACCCAATAGTTGTTTTTTTATTATTTTTGTTATTTTTCTATTATTTTTGTATTTTTCTTGCCATCTTTGAAAATTCTGTACCTGAAAAATAACTTATAAATCCAAAATGGTAAGACCAATCTTAAAGATAAAAGCTGTCATGGACTATGTGTGCAAATACCCTTGCTTTGTCCTAAATTGCATATTAACAAAGAAGATACACAGTAATCAGCTAAGCCTGAAAGTTTAAACTTGAGTATTTTAGGATTTTTTTTCCCCACATTTTGCAATTTTTGCTATTAAAAGTAAACCAAGAATGCTTAATTTTGAAAATCTTGTTGTATAGGCAAAAGCTGCTGTTGATTTGGGTCATGCTACTTCCAATAACATCCAAATCATACACTGGTGTTTCATAAACATCAACAGTGCCATCTGCAATCTTTAGTCCAGGTGAAGAACCTGAAAGCCAACCAGAGCCTCCTTATAAATAGCCAGTGAGAAACTGAATGTCAGTGAACTGCATTTTTAAGTCAATCACTTAATGTTATGAATAGAGTGTGGGAAAAAAGAAAATGTAAATTCTTGTATGCATACCACTGATCACACTAAAATTATGTTTGGCATGTCTCTAATTTGAGACCTGAAACTTGGCTTGTGTGTCTGAAAAGCACAAAAAAATATGGGGGAGTTCATCAATTAATTTTTTATATGACAGATGTTGGAGATAACCTGTTGAATTATCGTATTCCTATAATGAAATGGTACGGATTTGTAATACAAATATTTGGCAATTAGGAAAGACATATGAATCACAAATCTACGTATAATTTGAGATATTTTTCAGTAAGGCTGTGGATTGGAAACCAGTGGGGTCTGCTGAAAAGGCATGGTAACAAGGAAAGTTACAGGAAAGGGTGGTTTTTACATAGATTTGAAGATAATTTTGAAGGTCATAAGAGCAGATGTTCAGTCCTGACAGGGTAGGATATCCTAAAAGTAAAATGACTGGTTTCAATTACAAATGCAGACTGTGATTCAGTTAAAATTAGACCACAAGAAATTGCAGCTGTTTGAAGTAGGATAGCCAACTGCATCCCAGCCCATCTGCCAAACTCCACTGTTTTTTTTTCAAGAATAAAACAGCATATACGTGAGATAAGAGAAGTTATCCAAGATAAGGAATGACACAGTTCCTTTCCTCATCAGTCATGGCCAACACCACTTTGCTGTGGCTGTCATGGTGTGTAATATATCCCTCTTTCCATCACATTCCCCAAGACATAGATGGAGGACTTCTCTTGCCAGGAGAAATGTGGATTTCACTGTGGGGACTAGCACTGCAAGGTATTTATTGTTGTCCTGAATATTGTCTTATCTAATTCGGGTAAACAAGAGCATCATTTAGATGCTTGCCCATCCCAAATGTTTGAGGTGTTTTTTTAGTTAATCTTTTCTTTGGGGTCTGTTTGGAGCTTTTTTTATTGCTTGTTTTCATTTTTCTTTGTTTCGTTGATTTTTTGTTGGATCATTGTTGGGTTTTTTGTTTGTTTGTTGTTTTTTTTTAAAGAGTGTGTTTATGATATTCTGGTTATTCAAAGGTTTGTCCTACAAAGAATTCTTAGTCTTACTTTGAGGCATGGATGACTATATATTTCAGGAATTACACTGAAAATATATGTGCTGTGTGTCAAAGGAAAGCTGGTTTTGTGTTTAACTTTACAAGGAGAGTGTTTGCACAGGAGACATGAGTGTGATTTACCAAGGGTGTTCAATCCTTGAACTCACAGAGAATGCATTGCCCAGCTGTTCAGGAATTGCACTGGATCAGCCCTTGCCTTTTCTTCCTTAAGCAGATACTGCTTATGGGCATATGCTGCAGAAAGGGTCACTACTTTTGCAATGTATGTTGGGTTTTCCATCTGAGAGTGAGGGAGAAGGCAGTTCTTCCACTGCTTGGGATGGATCTGCCCCAACCAGCTTCAGAGATTTTCATAAGCGTTACCAAGGAAGCTCAGAGAGTACTCAGGATTCCTAATGACTACATTGAGAAAAAACACAAAACCCCCAAACATACCCACAACACAAAGTGCTCTGAAAGTATTTGGGAAGAAGAAGATTTGTGTTACAGCTGGAGAGCAGAGAGCAGTGCCAAAAGAGAAATAGAAAACAGGAGTGACATCAGCAAGGGAAGGGCTCAAATTAAAAAGTAGAGAAAAGACTGTGAGAAACATATATATCTGTGAATAATTGGAGAGTGAGAAAGTGAGGAGTCAGCAATATATGAAAAACTTAATGATACTTGTTCTAAAGATTATGCATTAAAGTACATTTTCATGTGCACACAGGTACGAATGCGGAGTGTACAAAAGAATGCAAGACAGTACTGCTATAAATGTTGTCTGAACATTTGGATGAAACTGCTGTTCTGCATCTGTGCTCCTCAGTTAGAGTTGTGCAAGAGTGCCAGGTGACCCTGCAGGTTTCCTGTCATTCCTGCAGCCATACCAGTGGCAGTGGGCTGTGCACAGCCCGCTGGGTTAGTGCATTGCAGGAGAGTGCAGATGCCATCCTCCCCGACAAGGACAGGGTGCTACACTCACAGCCCATCCTGGAAGAGTGCCTGACCCCCAAAAGTGCTGGAGAACAAACCTGGAGCAGCTGCACACACACAGAGCTGACTACCAGGTTCTGTAATGGTGCTGAACTTGGTCGACCTGGCCACACAAGCAGGACTACTGAATTCAACACTGGCAGTCAGGGCAGGGGGAGCTGTAGCTGCCACCCTGGAAAAAATGGCTGAAAGTGCCAACTAGTTAGATAAAATCCAAATGTGGTTTTTAGACTCCTTATTGATTATTCCCAAACACAAAGAATGAAAGAAACACTTTCAATTAGCTTTTAAAGGAGAATTTGATATGAAGGATCAAGGGCATGTCCAGTCTTTGAGAGCAGTGACGGTGTTTTCAAACATAGCTTTGCCTGAGGTAGGTAGTGCCTTTCAGTGCATTTGAATACAATATTTAAACAGGTACTCATCAGGAGGGAGAAGCCAGCCACAGAGCTGGTGCAGTCAGAAGGTTCTGCACTCAGGATGCTGCCTCCAGCCTTGACACAAGTGAATTCCTGATTAACAGGCGATCCCGTTTACTGTAAACAGTCATGTGGCTGTCTGGGGCAGCTGCTGTCTGCTGAACTGTCTACAAGAGCTAATGTTCTTTATAAGTTTTGTCTCCAGGTTCTGCAAGACGTTTGTGAGACTCATAAAACTCTCTGGGCCCTACCTGGAGTATCATAAAGATAGCCACTGCTGGATGGGGAATGACAGCTCGGCTGTGGGAGCAGGTTTGAGCACTCGACATGCCTGCAAGGTTTCAAATGGAAAACAGGCAGGCTTTTCAAACTTCTGGTAATTCCTGCTGTATCAGGAATTACCCCTCTATTTTCCCTTTTATTATATTTTCTGCAACTTTAATAAGGCTCTTATGATTAACAGCTTGAAGGAATCAGGATATTAGAGGAAATAAAAAGGGAAAGACAACACTAATAGGCCTCTCCCTTGTCTCAGTGCTCTATCTCAAATAAATCTATGCAATCTGTGATCTTTTAAATAATTACCTGGTGTTCCATTACCTAGTCCCTCTTTGCAAGCTTGTTTTTGTGCTCCTGCAAACCCAGATCCCACCCAAATTCTGCCAGACTCATGCCAGGGTGTAACAATGCCTGAAATGCTGAAAAAGATTGATGTTAAACTTCCATTGATTACTGTAAGGTAATGTGTTAAGAATTATTGATACTAATACATACAAAAGAGAATTAAGCACAGAAGAAAATCGTGAGGACAGACAGAAGGAAGGGAAGGTGCATTTGTGACTCCATGCATCCATGAGCCCAGAGTGGTATGGCAGATAAATCTATTGATTTCCAAGCAACTCAACTGTTATTGGTACTTGTTTTTCTCTGCTATTTTGAACTAATATGTCATAAACTGATACTAGAATAGTTTTTTTTTGGTATTGGTGCTTGTATGGCTCTGTTATTTTGAACTTATACTTCATAAACCAATACTAGAACAGCTTTTTTGTGCAGTATCTCCATAGATACTAATGACACCCAGGAGATATAGATTTTTCTAGTTAAAGAAAATGACATTTTTTCTAAGTTTAATCATAAATCTGCAAATGCACGAGATCCAGTTCATCAAAGGTAGCTTTGTTCTTGCAGCCCACAGAGCTCCTTGTAGCTTCCCTGCCCAAGGCTCCTGCTGAGCTATGAAAGCACAGTTCCCAAACCCAAATATTGCTGTGTTTCAAAGGTGTGTTCTTGGTATGTGCATGGGAATTTAGAAAAAGCCACAGATATCTGCAGAAATTTGAGACAGTGAAATGTCTGTGCAGAATCTCATAATTGTTTACTCAAGGTTTTCCTTTGCCTGGCACAATGTGTATGGCAGCACTAGCACAGAAGAATTGTTGTTAAAAGACCTCTCTCTTCTGCTGTACATTTTAGCACTGTTTTCACCCCAGAGTTGTGTTTTCAGTGTGAGCAAGGCACATCTCACTGGCTGATGAACCAATCTTCCCACTCCTGGTCACACATGGTCCAACTTCCAGCACTGTATTGCTTTGCTCGAGTTAATTTGAAGACAAATGTCAGCTTCAGCCATCTATTCAACCACACTTGTAACTGTCTGGAAATGGGACATATGGCTGCCCCAGGCCTTCCCAGGGCACTGTTTCCAGCCTACTAATGGAAGGACAGGGATCCTGCACTGCCTGAAGCCTGCTGGCAGTGGTGATAGCAGGGATGGATGTCCCTTGTGGTCTCCCAATGTTCAGCCCAGGTGACCCAGAGTTCAGAAAAGAGAACTGGGCACTGGCTTTATGAGGAGCAAAGCTGGGGTTCTGTGGAAATGTTGGCTGGCACCAAGTGAATTTTCACAGAATTGTGCAGTGGTTTGGGTTGAGGTGAGGTTGGGTGAGGAATTTTTAGATATCATCTAGTCCAACCCTTTTGCAGTGAACAGGGACATTTAGAACAAGATCAGGCTGCTCAGAAATCCATCAAACTTGACCTTCAGTATTTCCAGGGATGGGACAATCACTGCCTCTCTGAGCAATCTGAGGCAGTGTTTCATCACATTTACCATAAAAAATTTGTTCCTTGTATCTAGTCTGAATCTACTTTTAGTTTAAAACCATTACCCAGTGTCCTGTGGCAACAGGCCCTATTAAAATGTGCGTCCCCATCTTTATTACAAACCCCTTTCCAGTACTGAAAGGCTGTTCTAAGGTTTCCCCAGAGTCTTCTCCAGGCTGAACAATCCCAACTCTCTCAACCTGCCTTCATAGCAGAGGTGTTCCATCCCCCTGATCATTTTTGTGTCCCTCCTCTGCTCTCCCCGTGAGGAAGAGCCCTGAGGTCCTGCCTCCCGCTCCTCCTCCTGGCAGGTGGGTCATGGGGCCGGGATCTCTCTGCCCCCTTGGCTGGAGCCAGGAGAGGTGGCCTGTCAGCAGGACAGGGTGTCACCAGTCTGCTGGTGGCAGGGTGGGCCAGCAGCACCTGTGTGAGGGCAGCAGTGTGTGTGGCAGCAGTGGGAGCAGCCCTGCCAGGCCTGGCCGAGGCGGGATGCTGTGATGTGGTGTGCACTGCTGCAGGGAGCCTGGGCTCAGCTGCCAGCAGCCTCCCTGCCATCCTGGAACCTGGTCCAGCCACATCCAAGGTCACCCCGGCACTGCACACAGGCTGTCACTGACTGGGGCAGGGGATGTATTTTTAGCTGTTGGAGGCAGTCTCCTAGCTACAGCTGAAGAGCTCAGCTGGGCAGGGGCTGGCAGTCCTCAGCCTGCACAAAAGCAAACACTGCTGATGAATCCTGCTGTTCAGGCCAAATCCTGCTCCAGGCTTGCTGCTGTGCTTCCCCTTGCCTCCCCCTTAGCTTGGCTTTCAGGGTTTGGTGGGAACATTGCCCAGGTATTCCTCTGGGTTCCTGGAGTGCAACTAGTGACCGGGGTTGTTTACATCCTCTGCTGAGCTAGAAATGGTCTTTTGTTCAAGTACAGAGATGTACGCTCCTGGCTGTCAGGATAAAAGAACAAATATTGTTTATGTTGCATGTAGTAATCTATCTCACATCTGCCAGAGTCTGGCTTTATGTAAAGATGTGAAAGAACATTCATTAATTCCTCTTTAAGGGCAAGGCTATTAAAAAGTTATTTTAATTTTAGGCATGAATTCAGAATTTCCACTCTTTTTGAAGTTGCTTGTCTTCCTTAAATTGCTATCTGTCTGAGAACTGTTTATGGATAATAAAATGTCTTTAAAGATTCTCTTTTGTTTTGGAAAAACCTTGGAGATAATTTGTCTGGCATCTCCTGGATGTTTCGCAGACACTGCATGGCTGTTGTTGGGCTGTTACTAGGATGACTGGAAGTCAGGCAGGGTTACCTAAGTTTCCAACTTTCTTTGTAGTGTTAAAGCAGACAATGTAACTGCTGCGAAGTGCAGGGCATCCGTGTAACTCAATAAAAGCTGAGCAGCTGAGAAGAGAGCTTTGAGACTGATAATTTCTTCTTTGGGAGCAAAATATCTAACTGTGTCTTGAATTAATTGTGTTATTAATTTCTTTTTTTTTTTCCTTCATAGTTCTTTCCTTTTGCTCTTTGAAAAGAACTGCATTTATTCTCTGAGACCTGAAGGACCTTTTTCCTAGTATTTACTCTGACACACGCTGCATAGGAACAATGAAGCCTCTTGTTCAACTTTCATGACTGTTCTCCAGGGACCTGGACTTCTTTTGCTGCTAACATTATTTTATTTTCCATTTACAATTTCATATTATGTATGCAGAGATCTCATCCACATTTATTAAATAGTGGAATAAATTCTGAATTTGCCCTACTGCAAAAACATGGAATAGGTTGACCACAATCTTGGATAGGGAGTGATGTACATGTACCTGTACCATGCCAGGGTTTTGTATGGAATGGGTACCAGTGCTGTAGTCCAAGGAATTTTTTAAAAACTATTTTCCACTGTGGTATCACCATGAAAACTTTCATGTCCAGTTACAAGTACCTCTGTATCTCTAGAAACCAGAACACTTTTTAGTGTACAGTTGCAATAGAAGAGAATCAAGTATTACTAAAAAAGAATGAACAGAATCCCTGTACAATAGAAACTGAACATTTTATGCACCTTAGAGAGGAGTTATTCATAAGCTGAGGAACAAATGCATTTTGAGGATTCTATTTTTTTATGGCCCAGATAGAAACAGAAGTGTTTTCATGTCTTTTATAAGTTTAGGGGTTACTATTAACAACAACAAAAAAACCCAAAAAACCCAAAAACACAGAAAAGAAAAGAAAACTAATTCCAGAAAGCTTGAATATATTATTACAGCAAAGCTCTAGTATAGGATGAATATGGTTGTGCCCTCTTCTCTGGGACTTTTTGTTTTGTTTTATTGGAAATTACTGGTATAACTTTTACGCTTGTAAAAAGTTATTTTTTCTTATGCAGAGAAGCAATTCCCAAATTTACTGGGAACTGCTCTAAAGAACACAGTAAGGTCACAGTGCTCTGGCCTTTCTAATACCATATCTAATGCTGTAATCTCATAGACCCCCTTTTCTTGAGTAAGCCTACCCCTAAGGTCCACATCTTCCATGGAGTCAGCTGAAGTAGGCAGTAATTTCCCTCGTGACCATGGAGAATTTGAAATCAGGTTGAGATACACAGGAGTTTTCTGTGACACTCAAATGCCTCTGCCTTTCTCTAGGCAACAGGGAAGGTGCTGCAGCTGCCACAACCTGATTTTCAGCCAGGCCTGGTGTTCCTCAGCTGCACTGTGTGCACCAGAGTGGAGTAGCACATTGCCATCACCAGCAGTGCCAAGTAACCAAGATGCTGTAAGGATCATGACAGATGCATTTGGGAGCGCCTAAAGAGAACAATGAATCACAGCCTGTCATCCATAACTATGTGTCCCTGGATAATACAGTGTTGGTGTTGGGGTGCATGTGGGCTGGTAAACCTTTGCTGGAATGGATGGGCTGTAAGAAGACCATAAGGGCCAAGACACCCACTTCTTGCCTTGTTGAAGTTTTGGGATTAAGGCTCCCCAGGGGAGCAGACTGCTCTTGCCAGCACACAAGTCATTACTGAATGGAAGGAGGACCATGAATTTTTATGGCCTCTGTTATGAAGCAAGTATAGCTAGAAGACCTAACAGCCCTTTTTGGACTTCAAATCCATGAAAACATATGTGGTGTCATAAGATCCTCCCTGCTAACAGCACAGCCTTTCCCTTTTGGTTCAAAAGGCAGCAATCAGTTGCTACTTGCTGGCTGTAATGCATTGTTTACTTGTCTCTAGAGGTATGCAATTGATGTCTTATTGTCCATTGTTAATTTTCATTCCTTTTCATACTGTCACGTACCTTTTTTTCCCTGAATTCTTACTTTTATAGCTTCACTAAGTGCTACCTCTTCTGGGAAATAACCCTGTGTTTGAGCTTCAGCTTTTTGAGGTGTTGAGAGCTCTGGACCATCTCCAAGAAAGCTCTTAAGAGAATGGTCAGCTTTAGGTGTATGAACAGTCTGGGCTGAGAAGCACTGTGGTTTTAAATGGAGCCCTTGGAGCATAGCAGCCACTTTGCCAGAAATCAATTGATTTAAACATATAAAATGTCACTATTTTGACCATTATGTATTGAAGATTCCCTTAGAACATCCCTGAAGCATTAGGGCAGCCATTGGGCACTTGTTAACACCCTATTGAATACCTATGACTCTGAAGGGGTCCAGAGAAAACAGAAAATGAGAGAGGACAAAAAAGGTCTCGTTAAATAATTCTGTATTCAAATTTCTTTTCGGAATAAAAAGAGAAAAACCTCAGACTTCAAGTGTTTATCTTCTTTTAGTGATCTACAGAAATCAATATTCAAGCTAAAAGATAAAAAGATACAACGAAAAACAAGAAGAGGAGAATAAAGGATGTTTGAAAATGAAACAGCAGAGTCTGGCTTGAGGTATTTGAGCAAGGGCTGATCTTAGGAATTTCCATGTAGAATAAGCAAAATAAAATGTCATCTCATGGTTTAAATACTGCCAGATGATTCAATATACTTTTCACAGCATTCTTTCACCATGTGATATTCTCTTATGTTTGTTGAAGTCAGGAAATGAGAAACTGCTTGAAAGGGAAAGGTTAGGCCTCATGTCACTGTATAATATATGCCCACAAGCCTATTATATTAACAGAGCTGCTTAAGATAGTTCAGAATAGAAGATGGACTTAATTTCTACCACAATGTATTCTCACTTTAATCTGCTGACAGAAATCAGTGTATCGTGCACTTGTTAAATTAAGGTTCACAAGGAATAGAACCAATAAGGAAATTATATCTTTCTGGGGGAAGTTGACATTTGGAAAAAAGTTTTTAGCTTGAAGGAGGATGAAAAATCAAACTCTTACATATGTTCATTCCAGCAGTCTATTAAAGAAGACATGTTGATCTGAGCAAATTAAAGCATTTCATGTCGATATTTGTAGACTTTTCATTTACATTCTGACTCTCATTTACAGTTTCTGATGTAGATACTTTGAAGTTCTGAAAGATTGCTTGAACCAAAGATGAATTATTATACTAATAATGTTGAAACTGAAAATTTTGATAGTCTTTTAAATGGACTTTGGAGTAATTTGAGAAAAAATACTTTTTGCAACACATGTTTTTCTTTTCAAAGCACAGCTCTTTCCTAAAGGAAAAATACTTTATCCAAAAAACTCTCAGCCACCCATAACAATGAATTAAGCAATACATGTTTTAATTACCTTGCTGTTTACATTCTCTGTAGTTTCCCAGACTTGAGGGAAACTATTAAAGCAAGGGTAGATGAGTTTGTCTGTTCTACTTACACTCATAAAACTCAAATATTGTGGTCTGGTGAGATGTCAGCCTGGTTCAGATGTTCTCCTGCCTGCCATGCTAGGGATTTTGTTCATGACCAGAGGCACATACAAGGCATTAATGTATCAATGTCACACAAAGCCTGCACCGTGTTTGGAAGGGGCTTGGAGGGGAAAAAAGGATTTTTCAGTAGTTGCATTTTTCTAATTCATATGGTTGACTGTCACTGTAGATAGGAAAAGGCAATGAAATTTTGCCCCTTTTTATCCTGGTTGGTATAAGGAAATTGTGTCTTTTTCATAAGTTTTGTGATGTTTTCTGTTATTTCTGGGTTTAGGAACAATTTAGGAACAATTATGTACCTATAAATTAGAAAGGGTCAATACATCCTGCCTCTTTCTTACTCCTTTGGCTTTAAGATGTAATTCAAGAATTAAATGTTGTACATGCATTTTACAGGAAGAGCTTTAAATGCCCATGAATGGTTTCTACCATTAGCAAACATGAGGTGGAAAATAGCAATGAATTATAACTTAAAGGCTTAACAGGACTTTAAAATCAGCTAAGCCTGGCATAACCTGTGTAATCATTGGGAAGCAATTAATTTTTTAACAAATCCTGCCAATATGTTCATTCATCCACCTCTCTGCAGCGCTGGTGTTGCTGCAGCTGCCAAGGCAGAGGCTGCTTGTGGCTGCTCTCCCTGTGCTTGGCTGCCCTTGCTGCCCAGTGAGGGCATGTGCACCCCCTCAGGCAGGCACCCCTGCCCTCTGCCATCATCCTGTCCCCCCTTGGTGGGATGGCAAGCCCCCCTGTTCTTCTGAAAACCTCGCAGGGGAGCTACACTGGATTCAACCCCCAGGACCTCATGGCTCTCAGTGTGCTACAGGATGGTCTGCTGAAACCTGCTGATTGCTGTAAATAGCCCTCAGTGTGTGCCCTACCAAACAAAGCACAGCTCCTTTCCCTGAATATAGCCCAGAAGCTTGGTGCATGGCAAGGAAGCAAATCAGGGATGGAAATGGGAATTTACCAACGTGGAGTCATCAAATTTTTTTTTTATCTCTTCTCTATTACATTATTTACATCCATGCAAATATTCCGTTCTGGATACATAACTGCATTTATCAGGTTTCTTCTGTGTTTTGGCAAGGTTATGTGCTTACACTTTCTGTACAGATATGAAAAATGCATTCTGTATGCTAAAAGGACAAGATAGCTCAGCTGCTTTCAATGTGAAGGCCTATCTATAACTCAAGAAGAACCACAAGATGTGTTTCTAAGAGCATTTCAGTTCAACACACTCCATTTCACTCCTCAGAGGGAGCTGGAAATGTGCAGTTGCAGTCCTGGATCTCTCTTTTTCTCTTTTTTCAGAATTATTTCTGCTGGTTGAGACAGGGCACATGGCTTTCTTATTAGCCTCTAACTCTCCTACAAGACCAGAACTTCTTCAGGCTTTATGCAGTCTTCACACATTTAAATATTTCAAAGGGATGAAAGGAGAGAAGGAACTGTTACAGATTGTGGTCACCTTTGTAACCTTCATTCCAAATACTGGAGAAGATAGCAAAGTCCACATTTTTTCTTTGCCAAGGATTGTAAATAATTCACTAAAAATCTTGTAAATAATCATAACCCATTGCATTTTCCAGACATGACAGAAGAAGGAATGAACTTTCAAAGGCGTGACATATGAGATTATTTCCATGATCTTTTGACCATAAAAGAAGAATGCATATATGAAATTGTTGAATTCAGTCTGTCGTCTGTTGGCTACCCACTGATTTATGCAGGCATATAAATTACTCAGCATCAGAAGTCTGTATATTATATGGCCTCAAGTCAGCAAGACAAACAAGTACATGCCTAATTTTAAGCAGATGAGTTGTTTTAAGGGAAAGGGCTTTTGTAAAAATTTAGAATTAAATATTTTCTACAAAGAACTGAAACAGATACATTGCTTCCAGATGAGCATCCTTACAGAATCCAAACATCCTGACTTCTGAATATGCTGATGTACCATACTCCATCCCAACCAGACCAGATACAGTTGATTTTTCAACAGAAATACAGAATATTTAACCATGGCAGAGCCATTGTCTGCAGGTGGAAGAAGCTGGAATTTCTTACAGCCTTCTGGAGTTTCGATTCTGGAGAGCAGCAAAGCACCTCTGGGAACAGAATTTATTGTTTTTCAAAGCAGTTGACTTCTTCAGCTTGTGCTTTACAAAAAAAAAAAAAAAAAAAACGGCCTTTTGAGAATTTCTGTCAAAGTCTTGTATAAAAATTTTGTTTCTTCTGTCAAGGCAAATAATTCATATGGTAGCAAGCCACAAACATGCCTTATTAATGGCATTGTGAAAATATGTAGACGACATCCTACTTTCCTCAAATCAGGCACGACTAGGACAACAGCTTCTGCCTTTCTAGCTTGGGTAGAAGGTGTTTGACCACCTACAAGCAGGATGCTTTCTCCTTTTATGAAATTCATGCAGGTTTTACTGATTGATGCCAAAGAATCGAGGCAATGCAGTAGTCCAAAAATTTAAATGCTGACAGTCTTCCTTCTGTTGCACAACTTGGTCCAATGCCATGGAAAATACATCAAATTAATAGAATGAAACAAAGAGTTTTGTCCTTATATGTGCTACTGAGGCTTTATGAAACCACCTTTCTTGATCTGCTGTTTGTTTGTTTGTTTATTTTATGGCACTGTGGAAAAGTCTATATGGTGAATAATTAACTTAAGAAAATTTGGGAGAAATGCAAATACCTTTAAGCTTCCTCATCGTTTAATGGATTCTAAGGAAATTGCTGGAATTGGTCCACTGACTGAACAGTATTGGCTCAAACCCACAATTTTAAGTAACATAAAGACATTATTTGGGGAAAAAAGAGAGTTCTTTTAATGAAAGTGGTTAAAAAGTTATGAAAGAAAATGGTAAATTAAATCTCCTGCCTCAGGAAATGGGAGGATCTGATAGAATAAACTGCAGGAGAGCAGCAGTATAGGATAGAGGCAGAGTCCTTCTTGAGCAAGGAAATATAAAACATTTTGTAGGTTAGCCTAAGGTGGGAGCTGCAACTTGTTCCTCCATGGCACAGGTTGATTTCAGCTTAGGAAGAGGAGTGACAGAGCTGCATTCACATGTTTTCTAGCTGGGGAAGAAAGATATTCACAAAAGAACCTTAACTTTTTATTTTGGGAACTGAAAGAAGATCAAAATAGACCAAATGTTTTGTGCAGACAGTAGCAGTGTTTGTTGAAATGAATGGGAACCTTTCACAGCTTGCTGAGGAAATTAGCAGGAAATTAGAAAAACCTCCTCCAATTCTATTTTTACCTTTCGTGTCGTTACACTGTACTATCCAGATTTAGTACAAAGGAATTGTGGCTACAGTATTGAAAAAGGTATTTCTTGAAATATCAGGGAGAAAAGCTTTCTCAAGAGCAGTAAATCTCAAAGAACATTTCATACAGGTGCAGGTGCTCAGAGGAACTTTTTGCTGCACATAATTAAATCCCTAAAGATCTCAGACACTTTGTGTATAAAATATCTTTTTATCATCCAGCACTGAAAGCCAAAGTTCTGGTTTAATGCAAGGCTGATCCAATGTTCCTTAAAATCAAGAGGGTTGTATTTATCATTGTTAGAAATCTCTGTCTGCTCTATTTTTGTCTGCATTTGCATTAGTGCTTCTGAAGCTGTCCCACCGTTCTATCAACAGCACAACTGAAAATAAGAGAAGGCTGAGAATTTGAGTGTTCTAACCAAAGAAGTTTAGTTGCCTGAGGTACTTTCCTCACCACAGCCACAAAGGAGCCCCAGTGAACGGGTCTGACATGCAGCATCCGTGACCCAAAACTGGCTGCAGCTGAAATAAACAGAGTTCATCTAGAAGATGAGTCAGAGGAAAATGGCAGCTGTGAGGACTTTTCTGAAGGATGAGACTTGCATCTGCTCTGTGTGACACTTTTCTCCTGACTGCTATTTTGAATGGCCATCTGGTGTGAGTTTGTTCCAGCCACGTACACGCTCTGAGCAGTTTCTGCATCTCCTTGCAGTACTCGGAGGCCCAGGCTCCACAGGCCAGTGCAGATATGATCTGGGAAGCAAGCCTAACCATATTGCAGCTGAACATCACTGCATCTCCAAAGCAGCCAAGAGAACTGGCTGAAGAAGCAGTTTCCAAGACACCAGATGCTGTTTCAAACCAGTCATGCGAAGCTTGTTTTCTTTTTAATAGCTTGTTTCTGTGCTGAGGAGATAGGTGGGCACAGAGAGAGGGGTGGACAAAGTAAGCTGCAATTCTGGTCTATGTGAAATGCACATACTGTGTTTTGCTATTCAAAACCAAGATGCCTCTTGTTCATGACAAACATGAAAGCCATTTTGTGATGTTTGTGTCCCCTCCTCTCCCGGTGTCATTGCAGGAAAGAGGTGCCAGGACTTTTAGTTCTTGTAATGTGACTTTCAAGCCACATGGCAATATGTTTTTAGGTTGAGAACAGGAGATTCCCAGTTTCAAAGCTACCCTTGTATCATGATTCCCTCCTAGTCTCTGCTCTCCTTTTTTACTTCATCATTTCTTTCCTCACTCTCTCTTCTGCTTCCAGCCCATAACCCCTGATAGTTGTATTTTCTTTAAAGAGTAACTTGGAGAACTACAACATAATATACTTTATATCCCAATTCTTGAGGATCTTTGTGAACATGTAATAGGCTTGTAAATATTTCCAGCAATTTTTTTTAAATCCATCCCCATCAAACTCAAAGGGAGTAGCTGCTACTGATGTATAATCTGTTCTTCATCTTCTTCCTAGTACTGCACCCAGATTCTTTGGCAGCTTGCAGAAACTTAGTGCTTGTTTTGGAATGTCTTTGATCATTGAGTTGGGGCCAGGACATGACATTCACAGCTGAGCTGTACCTCTTGCATTTGCCTTTTCTCCATCCACGGTGATGATTTCCATCAGCCTTTAAGTTTGGTTTGGTTGTGTTGCCCTGAAGCTGTTGATCAGAGAGCCTCAGATCTCTCATTTCTGGCAGCACCCAGAGATGTCAATCACCACTGATGGGGACAAGAGGAGGAAAAGTCCATTTTCTACTAAATGAAAGTACTTCTTAACCTTGCACAATAGATTGCAATTCATGATTCCAGAGCCTGTACATACATCTCCTCAGAGCAATAGCCTCAGCTGTGCACTCCTGCTTGGTTGCTTTGTGTGGGATCAGAAATGCAGCAGCTTAAGCTACAGGCTGAATGGAAAATAAGCAGTTAAATACCTGGTTTGCCATTGCTGATTTGTCTGCCAGCTGCACTGAACAGGTTTAATTCTGCATTACTCAGAAGAATTGCATTATGCATAAAATGAATATCTGTGGTTCAAAAATAAATTCCCTGGTCTTTCTAAAATCTTCTTAATCAGATACACATTTCTCACATTATTCTAAATTTCTTTAACCCATGGAAATGAGGTTAAAGCTGACATTTCAGAAGTTATTAATATCTAAGGAAAAAAAAAAGTCTTACAGTTTTCATAATCAGTAATACCAATCTAGGTGAAACAGTTAATTATGCACAAGCTATTTTTTAAAAGTGTTATGCTTCAGCTTTCCCTAAATATTTTTTCACTGTAAAATTAATGCATAAATTCTGCATGTCTTTATGGTAATAATTTTATTTTTGCACTCAACTGTGGGAAAATATATTTTTCTGCTGTGGCATCCATTTTCCCCTCCTCTTTTGTAGCATTTTTAAATAAATATAGCAGAGCAATCAGTGGATCTTTAGAAAACACACAAAGGACTAAAACAAACACATCAATGAATTGTAGGCCTGTTGGTCCATTTCCTGCTCCACGATATATTTAGCACTCATCAAGCTTTCAGAAGTTAATTGGAAGTCTTAAGTGTTTCCCTTATTTCACATTTCATTCTCCTGATGCAATGAGAAACTAACAACACTGGGAAACAGAAACTATACTTGTCTTAGCACAGTGTGTTACACAAATGCACAGATCTAAGTAGGTGAACCCTCAATCTCAATCTATTTAAAATAGGTTTTCTTTTAATGCAATTGTAAACTGAAAGCTAAACATGTACAGACACTTTCAGTACATGATGCAGCAGTTCTGAGTGGAGGATTATTGACTCCTTTTTAGCTATTGGTGGCTATGAGGCAGCTTCTTTCTTCTCCTTCAGAGAGCTGGAGGTGCTCAGGAAAGGTACTGGGAGCATTACAGAGAGTTTTCTTGTATGTGGTGTGTGCCAGAGACTCTTGTGCCTTTTCACCCCACGATGGAACATAGTAAACAGACAGAAATTGCTGGGGAAAGGCAGGTGTCAGCCTCTAACATGTCAGAGCTGTTGTCAGAGGTAAAGTTAAAACTTTCACAATTTTATACTTTATACCAAGTTTGGGCAAATTTCACAAGGAATGACTAAGGCAGAGTTTTAAAGTCAGGATCCTATGCACACAGCCCGACATATTTCAGAGCCCTGACCCAAAACAGTAGACATTGGAACCTCTCTGATAAATGATGTTATTTTTAACTTGGGTAAAATAACATTCTCACCTTAATGTCATTCTAAAAAATGGGTAAACCATTTCAATCTAAGATTCGGCCTGTGGCAGATGTTTCTAGGCTCTGTCCTAACAATATTCTTGGGCACATGGTGTGACTCTTGGGGATGGTGCTGTGCAGAACCAGAAGACAGACTCAGTGTTTTTGTGGGTCCCTTCCAACTCAGCCTATTCTGTGATTCTGTGGATTAAATCTGACCAAACTATTGAAGCATCTTAAAATTCTAAGAATTGGACATTTTTAATTATAGCAATTCTTACCTGAATTCCCTGTAGCCATATATTCTGGTCTTGGTATTAGAATAACAACCATCCTGTCAAAAATTCTTGATAGAAAGAAGGAAAAAAGGGGCTTATACAAAAAATACAACAGTATATACCCAGTAAGTGGCATAGTTACTCCTCTTACAGTGTTTTTACCTTTTCTCCCAGCTGGTCTTCCTATGGCAGGTTAATTCAAAGTACCTACCTGTCACCCCAGGATGCTTGGTACTCTGTGGGTTAACCCACCACAGCCACACCCAGTATATACGTGTCAACAGCAATTGCTTGAGGAAGCTTTAGAAAGTTTTAAACAATATTTTTGTTAGGTTGCTGAGAGTTTTAAACTGCATAATACTGCAGAAGATTAGAAGATTCTCCACTTTATTAATGGGAGACAGTACACAAAAGAGAGTATTAAAACTAGATGCCATCTGAATGTTACAAATTACATTTGCCTTAATATTTGCCATGTAACAATGGCAACCTTAGTTGACAGCTTGCAAGCCACCAGCATGGCTGAAAGCTGAAATCAGGAACAATCTGTAAGCAGTATGTGAATTTTTCAAGAATGGTACCCAATATGGGTTGCTCCCAAGCAGATGGGTGAGGGGTTTACTTCTTCATCAGAGAGCAGCAGCAGAGAGAATAATGCCCAAACCAGTTCAGCTTTACTATCAAATCTTTCCAGAAATGCTTGAATGAGACTGAGTTTGTACAAAACTATTTGTGAGTTATCTATCTGTAGTTTCTAGTTACTAAATGTGTTTAGCCACATTTTGGTTTTTTTGGTTTTTTTCAAATTTTACTTAACAGAGTTCAAGAACAGCAGAGTGGGTTTTTTCCCTCTCTGAATTCCAGCACTGATATTATTTTCACACTTTGTTGTTTTTTAAAAGCAGTGCACAGCAGCTACCACTTGCTTTAAATTTTATCAGCTGTCAGAGAGTCTTTGACAACATGAACAGAGACACTATGTGACACACTTTTGGAAATGTATAGATTATTGTTCAAAGGTATTTGGGTTTTGAAGGGTTTTTGGTAGGGAGGAAAATGTGTGTTCCCCTATCCTTCTATTGCCTCTATTTCCTCCCACTGTGCTGATAGCTCCATTTCTACTGCTGCTAGTTAGATCCTCACACCTGAAGTGGGTAGTAGGACAGTGGTGTTGCTAAGGACAGTGATTGCCTGAGAACTGGAAAAGTGCTTTGGAGAGAACTGCTGAGACCAAGCATCTGACACAACCTGTCAGCCAAAAGACCAGTTCCTATGGAGGTCAATACTCAAGTCTGCATTGTCTGGGTGATCCCAAACAACTCTACTAGTGAATTCCCTACAGACAGGTATTCTTCCCAAGTCTTGCAATTTTATCTCTAAGACAATGAATTAACACTGACATGGTAAACTGTGTTGTTAAAATGTTAAACTGGGCTGTTCAAGTCCAATATCACTGGCATCAGAGTGAAATTCAGTATCCTTAGTGGTAATGTGCTAAAAAAGTGCAATTTTAGCTACAGAAGAACAACTCATCTATCTGATAAATGACAGATAAGTTTTTGGCATGAATGTATGCTGCAGATAATAAGACTGAAATGGTCCAAATTGGAGTCTGAAAGATGTATCTGCCATTACTTGGAATGCACACAGGCAAAGGGGCTTGCCCTAGCCAACTGTGTTTTGATGACCCAGAAATCTACAGGAAGAGACACCAGTTTAGGAACAGCTATCATGTCACAACTTTACTGGAGGAGAAACTCTGCAGGTCAATAGCTTCAAAGAGACTCTTGGTAATGCGTAATACGGATTACATAACAGTAGTATGGACTGAAATTACAAAATTGTTCTAAGTTTTGGATTGCATTTTGTTCACTGCCCCACATAAATATTTCTTGTCATGTCGGAGTCAGGATTACTGATTCTCAATAATATGCTGAACCTCATGCTTACTCAATGTGATAATAAATCTTATCATAAAGACATACTCCTTTTGACATGGAAAAGGAACATGATTCTTCATGAAACTATCCCATGTGACTAGAAGGGAAAGAAAACAAGAAAGCAGATGTACCAGCTCTTCCTAATGAAAACTGAGCACCTGGAAATATCACTATGACATTATTCCATCAGGAGTTCAATAATCAAGGTAAAAAAAAAATTCTCTTTGTGAAAAGAAACCTTAACCAATTTTATAAATATGGAGTAATGTTTCTTAAATATGTATGCATTTTTTCTGACTTCCAGCATTTGGAGGAAGAGGACAATATATTTTTGTTTTATCTGATCACATGTTGAAACTTTAGCTTCAAAAATGAGATTGAGAGTTGATTAACTAGTGTGTGATATATAGCACAAGCAATGAATTTGATTTGAGAACAGAATGTTCTTTGCCTTTTGAAAATAGAGGTTTTCCATGTGGTTGTTTCTGAAATACAAAAACTAAAATTACTGATTTTAGAATATCAAGAAACAGCAATAATGATGCATATTTGTTCCATTTTGCAAGTTTATCTGAATCTCCTCCAGTATTGTCATGCTAAACTACCAGAGTACAGTCAATGCCTCATTGCAATAGGTTTTACATGTTACATCTTATTCTTCCATTTTATATGTAAACAAATGCAGCACTTTGATTTGGCACAAAAATTCCTCATCAAAAAAAGTTTGTTTTTTTTTTATTGACTAGTGGGGATTGCATTTTCCATAAACTTCTATTGGGTTTGAAGATGAGAATTACAGTGTTTGACTTATACACTGTATTTGTTACAGTACACTGTGAGGTCAATGCATTGCAAGAAATAATCTTGCTAGATAATTGTCAACGTATAATTTTATTACTGAATATTAGCTTCTTTGCTCACATATAATGCATGTGGTTAGAAAAATGCAAACTTTGTGCCAAGAAGAGATATGTGATCTGCATTAAAAACTAAGCCAAGACCTTAATAACTAGCATGAAAGTTCAAACTGATTTTAAGTAGTTTTTACCCATATAATAAAAAATAAATTCTGCAGCTGTTCCGATGAGGATGTCAACAAGTATCCACAAATATCAGTCTTCTATATAAAAGATATAAAATCTCCCTAAAGTATTTAAACAAATGTGTAGCACGAAACTGCTAAAGTAAGCAACTCAAAATGAAGGAGCAATGAAAAGCAGAAGCCCTGTGTAACACAGTACATAGATTATTGAACACGAGTGATGTGCAAGGGAAAAACATTTTTCTTCTGACCACAAAGAAGGCAAAATAATACAATACATACTTAACAAGAACAAGTGAGCGAGATCAAAGTGCCTTTTGTTAACATTTCTGGCAGATTCAGTATTTGGCAGCCATTGTGTCAGTGCTAAAAACTAATCTGTGAGAACAAGGAGGGATCACATTCACTTGGAAAGACCTCCCAACCTGAGAGCTGCTCAGGCTCCACCTTGCACTAACAGGACGCTGCTCTGGTGGGCCTGGCGTAGTTCCAGTTTGCTACATGAACCCCAGTCAGTTCAAACTGGGGCTGCCTGTAAAGCTAATGCAGTTATTTACACTGAATGAGCAAGTATAAGCAGTGCCACAAAGTGAAGTGCTATCTTCTAAACATATCCTCTGAGAGTGGTGGAGAGATGTGGTGGGGAGGAAAGCAGAGGGACAGCTAGGAGACCTCCACCCACCTCCACTCCAGAGGGGAGGCCAAAGCAGATTTCCCTGCACATGGCATCTCTCTCAGCTTCTGCAGAAAGCATGGCTGAGATCAGAGTTCATCTTCCCTAAACATGACAGGCATGTCAGCAGAAGTGTGTTTGCTGCCAGGCCTGTAAAACCAGGACAAAAATGCTGAGAGCTTTGCTGTGTCCTTGCCTGCTATCTGCTGCTGTGACTGTGCCCCTTCCCCACCAGCAGTGTGATGGGAGGTTTGGTTTTACAGAACTGAGTGATGGATTTAAAGATGTATAAATGCATTTCCTATCCAGCTATCTGCACAATTCTTGTTCTGTGCCTGTCTTGGCCCTCTTTTCAGGTCTTTCCACCAGATCCCTCAGGCTCCCAGTGCCTCAGGTTCAGGGTCTGCAGACCTCTAGACATGCCCTTTCTCTTTCACCAGCTGGGTCATAGGGCTCAGACTTTCTCCTGATGGGCCAAATCACTCTGTCTTGAAATCTTACATTTGAGATAGAATAACCTATGGTGGGCCAGGAGGTCGGAGGTTGCCCCACCAAGTGGCACCTGGTGGGGGTCTCACACCTCGGCCCCGGCTTGTTCTTAGTGCTGTCCTGCAGTGCCTCACTGGTTCTGGCTTTTCCATCATCCAGGCCTACTTGGCTGAACTTCCTGTTGCTTAGGTGAAGAATACCTTTGGAGCTGGAATAAAATCATCTCATCCAGCATGAGAAGGTCAGAGCCTCCCTTAACAGGGCAACCAGCCACTGCTCTTGTACTGGTCCCAGGCTCAGCTCGGGCTTTCTGCTGGACAGAAATCCCTCATCTATATTTGCTCCTATGTTATCCTCTTCTCTCATAAACACCCCAGACACAGCTCTTACCACCATGAGCACACAACTTTCTCCTCCCTCATCATGTGTCCTTCTCTTTTGGACGTCCAATTAAAACCAAAGATTTTTTCCCTCCTGAATCAGAGAGATCCCTGCACGGTGAACAGGAAAGTGGAGTCATGCGAGAAGAGTGGGCTTAAAAGTCAGGAAGAGAAGCTCCTGTCTGTCCGCAGATGAAGGGAACAGACACTGCTTTCATTTCCCTGTGCTTGGAGTAACAGCACCTGTGGGTGAATCCAGACTGTCCGTGACATGACTGCCTGCCAGAGCCAAGAGGATGGTGAATATGATCCAGTATAAACAGGGAAGAGGGAAAGGAGGCTGACAGCTTTCAAAGAGTGCTGCAAACAGCCAGTGTGCAGAAGTTGGAGGAGGGGGGTGAGGCAGCCAGTGTGGCAGGCAGCCGAGCGCTGCCGGGTTCCTGCAGCCATGCCAGGAGGAACGAGAGCTGAACACTGTGAGAATTGGTTCAGCCAGGGGCTATTTGCAGCCTCTTTGGACTATGTGCTACACAGGCATATCCATTTTCCATGGGCCCGCCACGTGCCCTCCAGCCAGCCTCCCAGTGATCCAAGAGCAGGAAACAAGGAGCACTTCAAAGCCAGGCACAGACCTGCTGAGCCTAGGGACCTCACACCAATCCTGGCTACCTCATCACTGTAATTGGAACCTCTGTAAATAGCTGTGCACGCTTGTTTCCACAATGAATTTGCAGCTTTTTTTTCCTTTTTTTTACGTTTTTTTTTTTTTTTTTCCCTTTGCAGGTTTTCTTCACTCACCAGGTTGGGCTTCCACCAATGTTTCTCAGAGAAACACTACAATAGCTCCTTTAAGCCTAGGATGCCTGGAGCTGTTGAGGAAAGGAGCCCTCAAGGTACAGTGGGGAAATAAAGGAAATACTGGTCTTCAGGAAGAGCTGATGAGGACTGGGGACCTTGGCTGACAGCAGAGACAGTTGCAGAAAGTGGGACTGGAACCAAGAGATTATACAGTGGCCATCTGATATTTCATATCAGATTGTTTGAAAGTGTCAATTTCCCTACACAGCCAGCCTCAGACAGAGATTTCCAGTCTTAGAATCATAGAATATTCTGACTTGGAAGGGATCCACAAGGATCAGTGAAGTCCAGCTCCTAGTCCTGCACAGAAGGACCAAGAACCCATGAGCCCAAGAGCTCAAAAGAAATTTTGAAATGCTTCTTGAACTTTTGTCAGGCTTGGTGCTGTGGCCACTTCCCCGGAGTCCTGTTCCAGGGCCCAAATACCCTCTGGCTGAAGAACCTTTTCCTAATACCCAGCCTAAGCCTCTCTTGACACAACTCCAGACCATGCCCTTGGTTTCCGTCACTGGTCACCACAAGAGCAGAGATCAGTGTCTGCCCCTCTATTTCCCCTTGAGAAGCAGTTGCAGACTTCAGTGAGATCTCCTCCCAGGCTCCTCTTCTCCAGGCTGAACAGACCAATTGACCTCAACCACTCCTTGTATGACTTCCCTTTGATGTCCCTTCACCATCTATGTAGCCCGTTTTTGGGCTCTGATATCTCAATACCCTTCTTATATTGTGGTACCCAAAACTGCCCCCAGCACTGGAGGTGAGGCTGCCCCAGTGCAGAGCAGAGCAGGACAATCCCCTCCCTTGCCCAGCTGTGATGCTGTGTCTGATGCCCCCTAGGACAGGGTTTACTCTCCTGGCTGCCAGGGCACTGCTGACTCACATTCAACTTTCCCTCAACCAGAACCCTCAGGTCCCTCTTGGCAGCACTGCTTTCCAGCTCTCATTCTCCAGTCTGTACAGCCAGGGTTATCTTGTCCCTGGCACAGAATCCAACACTTTCCCTTGCTGTACTTCATAAGCTTGGTATGAGGGCTACCCTTGAAGGAGTGCACAATTCCTTGCAATTTAATATAATTGGCAAACTAACTTGGTCCTGCATTCAAGTGGTTTATGAAGATGCTGAAGAAAACTGGTCCTAAAATGTGACCCTGCAGAACCCCACTGGTAACTACAAGCTGTATGCCAGACAGTTTTCCTGGAAGAATACTGTGAGAGATAGTATCAAAAACTTGACTGAAATACAAAAAGAGTACATGTCTTGGTCTACTAGGTGGGTAACCTTGCTGTAAAACAAAACTAAGTTTGTCATGCAGGACTTTCCCCTCGTGAACCTGTGCTGGTCTTGACCAGTGGAGAAAACTTTGCCAGTTGTCCCTCCAAGTGTGCTCCTTCCAAGTCTCCCAAGGAAGTGAGAGAGCTGCACAGAGAATGGTGGCTGAAGCAGCTTTAGCAAGGCTCCATTTCCTGTTCTTCTTCCATCTGCTCCCCCTTGCTGTTGGAAATGCCATGCAGGACATGTACCAAATGAGAAGGTCCTGGTGTCCCTGTCAGTCCAGGATCTCCTTGAGAATGGGTGAGTGCCTGCTCGCCTGCTCACCACTAAAAGCTCAGGTGATGGTGGGAAGATCCTGTCCATAGCTGACATATCTATTGAGGGTTCCCTACCTGCAGAAGGCCAGGGGTATAAATAGCCCTAAGTAGCAAAAGAGGAACAATGAATTTGTGGTGTCTACACAGTTTGCCTTCTGGACTATCACCATAGCTTTTATCAGGAAAGAACTCTGGCAAGTTGAGACAGATCAGCCAGAAATGTCAGAAGTAAAGCATTCATGAGGAACCACAGAGGCCTTTAGCACAATAGAAATAGGAAAAAATTCCCCTTGTTGATAAAGAGTAGGCTAAACTAGACACTAGTCCATAGATGACTGTAAAAGAAATTGGAAGGAAAAGTACTCTGACCCCTTCTCTGTGTGTCACAAATGAAAATAAAATAGGGCAAGGACCTTACAAGTGTCAAATCTCAACTCTTTCTCCATGTAATGACACTCTCATGTCAGCCTTGGCAACCAAAAAATATACAGTGGGAATACTGCCTTTCATTTCCTGCTGTTAGACTTCATGGCTGTCACTGCCAAATCTGGAGCATGGACCTCTGCACCTGTTTCATTCCTTTTATAGCTGCAGCACTGAAAAAGAGCCAGTCCCTTTGGGGGGATAACTCACAGTTATCACCAGAAAAAAAAAGGAAGGAAAAAAAAAAGGTGAAAATGAGTCCTGGTTGCTAAGCATCATCATACAGACCTTCTGAGAATAACCCCATGTACATACAGTCTCAAATGGTCAGCCGAGGTATTCCCAGCAGGCTGAGTTAAATTACACACGGAGAGAATGAATAATTTACTTTTAAAATGTCAGAGTCCCTGGCGATTAACAGATGTGATCTGCTGCAATGCTTTGGTACCACAGGAGTTTGGGACAGTTGGAGCTTAACTTCAGTGACTATTCAGAGGCACGAATATGTGAAATGTCATGGCAATGATTCAGTGTTTTGAACAATGTGCTGAACTTGATGATGGCATCCCCTTTTTCTGTTCCCCAGAGAAGATAGCACATGATATGCACAGATGACTAAAGGGGAAATCATTAAACTGGTCCTCTTAATGGAAGAACTAAGGACTTGCCTCTTGGTGAGTGTGGCACCACTACTGAGGTTTACAGTGTGGAGCACCTGCCATGGCCATGGCCAGTTAGAGTCTACCATAGAGGAGAAACATACTGGGTCTTCAAATATAAGAATTGTGTCCTTTGTGATTGCTTTCCTGGTGTGTTAATACCCAATTCAGAAGAGACCAAGTCCTCATAAACCAGTCTCTTGTTGGGATTACACAGAATCTGAATTAGGCTGCCAGTAGGGCTAGCTGCCCATCTGTTGAGTTGTGGCTACAGAGACCTCTCAGGGACCTCTCAGAGACCTCTGAGCCCAGCTTATAATCAGGGTTTGTCAAAGAGGCTGGCAGTGGGATTTCATACAAATACATTTAGCCCTCAAGGAGGGAGACAGCCCATAATAAAACATCAGAATATAATTTCACTGTAAGGTGATGCTGGATTAAATCAGACATAAACCAAGCTCTGACTATACCCCAAATCACAGGCTATACATCTGATCCAAAGCATTCTTGGGCTGAAAACAAAAGCTTTGAAAGACTTTAAGCATGCAAGATATTTTTTGTGTGTGCTTCAACCTTTTGATCTACATAGAAGAGCTAAAATATTACATGGAAATTTGATAACCCTGACAGTGCTTTTCTGGCCTGACTGGAAGGGGTGAAGTGCTTGAATTTTGAAGGACCAGTTTCTGTAGGACTTTGCAGTTGATTTCAACTAGCCCCATAGGCTGTCACAAATATGATGAAGTTCAGGAAACCCTTTATGCTTCCTCTCCTTTTTCAAATTGACTGCTGGAACCTCTGCTCATGTTCCCATGGTTTCCTACCAAAAACTCATCTTTTGGCATGTTCAGTCTTCATCTGGCTCTGCTTTAGAACCCCAGTGTACACTCTGGTTAAGTATGCTGAGTTTCTCTCATTTTTTTTCAGCCAGAGAAATAGTTTCTGGTTGTTTCAGCAAAACGTCCTGTTGCTGAAAATTGCCATTGGAAGTTTCCTCTACAGAGCAAAGAGCCTACATGGTAGATGTTCTGCCCTATTCAATCCCTAGATGTGTTCCACTACTCTTACAAAAAATGTCATCTTGAATAAGACTGTAAATGTTTTTTGTCTGCTTAACATCAGTTTTCTCCTTTTCATTGTTTTTTGAAGACTGGAATGGTGAGTCATAGGCATCTGCTGCTGCTGGGCAACAGGAGATTTCCCAGAGTAAGTTGGGGCAATAGGAGCTGATGGTTTGCTGGGTGATACAGATGGTCCTGCTGTGAAGTACAAAGTGAAAACTGAACGATAAGCATCTTGAGAGAAGTATAGAGAAAATAGTTTTGGTTGAGGAAGTTTGAAATATTATAAGGGTAAAAGGCTTTAAAATCCTTTTTGTTACTCACACTTACAAGCATGCAGTCAACAGTGGTGTGACAGGAAAGTTAAGCTAAATAGACAGAAAGTGTTCAGGAGAGAATTATAAACAACAAAATAGTCTGACTTGTGAATTCAAGCAAAGACTATTTTATTTATCCTCATCAGAACCTGAGATTTTCCTGGAGAGGAAGGAATAAATCTGACAAATCCCACTGGGAACAGGAAAAATAATTTGAAATTAAAATAAATTTTGGAAGTGATTTAGCTGCTGATAATCAATACCAATTACAGTGCAAATGGAAAAGATAGAAGAGAAAGAATTCCCATAACTTCACCCCATTTGCACTCCTGCCTTAAAAGAGAATTTATTCACAGCATTTCTACTGTCCTAGCAGGCCTTCATACAAGGGTTGTGGTGCCCAGTTTATTTACACAGAGTAGCTTTAAAGGCATCGTTAACTGTTGTTAACAGTTAAAGGAGAGCTCGTGATTCTCAGTATCTCTGCACAGCAATAAAACTTAAGTCAGTAGGTGCTTGTGATTCTCAAGCCTGCAGTAAGGTTCCCAACTCAGGCAAATCAGTGCAGCCAACCTCTGTGATTTTAAGTCTGACCCACATGATTGTTTTTGTTGCTGTTCAAGAAATGGTTTGTGGTAATTTTTTTCAAACAGCAGAGTGCCGCAGATTTGTTTTTATCTTTTGCTGGAGAAAATTCTTGGTGTGGTCAGAAAGAAAAATCTCAAAAATGTGACCCCTCATGTTTCAGAAACCAGACCAGACATAAGAAGACTTCAAATGATTGTTTTCCTAATCTTATTATTTCAAGGTCAGTATCATGATATGGTAATCATGAAACAATTTAGGAAGTCTAGAGTTGACACTAAGAAAAAAATGAGCCACCTCTACATAAAAAATTGTTATTCAAACCAAGATAATAAACTATACTACTAAAATATAAGTACTTCCATCTTTCAAGAATATGTAACTTGAATTCTACTCCATCTGCAAGAAAGAAATAAGCAGTGAAACCACAGAAAATCCTGCTGCTGTTTTTTTGTTTGCTTTTTGTTTTTGTTTGGTTTCAGGTTTTATTTGCTTGGGTTTTGTTTTGGTTTTGGTTGCTTGTTTGTTTGGGTTTTTGTTTGTTTTGTTTTGGGCTGTTTTTTTTTTGTTTTGTTTTGTTTTGTTTTTTTTTGTAAAGAAAGGAAATAGAGTATCCAAGAGGATAATACATTAAGTGAACGCTTGTTAATAATCTCTTTTATTTTCAGACTTCCTTACTTGTTAATAGTTTCAAATTCACTATGATAAAATGTCCAGATCAATTGACATGGTAGATGTGATTTTAAATAAAATGAAAAAATTAGATTAAAACATAATGGAAATTTATTTTAGTAACTGTGGCTGGTAAGGGCAACATGTAGAGCAAGGAGAACTTTCTTATTTTGCATGTGAATTAATTGAATCCCAGGGAAGGAAATGGAAGGACAGAAATCTGCAGCTGGAAGAGGTAGGAAAACAATTTTGACTTTGAAATATACATGAACTAATTCTAGAAATGTATCCTTACAAATGAGGATAGCATAAGTGGTGGGAAGCAGAAAAATGAGGAGTCCTGTCATTTAAAACACTTTACTCCAAGGTGGGCTCACATATCTGGGAATTAATAAAGGCAACTCTTTCTGAAAACAACATTTTGGATAAATAAAGTGAAAAATTATTGTTAAATCTCTTTAAAAAGAAACATATTCTTCCGTTTGAGGTTGAAGGAGCTGGAATTCTGGAAGGACTCTTGGGTCTTTACTTAGACATGGAATTAGCACATTAGATGTCACAAATGACATCAGAACTGCTGGTGAATGGAACATGCCCAGCAGTGCTCTCACTCACAAGAGGCAGCTGGCCAGGAGCAGCTGTGTCTGTTCTGGGAGTCTCCCCAGCCACCAAGAGGGGAGGACCACGCACGAGCTTCCTCCCAGGAACCAGCTTTAGAAAATTTTGTTGCCAGGACTGTGCCTTGGAAATGTGTGAGAGAATGAGACAGCCAAAAGTGTGACAGGGAGGGGTATCAGCAGTGTGATAGCTGGGCTCCAGCTCCCAGGCACAGTTAAATTTCCTGGAGGTTTCCCAAAGCCTCGTTCCGTCTAAGCACTCGATGGCTTTAGGCCACTAAAAGAATGGTGGCAGTACAACCTCAGGCTCCAGGTTCAGTTAAATTAGGCAAAGGTGCACTGCACACACTGCCCTATTTCAGTGCTTCCTACACCTCAGGAGCCAGAGAGCCCCTGAGAACAGGCTGCCCAAATCTCTCATCACTCTCATCGGTGGGTACCGAACTCCAGCACCGCCGGCTGCCGGCGCTCCCCGCGGCCCCGCCGTGCCCCGAGGGGCTGGGCAGCACATCGGGCAGCAGAAATATGCTGTGGGTAACCCCCCCTTGATACTCCTGTAACTTTCTGCATTTCCTTCTGGAAAAGAGAGATTGCCCACTTTCTCTCTCAGACTTTTCACATGTTGAAGGTTGAAGCAAAAAAAGAGGGCTGCATGAGGCTTATTCTATAGTTAATTGCCTAGATATGTATCCAATTTATTTCCAACATACAAAAATGCAGACTGAAGGATGCTATGCTCAGCAGAAGGTTATTTTCCTTGAATGACTACTGGCTACTTTGGAGGCAAGGGGTCAGGCACTTGATTAGATGAATTACAACTTAAAGTCCCATAGTATAAACTATGTCATGCCCCAGGCTTCTCAAAACAAGGCACTCTATTTAACTCGTAATGGGTAGCTGGATTCAGTAAATGGCCTAATCACAGCAACATAAATATTTATGGGAAAATTTTTCTAATTAAGGTATGAGCTTGTTTAGATGTTATCAGTTAGAAAGGGCTTCCCCAACAAGAACATGGCTGTTAGGAGACATTAGGAAATGGTTAAACTCCAAGGGATTAAAAGGTCATTGGAGTGGCAACATGCAGAGTCTATTATGGTTGAAATTTAGCTTGCATTCATGTCTTACATGTCTTCTACATATGGCATTAAAAGACCATCCTCAATACTGAAAACCAAAACTGAAATTTTGTTTATTCTTTGAAAAATGAAGGTACATTACCAATGTATGATTTATGATAGTTTTAGAAATTAAATGCTCTCAAAAGAAATTAGTTTTTAAATTCTTCCTTTATGCTTAGCTGTATTAAAACCTGCATTTATCTCAGTAGTGATGTTTGCAAAATAAAGATCCAATAATGTCATCATTTGTTCCTAGTACCTCAGTCACACAGTGACTTCAGATTTAGAAAAGTTATGTTTGACATAGTTGTCCTATAATGTTGTTCTTTGCTGATGTTGTAAGTGCTGATGGTAGCATGGATAACAAATTCATAGATAACAAATTATATTTTGGTAACCATGTTTTGCAGGTCTCATATTACAAGCACCAAATAACAATATATTGATCACATTTTTATGCCAGCATAATTCTTAAGTAATTTAGGTGCCTTTAGGAACATTGCTCTAGGTTTATTCAAGTATAATTGTCAGAGGAATTAATCTCCTAAAGTAAAATTTGTAAGCTGTCTTAGAGGGAAATAGCTGTATAAAACTGGTTTTGTGAAGTACAGGCAGAACTATTCCCAGTGAGAAAGTTTGTAATTTCTGTGGGACTTCATTATTCTGCCATGAAGTGTGTGTGTGTCTGCCATATGGTATTTTACTCTTAAGGTATAACTCAAAAGGAAAGCTCAGAAAAAGGCATGTTCTACAAACCTTCTGCCTTTGAGCAAAATTTACATATTTTAAAACATTTCCATGAGAAAGTACGAGGTATAGAAACCTAAATGGCATCAATGGAGCGATTGATTGCATCTGGCTACATTTTTGAAGTCAGTATCTGTAAGAAGTTTCAAGACCAGGCACAAGGAGATAAACATTGCTGCTTTCCCGACGTAATGAAATCTGTACTGTTTGTTAGTTGGTATCAACTGCAAGCAAACTGGACATAAAACTACAATTTCATGTGAAGTCAGCTTGGTTCATTTAGAATGCCTTCCTAGCCCAAACCAGGAAATGACAGCTGTGACCTTGTTAAACATATCAACGCAACAAAGAGCAGCTACTGCTGGAAATCAGAAAATGGCATGTTCAGAAAGTGATGGTATGCAAATGTTGCATAAATCAGGTCTGTTTTTTCCCCTTCTCTTTTAAATAACCTGTTCTAGATGAACATTCCCTGCATTTATACACAAGTGCCATGAACTTAAGAGAATTGGGGCTGTCAGTTCAAATGGCACAGGCCATTGCAAATTCTCCACAACAAAGAGAAATATTTGAAGATAAGCAACAGGGTATGCAATGGTGTTGCATTCCTATTTGATTTAGATGAGTCTATATGTGGCAGAAAACTGAAATACAAGGAAGTGAAAAGTAGCTGGTTTGAGGGCCTGGGAGTCTGGGGAGCTTGTTGGATGCTGTTCAAGCCCCAGTGGCCTCAGTCATAGGAACTCGTGTGCTGCTCGTGCTCGTGCTGTGGCTCCATAGCCATTAGTTGGAGAGCTGTGTGCTGACTGATCTCCCAGAAGTACAAATTTGATCTGGCTCAAGAACAGGCACATGATCACATTTCTGTCAAATTAGCCAGCACACACCATACAGAACTGTCATGGAGTTTATGTTGGCATTTCACCAGCTGGGGGAGGATGAATGACTTTCAGTGCAGCCTAAGTTAGTGGCGTGGAGCAACAGTACCTGGTGTAAGCTGAGGTTTGCTTGATACAGATAATCCATTAGCATTTCTGGATGGATTTGAGTGGGTGGTATTATATCTGAATAATGAGTTTTGTCTGACAGTTGCAATGTTTCCTATGCAGTAGCAGGAGTTTCAGAGGGTAGAAGTACTTCTCTGCTGAACTGCAGTTTCAATTTTTACCCACTCTTTTACAGAGAAGAAATTATTTAGTGATGATTTTCTTTCCTATTTCTGAAGGATAGTGTTTCTATGGGTGAGTGGTACCCAATCACGTGTATTGAAAAGTGGTATTGAGATGCCAAAAGGGAATTGAGCCTGGGGCTCCTGTTTTCCCTACACTTTCAGTGACCCTCAATCATAAATTACTGTATTACCTTGTGGGCAACTATTGCCCACACTGCTAGAAGTCTATAGATAGGCTTACTGAATGTCTCTTGGACATATGCATATTTCAGCTTTCACAGAAAACAAAGACATTTGAATTTTAAAAAAATTTAGCCAGGAAGGAATCAGTGTGTTAAATCTAAGTGCTGCATGAGTAAAGACAAGAAGAGAAATGGTACTTGAGGGACAATTATCACAGCACAGGAATAAAATGTGACATGATGTGTGCACTTCATCACATGGCTGCAAGGCCCATTTGGACAGAGTCATGTAACTTCAGCTCTCACCCCTGAGTGGATGTGCAGTCAAGGAGTGTTCACATCATCTTTCCTCATGTCCAATTTCCATCCTGGCCAGGAGAACTCATACAAGAATCGCTGTGCTTCAGGCATTTCTAAATAAAACCAAACTCCGACTAGAGACCATCTCATTTTGCAAGCCCACTTCATTTTCTAGGCATATGGTTCCCCTAAAAGTTTTAGCATTATGCAGCGTTCCTGTAAGGGTGACTGGACACATGGATGGTGGGAGGAGGAGGAGGAGGAGGCTGGGCAGGGAGCCAGTCCAAGAGCAGTGAGATATCTTTTACTGCACTGTGCCTACCATATAAAGAGAGATGGCCTAACCTAAACAATTTTCCACGGGAAGAATTTCATTGGTAGCAGGTACCCTCAAAGCTCCCATTCTCTGGGTACAAAGGAAGCCACCAGCTGTTTTCAGATTGCTCTTAAAATTTACTGTAGTAATTGAAATGAGAATTAGCAACCATATTCCATTGCAATTGCTTATTGCATGTCTAAAAGCACCCAGAGAAGTGGCCTTCCTTCATCACTTTGTTGTACTGTCACTTCAGGAAAAGGAGGTTCTTCTCTCTACAGCCTTGGCAGCAGAGAGCTTCCTGGAAGTCTTGCTTGTATAAGTGGGTGAAAGGTGGATGAAGACTGATGTCATGTTTATACTGACATCTTGAGACAAACTGATTCCTGCCTAAGTGTCTTCAGAACAATATAAATGCTAGACCTAGCTTTTCAGAAGAAGTGCATGATGAGTGTTTTCAGTTTTGTCCAGCTTTTACTCATTTTGAGACAATTGCAAAGAGCCTGGCTTTCCAATCTGTATTGCTTCCAAGCAACTAGACAGACAGAGTTGCCCAGACTTCTTAGCCACATTCAAATGTATTGCACCCAATAAACAGCTGTTTTGTCTGTGATTTAACTTCAAAAGCACAAAAGATAATTACAACGGGACAGCAGTGGAAACAGCTAGATGGATGCTGATCTCAAATCCTTCCAGGAGTAAAGTGTCCTTACAGTGTTGCTTTCCACATCTATTTAAATTTTCAGAAATAGATAACTTGTTTGTCAGTCATGATGCAAGCAGAGGGTTAGATTGGGCCCTAAGTAAGAAAGCTGGAAAGCAGATTTCTTGACAAAAAATGCATGTAAAATGAAACCTGGAGGAACAAAACAGTAATTGTGTACAAGACACATTTTCCCATGCTACATAGCAGAACATGAACGAAAACATGAAAAGCAAACTGATTAAAGAACAAAAGAGATGTTAAATTATTTGATTAAATGCAGCAGTGCTATTAGGTGGGCAATGACCTTTTCAAAAGTTGACTTCTGTACACAAGTAGAGCCCCTTGAAAATAGAGTATTTGGGTGTGACAAAATGGTTCACCTTCACAGACACTCTACCAGGAACTGACCATGCAGGAGAAGGTCAAGTGTGCATACAGAAGGAAAGGTGCCAGCTCCACAGAATGGTCCCATCACAGTGTAACTGGAGGATGGACTCCTCCAATACTGGGGTATTAGGGTGCCTAATGCAGAAATCCCAGAAACCTGCAATTTTGGTAGAAGGGGTTTATGTGAATGATGCAGCTGACCTACAGTTACCAAATTAGGGTAAAGCAAGTTAGGGCAGCAGCTGTTGAAAGGAGGAGCTACAGCCCTGTTGCAGAGCTCACCTGTGCTCCTGCACGTTCTAAGCATTACCAAAAAGGTGAAATTTCCATATCTAAAAACAGTTAATTTTTTCAAATTACTTCTCAAAAATGTGACATTTTTCCTCTCCTGTTTAAACGGCAGTCAGTTAATTTTAAATTTTAGCAATATGCTTTTTCCTAGGAGCCTTCTCAGAAACTTCATGCATGCTTAATCCAAGCTTAAAATGAGAGGCTACCAGAACCTACTTGTCTTAATTGCAACAGCAAGAACTGCTTGCAGTAATTCATTACATTCTATGGGGGGGTAAAAGAATTCACACTCTAACCTTTCCCCTCAGAATGCAATGTGTATTATACTGATAAAAGCAGTGGAGAGATTTGCACCGCACTGCAATTTCCCAGTGCCTTGCTAAACTCCTGAAGATAAGTAGGCACCTGGGGGGGTCCCCCTCTATGTTGTGAAGGTAAAAGCCCTTCACCAGCTTGTACCCACAGAGACAGCATCTTCACTCTCAGCAGTTTTTCCATTACTTTGTAAAAGTGCTGGGAGTTATCGTGTAGTATGAAGAAACTGGCTGCTCTAGAAATTATTTACTTTCATGCAGCAGCTGACCACGTTGTCATTTACACCTTTCTAACCTGTGAAGAATAAAGCAAAGGCAGAGATGGTTTAACTCAATGTTTTCAGAGTGTTTTTAGATACTAGCTTTGAAGGAGGTGCTATGCAAATGGAAAAAAACAAGATCATTTGTGTGATATTAGACACATGCAAAATAGGATCTTGTTTTGATGGTAACAGCAATGATGACACAATCCTCTGCCTTGTGTGCTAATTGATCCATCAACAGACTGCACCACACCTCTGCTTTTCCTCCATATGGTGTATTAGTAATTAGGCCATTTGAGTTTATTTTCTGGAGGTGGCTGGGTACTTCTAAGTCAATTAAACTATTTTCAATATTCAAAGACTTCTTATGGATTCACTTTTTACTTTCACTCTTTAAAGAATATCAACTATATGGAAAAAAAATTTCAGGATGATAATGCAATTGTTTATTCTTGGATTAACCTGCCAGTTGGTAAAAAGAAAACAGCACAAGAGGATCAAAGAAAGGGTCTAAGTCTTATGCAGATGCTTTTGTTAGAGAAAGTCTCAATCTTCTTAACATGTCAGTCAATTTCAAAACTGAAATGAAAAACCTTAGCTTTTTTTTTCCTTTCTATTTCTTTTTCTGTATCTTGGAGATGACTGTTCAAGGATTGAAGTATTTCTGAGCTCTAGGAAGGAAAAAAAAAAAAGAAGGATAAGATAAAAGTACTAAACATGGTTCTACAATTAATATGTAAATCAGACTGATAATGCCTGGCTAAGACAGCAGCTGCTGTGCATGGACCAGGCGTGCTGCTGCCCTGCCACCAAAGCTGGAGGACTGAGGACTCAGCAGGGCTGAGGACACATGGCTCTGCTTGCATCTTTTCTGTCTGTGATGGCTTTGCCTTTGGAAAAGTGCCTCTTTGAGGTCCTGGCTGTGGTCCTGGAGTGAGCCCTGCTGCAGAAGCTGCTGCTTGTCACTGATAAGCCTCCAGGAGCCCAGCTGCTGGCGACTTGCAGCCACATCCAGCCTCACTGCAGGTGCAGACTAATTAGACCTATTAAAGCAACTTCATTTGCCCCTCCAGCAGTTAATATCTCAATTCAAACCTTCATTACTAGGGGTTAATAACTCAGGCAAAGAAACACACTTGGGACTTCAATTTGATATAACATGGGGACTGTTTTTTCCTTCCCAGTTGAAATAAATATTGTGAATGTAAAATCCTAGGGGGAAAAAAAGCCTCAAGTCATCCAAAGCCATTCATGGGTAGTCACATCCCTCATGAGCACTGTGGCAAGGAGATGCCTGAATATCATTTGAGTAGTCAGACTCTTGTCAGGGGTACTTATTTTTCTGTCACTTGAAAGGCCATGTTGTTAGCCCCAGAGAAAGCACATTTAAATGAGAAAGCTCATTTCCTTATGGGTTACAGGCAATTAGCACCACAACATTTGGATCACATTTCTGACACATTTAGAATAATTTACAGAAGTTGGAAAAACTTGATTTCTTTGTACTATTCATTTAGGCTAGGAAAGTGTTTTAAAATGGAAAATTGTTCATTCTGCTGTGCTAACCATGGCAGGCAGGGCCCGGCAGGTTCCTGCTCCCTGCCATCTCTGCCAGTTGTTTGCAGCAAGGACTAGTTTTCTCAGGAAGATGCTCTAACATCTGGTCCACATCTCTCAGGACTGGGGAGACCCATGGGGCTTTCACAACAACAAGTTTCAAGCTCTTCACAACAAGAAGTCAATCACTACTGAAATTGTGCATTTATCAGCTATTTTCCTTCCATTGGCTGCATTGCAAGAATAAACTCCAAAACAACAGAAATCAAAGATGTATTTTTATTATTTTTGTTTTCTGGCTCAATTATCACCATCAGTTTAGGCAGGGAACATGTTGTGGAAATTGTCTGCTCCCTGGATCCCACTTCCCCTTTGTTCACTCCCACTGAGCTGGCACGACTCTCCATCCCTGGGCTCCAGGGGCTGCAGGGGAATGCCATGCTGCTGACACTCCCCACACTCCCTCTCAGAGCCTCTGGAGACAGGTCTGGCCTTTTCAACCCTGCCTTGTTTCTGGCAGTCCAGTTAAGCTGAGTGCTCTGCTGAGTTTTCTTTCTGCATTGGTCTTCAGGAATGTTTAGGGCTTGCAATGTACATCACCTTTTCAAAAAAATGGGGCGTGTGGCAGGCTATCCACATAATTAGCCTCTAAAATAGGTTGGAAAATAGCAGCTAATAAATATCATGAATGTCTGCAGAAGGATTTCATTAAGACTGCACTTTTGGAAACCAACTCCGAACTTTGTTTGATGTCTCTTCTTGTAAGTGATATTTTGAAGAAATCCCTTAGCAGTTCTGTGGCTTATTGGCCCCACACACATGAAGAATATTTGTGACATGGAGCAGCAAAGTATGCCTCCAGCTGGGGTGTCAAGAACATCCAGAACTGGAGAGACAGATCACAGGGTTCTGCTGATTTATTAATCCCATTTTATCTCAACAGCCACAGACAAAAATGGATCACAAAGGACACTGAAATCACTACAGATGCAGAAACAGAAAGAATCCTTTTTCTTCCTTTATGCCTCCCTAGCTTTCTGTCAACACCTAGCAGGTGATATTTCTAAGCTGGGAAACAGTCTTTCCTTCCATTTCTTAGCAACTCAAGAGAGCAAATAAGCAACACCTTGCCTTACTACCAGGTCCTGGGTTCAACATGGCAAATTATCTGCTCCCTTCCACAGGATGTTGTCATAGCTTGTAGTTAGCTCTCACCTTCATTTTACACTGCCACATGCTCTGAAAATCCATTGTAAATGGACAATAGGAATACTTTGATGGATCTGTGGTTAATATCTAACACAGTATGTTGGTTTTTTGGTGATCAAACCTTATTACTTCATGTTGCTTACCTGCAGTGCAGAGCCTCTGTGGTTACAATGAAGGTTTGAGCCTTGCCAGCAGCCAGCACCGAGACACCTGCACCCTCATGCTTCTAACAATGCAAATGGTCTGACAAAACCAGCCTGTTGTTTTCAGGCATGCCTGGAGCAGGACCTTGCTGACACTACATTGCTGGACAAGATGTAGAATCCTGAGGTATCTATCCTAGCTTTGCCAGTGGACACCTTCTGCCATGGGTAGGATGGTTTTCCATCAGTTGCCAGAAGATTCCCCAGGGATATGGTTGATTTCCCAGTCATCCACAAAAAGACAGGATGTAAACCATTTTGCAAGGTCTGTATAAAGCACTGATGTACATTTAAAAGGAAGTTAATGTGTCCCTTGGAGATCCACAGAGAGAGATTGGAATTTGTACGTGCTGACCAAATCTGATGTTCTTTGGATGGAGGGCCCATTCCCCTTGAAACCAGTGTGAACTCAGTTAGTGATTTCAATAGAAGAAGGTTCCTCACCCTGTAGGTCTCTAGGTGGTATTTTTCATTCTTCAGGGTTGGTAAAGTGCTACAAATCCTTGAGCATCAAGGCATTTTGCCTGGCAAGTATGGGCTGGAAAGTGGCCCTAGGTCTCCCGCACACCATGACAAGATTGGATTCTTTTCTCCCTTTCATGATTTTTGTTTTTACCCAGTCTACTTTCTTAGTATAGATTATAAGCAGCTTCAGAGCAAGCTCCTACTGCGACTGCTAACATGTCTGGTACAGACAGAGGGGTGGCTTTTAAATCCAACTGCATTCAACTATGATGCAGCTAAATACACAATCTGGGTGCCAAAAGACCCACCAGCATAATTACTTTGTCAAGTATTAGAAAGAAATAGTAGAGATAGTCAAATAGTACAAAGAGTCTTAGTCTTTAAAAAAAGGTGAGGGAAATAAATGCTTTATTCATACTTGTGCTCATACCAACTAAAAAAATTCAACACAACAATATAAAACCACATAGATAAGTACTTTCCAAATAAAATCTCCTGTGGTTAATGGAGGTGAGAACATATTGCACTGCCTGGTACATATATGATAAACCATTCCATTTTGGCTGGAAGAGGCAGGTGATTTTTTTTCCTCTTATGGATTCATTTAAAATCAGACCCATTTTTTATAAAAATCTACCCCTCCAGGCACAGCAAAATGATATTATGGTTCATTCTCATTTTATATTACACATGCAGGGAGCACACTGTTTTCTCCAATATCAATAACAAAATCTTCAGCATTCCTTTGAATTTCCAGTCATACAAAGGAGTTTTCAGACACTCCTGAAGAGTGAGCGGGCTGATAATGCAAAGTTAAAACCAGATTTTGATTCAGAATCTTCATAAATTTTACTTGATTTTTGGGAAAGTAACACAGCGGTATCTTATCTCAATGTTTCTAGCAGAATCTTTTAATATCTAGTGCAATTTACAACCTTTCCATTGTGGAATTCAGCCACTGAAATGGTATGTGGGAATGTTCTTACTGGGCAGCAAAAAGAGCACGATGGATCCATCAAGCATATCATTGCTTCCAGGTGTTGGCTCATTTTTATTAGTTACTCATTACCTTACTTACCTTCTCAGAACTTCTTTCTTTTCAAAATGGCAGGTCCAGAAAAAAGAGCTATCCTTCAAGCTAGATTGGCTAAGGTGCTTTCGAGATACATTGCTTGATTCTGCATTCTAGTAATTGAATAGATCTGACTTACAGGAAATTCTTAACTAAAAGCAGCAAAAAATTTGTTTTCTAATTTTGTATCTCTTCACAATTACCTTTCACAATTTGCTTTTAATGAGTAAATTAAAAATAAAATTTTTTGGCATTGTTTTGTTTTTCAATGGTGTGCCACTTTTTTAAAACAAAATAATACTGAGGACCATTGATTCATAAAATCTTTTTCCTGTCTGGAAAAAACTCTAGCAACTTCAGATAAAATTGGAATGTAAAATTACCAGAAGTGAAAATTGAAAGAATTTTTTTTCCCAAATTTCTCACCATTTATGGATTGGCAACAGTTTGTGAACAGCCAGTTTACCCTCCTCAGTGATGGATGAATATCATGGAAATATAACTCCCTTAAGAGCAATTAAAATATTTGTCTTTAAAAATATGAATTTATAAAGAACTCCATGTTACAAGCAGAAGCTCAAAACAAACTTAAGCTGAATAATTCCAAATAATGAGAGGGAAACTAGGAGTAGAGTTTCTGCTTTAGTGTTTCAAACATTTTGGCATTGCTGAATTTGTTTTGAAAACAACTCTAAAACATTCTTTAAGTTGAATGGAAGCTGATGGGATTCATGTGCTGTGTATTCTTGACCAAGTTACTGTTCCCAGACACACCAAAAATAATTTCTAGGTGGTGGTTTTTAAGTCAAAAGATGAGCATTTGGTTCTGTGTTAGAAATGTGTAGAAAAATGCCTTTAATTAAAAATATGCAAATTAAAGGTTGTAGATAAGTGTTTCAGCACCAAAGAGGATTTATAAACTCCCTGATTTCATATTCTTGTATTTTGGTTGAAGGACTGCTTTTCAGTAATAACTCCATGCAGAAATATGCTTTGGGCCATGTCAGTTCATAATGTCTGTGAACAGAGACACAGGAAGCTTTCACTGTTGTATGCAATAGTTGCTTCTATCCTGGCAGGGTTTTATTAAGATTCTTGGGGTGGGTGAGAGCCCAGGGCACTTCAGCTGAATACCTCTGCATTTTCTCTTGGTCATAAATGTCATATGATTTTTCTTTACAGCTCTCCTGTCTGTTGAGGGTGCTGGATATGCATGCTGTTCTTCTTTATAATCTCCCTCTGACTCAATGGCCAGCTGCCCACCCAAAAACTCCATTTCTCTGGATGTAGTGATCCTGAACACTGGGTTCTGGGACACTGGTGAGCACTCAAAGACATGGGCATGTTCCTCAGGGCAGGTTTGGTGTCTGGGATAGCTGTGCAGCAGCCCATGGAGGACAACAGTCCTAGGAAAGTCCTATCTTGCAGGGACTGTCCAGCAAACCAGGAATCCTTGGCCAGCAGCAAACAGAGTCAGAGGCTGTCCCAATCCAAAGGGGGCTACACAGCTCCCATGGCTTTGTCCTTCAAGCCAGGTGTGACTGGAGTAGAGGACAGAAATTTAATGCAGCTGGGAGGAGTTAGATGTCCATTACTACCAGATAATTAAAGCAATCATTTATTTTTTCTTATCTCCCAGAGCCACAGTCTATACATGTGTGTCATAACTTCCTATCAATCATGCAGGAGTATTCCTGAACAAATGGGACCAGCATGTGGGCATGCTCCTCTCTGCTGTATAACAGGGTTAGGTCCTGCAGCAGCCCTGAGTCTGTAGCCCACCCTCGGTTCTTCCTTTCCCCAAACCAGCATGATGGGGTCAGAATTCACAGACCACACCAGGACAGAGAGTTGCTGGGAACTGGATTATTTTCATCCCATGATCAGGGTTAGGTGGGCCAGAGTTGGCCTGGATTTTTTCCGAGGGAGAGGAATAATTTTGAGATGCTAAAGATCATTGACAGCCCATTAGGCAAAGGTAACTCTTGCCAGGTCCAGTGATTTTCTTTAAAAGTCTACCAGAGCTCAAAGCAAATTCCCAGACATGTTCTGGCCCTAAGACACAAACTTTTCTTCAGCCTTGTTTTGAATCTACCAAAGCTGCGCCAGCTCTAAAAGCTGCTCCTGGAGCTGAAGCAAAATCTTGGCTTTCACATTTTTCATATCCACAACTGCTTGAGAGCAGTGTGACATTCTGTCTTTGGCAACTGGGAAGAATTTCGGCAGAGACTGACCGGACAGGCGCCCTCAGCAGCTGCTTCCCGAGCACACAGCACAGCAGGCTGGGAGCAGAGCTGAGCTGCAGGAGAAATGCAGGTGTGGGACACTGAGGGGCTGGGGAGAGACCATGTCTCTCACTTTAGTAACAATTGGGGGCCCCAAGAAAGCTAAACTTCATCACCCACAAGCTCCAATTATTTATAAACCAGAATTAATTAACATCAGCGCTAACTGATGGTTAATGTCAGACAAACAGTTCTTATTCCATTGAGTGTGGGGAGAATGTAATCAAAGAAAGGATGTAAGAGTCTGACTCTCAGTAAATATATTCCCTTTTTAGAATGACCCAAATGGTATAAACTGCATTCAGAAATTCCTCATGCCTGGATACAAGACTCGATCAGTTAATTTAAAAAATAAAGCTCCTGATCAGTGTATTTCTTGCAGACATTCCCTGCTATATAAAGAAAAAAAAACCATAAAATGCATTTTAATACAGATATTCACCAGCTAAACGTGAAAACCCCCAAAAAGGCTTAACTGCTAGAATTCAAGAGTGTTTCAATCCCTATGAACTCATCAAATGAATCATAGCCCTTAGGATAGATTTTGTTGCATGCATATGTTTAGAATGTAAAAAAATTAACCCTTGGGCTACTGTTGCTTTGGCAGGCAAAGGCATGCTATATGTGAAGTGGGAGTGTGAACATTTTCTGCTTGTTTATTATGGTAGTCAGAGTGTTAAAATGAAAACCACCAATTAAGAGGAGAACAATTACTGTGTTATTTCATTTCTTAAAGAATGTGTTACTTGACACAGAAAGTTCATATTACAGTGCATGGGATGTAGAAAGCAAGAGAGGAGATCTGCACAATCAGGATTAGATGAAATGTTGATGGGTTTCCCAACCCATTATTAACTAGCCTTATTACAGACTCTCTTTTCCAAACCCTCAGGTGAACCCCTGCTGTTTCCTTTCCACTTGGTTCTGTATTTTTCTACCAATGCAGCAGCCTGCTCTGCTGTGCCCTCCTGCTGGGGATGGTGGCCATCAGCTCAGGGCAGTACAGTTGCCCCTTCTGTATTCTCTACCTAAACTCCCTTTCACTGCTAGGCCAGACTTCACAGGTCTACAGACCCTAATCTGACCCCACATGATGCACAAGGCATCATTTCTAATGGAAAATAATTTGTAAAACTCCATCAAATACTATGGAGCTATTATTTTCTCCTTGTCAAAATTGTCCTTGATGGAAAGAGAGCACAATGGGCAGCAGTCATCATATCAGAGAGGAATAACCAAGACAAAACACACATAACCTCAGACAGGCTTCTTACATTGCCTTAAGAATTTTACTTCATGGTCTGTCCTAATTTTCTGTGAATTGCTTCTTTATATTTCCAGAGTCTCTAACCATATGTGAACACCTTCCAGCTCCTGGATGCTCTATCTACACTGTCATGGGAGCACAGTCAGGGTTTTGTGCTCCTGTCCTAGTCCCTCTGGTTGAGGACTCAAAGATGGTAGAGGCCAGATCATGAGCACTACAAGCTTGGCATACCAAAACAATGTCAGGTAGAGATGTGAGGAGACCCAGGAGCTCACACCACAGCTCCAACACAGCTGTGCACTATGAGAGCAGGTTTCTGGAATACATGGTGGCTCAATTTTAGATTACTATACATCTGCTTGCCTTGGCTCTGCTTGCCTCCATTCTAAAAACAATGCTAATGTGATGTATGGGCAGCTCTAGCCCACTTCTCTTCCTGAGGAGAAATATATACTCATTGTTGGATGTTATCAGGAGATATTTGTGCTTTCACAGATAGATTGTATGCAAATATGTATATGGATACACACACACCCCCCCACACACACAAACACAGTGTGTCTATATATGTGTGTGGGCTTTATTCTCACACATTAATAGAAAGTTTGTATTATGGCATGAATTTAATAGGCATGAAATACAGGTATATATATCATTTATACAATAGGAGTAAAAAAAAATTTATCTGGTATCTCTTGAGTGCTAGGACTTGTAGAGAGCTAGCCCCATCCACTGAGTGCATCATTTAGCATACCTCAGAAAGAGAGCTGCAGAAATTAGCAAAACAGTCTGATTTGTGAAGCTGTCAGGTTTGTTGAGTTTTGAAACTTGCTCACAGACATCTGCAGCCATGTCTCATAGAGCAGGAAGCACTGTTGCCTGACAATAGCTGTTTTCAATTTGGCACCTCCTTCTGCATTTTCAACTCAGAGAAAAAAATGTCCATGTTACAGGGAAAACCAAGATTTTCACAATGGCTTTTGCCTTGTTCCATCTTGAATTCATAGGTACCAGATCATAGATGTAGAAAGGGTGTTCTGTTTGAGACTATTGCTTTGAAGAACTGAGTTATGTTGAATTCCTCTCTTCAGAGTTTCAGCATTTTTCCCCCAACTTAATAGTCTCTGAATGTTGCAATGATGTTGGTTTGTTTTCTCAGCCATTAGCTCTTTGAAACATACTGGAAAGTAAGAAGTAGGCAAAATGAAGCTTAAGTTCCTCTATTTTCCTCCAACCTCCAATTTCCATTACTTTCAGACATTTCACTCAAATCCTCATTTTCGCTATCTAGTCTTTCCTTCTCATACACAGCTGCAGAGGAAAGAAAAAAGAAAGAAAGAAAGATGAATAGAAACAGAAAAAAAGCAGCTTGATAAAGTTCTGCTTAAACACATGTAGTTGGCTTAGCTGATGATCTAAATTTGAGATAAATTAAATGCTGCAAGCATAAAAGTTCTGTTATATATTGCTATGTAGTTTTCTAAATAATACAAGGTATAATTGAGCTCACATCAATGTATGTTCCACTTAGAAGAGTTAAATATTTTCTATATCACCTTTCTTGGTGACCTCTGACAGATGGGGTCTAACAGAGCCCATCATTTTTCAATGACTGTGCCACGTCCAGAGGCAGCAGCTCATCTAACTCAGATTCGTATGTCTAAAAATTAGATTTCTAAGTCAAAACTAATGACTCTTTACTCCTCTTTTAATCAATGGAGAGGAAAAAAACCTTTGCAAAGAAATGCATGCAACTTAAATGCATGTTTTGGAGTGAGATTAGTGATGGGTTTTATTCATGTGGTCACTTCTGGCTAGCAAGGGCTACAGACCACAGTGCTCCTCCACTGATGTGCAGCAGGGGCTGGTATAGGTCCTATCTGCCTTCCTTTTCTTCCTCTGCCTTAGATTAGTACTTAAATAAAGGTCCACAAAACCTTCTGTATATGATGGAAACTTGGTTTCATGGATTTGATCCATCATTATCATAATACTATCTTACCTTAAATGGCCTTTTAAGAAGTTTTTCAAATATTTTTCCTTTGTTTTCTACTGGTTTTGTTAAATACCACCACTATAAGGGAAAACATGGTATAATATGCAAATTATTGATGTGCAGTTATCCAGGGAAGAGAAGACCTTTTCTTAAATGCCCATTGTTCTTTCCCATTATGTTTAAGATCTAGCATTAGTACAGTAATATTTGGTTTTGTTTTGTTGACATGTGTTGTTATCTTAATGGTATTTAAAAATGTATCCTAAGTGGATATGAATAGGCAGAGATCCATTGGCTTCAGTGCTGCTTTGGCAGGCCAGCCCTTGTCCATTTCTATTTACCTGACTTAGCAACTAACTGTAAATTTTTAGAAAGAAAACAGAACTGTGGTACAAGGATAGGTCAAAATGAAATGTTAGCAGTCTGCTGCAAAGGAAAATGGGACTATTTTGCTGTTTAACCACATTCCTCATTACAAAATATATCTGTAGACTGTGCTAGTAATTAAAAACGTCTGTTTTAGCATTTGATGTGTATTAGGCAAAGTTTTGAGTCATCCAGTCTTCAGCAGAAATGAATGTCCCCCACAACAAAAAAACCTCTTTGGATTCTGAGAGAGAAAAAGTGGAGAAGATTTAATTAGACATGCTTTTGTGCTGTCTTGTGAATTAAATAAAAAAAACTCCAACCCTTACACAGGAAGATATTGCTTTATAATTTGATATGATTGATGTTGCTCATATACATTCATGTTAGACAGCCATGTAGAAACTAGTAAGGACTGAATGCCAGGAACAGATCATGACACAGATTTGTCATAACAGTGCATGGATATGCTTCTGAGACAAATGTGTTAGTAATTTACAGCTCCAAGCCAGTTGGAGTTTGACTCCTGAGGTCTTTCCTGAGGATGGAATCCCATCTCTGGGAGATGTTTGCTTTATCTCAAGTTGCCTCTTGTCTTCTTATTTATATGTTTTAATTATTTTTTTTCTTTGATTTTTAACCACCTCTGTTTCACACCAACAGCCACTGACATTTCCATTTTTCAAAGTCTGTTTTAAAAGCATGTTGGGCCTCTCATTCTTGGGGAAAGGAGAGTGATGTGCTTTTAGAAATTAACAATTATACTCAAGCTGGAAACAAGACAGCTCTTCCCAAATCATGGCCAGTAGTCCATAGAAGGGAAAGGATGCAAAACAGAAAACAAAGACTGTATGCTTTAAATCTTTTCTTTGTAGCTTGAAACAAAGCATGATGAGGATGGAGCTGCCTAATGACTGGGGACAAACCTCAGGACTGACAAAGTTCAGAGAAAATGACAAGAGAATTTGCAATGAACTAGACTACTCATTTGCTGTGCATCATCAGTATCCCCCTCAAGATGAATTCTGTTCACTCTGTGGTACTTCTTAGGTAAACCAACATTATTTTAAACAGTGTATGTGCAGCAAACCACTGTTTGCAGGAGGTTATGGTTAAGTTGGCTTGTGCCAAATGAACAAAACTGCAAACTAATTTGGAAGAAGCACTGTCTAAATGCACATTCAACTATGCAATTAAGGGTTTGACACCTTACATATGCATCTTTGATCTTTTATCTTGATTTTTGGGCCTGTTACCACCAGACTCTTTCTTGAGAGTACTTCAAAGTTAGATGAAACTACATTTCTCATGTTACCTTGCTTCCAATATAATGACTACTTGATGTTGAACCAGGGACAATTATTCAACTCTTTGCTCAAACAGGAAATGCATTTCTGCCTAACTGTGCACTTTAAACATATTAATATTCCTTACACGTTTGATCCTGTTTGGGGATAAATAAAAAGTTCAAACTACATTGCACATGTCCTCTGGGAAAAGTCAAAGCAAGTTCAGTTTATACATAAAAAATGCAGTTTTAAGATTGTATATTAACATACTTTGACTTAGCTGAAATGGACATTATAACTGTTCCATTATTTTAGGTCTGGGTAATGAATACATTTTTTTAATATTTAATAATAATTGGTACCTGAGTTTTATATATCTCTCTATATATTTCTTCAGATTATTAATTGCTGAATATATTTCATCAGATTATCCAATACTGCACTGAAGTAATGTTTCTCCAGAGTATATTCCTATTAGTCCTCTTGCAGCCTAATTTACACTTTCTAAATCAGATTAGCACAAGTGAAGGGGCACAATTTATTTAGAATATATCCATAAACAGAAACAGTGTGCCTCAGACATTCTCCTAAAAGTCATATTCTCTCTGAGAATTCCTCTCCCCTTCAAAAGCTATTTGAGTCAAATAATATTTCAAAGCCCATTTTCTAAACCCTTTGGATCATACTCAGCTGTGGATGGAACATGCTGCTCAAGTACTCAATGTAGTTCCAGCAGCTGGCTTATGGCCAGCAGCAGACAATGACATTGCATCTTTCCCTCTCTTTCATCAGGTGTGAAACTGCAAGTGATCACTCAGAGAAGCAGGACAGGTTTAAACTCTGGACTCATTGACTTTGCAAAATGTCTTCTCTGACACTAAAGCACAGTCCTGAGACAGAAGCTTTGGAGGACACAGGTTTTAGGAGAAATTTTTACCAAGACAACAAACTATCAATAGCTGAAGAATCTTCCCTTGCCTCCCTACTTCTTCATTTCTTGTTCCCTGGTTGAGATGCCAAGGACCATTAATCCTTGCAACACATTTTGAATTAGACTCAAGTTTAGCATCTGCCTGTGCAACTGATGAGGTGCAGGCAGTCCTGTGGATGTTGTCTGTGGCAAGCCAGCCTCAAATCCTTCAGCAGTTACACTGATCCATAGTGAAGTTGCTATATTGATGCTTGTCCTCCATTGTCATGGCAAAGAAATCCTGGATTTTCCCTTGTTAGAAGTAAATCCACTAAAATATCTCTATTTGCCTCCTGAAGTAATAAGAGGGTTATAAAAACAGCATAATACAAGAGTTTTGTAGTAGATAATGAGCATTTTGATAGCAATGACAGGGAGAATGAAAGAGCCTAATTATAGTATGTGCAGGAAACACACATTCTGAAGTGCTGTAGAAAGATGTGTGGGCAGGGAGCTATTTCAGCAGAGCCTTTGCAGTGTGATGTTTTCCCAGTCAGAGGTCTCATGTTAGCTACTGAACACATGTAATAAAACACAGGAAATAATCAATCCAGAAATTCTGGAAATTTAAAACCAGAAAATCATACCTTGGATACATGTGGTCCCGGACTAGAGCCCAGCTTCTGAACTGATCTGATGTATCTGGGACAAACGTGGTTACAGTCAGGTCTAGCTCTTATATTCGCTTGGGATTCATAGGTAAGGCCAAAAAAAGTGTCAGAGTGGGGCTTTTCAGATTAATTTGCCTTTGTGTAACTCATCTACACAGTGCTCAACTATTTCAAATAAATCTGGCACCCCTTCCTCAAACAAGTGACCCAGAGCCATTTTGTGGATGCAGATAAGTTATGGGGAAGGATGGGGCAAGCACTAATGAAACACAAGAATTATGTCAATGAATAACACGTTCTGGACTTTTGGAAAAACTGGATGTGCAAACAAAATTGTGTCCAGGCAGACCTCCCTGATGTAAACAGCACTTGCTCAGGAGAGTTGTGCAGGTGTCACTACCCTTGGCAACTCTTCAGGGATCTGGGGTATGGGATCTGACTTCCACAGTCAAAGTGCTTTTGGCTGCTCCTTGGTAAGAATCTTGTAAAGCCAATGCCACCCACCTGGTTCACAAAGATCAGCAGTGGAGGGAAAATTTCTGCATGGACATTAAAAATGTCTGTGAATGGCTTCCCACCCATATCTTCTGTGTGAGCACATCAGGAAAAGGGATGTGAGAGAGATTTGTCACACCAGCAGGTGACACATTAAACCTCTCTGAGGCCAGAGCATCAGGGCAGATAGAGACCTGACCTCTCGTTTTAATATGCACATGGGGGAAAGACAAAAAATACTGGTGCTGTGAAACTGTTTTACAGCTCTTAGCTTTCTGACTTTACTGTTATAAAATTTCACAGTGTAACTAAATTCCTGAGGAGGTCATGATGCAGAACTAAAAGCCCCTTAAACTGAAGTAGACAAGAACTAAGGCAAGACAGCTATTGAAACAGAATCTTGATTCTTAAAGTATTTGGTATTAAAAAAAAACAAAACAAAAACAACAACAACAACAAAACCCAACCAAAAAAGCCAAACCATGGCCTGACTTTGATTTATGTTTTACCATTTTATGTATGTATAACTTCTTTGTTTATGTATTAAGCTTTTTTCCCTAGAAGAGTCAGCATCAAAGTCATGCCTAGAGGACATGTATAAAATTTAAAACCAGGGCAGACAAGAATAAACAAAATCCATGTGTATCTGTGTCAGTTACTTGCAGGACACTCAGGAGATTCTGTCTGTAACTATTCTCTCAGAAGTGGAGTGGGATTTATCCAAAAAGTGCCTAAAGAATATTACCCTTTATAGAGCTTTTAGCAAATGGATATACTCCAGTCCTTCCCAGCATGAGGCTGGCTGTTCTTGGGAACCTCAGCCCTTGCCTCTGAGGCATTCCTCTGAAAGTGCTCCTGGGAGAGAAGTAACAACAGGCACTTTGACTCCATTTCTGGCTGAAGCCAGTGTGCTGATCCATTTAGGCCCTTCTGGAGGCAGAGCAGCCTTTGGAAGCCCTCCCTGCGCTGGGGCGAGCTCAAGGCCTGGCACCCCTCCAAGCTGGGTTATTCAAAATCAGGGCTGCTCCTTTTCTCCAGGTAGTGCTTTCACATGAGACAGGAAGAGGGGAGACAATTTCATGCCTGTGCCTTTGGATCAAAATGGCTCCTTCAGATAGATCTGCCCAAAACTGTTCCTTACCAAAATGCTGGGAGAGCAACAGCCCAGTGAAGAATAAGGGGGTTTGTGCAGACTGCAGTCTCTGGATCAGACCCGTTCAATTTATTTTGGATGGCTGTATGAAAAGTTTACTCACAAAAAGTCTTTTGTATCTGTACATAATGGCTTTCAACCTACATTTATTTTGCTTTTTCGTCTAGAAACATTTAACTGTGTTCAGGGGTAATTATTCTTAGGTAAGTAATAAATAATCTGCAATTCATTGACCAAGAAATGAGTTCAGTTTTGTAGGTAAATTCTTAAAGAGCTCCTGCAGTTACAAAGAAGAGGTTGTACTGCACTACAAGAAGGGTAGCACATAGGTATGGCCTGTAAATTTGCCATGTAAAAACATGTACAGTCACTCTACAAACTCAGCTCAGAAAGTTACTGTTCTGCCATTGTCAGGCTTAATTCTGCATTTGACTAGGTCAGCTTTATGACACTGTAAATGCACTAAATTAATAGTGGTACAGTAGTGGTACCTCAGTGTGACATCAGAGCAAAGGAGTCACAGGGATTTAAGACCAGTTTTACCAGACAGAGCAAAGGTTCATCCATAACAGTGTCCTATTTGTGATAATTTCCTGCAGATGCCTAGAGAAGAGGAGTCCATGGTGATATTTTGCCATCTTTCAGCAGTCAACTAGCTGGTACTTTCCCAGAAAGACATGGTAGCTTTTTATTAACAGTTCTTGATATTTTTTTACTTCCATGAAACTATTTCATCACCTTTTGCACCTGTATACCTAAAGTACTTGAAATCCAGGATATGAAGCCTTATACCATCCATTTTGAAGCTTGACTGTTAATGGGAGAATGATAATTTCTGTCTTGTGAAAACAACATTAGGATATAAAAAATAGGAAAGTGATAAAGTATCTGAAATCTCAACATTATATTTGAGACATAATCCCAAATTATTTCCTAAAACAACTTTATTGAACTGGAGATGCCTTGTCTTCTTTTTCTCAGTGGGCATTCTGATAACATATGACATTAGGAAGTGAAGCAGTTGGTCCTTGGATCCCTTCTTGCAGGCCCTAAAGATCTGGCAATTCCTACATCTGATTGCCAACAACAAATGCAGGATGCATTCAGTTCTGGGACGTCACACACTTTCTTAATGTCTCCAGCAGGATAGACACACTCCTGGGCACTGGTTCCTAGAAGTCCTAGTCTATTCTCATGGAAAAAGGAGGGACGAGGCAGTGGGGCAGGGTGGGGCATGGAGATATCCCCCTCTAAGGGGCAAAATCAGGGGCACAAATCCTAAGAATCTACACAGTGTAGATTCTGCCACTGCCACTATCCACATGGACAAGTCTCAGAAGCTGACAGCTACATCAAAGGATAGCAGAAGTTATACAACTGTTTGGCTTCATATGTATATTGTCCCACAAAGCTGGTTGCTCTCTTCTCTGAAACAAAAGCAGCAGCTGGATCCCCAGCTGAGGGTTACCTCCTGCAGAACCATAAACTGAATTTCAGATGACTCTCTGTGGAACACCACAAGTTTTATAGACACTTAGGACCTTTCAGCTTCAGGACTTTCAGCTGAAAACCTCATCTGGAGGATATATTTTCTCCCCAGATGGCTATCTCTTGATTACTTGATATCAGCTAATGGATATTCAAATAAGGATGGACAGGACACTCACATCAATGTATTGTAAGTACACTATTGTGATGGGAAGAAAAAGGCATCATCAAAAGAGTGTGAGGAAAGCAGAAAATGAGAATACAGTTCAGATTTAGATAGACATAAATCATTCAGTTCAATCAGATGTCTACAAGGAGAAACACTTGGGTATCTGACTTGGATATGAATGCCTACGAAGCTGCTTTGTGCTGTTACTCATAGCAGTGCATATCAGGTACTACTTCTACTGCATCACTTTTGCTCTGGAAAGGTGAATAAAACTGCCAAATATTTTTTTCCTTCTGACCCAAGCTGGACAAGGGAACACATTTTAGGATTTGGAAGACTGATGCATTTTTATGCACTTTTTTTCTCCTCCCAATGTAAAGGGAAGACAAACCTCCTCAGATCAGGAAAGCAAACTGCATATGGATGCAATATAAAAAGAAAAAATCTTGCATCCCACACAAAGAACAGAAGCAGCACTGTATTAATGTTAATTCCAGTGCTAGGATAACTTTGGTTCATCAGAGAAATTAACAACAGAATCCAGTGATTGAAGGGGAATGTATTCCACCTTCACCTACAAAGCCCAAGAGACAAGTAAAACTTGGCTGCACATCAAACAAGCTGTTGTGAGATGCAGAAAGGAGCAGGAAGCAGATTGTAGTGCTCTTCTTTAAGCTTGCCTTAGACATGCAGCTAAACAGACTTCATGTTTAATATGTCAGCTTGTATCTCTATTGAAATAATATTAAAACAAGCAAATTAGAAAAAAATTGAAAACACCTGTAGAAAATATGCTGTGATAAAATGTTGGTGATGGGGGAATGAAAAATGAAGAATCTGTGCAGAACTCGTCCAGCAGAACACCATTACAAAAGAAAATTCATTCTTCCATAGCCAACAAAGGTCAGTGGAATAGGTAGAAACAGGTGTGTCTGGATTTCCTGAAAGTGCCCCACATGGTCAGGAATAGATGACCCCAAGATCTCTGTCCAGTCGTGGCTGATAGTGGAGGAGAAGAGTGACAGCAGCCAAAACTGGTACAGGGTTATTATACATGTTGTTACCAATACTATAATGAATTCTTACAGAAAAGAAAAACTTACTTTTTCCTCAGCTGTGAGAAACCAGAAGAGAAAATATGCCAAATATGTCAAAAGATGAGCCAGTGGGGAAGAATACTGGTCTGGCTGAACAGAAAGCTTTGGCTGGAGCTCGGGGAGGAAAAAAGAGTTAATCACCTCTGGAAAAAGGGGCAGGAAGATCAGGGGAACTGCAAGGATGCCATGAAGTCATGCAGGGGGAAAACTAGAAGGGCCAAAGCCAGCCAACTTAATCTGGTTGCTGAGCTCCCATAATCCAAGAGGGGATGGTCAGGAATGTGCTATGCAACTTTGACCCTCACCAATCCATGGGGATTCACCCAAGGTACTGAGGGAGCTGACAGAAGAGCACACCAGGCCACTTTCAATCATTGACCAGCACTTCTGGCCAACGGGAGAGGTCCTGTGTTACTGGAAGGTGACTGTAAGGTGGCAAATGCGATGCCCATTTATGGGAAGGGTCAGAAGGAACTACAGGCCTGTCAGTCTGACCTCAGTGCCAGGGAAGATCGTGGAGCAGATCATCTTGAGTGCCATCATGTGTCACATACAGGACAGCCAGGAGTTCAGGCTGAGCCAGCCAGGGTTTGGGAATAACAGGTTCTGCTTGACTAGCCCTGAGACGCCTTTTTGTCAATGTGACCATTGATTTACCATAACTTAACCTATTAATAGTTTTATTTTATATTTCTGTAATCTTCACAGAAGTCCAGATTCATAGAGTCTAAATCCCACGTTATTTTACTGTTTGATTATCATCCTTCAAAGATGCTTGGATAAGTAGGAAGGAGAGCTTATGTGGGATGATAGACCATGTGAATTTGGAGTGCTTAATATTTTTAGCCAAAAGACTCAGTGAACAAATCGGAATTTTTTGCCTAATATAGTGTTAAAGTAAGAAAGTATGAAGTGATTCAGGCTCTGCCTACCTTCACTTGGTTGACTGGTTAGAAATTGAACTAATAAAAAATGCACAATAATTATTATTGACACAATACTGCACAATATTATCAGCAGAGTGCAGTTGTCCTGGTTATGCCACTTGAAAACCTGTCACACAAACACCAAAACCAGCCAACACAGGTCTTGCCCATTCAAATTTCAGCCCTTGACACAACATGTGTTTTGGTGAGGTATCAGTTGAGTTTTTGGTATGTTTAGTAACCTGTGAGCTCAGATTGCACTTGTGTGTGATGAGTGAACCTGACAGCAAGGACTGGGTCATTTTAGGACTGGTCAGGGGCACAGGCAGAGCTGGACAGGGGAAAGTCTTCAGGCTTCACCATGGGCTGAACCCACAGCTGTGGTTTCTGCAGCAAACACAAGTGGCAGCATCCCTGGAGAGTCAGGTACTCCAGAGAAAGGCTCTCTGCATGCCAGAAGGAGGTCCTACAGTCCATGCAGTTTGCTTTCAGTGTGAATAGTACAAAATAGGTTATTTGGGCCTTGACTTACTCTAACCCTGCTTTGGGGAGTCAGGATGCTGTCTGTCCTATCTGGCCCACTGGAAGGGCTGAGATTTTAATGAGACAAGTCAACCCCTCTCAGATCACTGTTTCCTGTACTCACCCAAATCTTGGTTTCTATGATGAGAACTAACAGCCTTTGGGATAGGTTGTGCAGCACATTTACAGAATTTGGTCCTCATAACCACACAGTGCATTGGGGCCTTGTTTATTTCTCCAAAGTGTTTCCTTTTTTGACACTTGAAGATAATTCTGTAACACATAAGATAGGTGTGTGGAGGTGTGTAAGATGTAAGGCTGTTGTGGTTGCAGATGGGGGTGGAGCAGACATGACCAGGCTGTTGTTCTACATCACTCACATTATCACAGGGCATGGCGTTTCAGGATGAAAATCCAGGTGACCCCACCTGTAGCTGGCCATTTTGCCTCCCTTTGGGAAGGTATCAACATCCACCCCTGAGGACTCAATGCCTCTGCCACTCTGCCTGTCCCTCCTCCCATTTTTCTCTGGAGCTACAGGCCATGGTGCTGAATGGGGCAGCGGCCAAAACACAAATTGACCGTAGTGCTCAAGTGGTAGTGCCAGAGGGGAGGCTGCTGGCAGGGGATGGAATGGGGGTGGGGGCCACCCCAGCCCAGGAAAGGAGTCAAGCTGAACCCAGCCAGCTGAGCAGAGCCAAAAGGAGCAGAGCAGAGCAGAGCAGTGGGAAAACACCACGGGCAGACTCCACAGGACTAGCTTGTTGGAAGTGCAGAGTGGCTGAGCGACCCCTGCTTGGACAGCCCAGCTTCTGGGGAGCTGGCTTGTCCTGGCCCTTCATTGTTTTCAGCCTGGGGGCAGGAAATGTCATCCACAGGAAATCCCCTGCCTTCTTACCTTTGTTTGCCAATGACCATGTGAGCAACACTTGGGAATGGTCACCATACTGCCTTTGTCTGGGAATACACAGACAGGACCTGCAGGGAGTCACTGCTCTCCTGGCTTTGCTCCAAGTGGCGAACATCTTTTTGTGATTAAAACACCTTTTTTTTTTTGTATATTTTTTTTTGTTATACTTTTGCTATTAATACTTCTGTTATTGTGTCTGCCTTACTCCATTGCTTTGTGTTTTAGTAAATTGTTATCTCAACCCATAATCTCTGCCTTTTGTCCCTCCCTTACCAGAAGGAGTGAAGGAAGGTAAGTGGCTTATTTGGAGTTTAATTTCCTGTTGGTGATAAAACCAGCACAAAGGCATGATAGGTGTTTAAATGTCAGTAGGAACACTTGAGAACAAAATGTAATGAAGAGCAAGAAAACTTTTATCTCTGTGCCTTTGTTTAAAAATGTTACTGATTTTATTTTTTTTTTATATTTTAGTATTTTTGTTTTAAGTATTCATTGCATGAAGACCTTACCTAAATGAGCATACTTCCACAGCATATTTGGCTAATTATGTTTTACTGTCTTCTAGATTTCTTTTTATCCTGGACTGTGCCTATAGAAATACTTTGAGACCAAAGCTATACGTCAGTTCCTTGTTTTGTCAACATGTGGTTCTGCGTGAGTGCTGGGGGGAAAATTTTTTCCTGGTCACTCTCTAAAGGTGGGGCATGTCTGTTAAACTCCTCATCTTCTTTCATCAGGAAGATACTGTGTTGTTTTCCATTGCACCAACAAGCCTGCCTCCCACTGCTAACACTGATTTGTCTGGAAGAAAAGAGAGGGCACTCCCTGTGATAACCTGGTGTTAGACCCTCTGTTCAACAGCTGTGCTAAATGAACCTACACTTGATTACGTATTATAACCCATCAGTCTTGCACAGGGTTTCCAAACCCTCCACAACCTCCCCAGCAGGGATAATGGCAATCACTGTGTTTAAAGGTCACGGATAGGAGCTTAATTTAAAGCTCTTATAATAATGCAATTTAATTCTGGAAAATGCCACAGTATTGCTCTCTGAGGACTCCAGTGTCAGACAGAAGACACTGTTTGTGCACAGCTTTGATTTATTTATTTTTTTAATATCCTCTATGTTATCTTTTTAATTTACTAATGTTTCCAGTTACTTGGTAGGCAGATTTTCCTTGTGGTAATAAATTCTAAATTATAAACATTGGTTTCATTTTAATTTCTACTATGGAAGAAAAACATTGATATTTTTTAAACTACGTAGCTAAAAAAATAAATCAGTTTGACTACCACAAGGTTTTGTCTTGTTTTAAAACAGACTTTCCCATCAAATGAAGCATAAACCCTATATCAGGTTGGGTTTTTTTTGCATGGAGAGAGGCGGCTTCTGTGAGACGTTTCTAGCTGTTCCTGAAGAGCTGAAGCCAATGGGAAGGACTCACGTTGAAGAAGTTCATGCAGGGAAGAGTGTGAGTTCTCCCTTGGTGAGGAAGGGGCAACATGAGATGAACTGACCACAGACCCCATTCCCCATCTCCCTGAGCCACTGGGAAAGAGAAGGGAGAGAATTTGGGAGTGAAGATGAGCCTGGGAAGAAGGGAGGGGTGAGGGGAATGTGTTTTAAGATTTATTAAATTTATATATATGAAGATAATTATTAAGTATTTATTTCTCATTACCTTACTCTGATTTGATTGCTAATAAATTAAACTAATTTTTCCAAGTCATGCCTGTGACCATAACTGGCCAGCGATATCTCCCTGCCATTATTTTGACCTATGAGCCTGTTGTTATATTTTGTCTTCCTTGTCCATCTGAGGAGGGAAATGATAGAGTAACTTTTAGTGGGCACTTGCCCTCCAGTCATGGTCAACCCACCACAAATGCATAATGAATATATTTGCAACATATGGTTTATTTTGATGGCAGTAGCCACAGCTAAATAAAGCTGAAGAAGTAGTTTAGTCATGTAACCACCACATTTGATACACCTAGACTCTCTGGAACCACCGGCTTAAATCTCAGCAGGGTTGACTCAGCCTTTCTGCTGAAGGCAGACATCAAGTTTCATGTATCTACCATGCAGAGAGGTGAGACTTTGTGAAACAAAGCCCTGGGTTCTATGTGCAAATTTGCATTACTTGTTTTGCTCTTAGGGCCACTGATAATTATTGTTCTCCTTCTGGGTTTCTCTGTGCTGGTGGCTGTTGGGCTCTGCTCTGCTGCAGGCTGGCAGGAGGTGCCAGCCAGCTTCAATTGTCCTGAGATACCTGCAAGACTGGAAACTCTGGACAGCATAAAACAAATCTGGTCCTTGCCCCAAACTTACCCTTCTTAGGACCAGTTTATTGACTGGGGCGCAGTGCTGTGAGCTGGTGAGGCACTCCCAGAGCCAGGGGAGCGTGGGGCCAGTGCCACAGAGCTGTCTCAGCTCCTTCACACACCCTCACATGCCTCTTGCCCACTCAGGAAGGTCTCGTCTCCCACAGCAGTCACAGAGCTGAGCTGGCTGTGTGCATGTGAACAGAGCTGAAAGTACTGCTGGAAAACGCTGAACACTGCAAAGACCTGATGGTCAATCAGAGTCACTAGGCTTGCCCGAGAGATTCTAGCAGATATCTCTGGCCCGTGTTACTATTTATCTTAAAACAGAGCAGCTGTCTACAAGTGATGGAAAACTCACTGTAGAATACTCAGGCACAAATTTCTTTGAGTGTTTAGGGAAAACTAGAGGTGTTTGGTGCATGCCAGTGGCATATGGCATTTTATCATGTGGAGGGCTTCAATTTTTCCACAAAGAGTTTACCTCCCCTACCTCTCTAATGCATGACATGGAAAAAGGAAGAAAAATACCAGTGAATACTTTCACAGCTAATTAATCACAGTGAGCAGCATAGAGTATAAATTTACTGCACTTCTGAAAAGATTGTCTTACGTCTGATGCCATTATATCTATTTTCATTGCATTAATATACTCCTGGAGCAAGAGCCAAGTGGCTTTTCATGGACCTTCAGAAACCTGCCCACTCCATCAGAGCAAAGTGGCAAGCTCCAGCAGAGCATGGAGGAGGAGGAACAAAATAAGCAGCTCTGGCACAGGACTGCTGGCCAGCAGACAGTGTTATTTGAATGTAGATCATTGCAAAAAATTCAGAGTGATAAAATTGCTCTGGAGGGCTTTGGAGGGCTGTGGTGCACCTGATTCAGTGCCCTGCCCTGGCTCTTCCTTGTCCTATTGTGTCCTATAGTGCTGTCCTATTAACTTAAAACCAGTGTAGTTGGGCAGAGGATCAGATCTCATCTCATGCTCATCAACGAATAAGTACTTTTAAAGATATCCCTATTTTACTATGATAGAATCTACATGGGCATACATTTCACCATTCCTTTTCTTCATGCAGTATTTAGAGCTTGACCCAAAGTCCAGAGAAACTTGTGTGTCTTCCCATTGGCTCCATGGGCTTTGGATCACACCCTTAAAGCATAGAGAAGTGCATGAATAATGACAGAGAACCAAGCACATCAAAAACTATATTTCAAGTAAATATGTATTCTCATTTAAATCCCTGAACTCAAATTACAGGGTTTTTAAAGACTAATTTTCTTAAAAGCCAGGAACAAAGTATTTATATTAGCTACACAGAAATGAAAAGGGGAACTAACAGAAGAAAGCAACACTATTCATCTGCTATTTAAAATAAAAATTACTGTTATTTTAAAAACTAATATCTGCATTAAATGCGTCATCTGACTTAAATAAAAGTAAAAATACTACATCTTTCAACAATAAAAAGTAATCATTAAATAAAAGATGCAATAATCATAACACAAAAAATAAGAAGGAAATGGAGATTTCTAGCTGTACTCTACTTAGAAGGAGTGGTACAGAGAATAGGAAATCACTTGGTTCTCTCTGATTATAGCTCTTTGTATAAAAATACTCAAGGCTGAAATTAGTGTGATCCACAAGAGCAGGTGTTTTGAATTTTAATCTAAGATATAATTAGAGCCTGTAAAAAACACTATGTGATGCAGTAATTGAAAGAACTAATGATAGGATGCTTTATTAAAAAAAAAAATTTAAAAATAGATCTAGAAGCCATAAAAAACCCATATTCCACAAATCTCTGTTTTGACTACATATAAAGCTGTAATCCATTATGACTTTGATTTGAAAGACTTAATCAGTTCACTTGTATCTTTAAAAGTGATATGTAATTATCAAGTTCTTTATCTCACGTTTCATGTTGTTTATATAAACATTGTTAAAATCTGTATTACTTGCACAATCACTCTGTGGAAATATATGTCAAGGCCAAATATTGGTTTAAACTTCACCTGGATTAAAGAACTATATATAGACTGAGCTCAAAGTTTTGCTTTTACTCTTGCTTATTGTTTGCAAACACCATTTCTTTGGACTTCAGGTATCCAATCTCTCGTTCAAGTGTTTATAGTGAGATGAAGCCAAATTCAGCAGCTCTTCCTGTTCATAAAGAAGAGCAATACAGAGTCTTACAGCTTTGACTGTCACTGCTTTTTAGTCAAAGTTAATAACCAAAGAAATTGGTGCTGGTTAAAAAGTCATTTGATGGCTCCCATCTTCTTAGCTATTATGTGTGATTTTGAGTTAAAATGGCAATGCAATCAAGCAAGACAGGAACAAATTAATTAGGTAATGATCATGGTGAAGTATTTCACTTCATAGTGTGCAAACTGAGACAGGCTTAAAGAACTTGCACAGAACTGATCATGCGAGGCCTCCAAATTTCTGCAAGCTGCTGCAGTGCAATTAAGTCAGCTGAAATAAAGCACATGGAAGGACCAGTTGCTAAAAAGTGCCAGGTGATGTAACTGTGATGCAATGTTCTCTCTTTACCTTGGAAGCCCGGTGAAGTTAATGTGGAGCATAGCTCCCTGTGGGTCCAGCATCAATTGGGTCTGCATGCCATTACACTCTTGTATTGATGCTACCTTCACCTATGGAAGATGCATAAATAAAATTGAGGTCTCTGTTCAAGTAATTAATATCTGATAATACATCTCTATTGTTAAAATAGTATTAGTAGTATGAATATTAACAAAACAAAGCACCTCAGAAATCCTGTATTTTCTGTAGTCATGTTTGTTAAATCCAGATATTAACAACAGAGTTTGCAATACATTAAATAATTATCTCCCAGACAGTCTGAATGCCAGAGAAATGTGTATTTTATTAGTGCAGTGAAATGTTTCACTTCACCTCCAGCTCAGGCAAGACCTTGCCTTCAGTTCTTCAGGACTGAGATAATGCCAGTATCCCTCAGATCCACTGCCAGTGTGCCTCGTGGTGGAGTGGGGTTGGAGGGCCCATGGGTCTGGTGATTAACACAATGTCAATCCTGCCACCAGGTCTCTGCCAGCAACCTTACAATGAAACCAGACAGCTCAATCTCTGTGAGACTGTTCCTCCACTGAAGCACCCTGGAAGGGAAAAACTTTCATTCCAAAAGTGTTTTGAACTCATTCAATGTGCAGATGTTGTTTGTATGTTGTGTTACAGGGAAAATATCTCATTTAAAAGTTTTTCTAAACTTATTATTGAGGAGGAAAATAAAGCCTGGGCAAGGTTCAAGTTTGCTAAGTGCTAAATTCTTCAAACTTTGTAATTTAAATCACCAACCCATGTAAGTATTGGAAAGCTGGATGCTTTGTATCCTTTTTATCTCCTGTTCTGTCAGGCACAAAGATTTCTGTGTGCTGGAGAAAGTGCTGCTTCTCAGCATGACATTTCAGAGAGAGAGAGGCAAAGAGGGATGTTTTTATTAGGTTCCCATTCTCTTGTTCTCCCAGTATTTTCATTTTTGAACTTCAAGCTAAACTCATAATAGGAATGCTTTCTATTTTTAGTCTTGAAGGTTTGTTTCTGCAATCACTGCTAGTATTTACCCATGAGAAATGTGTTAAATGAAATCTCCATTTCTTCAGTAGACTTCTTAATCTGATTAATTGCTGAGTGAAGTAGATTTCACTTAGATATATACATGTTTACACTCCAGAGAATTTTCTTCTGCTTCCATAGTACCCTGTTAACACTAGTCACTGACTCTGACTCAAACTCAAGGCATCTGCTGTAATTGCAAGCATCCAGACCTCCATTTTCATACTTTGAAGTTTAACAGGGCAATAAAAAAAAAAAGCTGTTCCAATATTGAGGTAAAATTGTATCTAGTCGATTGGAATGGCCTGTTGAAACTTCATTTTCAAAAGATAAATGCTATTGGGCACAAAATAAAAAATGAAAGCCTGCTACAGTTTTCAATTCCATGGAGATATACTATCTTCTGCACAGAAGCCATGCTTCAGAGAAACAGCTCTGAACAGACAGGGCTTAATGAATGAGTTTTCAGTCTTGTGTTTAAGAATCATGGTTCCATGAAGAGCTCTGTCCCTTTATATTACCTCAGCCCTGGTCTCAGCAGTAAATTTCTGATTTCCTCAGAGTGTTTTCTAATGCTTGTAAAATAATAGCTGAGAGATTCATAAGCAATCCTTAATCCTTGCTTGTGAAATGTGTTGGTGTTATTTGCTCCATTTTATAGATGCAGTGTTTATGTGCAATATTTTCAAAAGTCCCAAATACTTTTGGGTGCTAAGCAGAAAATCTCTGATTTTTTGGAGCCCGTCTGTTCAAGGCAGAGCTCTTAGTGACTGCAGTGGCAGCTGAAGTCTGAGAATAGTTCTGGTTAAAAGGCACCATCTGATCCACCCCCCTGCTTAAAACAGGTCCAATTTTGAAGATATACCCAACTTTGAAAACAGATCAGGTCTTTCAGGGTCATATCTAGTCAAATTTGGGGTATTCCAGATGGAGATTTCCATATGAATACTTAATACTTCTGCAAATCAGGACCTGGAAACACAAACCCAAAGCACACAGAAAAAGTAATTCTACAAGTTGCTGTCATAGAGGAAGTATGGATAACACTGAAGGAACAATCTTCTTTGTCCTTCTGAGAGCTGAAAACACATCTTGTGCTTCTGGTAGGAGTTGTGTGGGGAAGTACACTTTTGGCTCATTTCTCGAGGCATCATCCCTAACACTGCATCAGCTCAGCTTCTCCTAACCAGAAGAATGCACATATCTGCATTTAGTCCTGTGCCCTGAAGGAAATGAGTCTCTGCTGACACTTACGGGCTTCTAGCAAGTCCTTTGTGTCTTTGAACACTTGTAGACTGTACAGCCTTGTACTTAGCCCTTGTAATGGGGAATATGAGCTGTCTGTGGGTGACCAAGGACAACTGAACTGCTGCCATCATCCTGAACACTCCTTCCTTCCTGCAGGAGCAATGGCTTCCCACAATCAAGAGAGACGCTGTTGTAGAGTATTTAAGAGTTACCACGGCCTTTTAGAAAGGCCTGACATGAACATGCAATATTTTAGGTAATTTGCACCCCCCCCACCCCCCCCCCACTTTTTTTCTGTGGTAAATACCTAGAAAAGAAATTGTGCCAGCCATGGCTGGGGAGCTGCATGATAACTGTGAGGCATGCTCTTAGACTGGCTTCTCAGGGCCTGTCTGCTGTGAGAGCAGACCTGGCTGCATTTCACCACAGCCTGCTTGGGCATGAGGCTGCCAGGTGGCACTGTGTGCTCCAGAGAGGGGCTTTGAGTCCACAGCCCCTCATGGTGATGGTGACACTGCCCCAGCCACAGGACAGTGCTGTGGCTTCTCTCTGATGGTGGCTGGGTGATGCAGGCTTCTCCAAGGCAGACAGGAGGTTCCAGTGGGGTTCTGTGATACACAAGGAATGGAAAATACAAACATCAATTGTCTTAGTGATAATCCAGTCAAATAGTGGCAAAGAGTGAAAAGTCAGGTGTCATTGATTCACAGAAGATCCAAAAGTGATAATTATAAAGTAACTGCTCAGCAAAAATTTGGGTTTCATCTTATTTTTAAGATATCATTTTAAAAAAAAATATCCCAAACCATGAGCTTTCTGTTTGGAGAAAAGCAGACCTAATACAGAAGGGTGTGCTACAGGCAGTGGTCCAAGAGCACACAAGAGATTTGTAAAAGCAATGCTTCAGGAAGCTTGGTCCAAAAGCATGTTCCAGCAAATGATTGCACTGAAATTAATCACAAAGGAAAGCTACAGGAGCCAGCTAGCACTTTAACATAAACTGGCATTACTTTTTTGGAATGACTGGAGCTGTGCTGATTTATACCAGCTGATGATCTGGTCCACAAACGTGCTCTTATTCCAACTTTAATTATTTCCCAGAGTGTAAGGGTGTCTATGTCTATCTCTGTTCATTTAAGATTTCCAGATGCTAGTCTGGAAGTATGCTTACAGCAGGCATTAAATTGGTCAGCTTGGATGGAGTACAGGCTTCCTGACATCCTCATTGGATACCTTTATTTCAACATACAAAATGAGCTGGTTGATTATGAGATTTTTTTTTTAGGGTTTTTTTAGGTGTTTTTTGTGTGTTTTTTTTTGTTTTGTTTTTGTTTTTTGGTTTTTTTTTGTTTTTTTTGTTTTTGTTTTGTTTTTGTTTTTTTTGTTATTGAAATTCTCAGTGAGCATAAATAAAAAGGTCTGTTCCCACAATCCACAAGGGCTGACTATGTTAATGGTAGTTGCATGTGTATGTGAAATGTATTTGTACATGAAGGTAGCTCCTTATATTTAGATTTGCAGTTCTAGGGAAAAAAACCAGCTCCCTGTTTATGAGCTACCAAAACCTTTGATTTCAAACAATTTAAAGTGGCATTTCTCAAGTCCTGTCTTTATGAATACACCCTCTGAGTCTTTTTCACTGCACCTGTACAAACAGCAACAAAGAGAAAACATGTGAGTGTGAAAAGGGCCTTGAGCTTCTCCCACCTACTTAATGAAACTTCCTTGCTTCTTTTGCAAGCAAATGAAAGACAATAAATTACGTGAGATGCTTTTTCAATGGCAGCAGGAGTGATAGGAGTGTCCTTATTTGATGCTGTAGGGGATAAGGCTTATAAATGGTGCCATAAAAGTCCTTCTGGGTTGTGAAAGCTCACAGAGAATGAGGCAGCTCAGCCAGCTCTTTAAACCAAAGTGTGCTGTGCTTGTCATGTGTCTGATCCAGTTTGTCATGAAAAAGAGTGCGCTTAAATTTTTGCAGCTCAACTCGTTTCATCAGAGCAACACAGATTTATAGCCACTCAGATTCTGGATAGAAATATCTGCATTTCCACTCCAGTTAGAAGGATTACCAGAAATTTGGCTTGTGACTTTAATATTTGAGATAGCTGACAGTCTTTTAAGCAAGTAAACTCTAAACCAGATACAGATCATTCAATTAGTTGCAGTTTGTATTTATGCCTTTGGACACTAGAAAAGAAGTGGTTGTACCAGGTCTTGCCTTGGCTAATTTAAACCAGGTAAAACCAGGTAGTTCTAGTTGAAAATGAAACTACCATTTTCAGTTTCAAACATGCAGTTCACTGAACTGGGAAACCCATGAACTTGAGTGCAACAGTGAGCTGGAAATTCTGAATGACAAGAGGTGCAGCTTTTCTCTGGGGCCTCAGCTGAAATCCAGGGACGGGATCTAGACTTAGCTGGATGCTTACCCAGCTCAGGAATAACCTATTCAGAACAAGCAGACATCCTATGTAGAATGGAAAAAGAGAGTAATGTTCAGCTAACAGGATTAAGTCTAAGAGGTCAGGAGGTGTACGGATAGAATAAGAATTGCCAAAAGACAAACTTGGTTGAATTTTTCAAACACAGCTAAACCAAACAGATTTTTTTTAGCCACATACAAAAAAAAAGATGATTTATAAGCAAGGCTCAGCAGAGATGGTGAAGTTGAGGATAATATAGATATGGCCCCAAGATGAATATTTTGGCTCAGATTTCAACAGGGATGATGATGTTAAACAAGGCTGTGTTGCTAATGGGAATATGTGAATGGAAATGGAATTAACCACATCTAAGGTGGACGCCAAAATCTGAAGAGATTAATGTGACTGAGTCAGCTTGCAGCAGAGGCACATCCTGGAAAAAAAGAACTGGTTAAAGAAACTGCAAGTCTGCTAACAAAGATTTTGGATGTGTTTATTTGAGATGAAAGCTCTTCCTTGAAAAAGCAAGTGTTGGATCTAATTTAAGCAAAAAAGAAGAAAAGCCTCATCAACCACAGGTCTGGCTTCAAAAATATGTGAACTTTCAAAATACATGTTGGATATAAGCAAATAAGGACATGAAGATGGAAATGAAATTACAGAAGTAGATGATGTCTGAATAACCTAATTTTTTTTTAAGAGAATGAGATACAACTCAGTTACCAGGAAAGTGCTTGACTCAGTGCTGCATAGGAAATTGCTCATTAAGCTGGAGAAAATTTGGATTAGCAGAAGAATTGTTAGGTGGAAAAAAAATGAAAGATCATGTTGAAAGGAAAAATACCGAACTGAAAGGAAGTTACCAGTGGAGTTCTTCCAAGATGTGTCTAGGGACTGATCCTATTTAACATTTTTAACAACTTTGGCAGAAAAAGTAGTACTGTGCTCATGAAATTTTCTGATAATGCAATATGTAGTGTGAATGTGGAGGAGGACAGTGTACAGGAAGAATTGGATAAGTTTCAGGACTGGAATAATAGAAAGGGGATGAATTTAAATAACCCAAAAGGTGAAGTCAGGCACTTTAGGACTCATAGTTTTTCCCTGAGCAGGAAACTATGAAAAAAGACTTGGGAATAACTATTTGATTACCAGATGACACAATACGTGATGGGCCCATGGAGAACATAAATGTGATCAGATGTGTCAGGTGGGGAACCTGCAGCAGAGACAAGTAAGGGTGCCATTTTGTGACACAGATTACTTCAAATGGAAGCAGGGAGGTTTCTAATCAGAAGAGTCCTACATTTCTGGAACATCCATCTGCAAACCTGAATATGCTTGTAAGACAGAGCTTTACTAATTTGTGGAAGCTGGTACAGCAAGGTGGTTGCGGAGATGGAGGCAGCAGTCCAGGAGAGCTCTTCTGGGTCTGATTTCCTTTACAGCTCATGCACAGCTCAGACACTCAGCTTGGTAGAGTCTCCCACAGACTAGCATGAGCTTGAATCCTACTTTTGATGAAAAGTAAGCCCAGATCTGTAAGAAATATCAGTAGCTGTTAATTGCTTGACTGACTCAAACTCCAAATACATTCTTGTCTCTGCAGATGCAAATGATCCCCAAGAATCTCCTGCAACAAATCCTGTTAGGTAGTGACTCTTGACTTTCAGACAGCTGCAGCACTGCATCTGGCAGCAGTTAGCAAATATTATTAAATCACATTTTTCTCTTTTTATGGGTAATTTTCCCGACATATACCCCAAAACATGCTGAATATGTTCCATAAAATCTTAATGATTTTCATGTAGTATTATCAAAATATGAGACATATTTTCAGTAGCTGGGCTTTCCAACTCCTTGCCATAATTTCTCTTTATCTGCAGATGGGCAAAGGCCAGTGGGAAAGTTCTGTGTCCTATTATGCTCTTCAGAAGCTTGGGAGAGCTTGCTAGAACTCTTTCTGGAGTTTGCTAGAACTGTGATTTCTGCTAAACTGATTTCTCTGCAGTTCATAATCAAGACAAAAGAGCCCTCTATTTGAGAAGTACTCCATTTAGCTGTGAAGAAGTGCTCAGATGAAGGTTTCAGCTGCACTACACTTAGTGTGGGGAGGACTGCTCCATGAACCCATTAACTTATTATTCAGACACTGGATGGGCACCATTCCAGCAGATGACTGGATGTTCACATTTTTTATTTGCTAAAGATTTCTTTGACCTTGGTGAAAACCGAAAGAGAGGAAATAGCATTCGAGGAGGCAGAACTTAAAATGAAAAACACATGAACCAAGAACTCCCTGAGGAGCGGAGGAATGGAGCGCTGGCCGAACTTGGGGGTGTTTGCTGTTCAGCAGCTTTGCCAGGACATATGCAGAGCAAGAGTTGAACTTTAAATTCTCCATGTGCAAAGGGAAAGAAAAAATGCCAAACAAACAAACAAGTTTAGCAATGGAGATTGCATCCCTGAAATTCAAATACTTTTCTTCTTTTAATAACAATTTAAAAATTTTGGGTTTGGTGAATTCACCAAAGGATATTGATGGCTTCACATATGTCTTTCATTTTAAGATACCAAATTAACTCACAATTGATTCCTATGGTCACCTTTTTTATAAGAATGAGAGCCTGCTTAGTGAAAGGCATGTATTTATGACTAATTTAAGGTATAGAAGATTTGTAACAGTGACCCACACCTGTCACAGCCAATGATTTATACATGCACTGACTTGCCATGTTTGCCTATGGCTAGCTTAAAATTATAGATCTGCTACCTATAGACTACACAGTTACAATACCAAAAATACCCACAGAAAAACATGGAATTTTCTACATACCACAGTCCAAAGAACTTTACAGAGCAGAAGCTTCAGCTCACATCATGTTTTTGTACAGGCATGTACTTGAAATCCATCTTCTCTGGGATATAAGACTTATTTAATAAGAGGGGGAAATGGAAATATTTTGGAATCATGAATATGGTTCTGATTTGCTGCTAACAGAGACTCATCCTTCTGAGGCTTAAACCCATTTCAAGTCAGGAAAGAAAAGTGACAGAAAAACCTTTTTAAAATCCCTGGCAGAGCACCCAGAACATGGCTCATGAGATTGCAGCATTATAATCTTGACAAGGTACAGCCAATCTGCTGCCTGCTGCTGATTCATGCCCCACAAAAGACTGTCTGCAGAAGACAGTCTGGGAACTGCTGATCTTCAACATAAATAGTGTCTGTGTATGGTCTTGAAACAATACCTTTACCCCTTCTGTGAATAATTTTAACCTTAATTAATAATTACCTTAAATAATTCACTAAATTAATTCAGCAATTTTCTGTAAATAACTGTAAACTTGACTTTCTCCAGCCTGAGAAGTTAAGTTTTGCCTCCTAGCAGGCTCTGGAGGTGTTTGCCCTTGGCTGTTTTTTGTTCTATGGGGAGGCTGACCTGTGGATCTCATATTGGTGACAGCATGTCAGGCAGGGCCAGGACTGGAGTGGACATGGGATGTGCAGCCCAGCACTGCTGACCTCCAGGCTAACATCAGGCCCTACTAGCTGAAGGGCTGTACCACCATTAGTGCCCATGATAAATCCTTACATCACACAACAAAAGCCAATTCCAACTCATTTCTTTGGACCAGAGGAGAAGAATGCAGAAGATCCATTCTCTTTTCCTGCCCCAGCCTCCCTGTTCCCTTCAGACTGTGAATTTTGCAGACACCCTGGAGCAGATTGCCCCATTCAGTGTGCATTTTTTTGCCTGCCTGGAGACCTGCCATCACCAAGCAAAGACAGAAAAACATTGCTGGCACTATGTTCCTGAACTGATATTTCTGGAGGTGTTTAATGTTACACACTGATCACCTTGAAGAAGAAGGGTATAAAATAAAACATTGCATACAAGTAAATAGAATAAACCAGTCTTCCCCCTTAAAAGAAAAAAAAATAACTTCCTGTTGCAATATTTTTTCTTATGGAGATCAAATAAACAGTTTTTAACCAAGCTTTATGGGACTAAACAGACTTACAGAACATCCCTGGTTGACCCAGTGTGCAGTTCTGGCTTGCATAACTCCCATGATCTTTCCTGCTTTTTCCATTCCTCTCTCCATTGTCTCCACCCCCATTTAATGAATCTACAAGGCCCGGGAGACTTGTGTTTCCTTGCTTTTTCTGCAGTAGCAAACTCTTGTTTTCTTACTCTTCCATCTTCACTCTTTCTAGATACAGGGTCACAAGGGAGGAATGCTCAAGGTCTGTGACAATTTATTTAGTTCACTTTTAATGGGATAAATATTTGTGGGAATCATTTTCCTGAGTTCAGACAATTAGATCATTTGCAGTTTTCTTGTTGATATGACATGTGTATAGCAGTTAGTTTCTCAGGGGGTTACATAATGTTATTTGATATATATATATAATCTGCAATGTAATTCATAACCAAGCTGTGGCATCTCACATAGCCCCATATTCACTAAATTTCAAAATACAAAGTCTTGTCTTTTAAAGCAGTGTTTACTTTTGTCTGCATAAGACTTAAGAAAAACCTTCTATGAGTCTAGATATTAGTTATTATTACAAAACTTAAATATGAGTAAATATAAAACAACAGTCTCTAAGTCTCTATCCACTGTAAAATCTCAGCTAAATAAAAGAAAAGCAAACCATATTTTACCGTAACTAAAAGTTTCAAATTAAGGAATATTGGATATCTTGTTTGACTGAATGAGGCTGGAAGCCAGAGACAACTTTCATTTGGATTTTTTCTTTTGTGTGTCTTCAAAATGTTCTTATTATTGAATATCATATGTCTTGCTGTGTTTCTAAATTCATGCACATTTCCTGCTAAGAACATATGGAAAAGAGTAGATGGTTCAGAGTGAAATCTGGATGACATAATAAACCGTGAGAGAGAAACTCAAAGGATTAATACAGATCCAAAGACTGAAACTATGTCTACTGTTAAGCACATACCACCATTTTTTTATAGCACAGACATTTATGAGGCAAAAATAGGAAAACATAAAAATCAGACCATTACAGATGCTAGGATTTTGTATATGGGCATTCTGGATGTAGTGGCAATTTAGAAATGACAATTTTTTAACATGTCCTCATTTTAGTTGACGGTAAGAGTGAACAGAGCCTGTGTAAATTTCAAGTGTGATTGTGTTCCATTATCTTGTTTTCTATGGTCTAGTTTCGTCTCTGCAAGTGGGAAAGGGACCAGTGCTCTCCCCCAGTTAGGTGGGTGAAAAATGCAGGGTGTGCAGATTTCCTACTGATGGCAATTTCAGGCAGGCAAGTGAGCACTGCAGCCTGGGACAACAAGGGATACCAATAGATTGATAAGAGCTGGTGTTGCTTCTCTTTCCATTCATGCCTAGAAATAAATTTCTGGACAGATCCTCAATTAGGACAACATTTTGTATTTAAATATCTGATTTCCAGAGAGGTGTAGAGGTTAAAGGAAAGGGCCACCACTTACCTCTCCACGTGTCTGTGCAGAGCTGGGCTCTGCCAAGGGCTGACACAGGCTCACCTCTCAGCCTTCCTTGGCTAGCCACACACTAGGGCTGCCATCCTGCCACCTGGGGCTGCAGCCAGCCTGGCTTCCAGAAACAGGTAGCATTCAACTTACCACACTTACATCTACTCTTGGCACTCTGACCGCTCCCACGTCTGTTTTCTGCCATGATACAGCAAAACCACAGAGATTTCTCTCAATGAGATAAGGATATTTCCAAGCCATTCTGCAAGGTCCTTTGGTACCTTGGATTGTGTATGGGGAGAAGGCAGTTTTTGAGACCAGTTTTAGGCTCCTCTCTTCAAGTGCAGTGGCTCACCATCAGGAATTGCCTGCTTCTCTCAGTGATGGTAAAAGAAGTGTGGGGCTAGGAGCTTTGTCCTAATCCAAACCATTCATCTAACTTTCAAATTCCTTAACTAGAAGACATGAACCTCACTGCAAGGTTTCTGCAAGGTTTCCTAAAATTGCAATATGTATTGAACTGAACTAAAATCTACTCCAAACCCAGCTTTTGAATAATATACTTTCAAATTTCATTACTGAGGTGATTCTCAGAGTAGTGAAGGCAGTTTGTGGCTATGTGTCCTGGAAGAGGACAATAGCACCCACTGACAACCAGTGGCTGTTTTTTCCTGAAAGGCAGCTCAAGGAGTGCAAGCCCTGATAGGAAATGCCATCAGGATGTTCTAAGACAAGCTCCTTCCTCAGCTGAAGACAGAACAGGGCTTGGAGAAGACATGATGTGAGTTCTTTCCAAGCAGAGCTGAGGAAGCTGCCTGGGAGGTTGCTGTGGGAAAGGCCCAAGGGAGATCAGGAAGGCATGGAAGAGGTAATCTATCCATCTATCTGGATCTGGTCTGTCAGGAGCTTGAGGATTAAGGGATTAAAATTTGGATGCACAGAGTAAGCCAAAGAAGAAAAAGGCTGATTACTTCCTAAGGCCAGCTAAGGGAGAGCTCAGGGGTATGTGAGTAAAGGTCTGCCTGGTTTGGAGGGGGAAGAGAGCTACTGATACGCTCCTGGTGTCCCTGCCCCTGGCAGGAGGTTGAAACTAGATGATTTTTAAGATCCTTTCTGACCCAAACCATTCTATGTTTCTGTTTGGAAGAAGGTTTTATCTCTTTGTCAGGAAGGCTTTAATGCCTCATGTAACCATTGCAGATGAAGTGGGCATGTAACCTACTGCATGAGGAGAGCACGACAGGGGTGAGGAGGAAAGCTGAGCCACACGTTGAAAATGAGTGTATGCTCTGTACAAATCGGCTCTCTAACAATAATGAGTGGATATTCACTCAGTTCCCTCCATTTTATATGCTTCAATACATCTCATCATGCCACTATGGAAAACTGACTCATATGCCTATTTCATACTGCTGGTCATAAAATAAGTGGGGTTCACTAGCTTCTCACTGTAAGAAAGCAGTTCAACCTTTGCTGCAAACCTGAGAGATTGAGACTTTTTAAAGGACTTAAGTATTCACTTTTTAAAACGAGAACTAACCAGATATCTTCATAATAAGTGCCTTTCTTTCTGTGCACATTCCAGGCTAAGGATATTGAGGCTCCTTACAAGGGAAGGCATTAACAGGAAGAACTTGAATCTGTTACAAATAACATAGTGGAAAATTTCCCCAGGCAGCTGATCTAATTTTGATTTTCAAAAAAATCTGCGTTCAGTATGAAACTGCTTGTAATTGTAATCTTTTTCACAAGTGATTTAAATAAGTTTTTAGTCACATCATGGTAAAGTCAGAAATAAAGACATTGGAAAGAGGGGAAAAAAGACCATTCTTATCTGGCTCCCTTCTTAGAGTGTTTCAGATTTTAACACAGCAGCAATAAAAATATTCTATTATTTCCTGCTAGTCGGCAAAAGGAAGCTGTCCTGAAGAATCTGTTTCCTGGCCATCAGAAAGCACTGGTGTAATAACACCTTAAGGTTTGCACAAGCAAGGATTCATTGGTATTAATCTTTTCATCTCACTAGTGCTGCCCAAATCCTTGTATTTATGAAGTATAGAGAAAAATATTTAAAGTTTTTATGTCTTAATTTCCAGCCTATTTTCCTGAATACAATTAGCCATTGTTTTAACTTTTTTGCACCACCAAAATGTCAGTTTTCTTAAGTGGTCATTTTGTCTGAGGAGGGTCTAAAGAATTATGTTCTTGAAGTTGTTTATCTGTGCTGATTACAGAATAGAAACAAAAAATACGCATAAAATCAGAAGTTAATCTTATCCAGGAAATAAGTAATACTGAGTCACTAAAACCTGGCAAAGGTGGCTGTTTAACAGAAGCTGTTCTGAGCCAATTCCTGTATATACTCCACTGAAGCATAGCTGTGGCATTTATTTTAGGTACAAGTGCCAAATTAAACATTTAATTGACTTTTCCTTTACACTAAGGTGTCTTAAGTTTAGCCATATGTTGCTATAGTACTGCTATAGATACTATAGACCAAGTATGACACTCAGACAGTGCTGTTTTCTGTGGGAAAAGAGTGCCATTTAAAGCTATTCTTCCTGCTGCAATAAAAAGTAATTACACCAAAATATGTCCACGTGGAGAACTTAGAGAATTTTTGTTTCTTTTCTGCATCCAAGGGTGGGAATATATATTCCAAAATACAGCATTTGGTTAACTGTCATTGTGGTAAAATTGTGTTCAGGAACATAATTTTCTATCGGGCAATAGATTTTTAATTTTTTTTTTTTGATGTTTTACTCTTATTGTGTGAAGTAATTTTGAGAATCACCCCTACTAAACCTTTCAGTTCTCTGTCAGCCTACTAATGCATCACAGAGAAGTTATTCTCAGCTTTCACTGAAGCCATTGTATTTCTAATCCACTTCAGTCTGGGAAAATAACACCCAGCTTTAATTAAGAGAGCAAAAAATGTAAACTAACTTCAGAGAATAGCTAAAGTCTTTCTCCCTGAAAATTCATATGCTGAGTGATGTGCAGCAGAAATCCCTTATACCTGTCCTGGATGTTATGTTAGCACTGACTCTCTGTAAGGGGATGAGAATCTGATGTTATGGGTGCAAGTCCATTGAGGTTTGCTGTGATTTTCAACCACAGCTCCAAGAGGAGAGTCTTGCTCCTGCTCACCTCAGTGCTTCTCAGCTGCTCTCAAAGAGAATAAATTCTTCTAATCTGACATCTCAGTAGCACAGAAAAGGAGATTTTTGGGAAATATTATCCACAGGACTCATTCTGTTTCTGTAATTTCTATTTGTTTTCCCTAAAGATCTCACAGTTTTACATATAAAACACAGTTCCTGGAATATCTTTGGGGGATAGGAAAGGACATACACATTTATTAATTCTCTGAATTCCTATTTGACATGGGGTAGCTGCATATTCTGTGAGTTAAGAAGCTGAAAAATTAGGACACCTAGTAAAGAAATCTTTAGCAGACTTCAGAGAGACAGAACACAAAGAGAGCATAGCTGGACCTCTGAAAACACACTTCCCAATCTTAAAAAACAAACACACAGAAGTGGTCATGATAGCTGTTTCATGTTGCTCCTGCAAGATGTTTCCAGACATTGAAATTTCCTTTAGCCCCATGAGTTTGGTCCAGAAGCTTTACAGGCAGGGAGGGCTGCAAACTGCAGCTGGCACAGACCATGACAGGTCACTGGTTGAGGATCAGAGTGCAACAAGGGGCACTCTGTGGATGGGGAAGTGGGTGTTTCTTGGCATATTTACAGATACCACTATCAGGTGTGGCCCCTCTCATCAGAGATGGATGCTGTCTGAGGAGGCAGTTCAGGAAGGAAGCCTGAAAGCATGTGGGTGTGAGTCCTGCCCCAGGGAAAAAGGGGAATTGTTTATTTCAGCAGCAGGAAAAGAGTTGGCTCTAGGCATTTATTTCCAACAAATAGATTATTCACTAAACACACGATTTTTGTTAGGCCTGAAAATACACTTGAATCAAAACCACATCTGTAGAGCTGTTTAAGGTGGGGGTTTTTTGTGAGTTTTCTTGCTGTCCTTGGAGGTAGATATGTATAAATTTATTTCCTCGTGTCTAGGTGTGAGTTTGTGGATGGTGATGGCCTCCACAGTCACCCAGAAATCTGAACATTATCAAATCTGTGCAAAACTGCAAAACTCAGCTTCAGTTCTCTCTTCTGCCTGGGGAGATTTGGACACATCAGTCCCTGTGATGGACTCCCCATCCCTGTGATGGGCTCCACCACTGTGCTCTAGGGCAGAGATTTCTAGAGCACCAACCACCCATAGTGCACAGGTGGCTTCAGATGGACAGGAGCAGAATCCAGCCCAAAAATACATCCCCAGAGAAAGTGTTTTCAGGGTGTGTACACCAAAACATCCCTGGGAGGACCAAGGAAGGGCCAAATCTCTGTTCCTGCTATGGCTGGTCAAGAGAGGATGGCTCCAGAGCCTGTGGCTGTTGGGTGTACACCAAAAGAGGCAAGCCAATGTAGTGCAGGCCTTGTGCTGGTGGCTTTTTAAGCTGTTTTAGCTGTACAAAATGAAATGGTGGCATTGGGACCACCACAAATGTTCCACCCTGGTTTGGGACCCAGGCACCCAGCTGGGACAGCAGGTCCTGTACCCCATATAGGGGGAGGATGCAGAGAGATGGGAGATGAGGAAGAAGAAGGTTTCTGGGGGGCTGAAATTCATTTGCTCCAGTGTCCAAACTGAAAAAAAAATGACACCCCTAATCACTATATGAATTTATTTCCACAGAATAAGCCTTGCCCAGACTCCATCATTTCTGTGCCCAGTTGTGCTGAGCCAGCAATCAACTGGCTGAGCTTGTGTAACAGTGTTTTTCCATGAGCTTGTAAGGTCTGTGTCCCTTGCTCTTGGCGGCTGGATTTTCTTGGCTGGATGGTGAGGTATTGTTAAGTGCTGCCTTACTGTTTCTTTCAGATTTTGCTGACATAACTGGTCCTGGTGTCACCAGAGCGATGCAAGCATAAGTCTCCTCATTTTAAAAAGAGGCAAAAGTTTCAAACACAGTTTTTTGACCTTTAAAGCAAACTACAAAGACAGTCTTTTTCCTAAGGCTTTTTGGGAAGAATTGGGGGAATGAATGGGACAGGATACATTTTACTGCTTTGAATTACTAGCTGGCTAAGTTAATTTAATTTTGTTTTGCGTGAGCTCTGCTGTGTTGGACTTGTATTTTAAATAACTGGTAATGTGCCAAAAGCTATGGATAGCCATTGTCCTTTGTATTTTAATTGTACTAAATAAAATGAGAACAATGGGAGTGAAAAACACACCCTAGAGGTGGGTCATAAATAAGCATTATTTAGTTTCTAACAGACATGTTTTATTTTCCCCAGTTATAATGGAAGATATAAAAAAGGCATTTAGACATGTCCTGAAAAACTGGGAAACAAATAACTCTGGGTCCATTACTGTCTGAAACAAAGACTATTTTATATTTTTCCTGAACAACTAATAAAAACTAATCTTTACTGTTTAAATTATGTTTATTTTGTTAATAGAATAGACAAAAGAACTAATGAGAATTTAACAGGACTTCCAATGCAAACTATTGATACATGACATCTAGTCAGCTGAACACAGAGTTATGCTTTAAGCCAGAGAGAAGCAAGAAAGATCATACTAAATTAGACACTATCCAGAAACCAGAGAAAAAGCTCAGTAAGGTGTCAAAGGAGAACTCGGTTTTGAAATTTCACATTGAGTCAGAGAGCTTCTCATTATTGGTAAGGTGCAATGATTTTTGGTAAAACAGCACCATTAATTTCCTTTATGCTTTGCATCTACAGCCAAATAGGTTGTTGGGGTGGGTTTTAAACTGTTTCACTTCCACCTGTCAATACTGCCATGTTGCTGACAAATTTCATCTGCTCCCCTCTGCCTGACTGCTCTCTCCCAGCAGCCTAAGCAGCCTAGATGCTGTACAGGATGCTCCATCTCCCTTGTGTGTGCAGCTACTCACAGCCAACTTGTCCTGACCTCTGTAAAAACCCTGTCAAGTCTGACAACAGCCTGCAGTACTGGCATCTTATCCTGTGTTTGTTGTACTTCTTTTTGTCAGTAATTTTTTATTCCCAGATCATCTACTTCACTGAATCCCATCCAAGCTGGTATGATTTCATGGAGGTTGGTTTTTCTGCACTGGCATGTTTGTTGGTTGCTTGATCATCTATACAGGAGGGTGTCCAGAAATCTATGTCTGAGGGAACACTTTGCATTTCCCTAATTATTCCTGTAGCAAACTCTCACATTATTTGTAGGCTCAAAATATTTGTGCATAAAATACAAGGACAAGCCACCTATTGTGTGGCAGGAGGCATGCAGTCTGCAGAAATGCCCTCAAGTTTTCTGTTGGTTCTTTTCATCAGAAGCACCTGTATATGGCTAAACAGCATATAAATCTTGTACTATTTGCATTTTACCCCCAAAGTCTTCTAATGAGTCTCTGGGTTTTTTTTATAAACATTTTATAGGCTGCCTGGAGGCTTATATCTGCTGGCAGACATAATTTTTGGTTGAAATCATCTCACATTTCATTAAAAAGAAAAAAATAATTTCCCCATTGATATCCCAAGAATGAATTTTCATCTTTTTTACATGGCTCATCAAACAAATGGTTCCAATTCTTCAGATTTAATGCTAGACAGATGTGTTAGACAGATATTACCACATGTTTTGGAATTCTACATGATAGAGGATATATTTTTGCAGGCTGTGCTGCACATCAGACAAAAACCTTATCCAAAAAGATTTAAAATAACATTTGTGAAATCTCAGTATTTCAAAACCAGAGATGCTATTGCATGCTTTTGGCCAAAGTCAATTGAGAAGGCAAGCAGCACACTGGAGCATTGGGGATGTAAGTCCCTCATTACGAGCTCAGGACTGCAAGTTGATTAGCACTCTGGCCCCAGTCCAGAAAAGCAGTTAGACTGAGAAAGTCTGTAGGAGTTGGGTGTTTAATTCCTTCAAACTTGTTTTGAAAATCTTAGCCTTAAGCATTTACTTCCTAGGTATATTCACATGTCTAAATGAAGCAGGTTGCTGGCAGGGAACATGAAGACTTATCACCATGCAGCTGCAAGTCCCATTCACCAGACTCCTCTTGGCGTGGGGAGAACCAGTGATGCTGGACACTGCTGATGCTTTCCTTGGAAGGAGAGAGTCTCTTTGGGTTCAGTGAAGTGTCAGAGCCTGATGACAAACACTGAGCACTGCATGGCATTGTGAGAGAAGCAGAGGAGCTGGAAAACCAGGCCAGTGAGAAGGAGGGAAGAAGCACTGCCCAGAGCCAGGACTCCCCCTTGGAACTGCACACAGACCCCTGCCTGTCCTGATGAGGTTTTGAGGAAAGTAGTTTAGCTTCTGAAGCTCACACACAGTCTCCAAGACAATAATGTGATTTCTTGATCTCTAACTCTTGTTTTTTTGGTCTTCAAGCATCCTTATTATACTCTTTTTAATTTCTGTCTTCTCACACGGATGAACTCATGAAACCTGATGTCTTTCAAACTACAATCTTCTGCCACGTGGTCACCAGTCCTCAAGGAAATAGGACATTTGCAGCAAACATTGGTTGTTTTGAAGGGTATAGATAGAGTCAGCATCAGTTAAGGTCTGGTCACAAGCTATAGTTCTGCACATGGAAATAGGATTTCTCCTATCTGTGGCTGGAGATGCACCCTGAGGGCACAGGGTAAGTGCTTCTTTTTGGTGCATGCAATCCATGCAGTGCTGTGGGTCCTTTTAATAGTTCCCTACTTTTCAGCTGGAAATATATTCCTAGAGGGTTTGTCTAGAGTAGGTAGCTTGGGTCTCACAGTGTTCTGTTGTGCCCCACTGAAGCTAATAGATTTCTCTTCTCCCCAGACTAATTAATTCAGATATTATTCTGAGCTAGCAGAAATGTGTAGCTGCCAACACTTGGTTCAGATCTTTCAAAAGTAGCTCAGGTATCTCTACATGGTGCTTGAGTTATGCCAGCAATACATATTCTGCAATTCTAAGCAATCTTTTTAAAAGAAATTCAAAGCAAGGAAACTACAGATTGTAAACAATATAAAATGCTGCATGTAGCTATTGAATTTGATCTGTAGCCAGTTCAACTTTGATAAACTAATGTCTACTTTTGAATTAGTCTTTTTGTGGTTTAAAAAATCTGTTCTAAGCTTCAAGATCTGTCTTTGAGAAACTGAAAATTAAGTAAGAAATACCCACAGGAAACTTGCACGTTTTTTCTAACATCTTAATTAAATCCCTCAGGTTGAGGAAAATTAATTGAAGAATTTTACCACTTTCCCCACTAACTTTTTCCGACTCCAGGGACTCAAATAAATGGAGTTTACAAATTCATCCACTGTTCTGCTTTAAAACTTCATGAAACTTTGCTTTTCAGTAGGAAGTTAATTAGGAATAGTTATTATTATACCTTTAATGTGGGTAAGACTCCAGAGGCACTGTAAACATTAATTAAGCTCCACAGTACCCTCTGAAGTAGATAGTACTTACCCACAGTCGAGAGAAAATAAAATCTCCCCTCTCCACTTAAACTCTACCCCAATATCAGCAAGCCAACTCTAAATCTGCTGAAAAAAAAGGGGAAAGGGCATTATAAAATATTACCATTCAAAAATTTGTTGCCTGTTACATGAAATTTTGAGTATTTCTATAAAATACAGTCATACTTCCAAAAAAAAAAAAAGGATTTTGGATTTTTTTACAGTTCACCTGATAAAAAATTATTTTTGCATAGTCCAAACATTTTTGGTTAAGTTTAATGCTTCTGTGAATTTAAAGTTTTTGGACAATTTAGGGATTCTTTGAAGACCCGAGTACAACAGTACCACATGTCTTTCCTGATATACTTTAGTAGAAACAAGGATGTAAAAATTTAATCACTTGCATCACATGAATATTGTACTGGAATGCTGGTACAGCTCTAATAACATGAAACAACAGAAAAATCACAATGGTTCTAAGACTTTCACATGGTTCTGGAGTATGAAAGCCATGAATGTCAGCTGCAGCTTGCAGGGCACTTGCTTGGGCACTATTGCCTTATCAGCTGCAGTGCTGTGGTCCCCTGGTGAGGAAAAAAGACCCAGAAATGAGCAATCATTTTAAACTCCCACTTCTCTCACCCTAAAACTGACTTTCCTTAATTTAATTAATTTTTTTTTAAAAATCTTTTTGCCACAGTAGCTCACAAAACCTCTGTTGAAATGCATGGTACATCTATGTGCTTCAGGTAAGTTCCTTTGCTCCTCACAGAACTGACAGATGGTTATTGTGTTCTTTTAGGAGTTCTGGAGCTTCAAACAGCAAACTGGCAAAGCACAGCAGGCCTGATCCAAACTCTGTCAACATAAAAGGAAAGACTCCTTTTGCCTTTAGTGGGTGCTCAGCCCATCTTCACTTTTGCAAATAGTTTTGCATCTCAACTTGCAGCTGAACTGGCAAATCAAACAAGACTTGGGTCCCCACGGGAAAACTTTCTGACCCCAAAACTCCCCTCCCAAAGGGGGTGCCCACACACGTGCTGCCAGCTGTGCAGACCCCTGCAACTTTACTGATGCTCCTGGAACAGCTGGGACCCCTTCTTCTGGGAGCACTGCACAGCTGTGCCCCAGCCTCTGCTTGAGCCTGTTCAGGTTCATGAGATGTGTTTGCATGGGGAGTGAATAGAGACACGATGAGCACAGCATCTGCCAGACACTGAAATCCAGGAGTGAGCAAGGAAGAGGAGACCACAGCAAGGTCAATTCCTGGGCCATTGGTTGAGTTGGGTACCTGGTCCAGGAACAGTCCTTGCTGTAAAGCATAAAGGGTTATTTCCTATTTTATCTGACAGACTGGGGTTTTTAGAAACTTACACACACACTGCAAATAGTTTTACCAGAACCACATCAGCCAATAGAGGCATTAGAATTCAGATTAGATTCTTAATCTTTTTAAAAAGGGAGCAGAACCAGGCTGCAAACTTTGGACCCAAACATCCCACCCCTGGCTGGATTCCAGCAGTTATTTCACAGATCTGCTTCATACTACATTGCAGTAATAAGAAAGATAAGTATGTGGACAGGTTAGTAAAAGTAATTAAATGTAGCCAAGTGATAAGTGGAAAATGGCTTGTATGGAATAATTTAAATGAATTTTAACATATCAATAACTTTAAAAACTATGTGCCTGCCTTCAATTCTTTATTTCATTATATTACAATTTTACAAATTATAAATTTTACTCAGATATCATAGGTTTGGTCAAGCCTCTCTGAAGATTGTGGGAATACAATAATAATTATAAACTGATCAGATCAAAGGTCCAGAAGCCTGTATCCAAGGCTGTGAACTACAAGAATCTTAAGAGAAAGCATAGAAACAGGACAAGCATACAATGACAATACCCTTGCCAATCTTGCCAACTTCAGTGATTTGTGGTGCAGGTTCTTCCTGAGCCAGCAGTAGTGGCTTCTGTTGCATAGCCCAAGATGGATTTTTCATCCATGAACTCATCCAACTTCTTTATGAACTTCTGTAAGCTGCTATGGTCTGCAATGGCCCATAGGTGTAAGTGAATGAGGACCATCTCTTTTCATTCCATTTGAATTTACCACCTAGCTTCACCTGGCCTTTTTTTCTTTTTTTTTGACACCCTGTAGATCTTGCAGTGATTTTTTCCCCTTTTAGCCTCCTGCATTTTACCACAGTTTTTCCAAAAGAAGGTCAGAGAACATACTTGATGTCCTGCTCTGATTGCCAGGCTCTGCAGCAGGGCTTCCAGCAAGTTGCTGCCTCTTAGGAGAGGGCAGATGAGGAGTGGCATTGTCTGTCCCACTGGTCCCCTCTCTGACCCATCACCAGGTGTGTGAGGGCAAGGATGCCCATCCTTGAGTGCTGTGCTGCAGCTGCAGCTCGTGGGAGCTGCCTCCTAGACTGGGCATTACCACTGGCACCAGAGCCTCAGGTAAGAACTTGCTGTGAAATTTATAAGGGGGAAAGCTCCCTTAATCATCGTCATTGAACAAAATCTGGCATAACTACTAAAGCTTGGCAGAGGCTTCCCTGAAATGCTTCCACCAGTGCCTGGCACAGTGTCCTTGTCATGATCTCTGACATAGCTGCAGGAGGTTTCGTGCTCTGTCGAGGAAAAGGTAACCACTATACTCTTTTTCACCCACATCAGCATTCTTCTCTTTCTGTGTCTGTACTGCTTAGCCACAGAAAATGAAAAAGAAAAAAAATCCAAACCAAAACAGAGTGAAAGCAACACCATTAACAGTCTTTTATCTATGCTGACTGAAAGTTAATCCATATATGCAAGAATCTGATGCTTCAGCTTACTGGGAGAGACAGACACATAATAGAATCTCATGAGCAATATTGCTTCACAATAGCAGGGCTTTATCATCTTTTGTCTAACTCTGACCTACATCAGCCTTTCAGTGAGGCTAAAATTTCTAGCACAAACTACAGGAATTTGCCTCAAAGCTGTTGTAGAAAAGATGGATTTGACACAGATTAAAAAAAAATCTAAGGTCTTAAGGTCTCAGGGAGTTGTGCTCATTATTTACTTGAAAGTGATGCTATCCACAGGCTAAAAACTCAAAAATCTGTGTAAGAGTGCAGTTTTTCTCTAAATAATGTAAATTTATGTAGAATTGTTGGCTCTTTCTTTTTTCTTTCATTATAAATCTCATCTCTCTCTTTTATTTTTCTGTGAGACTGGGCAGTTGTAGCTCATCTCAAATTTCAGATCCTTGCTTTTCATTTTGAAACTTGTAGCCTACCAAATCTATATACACAAAGTGAAACCTGGTAAAATGTCAAACAGTCTGCAGTTTATGCACAAATACACAATGCAAAAGGCAATGAGTCACAGATGTGCTGTAGGCCAAAGGAAAACACCTTGCTGAGTGTGGGGACAGACAGGGACCCAGTGAAAGTCCTTATTCTAACTATTCCTGCACCTTCAGAAGATGCACTGTGAAAAGACATGGACTCTGCTATCTGAAAGCATAGAGCAAATAAATCCCTGTCATTTTTTGAAATATTTCTGAAGAGAGGGGACCAGTTAGCTCATCTTGGAAGAGAAGTGTGAGGGAGAAGAGTGGTGAGAAGCTTTCCCTTTTCTTGTCTGCAGTTCAGTACTATCTGTAGAAGTGTGACCAAAGCATTCACTGCAACAGGTCTTCTGACAGACATATAGATTTCTGCCAGAGATACATTGCCTTCCTGAGAAGGCAGAAACTGGATGGATTGCAGAAGAAAATATCTGTGGGTCCTAACACATCAATACTGGAGATTTCTGTCATAAACTACATTCTGCTATTTTCATTTTTACTATTTCTGCCCAAAAAGAAATCCAGGAAGCCTTATTTAGAGGAATTTGTGTCAAAGAAGATGAGCCCACAGATTTTTAAAATCTAAACGAACTACTCTGGTTAGCTTGAAAGTAGCCCCATGCTGGTTAAAAAACTTGACATTTTCAATTTGCTTGCCCTGAGTTTCAAGTTTGCAGTGAGACCATGTCTCAAAGACCAGGGGTAGGGCTGGGTGTTGCATGCAGCCATGCAGACCTCTGGATATGACATGAAGCAAAGGAAAAGAATCTGAAGACCAAAAGATATGGTGTTGATGAGCTGGAATGACCTTTTCCATGACACATGAGACTTGCCAGAAAAATGTACTTGGTAATTTCTGCACAGTGCTCCTCACTCCTCTTTGAAGCTCTGTCATTTAGAAAAATGGATGGTGTGTGTCTGAAGGAATTTATTCATCCCTGCACACATTATTCTAGTAGTAAATCACTCTGGCAGCAAAGTTCAGATCTTATTTCTAGACTGAATTTTGTCAACATTCAACTTCTAAGCATTGGATCTTATTAGCTTTCCTTCCTGCTAGATGATGCCATCACCTGTCAAATTCTCCTGGATATGTTACTAAAATCAAGCCTACTCCATATTTAGCTGATACCTAATTTCAGTCATCAAGCTCTCCTGTGAAGACAGTAGGATTCTGGCTACATCAGCATGCTGCTCTCACCTGCTCTGTGCAAGGCCTGCTTCTGTACTCAGAGGTACATCCTGAAGGATGGGTTCTTCTAAAGTACTTTCATAAGAACTTGATTTTTCTGGAACTTTCCTGTAATTCAATGCTGATGCTGCTGTTGCTTCCTTACTGTCAAAAACCTTATCACTACTGGTTCAAGATACCCTGACTTCAGGTTAGTGAATGCATCATAAAATAGGAGCTGAATAAGTTGCCTGAATCCAGAAGTCTCCAGTATGTATTTTAGATTAGCTGAGACAAAACTAATTGGCTTTTCTGCATACATGCACTCTTACATTCTCATTGGCAGTGCACTTTGTGGAAAGCAGTTTCTAAAGCTGCAGGTGTCAAGCTATCTGTAACAACACACTGGATGTAGGATTGTTTAATGGCTCTCACACCATTTATCTCAGTGTCCAAAGAATGGCAATAAAAAAATCAGGTACCAAAAGTGATGCCAGGAAACAGCTGGGGAAAACATGATTTTATAAGTGATAAGAGACACCTCAGAGCAGAAACACTGAGGACAGAGGAAACAACAATAGTGGGCAGTTATAAAATTTCTTCAGATACCACTCCTTAAGGCAAATACTCTCTGGGAACCAGACATCTGTCTGGAATATCTGGCCAATATCCAGCTCTATATGTACAGAAGATATGACCATTGATTCCCAGTCATATATTATACACCATACTTTGAGAAGTAGAATAGAACTTATTTAACTGTGGGTGGGAGAAATTCTAATAATGTACTATGAAAGGCCTATAAAGCTTTTTAAATAACGCTTTTAATGGAGACATAGAATAAAAGAAATACAAATGGTAGGCTTAGAAATACAGCGTTACAAAACTGGATCACCCAGTTTTCTTTCCTTTCTTTTGAATGCTAACACAGCACATCCTGGGGACAGGCACAGTTGCTGTCCTCACCTACTTCAGGTCTCACCTGTATCAGTTTTTTAGCACCTCCCTCACATTTTGGCCCTTATCACTGATCTACTTTGCTCAGATGAGACCTACAGTAACAGTGCAAGACAATGCTCCAGCCATGGAAGATATGCAAAAAAACGAATGGAAAATAAAGTTTTGGGGTTTTTTGTTGGTTTTTTTTTACACACCTAGGATTGGTTGGATGCCTGCTGTCTTTCTAAGAAATGCTTTTCCCTATAAAAAAAAAGACATATATATTTTTTTAATGTTTTCTTTTCTTTTCTTTTCTTTCTTCTTAAATATTAATGGTGGAAAAACAGCCTGTTCTTATCAAAATAAATAAAGGCCCAAGGCCAAAAGGCCCCTGATTTTAAAGATCGGCTTGTGCGACTGTGGCATGAATTTGATCTTGGATGGGGTTTGTCATATTTCAAATTAAAGTAACTGATGATACATATTTTGATCTTGCATTTTTAAAAGGAGTTAAAGCATCTGTCTTGAAAGGGTCTTTGGCAAGTGCAATTAATTTTTCAAATATTAAAAACGAGTGCAGCTGGCACTTGTCCAATGTGAATAAAATTTCTGAACAACCTTTGTTGCCATTCATCTTAAGCATTCTTTGGAAAGACTTGGCCTTCCTTTCTAATCCCTCACCCCCTTTAGATATGTATCTGTAAGCATTAAATGAAGACATAGGACACATTTCTGGGGATGTAGGAGGGAAGATAAATATTCTGATGGTTTAGTGAAGGACAGCAATGGGATTTTTAGCTCTTATTTCAGTAGCTCTTATTCACAGTATACAGAAATTATTCACAGAACTAAATAAAACCCAAGATATTAGGGGCCACCCAGAATTTTAATCTTACAGATTTGCTATTTTCTCTTTGTGTGCTTTAGTTCTCATACAAAGTCTGTCATGTTGTTGAATTTGTTTCTGTCCCTACAAACCTGAATGATCCAGTTAACAATGCAGTGCTCAACATTAGCATGTATATAATTGCCATTTCCAATTGTTTAAAGTTACCATGGCATCTTAGCATAGATAATACCATGGTAATTCTAACCAGGCAAAAGTCAAAATCATACACCTTAATGGTGGCCGGTATAAATGGCATTTTTATAACATTTTATATTTGTCTTTACAGGCATGAACCAATTAATATCTACAGTGCTTTTCTGAGACTGGTAACAGAGCCTAACATGGCCCAGTCCAACATTATATTCTTGGGGGCTTCAGAGAGTTGGAAGAGAAACATCATAAAATTAAAGATGTTTACAAATGATGATTGATCAGGACATTATTAAGCAGCCTTGTAGGCTGCCAAGTTAAAGATCATCAGCCTGGTTCAAAATTCCTTCAACTGGCATACAGAGAACGATATTCATTAAAATAATTGTCCATGTTTTATTTGCCTCTGGACTCTTTAGTTATTAGGATACACTTGTGTCTTGTTTATGACTCCCCTTTCCTGCCAAGAAAGCTTTAACTTTACCCTACAAGTAGAAGCTGAAAGTCTCACCCACACATGCCCCAAGGAGTTGCAGCTACAAGAAAAACAGCTGATATTACTGGTCTCACATTAAACCACAAGAGCTGGCAGTGGTGAGCAGAGCAAGGAGGGTCCCATTTGCATATCAGCTCCATTTCAGAGTGTGACAAAGCTGCAGATGTGCCCTCACATCAGCCAAAAACATTCCACTCCTTTCCTGTGGTGGAGTATGGAAGATAGTTCTTGTTCAACAAGAACACCACTCTTCCTTTGCTTTCCACATCTTCCTCAGCTCTTCAGCTGTCACACACATTTGGATAGCAATATCACCATTGCAGCAAACATATTTCTATAGAAGAAATTACTTTGAGAAAGACAGAGGCCAGGCAACGTGCCTCCCATTGTTTTCCCCACAGACCATGCCTAAACAGACATTATCCTTGCTGATTCAGCCATAAATATCTTTCTGAAGCAACTGAAAATGCAAAGGCTAAATGAAGGGAAAAAAACCTGACGTAGGCAACAGCTGTGATACAAATACAAATGCAGTGAAAGCCATATATTAAGGAAGGGTGGAAACTCATTCAGATGAGACTAATTTATAGAGTGACTGAAGTGAAATATTCAGTAATATTAAAAAAAAGTTCCTTTAGTAAAAGAGATCAGAAAATAATTTAACTGGGTACTGTTGAAGTTCTGTTTTTTTATGGTGAGAATAATAAATAGCATCACTAACTTTTCTTAGCTGCATACCAAGAGAAGTCAGAATGTCTCTTCAATGATTTTAACGTTTCTGGGGAAAAAAACAATATAGGGGGGAAATAATCAAGCTTTTCATTCTGAATACACACTTTAAACATGCCTTTTTCAAAGAGGAATTTATTGATGCTGTGAGTGCTATACCAAGAGAAGGTTCTCTTCTCAGGTGCTCAGCACAGTTGTAAACTACAGTGTTTGCTTTCCCTTGCTGTGCAGGGGCTCCCTGGTGTCATCAAGCCTGACCTCCTGTGGAGAAGGGTAAGCAGAATACAGGGGCAAGAGGGGCTGCATCTTAGTTACAAAAGTCATAACACGTGTAGGGATGTTTAGTGCTCCAGGAAAAGTTCTGGGATACCTTCCTACTATTGCATAACACCCACCCCAGCTAGCTTTGACATCGTGTTCTTCAGATCTTGCCAGCTCTTCCTGCTGGCCAGAGTGTGTGTGAAAGAGCCATGGTCCAAAACGGCACCTCCTGGGTGTGCTGAGCTCCTGTGGGCTTGTCCTCAGCACAGTGTCTGCCTGATGTCACCCCTGGGCAACGTGGGGGCTGGGTGGTCCCCTGGGGCAGCCTGTGCTCTGGTGTTGGGGCATTTCCCAGGAGACTGGGCATGTGTGCTTCCCCTCCCCAAGCAGAGCCCGGGGCACATTGCCCAGCTCCCCTTCCCCCTGAGCAGGGACTGTGCTGCAGCATCTGACTGGGCGTGTCCTTCAAGTCCTGTGAGGAAGGTCATGAAGAGTGGCTTTTGGAAGCCAGAGACATCTGGAAATTGGTGCTAGTTCCTCATATTAGGTGAAGATAAAAACTTGTAAGTACTGGCTTTCCCTTGAAGAGTTCGCAGAATAACAAAATCAATGAGGCTGCAGAAGACCACTGAGGTCATTGAGTCCAACCTTCCACCAAACACCACCTTGTCAATTAAACCATGGCACTAAGTGCCATGTCCTTAAACACCTGCAAGGATGGTGACTCCACCACCTCCCTGGGCAGTCCATTCCAATGTCTTATCCCCCTTTCTGCAAAGAAATCTCTCCCAATGTCCAACCTAAATCTTCTCTGGTGCAGCTTGATGTTACTGAGCTCATGAGCTCCTCTGGAGACAGGAGACATGGAAGAAGCTGAGCATGGTGGGATATGTTTTCTTAACTGCTTTCCTTGCAAAAAGCAAATTTAGATGCAATGAATCAGCCCCTTCCTTGACTCTAGCAGCCCTGAAAAAAACATGTCTAAAGCATCAGTGAGATAGACTGGATTCCACCCTCTGCTTTACCCTGTAAACACTTGCTGGCTGAGACCTGTTACTCATTGCCACTGATCACATGAGAAAGAAACCAAAGGCTGTAAGGGTTCACATGATGGGCTCATTGGAGTGGGAGTGAACAGGAGTTGCACAAACCTGTGCTCTTCCTGAGAAAATGACATGCATAGATTAAGTGTTGTAATTTACTGTAGATCTGCCATGTTAGCTTAGTGTGTATCTCCACAGCATCTGCCAAGATGTTACAATTTTATCGATCCACATTATTTTTTCTCCATTAGCTTGAGGATTATGTGATGATTAATCACAGGTTAGATATTTACAGTTTGAATGCATAGAAAAGATTAAAGAAATTCTGTCTTACATCCCGGTGCAGCATATCAGTTTGAATAGGGCTTTTTTTCCATGTCACTATCTCTAGCTGATCCCAGATGAAAGTGGAGACCTTCATTTTTACTTTTTTTTCCAAGCTGATAATGCTGAGCATTTGACAATAACATACCTTAGTATATCCTTCCTTAGCTGGAAGATGGCAAGTACCTAGAGTGTTTACTGGACTTGGGAAGAACATATCCTAAATTGTGTAACTAACTGAAAGAAACTGGAGAAGGCAGTCAAGTTGTTTACATTCCCCTTTATTGACATGCTCTCAGTTCTGCAATGTTTTTCATTTCAAGGGGCAGACTAGATGTTGCATGACGTTTGATGATCCCTGCTTTGATTTGGGTGGGTTTGTCCTTGGGAAGTGTAATTACATATCTGATATGGATCTGTTCAAACAAGGTAATTCATGGTCTACTTAAGATCCTGCAAAGCTGCCAAATGAAGAGGTGTATAAAATTACCCTTTCCTTTTTCTGATCAAGACATAATAATGCACAAGTTATTTTGTATACAGACCATTGTCTTCCGCCTTCTGAAGAACCAGATGATGATGTATTATAATAAAATCTTACTTGACAGTTATGGTGGTTTATGCATCAGGTTTTAGAAAACTGTAAAGCTTTCTTCCCCAGCAGTGAAAACACTGGAAAAATTAAGGCTCATGACAGTTTTGTTTTGGATACAAATGAATGTTAAAAGTACTTTAAAATTGCTTTAAAGAATAATCTTTAATCTCTTTTGCTGATAAGAGCTTTTCATTCTCGTTTGAGTATTGGCCAAATTGGGATTTTTTACTCATACAGCAACAGGTTTTTTTCCTCATCAGTTGTCCACCTAATACCTACAGGATTACTCATGGTGTAAAGCTTTATTCAGCATGTAGGCATCTAGGTCTTGCCTGTGGTGTTCATCTGGTTTCACATCTTGAGGTCTTTCGTTTATCTACTTATCTTTTTCTTCTCTCTATTTTCTCTCTGCCTTTACCATGGGAACATATTCATATGGCTGGGAACATTTCAGCAGGTGGATAGCCTGAAACCTGGGTGATTAGTGTGGCATTTGTCAGATATTGTCTTTAATCCCTTTGTTATTCAAAACTAGCAAACGCTTTCATATTCCTTCGGTGGGGGGAGGGGAGCAAGAATAATTTCAATTTGCTCTTAAATGGATAAACTCTAATGCAAATTAAGGTATTTTTAAAAAAGAGGTCTATTTTTATCTATTTGTTATGATTGGGGGGTCTCTAACTGTAAAACAAATCCCCGTGTTGGATGCGCAGAGCTGAGTGACACTGCAGTGTCTGCTCTGAAGTCAGAGCTCCAACTGAGATTTCCATCCTCAGGGACCCCAAGGCATCTGCCAGAGACAAGTCCCTGCTGTTGTGTTGGTCTCATCAGCTTCTGTCTACCCTTGATCTACAGCGTGGCACAACATCAGCTCAGTCAGAGAAGCTCCCTGATAGATAACATTTTGTTTTGAAACAAAATCCTGTAAGAATAGTTTCGGGCAGCTACTTTAGATCTCGTGGGCCAAAGGACCAGAGTACCTCCCTCCTCCACTTCCTTCCTGCAGTGTGAGCCCCCTGATTCACTCTCCAGTAACATCTCTGGGTCATGGCAACATCCCAGGGAAACTATCAGTAGCAGATCTTAGGGGCTGTGAGAGACTGGAAGGATTGCTGGCTTGAAACATTTTGGGTGCATGTGTGGGAAGGGGCAGGTCAGGTGGGTGAGGTGATGCCCTGCCCTGCACATCCCACCCCCCTGGGCCTCTGTCCCAGCCCTGCAGTGGCCACCAACCCCTGGCACACCAGAGGCAATGCTCCACAGCCACCTCTGGAGCCCCACCCGGCTCCTGAGAGCCAAATGGCCACAGGTCCCACCTGGGGAAGGGCCCAGGAAGGACAAAGGGCACTTAAGGTGAGACACAAGGCAAGCTTATGTCTTGGGTCCTGTTTCCTCTTGGGATTTCTGTCAGCTGAACATCACTGGAAACAAGAGTAAAGGTTACTTTTGTTCTTTTCTTCCTTTTTCTCCTGTTCTTTCTTCTTCTAGTTCCTTATTGAAATTTTTGAGTAAATTAAAATTGAATGGGCTTGGAGTTTGCTAAATTGAATGGGCTTTAGGAAGTGTTGGTTGTTGATTGAATGCTGCTCTAAACCTTTTGTTCTCTGATTTTTTTTATTCATGTATATGTGTTTAATTTATCTGTTTGCAAAGTCAGCAGAGGGGAGAAGGAGGGATGCTGGAAGAGGGCAGATGAGACTGACAAAATCAAGTCTTGATGTGAAATAATCCCCATAAAAGAAGACTAGGGACACTTAGTTGAATATGGCTAAGATGGGCAACTACCTTGGTCTATTTTAGAAAGCAGGAATACCATCTTCTTTTCTCCAATTCACTATGTACAGGAATAATACATCACTTTCCAGTCTGTTTAGGAACAAAATGGTACACTTAGGGTGCCATATGCACTGGGAGCAATGCCACCTTGGGACCTTTGATTGTTCTGGGGTGGTATGTAGTGAGCCTTCCAGGTTCATTATATATATATATAGCATATATATGTATGGGGAACACAGCTGCCAGAGGGGCATAAGTGCACTGTGCTTGCAGTGGGGACCTCAGAACCATCTGAGGAGGCATTTCTGGCCTCCTCACAGCCCCTCCATCACCACGGCAGCCACATCACCCAAAGGCAGGCAAATATTGACTTGGTCTCAGAACAGTGATAGTTTCACATGATTTTCCAACACTGCATTAATAAGCAACTTGCAATCCAGTTAGACAAACTGTCAGTAGTGCCAGCCAAACGATTTACATGGCAACAGCATATAGCAGACTCTAAGATAACAAAATTCCTTACCCAGTATCAATAGTGTAATTTATATACAGATTTTTCTAGAAACATACGAGATGTATCTGAGCATTCAGGTTGCTTTATGATTTTCTGATGCTATTGGATTATTTTAAAAAAAATAAGGAAATATAATGCTTTCCATTCAGATGATATTTTTCCTGTTCTCTCATTAAAAAAGTGCTTCCTAGTCTAACATGAAGATGTAACACAATATCAGTTCCTGGATGAAATACATAATTACACAATTATCTGAAAAGAGAAGAGATAGTGCTTGTAACTATTTTTTTATTTTTACTTGTAAATATGATATTAATTTATTCTCTTGTCTGCAATACTTGGAGAAATTATGTGTTTTAAATATATCTCCTAAGATATCAAATGTCTAGCTGTTTGAGGAGAGTGTCTTGAAGTCTTCCTCAAGCTAAATTTCAACTGAGCTCAAAAGTATCTGGTTAAAATTTGTCTAGTGACATTTGGTTGCATGTTTTTCAGAGGATAGATGCAAATAATCTAACAGATCAGAGAGGCTCCTTATTTTCCTAAGTCTTAGCTAGTGGGGAGAGACTTAGCCTCTACAGAGTGTGAAAGCCTAATTTAGCAATTCTGAGTATCCCCCAACATGATCCTCCCTCCCAGTTGGTAAAAGGAGAAGCTTAGGAGACAACTAAATTCAGAGCTGAAAATTCAGCACAGCTAATAGTCTGGCAGTGTGTTCACCCCTTGTAAAACACCTTGCACAGCCAAAGGCCAAATTCTGCAGCTTTCAGCACCAGGGAAGCTGTAGAATTTCAGGTTGTGCTTCAGTGGCCATGACTAGCAGCTCAGGAGGGACTTCAGAGCCAGTAACAGCTCCTGGCTGTGCAGAGAATGAAAAGCCTGACAGGGTATCCCTATTGCATGACTCCGAGATATGCATGTTGCACATGACATAGTAATAAACCTACCAAGCTCCTCTAATAAAACTGCATTTGTTGGAATTAGCACTTCTTTCAAATGTATCCCTTTGCCCCCTGAAGTCAGTTTTGAGAGCATTCAGAGTTCAAGATCATGATGTGCTGCTCTCTGGTCTCCAAGTGTGTGTCTCTGTGCTGGTCTGTGGTGAGAGACTAAGACATGAATATGAAGTATTATATCCCAGTAAGATTGACTGAAGAAGTGTGATCAAAGTCACAGAAATCACTCCAGGAGGTCTGAGTAGAACATCATATTATAAAACATATGGGTTTTTTTTCCAGGAAATGCAACAGAAGAATCTAGGTCAGGTTACTGAATTGGGTAACAAGTCCCAGTGATTCCTCAGACTTGGAGAGCCTTGTCAAGATGGGATATAAGCAAGAGAAAATGCATTCACTTTCCAGCTAGGATGCTCTGTGGATGAATGCAACACTGGTTTGGGAGGGGTTGCTGCATGGATGTGTGAATGTGCCCCCTGGTGCTTATTATTGATGGTAGGTAGCTGAAAATGCTCCTCAGGCCCTCAGTAAATCAGCACTCAGCACTCCCACATCTTCAGGTCGAGTTAAAAATGACTCATATCATGTCCAATGCTATGTGGAGGGATATGGTTTTGGCTTGGACTCACCTGAACTCTGTGGGTTCCTAGCAGACAAATGTAAGCAAACTTTATGAAGGTCTCCATTATTGGTGTGTGGCTTTGATGCTTTCTGAAGTCTAGAGTCTCCAACATGGAATGGTTTTTTGGCATCTTAGTTGCCAAAAATCTCAATCAGCATGCTGACTGGATCAGAAATCACCCACAAAAAGGACGTTGGTGTCAAAAGAGGAACAGCTAACTTTCATAGAAAGCAAACAAACTAATTGACAGTATGCTGAAAAAGAAGAAAAGAAGATTTCTTAAAAGGTATTAGAAGTCTTGTTCACAGAAAGAGACAGGGCAGTGAGAAAGGCATCAGACAACTTGCAAGAAAAGCCTTCAAGGCCCCAAGGAAAAAAGTTACCTTTTTCCTTTTTTGCTTAGAATTGAAAGCACCATCTGACAATATCAAATCTGCCTGGGAACTCTAGCCAAGAAAATGGGAGACAGCCAGAAAAACTCTAAAATGTTCTCTTTTAATAAAATACAAGAAGTTAGGAGAACTTTGACTTTACTCATGGAAAATTTATAAACAGCTGAGGCTCAGCCACTGTACATTGTTGCTCAGCTTCAACCTGGAATTATGCAGTGAGCTGAGGTTATGGCAGAAAAAAGGAAAATGTCTGATTTCCAAGTGTGTTCAGCATAATGCAGTTTGTGCTACTTAAAGCTCACTCTGCACACAATGAAGCCCAACTAAGTGGTGCCAGCAGGAATTTCTCAGAGGACCATTGGCAGAAAAGGCCTGGGATCTGTTTGGAGATATAAACCCAAAAAGTCTGCTGAAAAATAATCAGCTGAACAAATTTCTACTGGTAGACATGGGTGTGGCTCCATCCACTGTCATTGTTTCACCACCCTGTGGATGCCTGTGCACATTATGCAGAGGTGTATCTGGAGTCTTCAGGGAGATAGAATTAGGATAAAGTACATGGCAGCAGAAGGAGGTTTTCCTAGCCTGGCACTGCTTGTGAAGAAGGTTGCATTTGGTAAATATGAGTTTATTGCTTATCTAAGCTAGTGAAACATTATCACACTGGCAAATACAGAGCAAAGAGTGGCAAGAAAGTGTGGTGCTGATAGGGCACAGACATAAACAATTTCTCCTGACAAATTGCAACTCTATTAAGAGATTCTTAGGAAGTGTTTACTAACCTGCTCCTTGGCTGAAAGGTGTCTTCAGGATGATGGGCTTGTTAAATGCCACCAGGAACCACAGCTCTGGGGACTTTTGCCTGTTAGAAGCACGGATGGTGTCCTATCACACATTTATTCCCTTGATGGAAATCCTGTAACTGTAGTTGTTTTTTTAAAGTTTTCCTGAGATTGATTATATTTAAAATTTCTAGATATTTTCCCGTGAGGGTGCTCCTTCCCCAAGGGTTTCTGTTATGATCCATATCTGGACATCTCCAGCTTCAGCAGCAGAAGCAATGCTGGAGAAGTGGGGGCCTCACTGGCACCCTATTTCACCTTCCTCTTGCCTCTGCAGCCTCATTTGAGGGTCTCTTCCCCTTTGCCAACCTTTTCCTTTCAACAGTTGGCCTGTCTGTTTGAGACAATCTTTCTCTGTGGGGAGTTTCTTGCTGTTACTGGAAATCAGTAATGAAAATGTGTTACAGACACCACTGGCAATAAGCAAGGTTCACTTTCACTCACAATTGGTTTTAGCTGTTCCATTTTCCATGAAAATAATCTTCTCAGGTAATTGGATTATCCATGCAATTGAATTAAAAGGACCAGGATCTGACTTTCAGTTCATCATTTAGTCTTGAAGATATTTTATTGTCTGCTGGGAAAATATTCTCTTTCAAACAGTACATATTTTCAAACTCTCTCACTGAAAGAGCATCCATAATTAATCTTCTTATATTTCATGGCATAAGATTCTTTCTCCATATCTTCTCTACTATACTACTACTACTAATTCACTTTTGTATAAAGTTGGATCCTGTTACCTTAAGTCAAGTGGAGTTTTGGAACTTTTATGCAATTTTTAAAGGTAGTTTATGATACCTAAAATTATCTAAATTGCTTAAATGAAACTCCCAAATGTGTCAGGATCTGAAGAGCTAGCTAAGAAGTGGCAAGGAAATAAAAGACTTAAATTTACTTTGGATTATAGATAGGAGCATATTTATAAGCTTGCATAAAAATGGCTTTGGTAACAGAAGAAATTCAGAATAGTTGATTCTTTCTGTTTTTGATCCTGTAGCATGCAATTCCCTGTGATCAGGATCAGTCACTTAATGAGACAGAGCATTCCAGGACAAAGCTAGAGTAAATGAAAAATGCCTTGGGCAGAGCACATCCATGTTTGGTTTTAATAGTAAGAGGTTTTGGTGGCCAATATGAATTACTAGTTCTGGGACACCTAATTGCACTTTGCACTAGAATTCATAATTCCATCCTTAAGAGTTTATCATTCTGATTTAACAGTTCTTTATTACAATTAATCCCTTTATCCTAAAAATTTTACTGCAGCTTTCTTGCCCAGCATAACATAAAATTTTTCTTGGACTTTGAGACAGAGTTAAACACTGACAATCTGAAGATATTCAGAGTTCAAATTCCAATTTATTTTCCTACAGACCTAAAATCCACCCCTGGGATCATCACAAAACCAGCATATGGGTCAGAATGCATGTGTATGTGTGTGCATGTGTGTCAATACCTCCTGGTAAAAAGGGGAACTATTAAAACAGAATACAGACAGGGAAAAGAGTCTCACATAAGAAGTACAGTAAATTCTGCTAGGAAATTACAGATAGTACATCATACAGCTGGCTAAAATAATTTTAAGAAGCCACAAACATCCTATATTTCACCAGCCTAAATCTAAAAAGGTAACCTACAAGTATATACAAAAAAGGATCCAGAAGATATGTTGAAAAAAATCAAAAAGCAAATCTCAACCCACCTTCAGTTTGTGAAATTTCTTATAGAACAAAGAATCTATGAGTTATGGAAAACTATTTTCATTTGATAGACAAATTCTTAAAATCATTAAAGCCATAATAAAAAAAATTATAAACAATATCATTTCCAAGCTGAGTTTATTCCATAAGAGTAGAAACAGACCCATATTACTAAGGGGATTTCAGAAATTCTTGTCTGAAATGACTAAATTCTCATTATATTAGTAGTGTTCTAAATATTTTAAGGCGGGGTTGAGTGGAAGCATAATAATATGAAATTAGAGAAGAAAAATAATGGTACTTTAAAAATAAAGTAACAATGAAGAGTTTTTTTTATTTGAAAAATATCATGCAGCACTGATATATGTTGTGGGGAAGAAAATCAGAGTTAAAACTTGTTAGGAGTGAATAGTAAAGAGACTTGAAAGGAAAACTTCTGTCTTGTTAAACAGCAGGCCACGATTTCATCACTTCCTTCATTATGTGATCACTATCACCTGGTGCTTTGGAACAGCCTTTACTCATTAGTCAACAAATAATTATTAGCTACGCAGAATTTTACAGGTATCCTGTAAATTTTCACCATATTCAAAGGAGGGTCAGTTTCAAGCCATCAAAGCTTGCAAAATGCCACCATCAGTTCTAAAAGATGGTGTGTTCTGTATATACTCACTGGAGTCCAGATGATTCTTCTGCACACACAGATGAACACTCAAATTTTATAGATTTATTAGAATATTTTTTTAGGGTGACCTACCATCATCATAACGTTGTTTTAATGTAGTTATTCCTACTTTCTAAATTTTCAGGTTCAAAGTTGCCACATCAATGAAGTGAGGTTGAAAATATGGCACATAAGCAGTGGAACAAAATTTTGGGCAGAATCCTGCTTGATTTGGCAGCTTATTGCCCTTGCATGGATCCAGCATCAGGTTTCTGGAAATATTTCATCTTCTTGAATATCACGTTTTAGGCATGCACTGGTGCAGTCTGCAATGCTTTTACATTATCTCTAACTTATTAACTGCTGCAAACAACAGCCCTTTGAACAGATACTAGCAATTTCCTACACAAATTTTCTCAGCAAGGAGCACCCTAATTTTATGCAGAAGTTTGGGAGTGCAAACTGAATCACAGAATCATGGAATATTTTGAGTTGGAAGGAAACTTAAAGATCATCTAATTCAAAACTCCTGCCATGAGGTTGCTCACTAGACCATGTTCCTCAGAGCCCCATCCAGCCTGGCCTTGAACACTTCAGGGGTGTGGCTGGTCTAGGGCTTTTCCCAACTTGGTTTCTGCCATATTAGGCTATATTATACTAGGCCCTAAAGGATAAGGAGGGAAATGAATAAAACCCCACACCTCAATATATTCTAATTTAAGGGGAAAAGACAGAGAGCAGCTACTAGAAAGTTTAAACTGGACCTGTGTGACAGTGATCACTGCCTTTGGTCGTACACCCAGGATGCACTGTCCAGGGGCACTGACTGACCCAAAAGATCATCATTCCCAGTTTCTTTCCAGACTTTTTTTGTGTTTCTCTGTGACTTCATATTTTCCTCTGTCAAAGGACAGTGTGATGTTAAAAAGGCAGATATTTTGTCTCCTGCTTCTTGCCACTACCTGTTGAGTTTTACAAACTCTATTTCAAATAAAGCTCTTCAGCATTCTTGTGTGAGCAACAAGGGCCTTGGGATGAGATGTTTGTATAATCCTAAAATAATAGGATCTCTTGTAAAAAATTTCTATTATTTCCTATATCTGAGGTTATTTGTCAAACAGAAATTTGAAACTGAGCTTCTCTAAATCTTCCCAGGATCTACATGAAGTTAATAGTGAATCTCATGCATGTTTAGAAGAATTCACTGTATAAATAAGTGGAAAGATAAAAAAGGCAATTGTTTCCTTCAGATCCATGCCCTGGACCTTGTGTTTTGTTGTTCAAGTGAATTTTGTTGAAAAATAATCCAATTAAGAGACACTCCAGAGTCTATTTAGGGAACAACTTTACAACGTTTTTTGTTGTCAGTAGTAAATATTTACATTTTCTCAAAATATCCACATAACAATATTTTGAGAGGTTAGTTTCTTAATAATCCCAATATAGAGTCTATTCCCACTGACCCAAGATACTAACACCCCAGGTAATCAAGATGAAGCTTAAAATCTGCTTAAGAATGACCCAGGTGAAGCTATGCACATGCTTGAGTACATTATTGAACTGGAGCCTAGCAAATAAAGTCATGAATGTGACATTGCAAAACTAGTTCAGATCATTAGCTCTATGGACTAAAAGTATAAAGAAGCACCCTAAAACAAGATCTATGTTTCTTGCTTATGTGCTGGTGATTTAATTTCCTTAGCCAGTCATCAAGCTCTGTCAGGGTAAATATATTCAACATATAGTTAGGTTTTTAAATCCATCAGCCCAGCAATGCATTCAGGGAGCAATGCCATCCCTTTTCTAGGAAGCAATTTTCATTTTGTAAGCATCTAAGATGAAAGCAACACATAACTCATTTAGGTAATGCTGCAGACAGACTCAGGTTAACTACAAAAGGCAGCTTGGCGTGTCACCCACAGTCTCCTGAATTTCTTGAGCTGCCTGTCTGCAGCTTGAGAGGCTTTGTAAACTGTGGGTGAAAAAGGAGATAGACAATATAACAGAACATTCTGTAATGCTTGAAAAGCACTTTAATAATGCTAAAGAAAAGAAAAATCACAGAAAAATAAGAATGAGTTTAACCAAAGTTGTCACTGGACAATTACATCACACAGTATGCTGGTGTTATGTCACTTAAGCTGTCTCTACTTCCTCTGCTTCAAATAATCTCTTCTGGCACAACAGAAATAGTGCAATTTATCTCACAGACCCCATACAAAACACAAATCCAAGTCATTACAGTTTGAATCTCATATGAGATAATGTTACATGCTAAATTCACCTCACACCAGAAATATGCCAGCTTTAACATAGTTTAGCTATATTCCCATTTAATAGAGCATATGCTAGCCACATATCAAACTTTCTATGGAGTTTTGTGGTAGATACTTAGAAATAGACAATTCTTTATGCATATTTACTGCTCCTATTTTAGCAAGAAATGAAATAAAATTTCCTAAAGAATAACTTTCCTTTGCTTCTGCAAGTTATGTGTCTCCTGATGTTGTTCCTGATAGTTGAGAGCAGATTTGTGTGGGTTGAGCTCCAACTGCATATTCATTTGGGCTTATTATGCCACAGAGCAGTGAGTCATGGCTGAGGCTGATAAAGGCAGGTGCTGTACCTTCCTTTCTGCACTGAGATTAGTTTACATTTTAATTATGTTTTGACAGTATAGTTGGCCTTTCATTAGTGTTACAGGGCTGTAACATCTCCTGAAGGAGGAACCAGAGCACAGTTTCCATCACATGTGGGTTTCCTTTGATATTGCTCTGACTGCACCACTGAATTCTGCATTCAGGTTGTAAAGGAGCAACCCAGCTGAGCTCCACAGGGCACTGCCTTCTGACAGCCAACTGGTGTTTTCTCCATCCCATTAAGGCACAAAGGGGTGAAAAATGCAACCTAAGCATCTGTGCAGGTTATTCATATGCAGACTGTGCTGTACATAGGTGTTGGAATAGTCACTTGCCTCAGCTGCTGAGCTCTCATCAGGTACAGGAACAGCCAGAAATTTGCTTATATATCACCAGGAAAACAAGAAGAATAGCAGAGCTGATGAGATGGGCAGAACTATTTGCTGTTACAGACAAGTAGCAGTACTGCTTCCTCTAGGTCTACAGAGAAAGGAGGTGATGCTCAGAAAGTTTTCCCTCTCTATGGACTTCTGCTACTGCCATGTTTTTCATGGGGGCTGCTTTAGTACTGAGTGATCCAAAAGTCCAGCTCCATTTGATCAGCCTTGCAAATCTTAGAGTTTTTGGAGGGAGGAATGGTTCACCATATATGTAGATCCCAACTTTACGAATCCCAATCAACTTAATAAAACCCTCTCAAAAATACTTTGTTTTCCATATGTTCAAAGTAAATATCTATACTCTTATACTTGTATGGCATTTTCCTACTGAGTAATGTTCTTTTCCATCTTCCAATAAACTTGTTGAATACATGACAGACAATTTTGTTAAGGCTCAGGGATTTAGATGGCAACACAACATGAGGCACAAAATTATTTTCCTTTGCTTCATACTGCACTTTAAATTGCATTTGATTAGATTGGATTTAGAGCCAAATACTGTGAGTTAAAAATTCATTTTGGAGAAGTCACACTCAATGCATTTTGCTCTTCTAAAATAATCTGCCATCTGTTGAATGTGTTATTAATAACTTTGGATTTAGGGTGTGATTTTTAACAATTGGTTGCAATGAATAAAATCACAGCAGAAATTCCCTGACGCAATCTAAACTACAAGCGAGACAATGGAAATCTGCATCTAACATTTGTCAAGTTGGACACAGGCCTTCTATTGTTTGGCTGTCTGCACAAAGTTTGTGCTAGGCATTATGCAAAGCCTGGTTGTTACCAGCTGGGCTATCTGCAAAGCAGATTCTTTTTAAAGTACGCTTAAAATTTAAATAAAAAAAAATATGACTGAATTGGAAACAACATTGTGTTTGCATGAAAGCTTTGTAGTAATGCAAATTATGGGCCCTTCCAAAGTGTGGTGTTTGCCAATTAAAACAAATTCTGTATTTTCAAAAAATTCCAAATAGTTTTCATTCTGAGAATGAACTGATATATTAAATGAGAGAGAAATTACGCAGAAAAACTCTGCTCTCCTGGAACTCTGTAAAATAGCTAATGCAGAAGAGCCACAATGGTGTAACAGGAAAATTGCAGCAGGTCAGTGCACAGACTATAACATGCACCCTTAGCTTCTTCCATCTTGCTCAGTGTTTCTTGTACAATGTTAAAAGGCTGATTGAGAGGGATCAGCATGTAGGAGGAAAAAAATTAAATTAGTGATGATATATATGTAAGAGGAAAATACTTGAAATATCTCTAAGGAAGATAGGAACTGCATGCTTTTCTTCCACTGTCAAAAAAAAAAAAAAAGAAAAAAAAAGGAAAAAAAGTTGAGCAGTAGACACCTAAAAATGGAGAAAGATGAATTACTGCAGAGGAAGTACACAATGCTGGAGTGGGAAAGTATCTGCAGCAAAAATCAGTACAGCAGAAACAAAACCCCACACAATTAACATCTGCTTTTGTTTGGGCTTGACACCTGTCACAATATCAAACTCAAAATTAACATGAGAAATCAAAGGCAGTTGCTGTCTAATAAGAAAAGATGTGCAAATGAACGACCAGTTAGGTACCAGGAGAACCAGGGTTTATTTTTATCTGTTATTTTTGTAAGAGTTATGAACAAATGACAGACTAAATCTTCAGTCATTTTTTATTGTCTTTTATACCCACACAAAAAACATTGCTAACCCTACTGACAAAATGAGAGGAGAGGCTGATTGAAAATAACCTGTTGACATATGGAAAAGGATGGAAAAAAATGCTGCTGAGAAGCAGAAGGAACATCTGAAATGAATCATTTGAAAGCTGAGCATATGTAGGTGGATCTGGCCAAATTAGACTTTGCTAAAAGGGAAAAAAACCCCATCCTTTGGGGAAAAAAAAAAAGGAAAAAGCAAAATGAGATAATTGTTAGGAAAGATAGTACTGCAATACTTACAGAGAATTGAAATGCTTCAGCTTACAAAGCAAAAGGCAGGATTTATGTAGCCAGAATAAAATCTTCATCAGGAAAAAAAATCTAGCAATTATTTCTCTTGACCTTTGCAATTTTATTAGATAGTTTTTAAAGCATATCCTGGTTAAGGTGAGGCAACCTGTTTGCAATATGTTTATCCAAATGTAAATTCAAAGCATGCAGGAATCATTTAGTTAACTGCTCTATTAACTTGACCAGGTGACTGCTCGTGCAACACTGGAGCAGTTTCTTGGTTTCATGCCACAGGTGACCACCAGGACAGCTGGGCTGAAACCCCCAGTGCCTCCAGCAGCAGAACAGCAGTACTGTATTTGACCACAGATAGAAAGATTTCTTTCTGCAGTAACCACTACAAAAAACTGTAAGACAACTGACCTAATTTTAGTTTCTAAAAATTCTTATTGTGTTGTTCTGAGAAAAAAAAATCAGCTGAGCATATATAGGCAAGGATATATTGATACATAGATATTTTTGACCATGCAAAATTTACTCACAAGGTGTCAGCTAATATGAAATTTACTAGAAGGCAAGAGACATGATTTTTAAATTATTTTGTTCAGTTGAACTTAACTGTATGATTCTTTTTGGGTGAAATTTTATGTAGAGATTATGGCAACTTCACGTACACTATGCACAATAATTTACTGAGTTGAAGCAGAAATGATTGCAAATTACACAGCTACAGAACCTCCTAAGAATCCAGTCTGAATCACTGCATCTGGTTTCCAAAATAGCATAATCCGAAAAGCAATAAGGTTCTCCTTATGCTGTTATTTGTTATAAGTTCTCTGTAATTTGTTTAGAAAATTCCTTTCATACTGGCCCTAAACATTTATGACATCAAACAACATCCCTAAAATTAGCAGAGCTAAGTCTCATTTTCCAGACATGAAGCATCTGCTGCAGTCCTGATCTCTTCTGGTATCTTGAAATGTAAAATTGTTATCTAATGTACTCTTGAACCCTGATCTGACAAACTAGAAACTAGGTCCTTTGAGGGTTTATTTTTTTTTCATTCTAGAATAAGGTCTCTAGATTTTACCAAGCTAGAATCATATCCTTACCCATGTTTTGCAAATCTGGATAACAGATTTCAGGAAGGTGTCTGGTGCCAATTTTTTTATTATGATGTGAATTATAACCATCTAAACCATCTGCACCAGTTATAAATTCTAAATATCCCTTTCTTTGAGATTTTTTTCCACCTGCATCATCTCACAAGCTTAAAGTGTGTTGGTTTTGCTGAGCTCTCGTGTGAAATGCAGAATGTTATTCTATACAAGCCTTAACTCACATTTTGAAATACCCAGGACTTGTCACACTGACTAATTTTTTGTACAGTGTGAAGTGTAGTTCTGCAGCATATGATAGTTGAAAGACTTTCCATTTGGACTAGGCTTTGAAGCTCTGATGTAGTCTTTGATCCAGTAAGAATCACTGTTCCACGTGGAGGTCTGCAGGGAGATTTTCAGAGGTCTCCATCTCATACCAGCCATGGCCTCCTACAAAGCTGCAATTAGACCTTGTCAGCATTGTTTGAAAACACTGATCAGCATTTTGCAAAGTGGGTTTGGCTCCAGCAGGAATATATATTTACTCTTCACCAAAATCAATACAAATCCATCTTTTTTTTATTCCACAAAGGATCACTCAGATGATCATAGCTCATGGTCTTGAATAGCTGTTGTGGTCATTAACTTGCTTCTAGACATCTGCATCACAGCTTTGGCAGATCACAGGAAGCAGTGACTGACTAAGTTTGCTGGAGTGAGCATTCTTTCACATGCATTTTACACCAAAGCTTACATATTTATTCCACTTGAAAAACCCATTATGTCTGCTAAACTCCATGAAAATCATTAGCATTGCACAGCTATACAGGAGAATTTTTGAAATGCATAAAGTATTTTAGGAAAAGAGTGAGTAGTAAACAGTCAGACCAAATTCAGCTCTGTGGTGCAGTTCTTTGTTCAGAAACAGGCATGACAAATAATCAAAATTTATAAATATCTAAGTTGATGGTGCTTCCTACACCACAAAATCATAGTTTCCAAAATTTCAAATTGACTATTAGGGGAAAAAAAAAGTGTTCTTCCTTAATTCTTGGATAGGCAACACTTCACTGTCCCAGATGGAGCACTAGGTCATGCAACAGGGTGTTGGACTGTCTTGACAAGTACTTTTAAACTTAAACAGTGTGTATAAAGACTCTAGGCTCTCCTAAAAGTGTGGGAAGAATATGTCATATCTATCCCAGGAAATCCTAGCTCTCAAACCAGCTTTGCTTGCAATATTTTTGTGGTATGATACCCAATGTGCACACATTGCAATAGTTTTGACCATGGCTGCTCCAAAATACATTAGTGTGGTGAAATCTAAATGACTGCCTTGTAGCTGCATGTGTTTCATTATTTATGATGAAGATTTTTCAAGCAATATTTGCTGGTTTCTTACAGGTGTTCTAGGTGTACATCTCAATTCTAGTTGTCAGAGTAAATCTTTATATCTCAGGAATAAATTTCCCTTGCCTTTCTCTAGACCTCACCATAGACACTGAGTTTTCCTCATTCAGTAGTATTATTTATTTTACACATTCCTTTATTTCTTTTGCTATCTTATTATGGCAGTATTTCTAGGTACAGTACATGGCATGCACCACCCGGGTATCATTGTTACTGTATAAATATGGGTCACAATTCCAAAGCCAAAGTGATTTTGATTGAAAAGGATAAAGACAAAAAGTAGGAAAACTTGTTTAAGCAATAGAGGGAAGCTTCACATATTGTACATATTTACATCAATGGATTGCCAGAGATGACTCCTTATAGTTGCAAAGAAACAGATGAAAGACATTACAGAAGTAAGAAATGTGAAAGGACAGAGAAGGGAATTAGGTGCTAGAAAATGGGAAGCAGAGTGGACAGAGTGAATGAGACTGTGTAGCTGAAAGCTGGGAAGAAGAAGCATCCAACAGCAAGGTTAGTGGCACTAATATTGAAAAACTGCAGTTTTTCCATGTCCAGAGGTACTCAGCCATGGAGCTGTAATGCAATGCTACATATGCAATTCAAATGGAAGGATCTTACAGGTAACATGGACTGACAAAATGTGTGAGGAATGACTGGTAAGGAGAAAGATGTCTGTTTATTTTCCATATCAATGACATCCTTTAGCTCTCTCAGTGCAAGCACAGCCACAGAGCTGATGCTTTGTGTCCTGAATTCTCACAGTTTTTCTGTATCTTAGTAAGACATTCACCTAAACTTCTTGTGTTTCTTGCAGTTCTACTTTTAAAACATTTTGCTGTTAATGTTTCATCCAGGAAATATTTTTATAAATCTCTCACATACTTTCAGCAAATGCTTGTGTACATTGGCTGGCTTCCTGGAATAGTTTTAAATATAATTCTTCTGAAGGGCATCTCCTTACAACTTAAAACGTGCCTTACAACAATAAAACTTCAATCTTCAATCTTACCTTCCTAAAGTATCACATTGATCTCGCTTTATTGATTGGCAAATCCCAAAAAGGGCAATTCCAGAAGGCTCAGCGTGCTATAGAATTATTTAAGAGATAGTTAATGTAGCATTGGTTGCTAAGATCTGTCACCTTAATTTCCAATTAAAATATGTGTTTAAAATTTGTTCTTCCTGGTTAGACACAGCGGAACTACAGTTATTGCATGGCATGGACCTGGAAACCTTCCAGCTTTCACTCATCATTGGAAGACAGATTATATTGTATTAGAAGACATTTAAGTAATGCAAAATAGGCCCCTGTAAAGTTTGTCATCATTATCTGAGTTAGTATTTCATATTAAGTGTTTAAGCTCATCCCATTGTTCATCAAAACCAAGCCCAAGAGAAGGGTGCACTGTGCTATGATTGGCTCCCTCTCAAAGGAACCAGTGGAAATGCCAGCACGCAGGTGGGTTCAGCTGACATCCCCCCTGGCCACAGCCAGCCTCCCCTGATACCTCTGCCTTTACTCATCAAATGCTTTGTTCATTCACAGCTCTTTGGACACAATTCACATCAAGCTGGTTGCCAGTGGTGGGCGGCTTGCCTGCTCTGAGCCTGCCAGGCTGGCTCCAGGGGAGCCTGGAGAGCAGCCCCTGCCAGAGGCTCTGTGGTACCAGCCACTGGAGGCTTCTGGGGCCAAAACAGGGAGCAAGAGAAACCTCCTGCAGGCAAATCATAGGTTGTCCACAAGGAATTCTGTAGGTGGAAGGCAGCTGAATCGTGGTCCATACTGTATTATGACTGCCTTCACAGCTGCCTTTAAATAGGACTTGAGGTACAACCTTAAGGGCCCTAAATGATGCAGATGCATAGAATTAGACAATCAGAAAAATACTGTACCTTACTGCAGCCAGGACTTTGGAGCATTCTCAAAATGATCAGACTTACTACTAGGTACTGTCTAGCTCATGCTCCCATTTCCTGCTTTATTGATGAGCATCTGGGAAAGTGGCCAGGAACAAGCTGGTTTCTCCAAAAGAGACATTCCAGGAGCTCTCAGGTTCTGCTGGCTTCCTCCAGGGCTCCTGAGACGCAGGCAGGAAGAGGGCTGAAGGTTGCATACCTTGCTGCAGTTCTCTCCCACATAACACCTTTCCTGAAAGCTCCTCAGCCTCTCTCAGAGTCTGCCCAAATGTGCATTCATCACACTCCTGGGTCCAGTGCAGTGACCCAAGGCAAGATCTGTAGGAGTCCTAAAACTAAACCATTCAGCAGAGGTGTTTTAAAATCCAAATTACAGGAAAATAAAGGACTGAGACTGAGAAATTTCAAGCCCAGGAAGAAAGCATGGAATTGTTGAAGTTTCAGCCTCCTCTCCAAATCATGAGGAAGCTGTGTCTCAGCAGACCCCCTCTCTGCTCTCACTCAATTTCACTGGTGCCAGTGAGCATGGGTGCACATGCACAGCTCAGCCACAGTCAGAACAAGCCTCCCAGACACTGGCTCTCCTGGCCATACCTGCCGGACATCATCATTCCAAGAAACTCAGGTAAAAGTTAACTTTGCAATGAAGCCTGCAACCACTGATCAATCCCCCACCTCAGGTGATACATTTGCATTTTGTAGACACAAATTTCAGGATGAAACTTTAAGCTTCTTTTGAATATGGTCAGACATTAAGAAGTATCATAATTGTAGGTGCTGATACAGAGCTAAAACACCTCAATCAAGAATAATTTTTTCCTATGTTGAGTCTGTGCCATCTGCCTAGTCCTGGCAAAACATGGCTTAGACAGGAGTCACTGGTGCAATTGAGCCCATTGGAGGTTTTGGAAACAATGGTACAGGTCTTTTAATGGAAGTAGAACAGGGTGGACACTACAGCTGTGGCTGTACCAGTCTTCATTTATCCACACCAGCTTCTTTAAACAAATGAATAAACTTCGTAGAATCACAGAAATGGTGGGAAGGGACCTTAAACATTTTCTAGTTCCATCTTGCTTGCCATGGGCAAGGACACCTTCCACTAGACCAAGTCACTCAAAGTCACGTCCAAACTGAACTTAAACACTTCCAGGGATGTGCAGCCACAACTTCTCTGGGCAAACCCTTCCAGTGTCTCACCAGTATCACAGGGGAGAATTTCTTCCTAATATCTAATCTAGATCTACCCTTTTTCAGTGTAAAGCCTTTATCCCCTGTCCTATCATTACATGTCCTTGAGAAATGTCCCTCTCCAGCTCTCTTGTAACCCCCTTCAGGCACTGGGAGGTCTCTCCAGAGCACACCTGCTGAGGTGCCCTGGATGGCAGTGTCCCTGTCACTGACACAGATGTGACACAGTGCTGGTCCCAGCACTGACCCCTCAGACCCAGCTCTTGTCACTGCTCTCCACTTGGATATCGAGTCATTGACCACAACTCTCTGAATGTGACCAATCCAGCCAATTCCTTATCCACTGTGTGGTCCATCCATCAAATCCATGTCTCTCCAATTTAGAGACCAGGATATTGTGCAGGACAGTGTCAAATGTTTTGCACAAGTCCAGGGAGATTATGTCAGCTGCTCTTCAAGAAGTTGTGTTGTCTGTCACAAATTGCCTCCTTATTTTTCATGTGCCTTAGCAGAATTTACAGGAGGATCTGCTTCATAATCCTACCAGGCACAGAGGTAATATTAGCCTGTAGTTCCCCAGGTCTTCATTCTTTTCCTTTTTAAAAATAAGTGTTATGTTTCCTGCTTTCCAGTCAGTGAGAACCTCATGGGACTGCCATGATTTCTCAAATATTATGGATATCTTAGCAGCTTCATCTGCTGGTTGTCTGAGGGCCTGCAGATTGATCTCATCAGTCCCATGGCTTTTGTGCACCTTCAGGTGCCTTAGATGGACTCAAACCCAATCTCCTGCAGTGGGTGGTTCTTCACTCTCACTCGTCCCTGCCCCTTTGCCCTCTGCCATGTGGGTGATGTGCTTGGAGCAGTTGCCAGCAAAGATTGAGACAAAACAGTAATTGAGTACCTCAGAGTTCTCCATATCCCAGGTAACCAGATTTCCTTCTGGGGAGGGCCCACATTTCCTTTAGTCTTCCTTTCATCATCAACATACCTACAGAAACTTTTCATATCTCTCTTCATGTCCCTGGCCAAATTTAATTCTATCAGGGCTTGAGCTTTCCTAACCTGATACTTGGAGGCTTAGACAATTTCTCTGTCTCTGCTTCCGTCCTCTGTAGGTTTCCTTTTTGTATTGAGTTTATCCAGAAGCTCCTTGTTCATGCATGGAGGTCTCCTGGCATTTTTTATTTACTTTCTCTTTGTTTGGATGTTTAACTTCTGAGCTTGGAGGTGATCCTTGAATATTAACCATTTCTCTTGGGTCCCTCTTCCCTCCAGGGCTTTACCCCATGGTACTCTACCAAGCAGACTCCCTGATGAGGCTAAAATCTGCTCTCCTGAGTTCCAGGGGAGTAAGCTTGCTGTGCACCCTCCTCTCTGCCCTAAGGATCTTCCTTTCCACAATTTCAGGGTCACTGCAGCCCAGGCTGCTCTTGAGCATCACTTTCTTCACCAGCTCCTCCTCCTCCATGTGAACCCAGGTCCAGAATAGCCCTGCTCTCGTTGGTTTTTCTATCACTTGGAGAAGGAGCTTATCACTAACATATTCCAGGAAAGCTCATGCTAGAAATCAAGGGCTGCTTACAGCAATGTCTAGCAATGCAACCCAGGAAGAACACACATGTGGATCTCACTAGTGGGAGGAGGTGAGTTTCCTGCAAGCCTAATCAAAGAAAGAGAAATCACACAATGGGATACCTATTACACTTGTGTGCTGTGAAACAAGGAAACACATATGCTTTGTACTCAGAGAATGATGTGTGTGAGCAGAAACAACTGTGCTGCAGCTCCTTGGTGCCTGCTCACCAGGATTCTGTTCAACACAAGATGATAACAAGTTAATAGGTATTTCCTGCTTAACAATTACATGAATAAAAAGCAGAACAGCATATGCCAGACCTCAGCCAAATGTGGCCAGCTCCCAGCCAGGGAAATATACCCTAGCAACAGATAATAAACCAAACACAAGAACAGCAGCACTGGTGACCAGAGAAAAAACTTTTTTAAGTAATGGAGACACTCTGTGTAGTCAGGTGACAGACAACCTTCAGGATGGCAAGTAACTCCTCTGCACCTGTCAAACCAGCTAACTGAAAATCAAGAAAAAGAAAATATTCATTTCTCTTTTTTCAGGAAGATATCTTGAGATACCTTAAGTCCAAATGACTACAGATGGGAGAAAACAGCTGCACCAAGAAAAAAAACCAACTTCCATTCAGCCCCAAATCAACTAGTCCAGCACATCCATAATAGCATCCTGGTCTACCATTGTGATTTATTTTTTTAGTATCTTCAATACATCAAAGAAATGATTTAAGAGATAGCATTTGCTGGAGTGATTGCTGCCAGAAGATGCATTGAGTGCTCTCCCTGCAACTGAAGTTGCAGCAGAGCCTGAAGCAGTGTTTAGAAAGGTATGAGTTGTCTCCCCTATGGCTGTTCAGTGAAAATGTTTGGGATATTAAGTGCCATTAACTTGTCACAGCTTAAATTGTTCAAAATGGCAGAGGGGAGATGACAGGAAGGGATGGAGGAGCAATCACTGCCCTGACTCTGTCACTTAGGAAGATGGGAAAACTCCTTTCTGGATCTGTGAAAAGCTTCAGCTGTAAAAGTTTGAACATTTTATTTCAAGAGACTAAAAGTAAATATTTTGATATTTCATTTTGAAATGACATATTTAGTTTTGATAAAGACTTGTATCTTGCAGAAAAGAAAAACATGCAGAGCATATCAGTAGGAAGCCAAAGCAGTATTAAAAAATGCTTCACTTCAGTTCTGGGAAAAAAAAAATTACTACACATCTTTTCATTGACATGTCTGAAGTAATACTGGCTATTATTATTTATGGGTTTTTTGCAAAGAAAAGTCCTGAATATTTTTAAAGTTAAGCTCAATTGAAAAAGTTATTGTAACTATCTCCTAATTTAGCAACAAGTCCATTACTTGCCAGGTTTTAATGGAGACCTGAACAGTTGAGTATAGTGATATGTCACCCAAGGCATGCACATTTGGAAGAGAAATGTCATTTTCTTTTTTTCTTTTTCTTTCCACCTGACCTTTTCTCAGAAATAAATCCCCAAGCAGACCTTACAGCCCCTGTAATGTGTGACCCAATTTGGATATCAAATCCCATCACTCCCATCCATCCTGCCCACGTTGTCACCCCAGCTGGTGCTGCTGCTGAGCTGGGTGGCCCTGTGCAGAGCATCTGTAAGCAAACAGGTGGCAGGCCTAGGTGGGCTCAGCCCCCAAATTTATTTCCAGGAGCAGGCAGAGCAGCAGGTCACAGTGAGGGGAGCAGCAGCAGCCGGGTTCAATGGAAAGCAGGACCATGGGTGCCACCATAAAATGCCAGGGCTGCACCTTCCAACCTGTGTTGGGGCTCCAGGGCAGGACTCTGGTAAATGAGCTTGACAGACCACCACTGTCCATCCTTCCCTCCCAACAGCTAAATGTGCAATATTAAAAGGACAATACAGAGGAAAACAGAAAAACAAATGAGAGTGATAAAACCCTAGCTGATATTCTTTGCTCAGTCAGAAGGATCCCCAACCACCAGTTTTCCTGCTCTGCATTCAGATGTCCAGCTCCCTTTTTTGTGCTCTCTGGTCAGAAACAAAGCCAGTAGGGAGGACCCCAGTGGGACAGACCAAGGACAACACTGAAGTTACCAAAATGAGACCTTGGAGACAGAACCCTCTTTCGGTTCACTCCTAAGCTTATGAGTGGCTGCAGGCAATTTCCCAGGTCTTGATTCATTAAAGTCATTCCCCAGGAGCTGAACTTAATTACTTCAGTGGGATTCATCTATGTCCTTAAGTATTTTCCCAAATCAGAGCTTTAATTGCTCTGTGCCTTTGCTGCCCATCTGCACGATAGGTTTAATGTTCACTTTCTGCTGCGCTCCGACGATTGAGATTCGCCTGCTCCCAGTCCAAGCCTGGCTAGGGGGTCCTGACTGTGCAGCTCTTTGTCTGATAAGGCTGAGGTTGCACTCGAGCTCTTTTTGGGCCTTGTCACATTTCACATGTAGAAGCCATGCTCCAAAACCTGGTGGCCTGTGTGTGGCTTTTGTGTATCTAACAGTGACTAAAATAAGTTGCTTGTTGATTTGGGAGCAAAGCTGCAAGTGTTTTTTTTTTCTTCACTTTAACGCCATCACAAATAGAATAATTACATGGCACTTTGAGACAATTTGCTGAAGATGTTCACACATTTCAAGAGGGTAAAATTACTTTATCCAAAGCAATTACAAAATAGCTAATTAGTGAAACTGTGAGCTCTTACGAACGTGCTTTGTGGAGAGATGCTGCTTTTAGTTCCAGACAGCAAGCCTCCAGTTTATGAGTTATTTTCAGGTAATGAAGAAACTCTTGCAGTGCAATAAACATGTTCTTTTCTCTTAGCCAAGGTGTGCATAGATTCCCAAATTAATAAGTCAGTGCTCTTGCTACAGCCTCGTTGCAGCTTTGTCAGGTGAGCAGCAAGAGAATCACTGGAGCAGCTGGGCAACAGCTTCGTGAGAGGAGGGACAGGACATCATCACACCTGGCACAGAACAGACCAGGGGCACCTCCCAGGTGAACATGCCCTCTGCTGCACTCTTCCCTGCGTATTTAGGAGCAATGGCCACAGAAAACAACTTTGGAAGAGCTTTCTAATTCTAGTATAAGTTTAATTCTCTCTGTTATGTCCCTGCATGCTGACAAAACACCTATGGGGAAAAAAGGTATCTTGGCCCTGCTGGCTTGCCATGTGAGACAGTGGGATCCATAAAAACAGAAGAGACTTCATTTCTGTGATCCATGTTTAGATTCTACTAGCTGATACAAAATGAACATGGACAAAATGTGTCTGCAAACATACTACTTTAAAATTCTACAGGGAGAAACAATTGCGTGTAAAGAAAAAATCAGTTTCTGGGTTGTTGGAGTTTTATTTTCATACATACTTATGTATGAAGTAATTGTTGCAGGCTGTGAAAATAGTCTGAAACATAAGTGATGGACAGGAGTGACATAGTTTTACAGAATTAATAAAATGCAAACTGGAGAGAAAGTAAGTCCCTGGGTTTTTCTTTTTTTTTAAATTTTTTTTTTTTTTAGAGAGCTGTTAAAGCAATTGCCAGCAGAACATTACACCTCAATGTAGATTTAGGGACATTTTGCAATAAATAACTTTTATAAAAAATTCTGGTCTATGAATTTAGCATGCAATTTTAAACCATCTGTGCACTGTCACTCTAAGACTGAGGTCTCACTTATTTGTGTATGTTACCCATATGATCTGGTGTGAGTGGGAACAGGAAGAAAACACTGAAGACTCTACTAAAATCAAAAATAACATGTATTTTATTCTTTGTGGATATAAAATTTCTTTCATTTAATTTTAAAATCACATCCACATTTGGGGTCTTCTTCATCTGTGTCATGAAAGCTAGAATTTATGTTTATACAGCTACAAAACATGGATATTTTGTGCATTAAACTTCACAAAGTAGAAAAATGGACAATTCTATTCCTTCTGCACATATAATTAGGGAAGAAACTGTGGAATATACACGTGTGTTTTTCAGTTATAACCTTTGTTTTAAAAATTAGCTTTGGATTGATCTTTCTCTTATAAATGATTGAAACTGTAGTAAATCTCTTTCAAGACCAAATGCTTCCCTTCGGCTTACTCTGTCATTTACAGGTATCTGATAGCACTGTGTTACTGCTGTAACTGACATATAATATCATTATGCCAATCTGATCTCCAGATAGATAGCAAACTCATATTCTTAATAACTGGTAACTCCAAATGTGACCCCACATTTCTGAATACCCAAATTATAAGTAGGCAATATATCTAAGGTGAATTCAGTCCAGGAAAACAGAATGAGATGAACCGAAAAAATAATGGATTCTTAGGCATTACATGTTAGCTCTTACCAATGACATCTTCCTTTGCTGGTTCATCCATTGCTCCAAGCAATTATGTAGTAACGTTGCCTCCATTAAAACATTTGGCTACCTTGGGTAGTCTCTGGTCTAGCTTACAGTTCATACCTCTATCTTAGGCTGGAATGGAATGATTTTTGCCACCTGTCCTCTGTTTTCATAAAGAAGAACTCATTCCTTATTTTTAAATTCATCAAGCAGCCATTAAAAAATGTTTGGCTAATCAAAGCATTCAAAATTTCTCAGTTGTGATACATTAATAACTACATATTCCCACATATTTACCACAGTCTTCCAATTTCAAAATCTTTTTCCAGGAGCTGACCTTCACACCTGTCACAGTTAGAGCTACATCACATAGCATAGCTCACCTCTATTGACAGCCACAACATGATTTCCGAGCAAGACAAGTTGACTCGTAGACATCAATAGCAAACTATGGTCTGGAGGATTTTCCTCCCTGTTTTCTTAATGTCTTGCCAGCTTTTTTAACAAGCTGTTGATAAGAAGCAGTAAATCTACTCAAGTGCTGACAGGGACAATCCAGACAATTGTTTCTCTCTGACTGAGGTGGAACAGGTTTTCTTAGTTTGTTTATTTGTTGAACATTATCTAACGTTTATTCTCTTCTGTACGTGAGAAATTTACTGTGTGTTGCCCTCTGGCAGATGTTTGAGACAGTGTCATCCTACACTAAAGCTGTATATTTAGGCATACAGCAGGGTCTAGACTTGGTAATCATCATTAATCTATGTGTCAGCCTGTGGTTTATGTGCTAGCTCCAGCATAACAGATACTCTCTCACTCAGATGGGAGACCCACTTAACCCTAGAACATCACTAAATTACACAGATGCTGTACCTGCTAGGTCTTTCCTGTCAGTCTTGGAAAAGATATAGCATGTGCAGGTTTCTGCTAGACCACCATTCCTGCCACACTATCCATAGCTGAGGCTCCTTCCAACCCCTTTTCAGGTGGCCTCATCTTGAGAAAGACAGCTGCTGGCTGGAAGAATCATCTTTCAGTGCCTGAGCCCTGACCAGCAAATGCATACCTCCTCAACACCTGTATAAATGCTGGGACAGATAAAACCATTCAGACTGAATGGTTTTTGTTCAATATGTCATTGCAATGGTATAGCATCATGCAGCTACAGCAAACTCTGTGTAACAAGTACACTCAAAAATTACTCTAAGATTCTACTATCAAAGGTAAGTAGAGTTGTTCTTCACCACTTTTAAAAGTGTACATCCATTCTTGTGTTCCTGTGTTCATTATATTCTCTGATTTGTTGTAGTTAAACTAGTTGCATCATGGCCTTATCTGAGTTCACTGCCAAACCTGAGTTCACTGCCAAACCTGACCATCTTTGTGTTCTGCTGCCTCATCCTCTTTCTGTTTCCCACCACTTGCCAGAATGCACTACCATGGGATGCAAACTGGGATAAAAATGGTATGAAAATACTTAAGAAATAGACTCCAAATTGCAGATGCTTCTGGGAAGATAATTAAACTACAATGACAGCTGAACACTGAGAATAGACACAAAAATAAAGATGGCACTCTTTGACTTCTGCAGGAAATAAGAAACATTTTCTGCTTTCATTTCAGAGCATTAGAAAACATTCTCAAATATTTTGGTGTATAAGGCTGTTATTTCTTGGAGGGTGATATTTTCTCCTTATTCTAGGAGCCTGACTGTGCTGGGGAAAATCGCATGGGAGGAGAGACTGCCTGATGGTGAGATGCCATCCAGACGGTAACACCTCACTGCCAGCTATGCAGACACTTTGAAATCTAAAAATGGGTTTTCCCCAAGTGCCCTGTTGGCTGCTAACCTCTTCTCTGGCGCCATCAAAGTGTGGAAGTGTTTGAGATTTACCAGCAAAGCCCACAGAGACTGAATTTCCTGCTGCTGCACACAAATAAGTTGCCTGGAGGTGTGACAGAATTCAGATGGGTGGCCACCTCAGCCTGGTGCTCATCCTCCCTGTACTGGGAAACCCTGCACACACCAGACTGGACCTGCAGGATGGAAGGCTGCTCCCCTCCACTGCTGCATAATAGAACAGAATCATGAAATCCTAGTGTAGTTTGGGCTGGAAAGGACCTTTAAAGGTCACAGAGTCCAACCCCCTGCCATGAAAAGGAACATCTTGAAATAGCCCTGGTTGCTCAGGGCCCTGTCCAACCTGATCTTGAATGTTTTCAGGCATGGGGCATCCAATACTACTCTGGGCAACTTAATTCCCTACATTTGAAGGCTTAGAGCATTCAAAGGAGACTTAGGAGACACAAAGACTTATTGCTTTGTAATAAAGGGATTAGTACTAAATAGAACATTCATTAATATGCAGGTCTCTCACATCTCAGATAAAAGCTGTCCTCCCAGCTACAGATTCTTATGGGCAATGACCCAAGATAGTAATAATGAATATATAATTAATCCATACAAAATGAAAGAGGGACAACAACCTGCCTAGTTACACACCAGCAGTTAGGAGGTAGCAAAAGGCAGTAGGAAAGATCAAAGGAAAAGGGAGGTTTGAACTGGAGTTCTGCTAAGGAAATGACAGAAATCTAAATTTTTGTAACAGGAGATGATGATGATAGAGAAGATCTTTTCTCTCTGCATTATGTAAGAAGGGCTTGGTAAGAGGTCTAACCCCTAGGCAGTTCTGAAAAGTGGAAGTCTGTACTCAGAGATGTGACTTTCCAGAGCCACTCTGTCCTCCAGCATTTCTCCCTCAAGTCTCTAGGAATGATATCTCCTCCCTGGTCACCTTGCAAAAGTTTGTGTGTTTTGTCTTTGTGCTAAATCCTCCTGTACTCTGTAATAGCCTGTTGGTCTAACTTTGTCTGTAAACTAAACCACAATCAGAAAATTTAACAGGAGGGTGCTGCCATAATTCAAATATTAATGAGGAGCTATCTCAAAGCATAATTTCACTCTTTTTTTTTTTAATAGGAATGCCTAGTTTTCTAATACCAAAGGTTCATAGCTGCAAAACCTAATTTATTTTTTGAATTGGTGATGTTGACATAGTTTAATTTCTAAATTAGCTTAAGGTGAAGTCTGTAGCATGGGTTCTCCCTTTTTCTCTAACCATCCAAAGTACCATAGAACTAGTCCTACAAAACTGAACAGTCAGCAGCAAGGTTTAACCCCCATGCAAAGGACTAGCAAAGTATGTAGATTATTGCAGAATTCGCTATCACAGACAGGTCATCTCTTCTAAGTCAACCTTTTTTCTTTGTTTCTATCTACTGCATTACTGTCTCTCTCTCTCCAGAATGTGATAAAAAATAGAGCAGCTATCCTCTATAAGCTTATTTCCTTTCTAGTTTCATCAAGAACAATCCTATTTTACTTTCCTTTTAGCTCAAATAGCAGCCTCAAGCTCCACTACTTTGTCATGCGGTCCTATAGCAGTCTAAATACTAAAAAACACAATTACTTTAAAAATCATTTTAGAGCTTGATCTTTATTTTAATAAAGAGTATGGTTTGGTTCCTATTTTTCACATAAATCAACTATTATGATTTCCAAGTTGAATTTTATTTGGTATATTTATTTTTGCAAATACCACAGTGAAAGCAGATCAGATATCAGAAGCTGCATTCTGTTTCATCACCTTACAAATGCCAACTGCACATATGGATGTTCCATAAGCTGCTATCACCAAAGCAATCATCTGTAATGGGTTGCCTTGTAAACACAAGTTGTGTATATTTTCCTTTCTGAAGTCAGGTGAAGTTCTTTCATCTCAATTCAGATGTGGTTTACTGTAAATAACTCTGATGTTGCTAAGAGACAAATTTCAAAACAAGTCCCAACTACAAAAGGACTAATATTAAAAATCTTAAATAGGTGTTCATAGTCTGTAGAACACACTTTAACATCCTTTGATAAGGCCAAGTAACTTTTCATTTGTGGGAAGCTGACTTACCAACGCTGGCAGGTCAGAGGGCAATAGGTCTGACACGTTCCATGCTGTACCTGTCACACACCCCAGGGACCCCTGCACTCCAGGAGCTGTTTCTCTGTATGCCTGAGTGCAGGCTGCTCAAATCCAGAACACTGGTGCACTTGAGAGATCTAGGGGATGATCTTGTCTTACATGTAAAAATTGCTTTGTCTTCAAAAGACAACATTAATCTCATTATTAATGTGGAGGATGATTTGCTGCAACGAGGTAGTTTAACAGGAAATATGGGAATTAGACATTGAAAATACATATATACTGAAAAAACAGACACTGAAGTCTTTCTGTTGCAAGGAGAAAAATGACAGTATAATTTCCAGATGGGGGCATTATATGTTGATGTTTGGTAAACAATCTAAAAACTATCCTCCCTCATTTTAGCCCTTCCTCCCTTTTCCAGTATTTAGGCAGCTTTGCCTGACCTGGGTAGGGAATAAGGAACCACCTTTTGCCTGCCTTGGGGTAACAATGTAGATGCTATTCAGGAAGGAACAAACAAGCTTTAACTCTTGAATAAGATGCATAGTGACACACTGGTGGGAAAGACAAGCAAAAGATGAGTAAGTAATCTTTCTAGATGTCTGTGTGAGAGTCTTCAAGTGATAGTGCTTTATCTAACACCATTATAATATATATCCATTCTTTGGTCTCTTAGCACTTGTTGAATTGACATGGATGTGGTTTCACAACACGCTTCTTTTAATTTATCCAAAGGTGGTATTTGGTTCTCAAGAGAATGAAAAATTAACTTATCACCAGGGATTGGAAAAGGGATTTGGGCAGCAAAGTGCTGAGAACCAAAGGAGGTTTCCTGAAATCAGGCTGTGGGCACTTCAAAACTTAACAATCCTGATATGCCTCAGTCTTTTTTGGAAGTTGTTGCTCATGCATGATCTAAATTGCAGACACAATTCACTGCACCCTGTAACTTTCTACACAGAGTATAGAATTTGAACTTCAGAAACACAAACAGACATTTCAAAATTAACATTTGTGTTAGTGCTGGGGCCAGGCAGATAATTTGGATGCTGGCCAAGGGTGGATGCAGATGCAACCAGGAGACCTGGGAAGACTCAGTTCCCCTGTTGTGAGAACAAGCACAGGGAAAAAGGTGTATAGAAGCTGAAGGGTTCAAAGTTATGAGAAGGAAAAAAAAATACAAGAAAGATAAAAAGAGGAGGAATGGGAGGGTCAGACCTTGTTGCCACGATTTTAATTACTTTGTCTGTGGTAACAGTAAAATTCATTGGCAGTGCATGAAATTCATGACGTTTGGGTTGTCTTATACCTAGAGAAAATTAAGGAGAGGAAGAAAAAGTGTATGCAATTTTGGAGTGCTCAAATATCACTACAAAAAGTACCTGGAAATACATGAGAGGTACATTCTCATCTTTTTTACTGTAACAACAGGCTTCATTTATAGTGTTCAAGTCAGCTGTGAAAAATGAGAATTTAATTAACCCAAGTTAATAACATTGGACAGGCCTGCTCTGAGAGACTTTCCTAAGGTTTAACAAACTTTGGTGAGCAGGTACTTGCAGCCACAGTGATAGAGTGCTAACTACACTGAAGTCTGGTGTTCACTAAAGTCCTTTGGCAAGTGCTCCTCTACCATATGAAATGCTCAAGCTGTTTTGAATGAACAAGATTTCATGACAATCAGAATGAAACTAATTACATCTGCTTGATGGTAGGACCTACTTTAAGATAATTTGTAACAAGCTCCCTAGGGAAGTTTCCCCCTTTGAAGTGCTTCTTACTCCGGGGTTGCCTTTTGAAGTAGCTCCCCCTTTGGATTGCGTTTGAAGTGCTACTTTTTCCTTTCTTAGGTCTTCTTTGAGTTCTGCTTTGTTGTACCTTTAACATTGGAGGTCAGCAGCTGAAGATCATTGAGTAGAAGGAGAGACTTTGATTTAGACCAGTTTCTCTCTCACACCATGCAGGAAGACCTGCCTTCATTTCCCCAGAAGCAGCCATACAGGGAGGATTGAGAAAGCTATTCATTCACTCCCTCACTGGCACCAGCTTCATATGTAAACTGGCCACCACCCAAACCAAGGCTGAAAAATGTCTCCAGCTGTCTAAAATGCTTGTTTTTCATGATTTCAGGAAAAAAACCCCTTTTCCCCCCTTTCCTTTCTCCTATCAGCTTAGATATCTGATTTTCTCCTCTTCCTTACACGGTATAAGCCTCCACCTGCCAGCTGGAAAGCCATTAACTCTGAGTGAGTTTGTAAAGCCACTAGCTGTGAAAAAATGATTTGGAAACAACACTTTACTCTGGCAGTGAGACATTCCCATCACTAGGAAGGTATCAGCTCCCACACCAAGCCCTGACTTGAGGGCTTGGAAATGCTATGAACAGAGAGAAGGAAGCAAAGGTTTGAGGCTGCAGAAGGTTTTTGGGTCAGATAAGGCTGAGATAAGGGTGAGGTTGGGAGGCCTTAGCAGAAACACGAGATCTACCAGTGACCTGAGAGGAGCCTCTCTATCCCTTCAAAGAACCCTATCACTCTTCACTACATGCTGTATGCCATACTGTGGGGACACATTGAAAGAGGAGAAATTTAGGCTAGGTATTAGGAAGAAATTCTTTATTCCAAGGGTGGTTAGGCACTGGTACAGATTGCCCTGTGAGGGAGTAGTGAATGCCCCAGTCCTGGAAGTGTTCAAAACCAGGTTGGATAAGGCCTTGAGCAACCTGGCCTAGTTGGTCTCTGTCTACGGCAGCAGCTTTTCAAACTAGATGATCTTTAAGCACCATTCCATCCCCTTAGGGTTCTATGATTCAGTGATTCCATGCTGTGGCAGGAGCTCACAACACTTATGTTCTGCATGGTGTGTCCCACCAATTCTTATCCCAGCCTTTATGCCCCAGTGGTTTTGGTTTCCATAGTTTGGAAACCCCTTTTGTCTCCAGATGAGATGTCCTGGTGTGCAGTTTAGAAGCCTGCATCTACTTTCATCTCCCAGAGTAGCAGCCAGCAGTGCAAACCACTGTGTCCCTGTGACCAGACACGACCCTGGCTGCCACTGAAACTGGGTGTGGAAGAGCTTGGCACTGCTGCTACCCCAAGGCCAGAGGAAACAGGGTGTTTTTGTCATGGCCAGAGATCCCTGAGGCAGGAATTGAAGGCAGCTCCTCATGGTTGGGGTTCCCCCCTGGTTCATCTCAGGAAAGCAAGGGTAGGTAAAAAGGCATAGAGGCTGAGCAGAGATCTTGGATAGCTGTCCCCTAAGGCATCACTTCCCTTCTTCTTCCCCCCAGCCCCATACTGCAGCCTCCTGAGCCATTTCTCCCTGTTCTCTGCACAGGCACAGGTGTGTGGTACTGACCACCCAACCCTTCACCACAGCCACACACTGTTGTGAGGGAAAGGTCTCTTGATGCCAGTACAGGAGGCTAAGGTTAACCATGGAATTGGACCAACACTGCTGACATCAGGCGCTTTGCAATCTGGCCAGAAAACCAGTATGGAATAGCAATGCACTTCTTAAAGAAAAATTGCTCTTTTAACAAGACAGCAAACTGACCACGTGTAAAAACAACGAATGTTTTAGGCATTCACTAATCACACTTTCCCCAAGTAGTGCAGACAATATGGAATTGGGCTCAGCAGTCTAGGTTGTAGGTGCAAGAACATGAAAAGCTGGCTAATGTTAATTTAAGAACACGGTGCTGTCTAAACCAGATTTTTACAATTTACAAAATGTTTGCATTTTAACAGGGTCATAATTGAAACAGAAACAAATGTGCCCCATGAGCAAAGCAGTCCAAAAGAAGTGAGAATCGGAAATTTTTTTGGCTCTGAAGAAAAACAGGTTAAATTAAACCAGCATAGATGAAAATACTGAAACAAATGGTAAAGAGAAAGCTTAAGTAATATTTAAAATGACATGAGATCAGTGGCAATTCTTCTGCAACACTGTCATTCTCGTTATCATATTAGTAAAATATTAGTCCTGGAAATGCCAGGGCCTTTGAAACACAGAAGGATCCTGACAACACCACACTGTGCAGCCTTCCCTTTTTTGCTATGCTGCTGTCTTCCATAACTCAGAACTGAGAATATTCTAATTTGTCTTGTCAGAGACCATAATTAGCATCAGTATAAAACTGTAGATAAGTTGTGATTTTTCTACCACCATAATGACTATTTATTAGGTATTTCTGTGTTATGTCATAGAAAGTTTAGTCATTAAGACACCTGGATTTAAACTGAAGCTTTAGTTTCATGTTATGTTTTTTCCCAGTACTAGTGCTAGGAGAATATTTGCTCCCTGTCACTGCTACTGTCCCTGCCTTTATGCTGTCTCACTAGGCTGAATGAAATATTTGCAGGTCCACAAGAAAGTCAGTGAAGTAAACTGATGCTTTTGCAAGTCTGAAAAACTTATCACTCTGGCAAAATCTCCAGAGAAAACTTCCTATGAATCCATAGCCTCAGAGATTATTCAACACTCTCCATCAGCATTTGTCAAGCAGGGATACATGTGTGTATTATGAATGAATTATCTGTTGTCAGGGAAATGATAACACTTTCTGGGCCACCCAGGCTGAGGTAGAGTTTCAAACGCATTTTTGCATATCAAAAGCTAACATTGAATCAAGCAGCTTTTCATTAGCAAGAAGATCATAAATTGATAGCCTAATTAAACCAATTATCGAGTCTTTAGGCTACAGGAAACTCCCAGTGTGGCATTTATAATCTGCTGAATTCCCAGGGAAAGCATGAGTTCACTGAGCTTTGCCCCTAGTCCAGGGGGATGGCATTAGAGGATGAGACTGCTCAGGAGCAGGGTTGCAGGTGTCTCTGGGCTGGTGCCCAGCTTGCTGAGCAGAGGAAGGCAGGCTTGGCCACCCTGCATCCTGTGTCCATCCTGTGTCCAGCACAGGATTTAGACCAGTTTTTCCCTTCTGCAGCTCTGGTATCTGTCCAGCTCTGGACATCCTGCCAGGCCAAATGGCCTAACTGAAACTTCAGACCACTCTTTACTCCCTTTCCTCCTTCTGGGATTAGTTTTCTGCTGCTTAAGTGAGTTAAATCAGCTCATGAAAAGCTCGAGGTAGGTCCAGAGCTCATGCAAGAGATGCACAGATGAGTGGCCGGGGCAGACATGAGGATGGCGTATGCTCCTTGAATATCCTTGAAGGATATGCTCCTTGATTCTTTGCACCTGCTTTCCAAATCTTTTTGGAACACTTTTAAGAACTATTTCTAGCACAGCCCAGTAAAACTTGTTTTATTTTTTTCACCTCAGCAGGATAACCAGTGAAATGCTGCAGTGTCACCCTGCACCAGGAGCGATGTGCAAAGAGGAATTCTCTTAGGAGTGTAAGCCTTATGTACTCAAGAATTTTCCTGCCACTGAGGTGACAGGATCTCCTTAGAGGTCTCCAACACTGACAGCCAAGTTGTGGGGAGCAGACCATCACTGAGATCACTTAGGCAAACTCAGTGGCATGAAATCAGATGACAGGGATGAGAAACAACACCGAGCATAAGGATGTAGCTACTCACTTGTGACAGTACCTGGTCAGCTGACAGATTGCTCAAAGTGCTGCTGTTGGCCTGTGCATGCTGTCCTGGTGTTACTAATACACGTGATGCTGGAGCAGTAACAGCAGGAGGAAGAAGGACCACAGATCTTTCTGACTCACTGGCTGGGACTCACCTTAAGTTCAGCCCAGCTGAACCAATTTCCTTGGCTTCCTCAGTCACTGAGCCATGGGCTCTTGAATTAACTGCTGAAGGGGCCTTGGGAGGCAGATCAGACTAGAGATCTGCCAGAGGTGCCAAGGAGAAGATCTATTTCCTGCTGATTCTCACATTTATTCCCATTCTGTATCTTCAGAACATCTGCACTGCAACACAAAACACAACAAAAGCACTAGTTAAAAGCAGCGAGTTTCAAAGCCAAACAAAGAGATCCTGGATATTTTCCTGATGATGAAATTATTGGAATTTATGAATTTGAGTTATTTCACAAAATGGTTCAAAAAGCATTTGTTATTTGTCTCAAGGTGTTGTGAATCAGCGAGCTGCTGACACAGACCCTGGGACACATCATTCACCCCTGCCATAAAAAGCTGCAGAACAAACAGCAGTGCTCATAAAGCATATCCATTGGGCTCTGGCCAAGCAGCAACTGTGATAAGGGAGGTGACTGAGTGGGAAAATTAGTTTGATTAACTTTATCAGCAGGAAGGTGAGGAGTGGAAAATCCCTTAGCAGGAGAACAAAGGGGCAGAGGTGATAGAGCAGCAGCTTGAGGAGCAAGGCAGCTTTGGTCAAAAAGCAGGAACAAAGGCGGGTGCCTTCATGGACAGGGCTTTCCTCCCTCCAGCATCAGCCAAAGAAACAGGGAACTAGCTGGAGGAGCTTTTCTCTGGGCTTCAGGGAAATGATCACATGGGGCTTGGGGAGAGGGGGTGCATAAAGGGAGATGAGGGTTACTGGCCTTAGTCAGTTTTCAGACACATCTCTGGATTTTCCCACATGCCCACTTTCACTCTACCCAGAAACTTTTTCAGGAGAAAGGGTGAGCTTTGTGGTCTATTAAATATGTCTGGCCATGTAAAGAGAAGGACAAAGATAAATAATGCTAATGGAGTTGCCAGGTGTCTGTGAGTCCCAGGCACACGGCAGATTGACTACACAGCACATAAAAAGACACTGGGGTCTCCCAAACAGAATGAACTTCACAAATAGGCTCTGTGTGGTTACTCTGCCCATGAACTCACCACCAGCACAACTCATGCTCCAGTGTGAAGGTACCTTGTACTGTCCTGGCAGATGCTTGCAGGCTATTCTGCAGGATGCTCCAGAAAGGGGCAGAATTCCAGGTATTGAAATCTGTTTCTCCTGTGCAGTCTACAGTCAAACTGAATTGTGCCACAGTCCTTAAGGGAGCCTGGGTGCCATGTCTTATTTCAAATTGCTTCAAATATCATATTTCTTTACACACCAAATCAGAAGTTAAACTATAAATTGAAACACTAATGCTATTTCTTTGGTAATTAATGTTTTTCTGTCAAGAGTGCTGTGATGTGACTTAGGATGAATAGAGTATAATGGTCCATTTTTATGAAGACAAAGAGCACAAAGACTGTGCCCAAGAAGTATAAGAGACAGGCTAAGAAAAACAAAAACAAATAGTGCCTCAGTGCACCTGCAAGCATGAGAGCACATAGCTTGAACATTCTCTCAGCAGACAGCAGGCTGACAGATAATTAGGAGGGGAAATTGTGTTACAGCTTAGCTAATTGCCTTTCATCAAGAAATATTAAATATCTCTTCCGACATATGAGGAGGATGAAGCACAGAACAGTGAACAAACTCCTCCAAGGTGACCCACTAAGTGAGATAAGAATAGACTCCTCATTCCAAATTCTCACACAGACTGACCTGCAAAAATCCATCACTCATGCAGTCACCTTAGCAAGGCTAAGGACACATCGAGGCTGCTGTGGGGAACTAAAGGTTCAAGGGCACTTGAATGATAGTACTGTGACTATTGAGGCACCAGGCTCATGGATTTTTTTCAGACATTGCCATGGTAAAGGAGATCTTGATAATCATGATTAAAACAAGAGTGGACTGTAGTGCACTGGCATAAAGAAATAAATAGAAGCATATGGAACAAATGCCCTGAGGAGCAAGAACTTCTGTTACGATGACCTAACCTGCCACAGGGAAAAGTGTGGCACTGCCCAAGGCAAACTGCTGCTCTGACAGATGTACTCTGTCCCAAAAACACTTTTCCAGGCAGATTCCCCTTCTGAGGAGGATACTGGTATGTGGCCAGTGATGCTGCTAGGTTTTTTCAGCCAGTTGTCAGGAAAATAGTCTTGTCTTTTATCCTGTACAAATGACCACAGCATTGCAGTCACTTGATTTCAGTACTTTTGAAAAGACATTTCACCCCTGAATAGTTCTTAACTGGCCATGCACATACCTCATATCCGTTCCAGCTTGCATGTTGTTCTACAAAGAGAGCTTTTTTTGGCATAATTCTGGTTATACAGGATAATAAATTCTTGCTCTGCCACTGCTAAGGGTGAATCCTGGCATTGGGGACAGCAAGTTGCAGATAATTGGCAAAAATGTGATAGAGCAAGCAGCAAAAGCAAGAATACATTCAGGACTAGGTAGCAAGACACAGCAAGCAAGCCAGAGAAATACAGATGGACAGGGTGCAGTTTACATCTCTGTGGCTCCTGAAGTATGAAGACATCTGAAGTACACAGAGTTGCTCTCTGGTTTTGACAAAATGGGCATTAGAGGAATGTAAAAGCATCAGAGGATTGTAAAGGAAAGTCCCAGGCTGGATCTTAAAGAGAACAAGGACAGCAGAATGACAGAGACAAATGAGAGCAGTAAATGACTGGGTAAAGCTGGGGCCTCTGTCAGCTCACAGGAGGAGGAGATGGGGTTTGCAGTCTCATACTGCTCATCAGATGTGGTGTGCACTGATCTGCAGCTCCAATCTGTTTTTGTAGATGGATTGCTCAGAGAGATTGTGAGCACTTGCTGCAGAGAGGGAGCGAGATCATTTATTCCTGCAGTCATCGCTCGACACCACCAGGATCATGTTCCTGCAGCACAGCCCCTTTGCAATACCTTTCTGCTATCAAACATCATAAGCCTTTTTGATGAAGGGCAAGATATTAAATGTGTGGAGCTTAGCTAGAAATGCACTAGAAGTGTATGGGTGGTGTTCCCTGCTTCCTGAGTTCTTTCCTGGGACGCCTGTGTAACCTTTCCTGGTGTCAGCTTTCCTTCAACCTTACGGTATCTTAGCAGTAAAACAAAATATTGTGGGGGGACTTCATTCATTGCCTTTTGCCTCTGGGAGTCTACAGTGAATTTCTCTCAAGTCTAAAGATGGCTTTCTTGGTGGATGGATGGAGAACAGGTGTACTAAACCCACCCTGTTCTCCTTTATGTGCTTCATCCTAGAGCTGAAAGTGTTCAGCTTGGGGCTGTATGTCAACATCTCAAACCAGGGAAATCTGACAGTCTGGGAATCACACACGCTTCCAGAATAATTGGTTAGCCATGGTGATTAGGCATGTGCTGTGACTGGGAAAGGGACTTACAGGGACAGACTTTGGGAAGCACAGGATTTCTAGGAATCTCTCAGATGCACAGGATTTTGTTTTGGTTAGCAGAGCTGGTGCTAAAGAAGGAAGGAATTTTAATGAAAGCATTGGCATCTGAGACTGTTCAAATAGTAAGTCCAGAGTCTTGGCTAATGCATCCCTTGAGTTATTCTGGATTTGTCCAAGTGAGTACACAGTTGGGAATGCAGTCTTACCAAGAAGGATGGGAAAAAAATATTGCAAAGTAGTTCTTTCAAACTCTTTCAGTAATCTTAATTCTTGTGCAAAACCAAATGTATTAGCATAAATCACTGGCACTTTCCATGTTGACCCTTTCAGCTTTGCACTGGGCTGAAATAAATACTACTGAAAAGAGTTTTCAGAGGAAATTTCTGCCCCATGGCTACTACTGGCTGAGCTTTAGCACACCTTGCTGTCCAGACTGCACGTGGGAAGTTCTCCTGTACAGGCTGGCATTTTGCTGATGCTTGGCTCCTGCTTGCTTAGCAGACACCATGAAAGCAGGTGGCAGAATTGGAGTTCAGAGGTTGAGGAGTTTGTTTGGCTTCAAATTAGCAATTAAGCTGGGGCTTAATCAAGAGAGTGGGCATCCCTTTAGCTTCCTTTTGTGCTCTACAGATGTGTGTCATTAGCAGGGATTTGTGTGAGAGAGTTGGGCTCTTGCAAATGGAAGTGGAAATGGAAATAAATAACTGTAAGTAAATTTCAGCCAAACACAAAATAATACAACAGAGCTCAGAAAATCCTGCTTAGAGATCATCTGTTTGTTTTCTTCCCTAAAAATTAAATGAGATGCAATGGATCCTTTAGAGAATTCTTTCCTAAATGTAGTTTTAAAATTACTTCACCTGAATTAAAAGAGGTCCATACCTCCACAGTGGGCCAGCTCTTGCCTGACTGACAGTGAATAAGCTGTATGGTTGTGCAGGGGTGGGAAATCAGGGATGACTCTAAGGCTTCAACATCAGCTCAATCTTCAGTGTAGATCAGAGAAGTCTGTTCTGATCCTGCTCAGTTGATCACCAAGGCATAGAAGTCACACATGTTTTTCGTCTTGAAATTGAACTGACTGTGGGGATGCATTCTATTTGAGGAGAGGCAGAAACCCATATCCCTTGTGGTATTTAGAGACCTCTAGATAAATTTACATGTCTAGGTAAATAATTTAGCTTTCTAGATAAAATAATTTAAAGATTTACCAAGAGTAAAACCATCTGCTCATGTCTGATAAGGTCACACACATTTGCCTCATCAATTTGGACAGCATATATCTTTTGAAGAGGCACACAAAAATTTTCATTTAGAACTAGCCACATTTAATATAAGACTTAATTGCTTACTTTAAATTTTCAAATGGGAGCACTTGAATTGAGCAATATTTTGAATGCTAATTTTCAAGAAAACTGAACTGATGTGACAGCACTGTTGTGCAAAAAGGAAGATGGTTAAAAATAGCTGTAGCACTATATCTGTAAATAAAAACCATGTGCTTACCACCTCCATGTCCAGAATGACTGTGCCAGTTCAGGCACATCATTTCAATGCCAGATGGTCTGTGCAAGCACATGCTTGTGCTGAATGAGGACTAGAGTCCCAGAGGTAAGGGAATCCCACAGATGAGGGCGGGAATTGCACTGCAGGAGATTGAGAGGAGTGATTTGTGCAGGGAAGGTGCCACTGGACAGCAGAGATCAGCGACTGCCAGGGAGTGAAGACAGTCACAGAGGTGGGGAAGGCAGTGCTCACCCACCACAGACAGGGTTTGACTGGGAAAAGGATGGATGGAGCTCAGGTCCTGGGGTTTTACTGTCTGTTCCCATGGCAGATCCTCGGAACTTGCACAACTTTGGGATGTAGAACGCCTTGTTGAGGTGGCTCAGTCTCACAAAACAAGAGTAGGCTTTGTCCAGCATCAATAACCACCACACCATCCTCCCTCTCTACAAGAGATGACAGTTTTTTCTTGCTTCACAGCATTCCTAAGTCATTGAATTGCTCTAGCAGATGTTGACATGCTAACATCAAGAATGTTCACATACATGTAGAAACATACACAGACAGAATTGTGTTCCTTACAATGTTTGGATAATATGCTCTTTTAATGGGAAAACTATTTTTATAACTAGTTTTATTTTCATGTTTCCTTCTCTTATTGCTCACTGTTCAGGACATGACTAAGCCACCAGACTGTTTAAAATACTAAAGAGTTGTATGTCATATCTAATGATCTAGTTAATGATCTAACAAATAGATAATTAAAAAACCTTGCTGTACACATTTGCTTTAAGGAGATGGAAATTGGAAGCACCATCACTTTCATTTTTTGTTTTGTCTGAACCGAAAATATTCCACCTTCTCCCTCCTCCCCTTTAAACACCAAAGGAAAAAAAACACATCTCATTGTGTTCCTCAAAAGTCCCAATACCAGAGAGTAAGGGAAGTTAGCTTCTGGTCAAAACCAGCTTAAAAGATTTATGTCATCAAATATATAAAGAGGGATCTTGGGGCAAGAAAATGATGAGTTGTAGGAAAGTGTTGGTTGTAAGAAAGTGTTAACACATTTATTATAGCTCTAGGGAAAGGTGTATTTTACATTCTTATCAGACCAGCTGTTAAACTACAAAGGCACTAAATTTTGCAACAGGTTTTGAACACCCAGACAGAGTCACATGACTGACACAATACTGAGTTGATCAGATATATGTTTAACTATCAAACATCCTGTTGCATTAGACACAAAACTGAGGAGTATGGTCATTATGGCCTGCACACAACAGTGGTATTTGGGCTTGTATTAATTTTGTTGTCAAAGATACAGCTGTTGTAGGAAATATTTTGAATTTTTAGTACCATCTGGTGTGCTGAAAGAAGGAAAAGTGCTTTAAACTTGGCATAAATCCATTTTCTAAGTGGGTAATATTGGTGCTTTGAGAAAGGGGCTGTCAGAGCAGGAGATGAGAGGAGTTGTTTATTGGGGCTGTTTTCATTGCTCTGTCACACTACAAACCCTACCTACCCCACCTCAATTAATACAAACATGTTTACGACTCTTTCAGGGTCCTCAGAATGACTTGTCATTGCTAACAACATCTGCCTTATCAAGCCTTTTTTTTCAGGGTACAGCATTTAGCTGTCTTGGGAAATGACAAACATGGGGATTGCAGAAGGCAGCAAAGGGAGAAAGCTGAGACTGTACACTGAGGCAGTTCTAGCAGCCTCCCCATGAGATGGATTTGATGGCCCCTCTGTAGTGCCTGTACCTCTATTTGCCTCTACACACTGTCAAGGCAAGCAAAAATCTTACTACTATAACCTCCTCTTGTTGTGCAGATAACTGGTAGTGAGATTTACCTTTGTCATATAATTAGATCAGAGAGAAATAACTGAGCACCTGTAGGAATGCTAGATGTGTGTCTCTATGTAATGTCTCCTACCCAGAGGAATCTCCTTTGGGGCTGACTTGGCTCAGAGGAGGAGCAGCAGCTCTGATGCAACAGCACATTTCCACATGGGAGCCCTGAACTTTTCACTCACAGACTCTCCAGGGTAACTATGAACATTGAGACAATATTATAACCACGGAAACTGAAGACAACACAAGTTAAGTAATTTGTTCCAGGTCAAAAAAAGGAGATGAAAAGTCCCACGTACAAATATTTTCATACAGTCTTCAAAAGTCCTTTTGAGCAAAACACAGACCTCAGTTTCCAGGTGATGAAATCTCTAGAGTGGACATTATAAGTGTCAGCTCAGTAAGGGAGATTTGGGCAGCTGCAGGCTGTTAGTGTTGCATAAATCCTACAAGGTTTTGGGGAAAGATGCTATAAGCTCATGGAGATCAGGAGCCATGTGTGTGTATACTGCAGCTCCACTGTGGGCTGCATCTCTCTCTGTCCTGGAGGACACTCAGAAATTGCATCACCCAGAGCAAGGGGAGTTACTGAGATCTGGCTGCTTCTCTGTAAAAAAAACCCCAAAAACCACCAAACAAAAAACTCTATCAATATTTTTTTGAGAACCACATAAAAATTTAGTTTTCTTTCTTTCCATAAACTACTGGTTTTGTATAATATAACCTTGTTGCACCATTAATCTTGCCAAAATATTACTTTTTAAAAAATTGAAATACTACTAGAACCTGTTAGCATCATCTCTTGGTATTCCACAAGGGATTCTTTGTGCAGACAACTGGTTTCCTGAGACCAGACTTAACATCCTGCCTCTCTGTGGGATACTTTCTCCTTCACCAATACTGGGCTGTAATTTAACTTTATTGAGTCTACAGTTCAGAGAAGCTTCAACACTTTATGGTAAGCATATATTTTATTTTCATTTCTATTCCCCTCCTTTACAAAGCCATACTTTGGAAACACATTCTTCTCACACAAATTGCTATAGTGGGGGCAGAGATGTTTTGAATACCACTTCTAATAAGCATTAGAACTGGATGCTCTTTCTCTCAGTTTTCAGTAATTTAAAGACTACCCAAATGAGAGCTCTATCACCACACCACAGAGTGGAAATCAAGCCCCTAAAATAGGGCTGAGGTTCATCATAATTATCTCTCCTTGGAAAAATACTTGGTCTTGCTCTGTAGCAGCAGGAGACCATCTTGTGATGATATGCCCCTCCACCAGCATTATCACTTAATTCCCTTCTTTTTGAAGGTTTTTATAGGGAATGGGTGCAGCTGGTTTTCATCAGTCCCTTCTTATTAGAATTTCTAAGAATCCTGATTAATTTAAAGCCTGTTTCAACTGCTGCTCAAGGAGATTGAACATTTTGGCCTTCTTTCACAGTAGCATTTAAAACTATGTGTGCAGTATTACAAATTTCCTTTTGTTGTTTTTGTGCAAATATATTCATAAATGTATTGCTAGCAGCGACACTTGTCTTATTCTGAGCAGCTTAATTTTTTCTTTCTTCTTTCACTTTTTTTTAAAATTTCTTAAAATGTGTCTGATTTGTAGGATAGGACAATAATTTGGAGGAAAAAATTTAAGCTCTGAGAGGACTGTTACATACTAAATGCTAAAGATTGAGTAAAGCTAAAAAGCAGATCAGTTGCAGTAACTTACAGGACCTTTCATAGTTCTTCTCCAGCTCGTTGACTGTGAGTTTTCAAAGATTTAACCTGAAGGCATTCTTAGGTGAAAGGGTTTCTCCTTCATCAAACAGTCATTTAGCTATCCTGTAAAGGATTTAAACACCTGTTTGTGTTACTTCCCTGCTGAAGATATCTTGATCTCTCTCCTCTTGAAAATTGCTGTGATTCTATTTTTTGCTGCAGCTGAAACCAAGGCTGAGGAACTGTGGTCTCAGGGCCACCATCTGCCAGGACTTGAACTTGAGCAGGTCGACAGGGCTCTGAAAACCTCCTTCTGCTATTCTGGAAGCAAAAGGGGATGGGCATGGCACAGTGGGAGAGGCTGAGAGAGCCATGAGGGTGTGAGAGCAGGGCTGCAGTGAGCCACTGGCTCCCAGGGAGATGCTGTGCTGCATCTGCACTTCTGCTCCAGCACACACTGCTGCACTCTGGGCCAGCCAGAGGGTCTGTGACACCAAGGACATAGCCCCAGAGTGACGGGGTAGGAAGAGCAGAGGATGGTGCCTTGAAAACTCAGCCGGCCGAGTAAAAATGTCAAAGAAAAATTTTAGCAAGTGCTGAAGAGAAGATCTTGGAAAGCTTGTTGCCTGGAAGCAGGGACATAAATCCCAAAAGATTATAAAACCTAAAAGATCTGTAGGTTACAAGCATTTCTAAAACATCTTTGTTTTTGTTTGTTTCCCTGTTAAAAGGCAACTAACTGTCCTTGAAGAAAACCCCAAACAAATAAATAAAATATATTATTATTTTGTTGATTTCCTGCAGGTATAAGGAAAGGATAAGGAAATAATTTCCCTATGGAATCTAAAGACTTTTGGTTTTGGTCCTGCTTTGTCTTCTTACCCTCATCCCTTAGATATGTTTCAGCAGATGTAAATTCTCTTCTCCAGAAATCATCCTGATTGTTTAGCATGGCATGACCTTGTCCTCCCATAAAGTCTTTTGAAACATTCTTCCCCAGACTTTAAGGAAGATGATTTTTAAGCTAGTAGGCTCCTACATTGAGTGAATTCTCCCTGAATCGAGGAGCAAGTTCACTGTTAGAATGCCTGGAAAAAATCATTCACAAATGCATTTCAAATGTTGGGGCTTTTGTAATGAATGCTATTTCTGCTCTTACTTACTGCGGTTTCAAGGCAACAGGAGTTTACAGCAATAACAACGAAATTAGTACCCAACTGTTAGATAAAATGGAGAATTAGCCAAATTAATAATTAGGTGACATGACAGAGCCTGTATGCCTCAACCCAGTTGTCTTCTACTCTAAAAACACTGCATATTGCATAACGTTTCTATCAGTTTATTGGGGGAAAGGGTGAATTAAGGATAGGACAGTTTTCTTCTTTCTTACTGCAAAGAGTATATTGCAAAGGCTATACACAATCACCACAAGATTCTTGTTTTAAGTACTGTTTATAGTTTCCCTAACTGATTCATGTGCTTTAGTAACATCTTAGTGTTATGCAAGGTATCTAATCAGTCTCACACTGCAAATGTGTTATATGGAGAATACAAATTGTCTCTAAAATAGGAAATAGGACCACGGGACCTGAGGATCTGTACCCTTTTAGGCCCCATTTGGGGTTTCTAACTCTCAGTAGTATAATTTCAGCCTGACTTTTCTCCCCTAGCAGGAGTCTACCTATATTTTAAAGTAATGACCCCAAATGTCTCAGTGTTACTACAATGCTTTCATTTTCTCCTTAGGATTGCTCTCCCATTTTCACACTGCTGTGGAAACTACCCTAAGAGTCACAGAAATGTGTAATACCCAATTTAACAATACATTTCCAAACCCTATCCTGTTAAAGTAGGTCAGAAGTTTACAAAATCAAGCCTGATATTTTTTCACTTTTCAAAAAGGAAAATGTGACCCTTGAGGATGTTAACACATTTGTAGCTGGGAGGTTCTAGGGAAAAATCTGCAGTAGGACTTTATTTTCAACATTAAAGGAATTCAATGAAAAATCCTTTCCCATATGGCCAGTAGTTAAAAAAAAATCAGAACAATAATGCTATCACATCTATGTTGTACAATATTTCCTTATCTAACCCAGTTTCACCCTCAGGTAGTGACTTAATTCAGGTGTCTAAAGTAACCAGTGAAACTCACTTGCTTAGAAAATCCCAGTCTTGGTTTTAATGGGTAGTTACAAAGTTGTAGCAGGGAATGGATGACTTTCGGAATTCACAATTCAGGTTTCCTTGTGAAGCAGATACACAAGTACAATTCAGAAACTGGTGTCCATAACCATGTACCCAGACAATTATCTTATTTTAATTTCACTTATTTGGTTGTAACATCCAAAGTTCTTTATTTTTGCAGCAGAGTAAAAGTCTTGAAGAGCCTGGTACAGTGATGAGACCAATGGGAGAAGCCTACAAGAGGTTAGAGAGACACAAGCATGGCTCAATTTACTGGTTCAAAGTGAAGCTGAAGAGACCCTAATGGTGAGTGAAGGCAAGTTCACTGAGCAAGGCAGAGCTTTTGATTGACTGATATTTCACTTAACTAAGCAAATGAATGTAGTCTTTAATAAAAGTTATGTTTCTGATAATGCCACTCTCTGGTAATTTAGTTAAACCGTGTTAGCCAGAAGTTAGATCATAGTTACTTGATTCCACTGTTTGCAGCAGGGATATGGTTCAGCTCAGCTCAGTCAGCTGCTGATGGGGTGATGCAAAAAGGGACACAGCAAACACTGTGAGGTTTGTACTTGCTGTTGTAACACACTCACTGCTGCTTGCAGCCTTTGGCAGCCAAGGTTGTTAGACGATATTTATAATGCATGGCAAACTTTATTTGTCTATCTAGGTAGCTTTGGATTTTCTGCTGCTAAAAACAAAGAGGGACCATAGATGCAGGGCTAAGGTACTAACTGGATGTTTGTTCTCCCTCCATCTTGTTTTACTTTGCTATCAAAACATATTTTGTTTCTGCTAATATAGAAAATTAAGCTGTAGTAATCTAAAGCCATTTACCCTGAATGAAACCATTCACACGCAGCTTGAATATGCTATAACTTAACATAAATTGACTTCACACCTTTAGCTGATTGATTTATTTAACTTTCCCAAGTGACCCTGTGTAGGCAATCCAAAATGTTTAATTAGTAAAATGAGGACTGCCCTACAAGCTGTATCTCTTACAGCCTCTCTCAGTCCCTATCCTGCACTTTTCCATTACTGTGCAAATGTAAATCCTTGCAAGGGGCCCGAGGCCAGCTTTAGCTCACTGCTTGGACAACACTTTGGACACAGCCTTTTTCTCACTGCCATAGGATCTTCATTTCCAGCCCTGCTCCTGCAGGATTCTGTCCTCCCACCCAAGCAGATTTACGGGGTCAGGTTTTCTGGTGTGGTGTGCCAGGGTGTCCTCCTACATTACCCACCCACCCCCATTCTTCTTCTTTCCCTTTCTGATAAATTTTTCTGTTTCTTTATAGTGTTATGTTAATTTGGTATTTTCCCTGGAACATTTTCCAACAAGGACTCTCACATTTCCTAACAACACAGCATAAAGCAAAGCCCTGATGTGGGAAATCTATGAGTGCCCCCTCTCGTCTGCTTTCCAGTAAAACAGCTCTGACATCTCCATGGAGGGATAGAGGAATACAATTATTTGGCTTAATCAGTCCATTTGCATTTCTTTACAGAATGAAATGGAGTAAAATAGAGAAGTTCACAGCATGATAAATGTAAATGCCTGCACATACTTGCAGACTGAAATGTTGGGCTGTCCCTTTCTGGTGTGAAGAAGATTCAAAAGGCATGCATAGTATTTGTTTTTCTCCTACTCCACATACCTCAGTTTTTTCTCTGCAGAAGGAGAAATGCTTTTGGTATTGCTTTGATCAGAAAGATCATAGATGATAAAATATTCTCTTTTTTCTCAGCCCTGCTTGAACCTTGGGATTCACTTTTCCTTGTAACAGGATCTTCAAAATGGTTGCACCACAACATGAAGAAGTCTGATTTCCCAGCTAGTCAGACCATAAATATTAACACTCTTACAACCACTCTAGAATAATATAGGAGGAAAAAAAAAATCTGTCTTTTGAAATCTCCTAGGTGATGAGAGTGGAAGTGGCAAATGGAGGCCACAGAAAGAACTAGGGGGAGCATGGATCCCCTGTGGTTACCATAGCTGGGCTGCCATCCTCAGAGGCAAGTCTGCAGAGCAGGGCACTGAGTGCAGGATGGCTCTGCACTGACAAGGCTCTGGGGTAGGATCCACTGGGAGCTGGATTCCTGCAATCTGCACTCTTGAGAACAGCCTCTGGCTGGGATATCATCAGCTCCTTGCAGTGAGATGAATGAGGAGAATATGGAGGGCTTGAATAAAAAATCCTAATCTGTGGGTTTAAATATTTCCTTCCCCCAAACCCCCTGAAATGGTTTTGTATCGTTAATTGGAAGTCTGCAACGCAGCCTGATTTTTGTTCTCTCTTTGCCTTTGTTTTCATTCTCCTGCACAGCTTTTGGTTTGCTGGCTGGAAAGTGACCCCTGGAGACAAAGTTAATCTTATTTCAGGAACTGTGCCCACAAAACAGGGAGATGTCTGTTGAGTTCTGGATAACATTAAATTTTAAAAAAACTGCAATGCAGCACTGAAGTCTGTGTGGAGCAGGGCCACAATGGCAGTGACAGGGAGTAGAGGCTCTGATTTACCTGGTAGCATGCAAGTCCTGCTAGCACATCCATCCACATGTCAGGAGTTTGTCTTTACCATCTAATCAATAAGGTGCTGGCCTAATTAGCTGCAGTTCTTTAATTAGGCCAGCCAGGGTGCTATGCTGATGTGGCCAGGCTGTGCTGGGACTTCAGCAAGCATCTCTGCACATCTCTGCACTGCACAGAGCTGTCAGCTTGATGGGATTGAGAGGCACCCTGCCCTGTGAGGGGTGTGGGCAGTGCTCTCGTGGTGTTTGTTTGGTGCTCAGCCCTTGCTGAAGCCCCAGACTGGGCCTGACTGGGCAGACTGTGTGCTTTGTTCAGGCTGGAGTTCTCTCCTGGGGAAGTGAATGATCCTGTAGCAATTGGCAGGACCAAAACATATTTCAGGGCTTTGCCTTAGTAATCTCCAAATAATTGGCCCCTCGGTCACAGTTTCTGTCTCCTGGGTGGATTCCACAGAGGAGAGATTTCACGTCTCGCTTCCATTATAATTGAGTCAAAATCAGTGATCTATAACAGCAGAGTCCTCCAGAAATGGGGTTTGATGAGTTCCAGAGGCTTGGGAAAGGATGGCTCTCCCAGGCCCACAGGATGGGCTCACACCAGCCTCCTCCTCCTCCTCCATCTTGCCCGTTACCAGTGAAGTGATTTCACCTGTCTCTGTCTAGTCCAGATGTTTTTTCAAGCCCTTCAATGCTAACGTATTATTTTTATTTTCTTTACAACTTTGTGATATTTACACTTTCCCAGGATACTCTTCCCAGATGAGACTGCACTGTATTACCTTGGATCTCTGCCAAAAAGCATTACAGATGTTTCAAAGAAAATCTGCAGAAACCACGTGGCTGAAACAGAATAAATTATGCTTAAAATGAAGGAAATGTCCTAATAAGTGAGAAATGCACCAATTTCTCAGTGAGCTTTTTTCTCTGCCTCTACCACCTGTGTTTATTTTTGTTTTTTTACTTAACTGTGTGGTACAGCAGATGGTTCTTTCACATGAAAAAATCTGCAGTAAGGCCAAGGCTGGAGAGGATTTTTAGAATTTCTGAAATTTTCTAACTTCAGAGTACTTTGCTAAAAATTACAGATGTGTTTCTTTGTCTGTACAATCAGAAAACATGGTTCTGAAGCAGCTCTGAGGATTGCAAGCCCTCCCTGACAAGATGGAACACTTAACCCAGTCATCAAGCAGAGCCCTAAGTGCTGGCAGAAGCATCCCCACCTTGAATCAGGGGAGTGAAATGAGTTCCTGAACTCACCTGGGTGACACATCTCATTTTCTGTCTGCAACAGGCTGTGGGAGACTGAAACATGAAGGGTTAAAATGGCTCAAGAGATGGACCTGTGCAAAAGCAGGGCAGATTTGCTGACAGTGTAAGGTGAGGTGACAGCCCAAGTGCAGAGGGTGTGAGCACCCACCTCAGAGGCTGCACCTGGAGTTTGAGCCAGGTAAGGAAAGAAGCAGTTCCTGCCTGGTGTTTTCACCATGCCAATGTCCCCCCTTGCACAGCTGGCTCAGATGTGGAAAGTCCCCTCTGGGGAGGTGTCAGGACATTCCCAGGGAGACCTCGTCCCCTCTGATGGGGCATAGCTGCCTCAGCTACACTGATGTGAGGGGCAGCTGTCATGTCATGTCTCAAAGACCCATCTGCTGTATCAGATGATATAAAACTCCCTACCAGGGTGAGTATCTGGACATTCCAAAAACATAAACTTATATAAACCCATTGAACTCCTGTGTCTCATGGGCTTCTCCTACTCCTGATGGATCAAGACTGAGACCATCACTTCTACCAACAGATTTTGAAATTGCAGGAATCTCGTTGCTGGGTCCACAGGTGGTGGTACCTTTGTATCCTTATCCTCTTTTTCTCTTCCTTTCTTTTCCTTACACGTTTTCTTAAGTGGTTTTTTTAAATGTTTTTATATTGAGGTATTTCTACAGATAATAAGAAAAATGGCTAAATACCTCCTTTCCATTTCAAACAAATCATTCTGAAATAATCCTGCTGATCATTTAGTGTCATTTGTCTCTAATACACCCCAAGGGATCTATCATTAACAAGAACCTCAGTTACCCCTGCTTCAGGGAGGGTCATAACACACACTGTGTTCACAGAGGAGCATTGCTCATTTTTGGTCCTTCTGTAGCTGTATCCCAGGAGAAACTGCAAACTTGAGTGATGTCTCATCTCCTTGTTTCCAATGAGCTTTCCCTTACTTAGCAATGCTCATTGCCTGCACATATATATACACTCCAACAAAGTAAAATACTTCTGGTTAGCTAATTTTAGGCTTTTCCTCTTTTAAATCCACTTGAAAAGCCTGGCCCAAAGTCTCAGAAAAGCTGGTTCAACAGAAGATGCCAGAGTTTTACACCTTCCTTGCCAAACCACAGCTACTAATCAAATATCTGATGGGATCATCTAGTCATTCCAGAGAAAAGGCATTTCCACCCATTTCAGTCAGAAAAATGCTTCTTAGATTAAAGTTTATCTGAAGAGGAGGAAGGTATTTTTCTACATGTTTGTACTCTTTGCTGAATTTTCCCTCTTCTGTGTTTGATTTTTTAAAATTTATCATATTCTCATGCTATCAAAGCTCAGGTTCCCTGAAGAACTATGAGAGTCACAGTAATAACATTCATGAGGTGAGGTCATCTGTCCTGTTATGGAAGAAAGCTGTAATTCCACTGGAATTTCATTATAATTTAGCATGCATTTGTGTCTGCTTATTTGGATAATGAATTGCATCCCTTAGGCATTTCATAATAGTTCTTATTTTTGTAATACTATATATTCTGTGAGTTTCTAACACCAAAAAAATCCATGTCAAGCAAAATGATCAAAACTCAGTGTAGTTTCCTCAGTGTAATTTAGCCTAAATTTGAATTCCTTTCTAGATATGTATTTTAATTATGCAAACTAGGGACTCAGTAATTTTGCCATGTTAACAGAAAGGACAACTGATTTTCCCCATGTGAAGAAATGCAAATCTCATCCTCTGCTTGGTTCCCAGACTTACTATATTTTGATGCATCTTAGAACTCTGTTGTACTATGTGCACAGAGTCACCTCTCAGGATCTCACTGTCCTGAGTGTGGGTTGTAAATGTGTTGTTTGTTTTTTGCAGCTCATGAGTAAGCTATACTCATTGTGCATTGGGTTGGGTTTTTTGTTTTATTTTTTTTTTTTTTTGGTAACATGTGATCCCTGATTGTCTGGCCTGCGTTTGGGAGGAGGCTGAGCTGTTTCCCACAGAAATATTTGAGACCACTGAGTGGAAATGAATCCTGAGCCTGTTCTCAGTGCTCCCCATGCACCCTGGGACACTGAACAGTGTGCCCAGTTAGGGCTCCTACGCTGCTGGGATCTGCACATGCTATCCTGTGTCACTTCACACACTGCAGCTATTGTGTCCCCACGTTCCCCTCAGCAGCCACAACCATGCCTTCCCTGGCTCAGCTATCACAGCCACATGGATTTTTTTTTCCTTCAGACTCCAATAATAAGTCAATTAGGGCAGGATTAGCCTCTGGGAAGTGAAACCAGTTAGTCTCTCTCTTCCAGAACAAGGACCTTAAATGATCTTGAACATTTTGATTCCTTTCTTTTTGCTTTTTTTTTCTGCAATCCATCGAAACTCTTCTAATTAGCTTGCCAGTAGCCACCTATCAAGCCTTTCTCTCATTAACTCACAGACAAAACAGTCCTCTGTAGAGTCCTCTAGTGCCTTGGCTACAGCCAAGTTTGGTGTCTGGTAGAGCTGGGAAACAAACAACCAACCCATGCCAGCTCCAAAAATACTCTGCCTGACTCTGTGCTAAGTTTTTGCACAGGAAAAGCTCATTTTCCTCCCTGGCTGACTCATTTCACTCCTGTAGCAGTTGGGAAGAATCATGGTAGAGATCTTTTTTATAAACACCAGCATGCCAGTGTTTAGAGAAGGGGACAAATTTCTGGTCATGATTTTCATTTCCTGGATTAAGACAGGCAGAAAAAATGTGGTTAGCAAATATAAATGAGTTTTGGCCTTTTTCTGTGTTAAAAGGTGAGCAAATTCAAAATATCAGTCAGTTTGCTGTGGCTAGAATGTAAATGATCAGCACTGGCTCCTTGACATCACATCCAAGCCTTGCTGCAATGTCAGGAAAATCCAATCCTCCTCCTGTTTGCCAGCCTGATTTATGAGAGCAGTTGGATTGTCATTTGCTCTGGAAGACCCTAAGGTATGAATTTGCCCACTGCAGTTTCCCCAGGCCTCTGCTCCCCCAGGAACAGCAGCTGAGACTGGGAGGGGCAGCGCCAGGAAAGGCATGGAAAGAGCTAGGGAAGCACTCCAGCTGTGAGCACAGCTGTGTGAGGTCTCCCTGCATCCCCTGCTACTGCCCCAAGCCATGCAGGGGCTTCTCCATGGGGTTTGGAATTTTTGCACTGTTTCATACAACATGCCTGATGCAGGTTTTGCTGCAGGGCCTCAACCATCAGTAAGGAAGAAGAGGAGGCAGAGCATGACAACAAAATCTACTGGCAAATGAGTTTCTGAGGAGCTACTAAGAAAAAATTCTGCAAAGACCCTGGCACCTGGCTGTGGACCTCTTTTAGATATTTCCTCAGAGCCATAGAAAATATGCATCTTGTTTCCAAACAAATCACTGTAACTGTAATTTGGGTATAACATGGGCCTTGATTTATCAATGAGCATACCAGAAAAATTTAAGCAAATGGCAGCACAGATTTTTTTCAAGCAAAACTTTTGAGAAAAGCTATTTTTTTCAAATCTGGAAATGCAGCCTCTGCTCTCAGCTTTTCTACCTGCTGGGTGCAAGGAGCCTACAAATGTAGCTGGATGCTCTGGGTGCTTTGCTTGGGACTGTGTTCTGAATTGCACACTCATGAATCTTCATCTTCAGAACTGCAAAATGCATCCTATATTTTAAAGTTAATAAAGCAAATATCTGTTGACAGGGAATGAGAGGCTAATGCCAGGTGGAGCCAGTAAGAGAGACAAATGTAGAGATGAGCAGGCAGAAAACGCCGGGGCAGTTGCCAAGCACCACTTGGGGGATTGTGCTGCCAGCTTTGCACGGGGTGTGCAGCAGCAGCAGTGCCTGCCAGGCAGCTCCCAGCCATCCAGGCTGCAAGCCCCTGCCACAGGCTCCTCTCAGCATCCTCCTCCTGCCACTGGAGCCGTGCTTAACAGCCCAGCCAGCCCAGCCCAGGGGCCTCTTGATATATTTGGTATTTTAGAACAAAGCCATCATTCTCCAGGGTACTTGAATGTGCTGTAATGAACTGAAATAAGGCAGAATGTAAAGGCTGAGAGATACAGGCACTCTGCTGGAAAGCAAAGTCATTAAAAATAATGAGCAGTCTTTCACTTCCTTCTTTTTATTAACTTTCTGCAGAGGACAACCTGGCACTTTATTTTTAACACAATCTCCACTTTACTAATATCTGTCAGACAGATGACTAATTTTTTTTTCCCACAACAAGCTCCACAATATTTAGAAAAACCATTAAAAAAATTGAAAACCTGAGTTCCCCCCTCACAATTTCTTCTCCTCTGTATACCTCAGATAGCTTCTTTTTCAATAACTTTTCTGAATTCAGCAAATCCTGCTACACTTTGTGACAATCACACGAAAAGCAATGCAAAAAGATGCCACGCCCAGCAGCGTGTGAAGCATGTGTATATTAACCATCAGTAACAATTAGTGAAAATTTGAATTAATAAAGTTTTGTAATCTCTTCCTTAGGTCAGAGGCATGTCCCTAGCCAAGACAGAACCCTGGCTTCCTGACTGGGTCTTGGCAAATCAGTCCTGCTCTGCAGAGCAGAGCTGAGACAGGTGACAGGATCCACCAAGCATTGCGTGTCTTGGGTTACTTTTGAAGTTGTTGCTCAGGCACAACTCCACAGCCCTTAGAAAGGTCTGATCACCAGAAACCAGGCTGTTAATTGCTCTAGCAGCTCTCTCTTCTCCTTATAACCACAGAAACCTTCAGATCCTGACCCCATTTCCTGGACCAGCATCCTCTGCCCATGCCAGCTGCCCAGGCGTGCAGCCCTTTGTGGGCACTGAGGTACCAAGTACACGGAAGGTTAAGCTTAGCAACAAGCAATGCTAGAAAATTCCATTGCTGTAATCAGACATGTGGCTCAAATCATTGCCCCAGATCTAAAGAGCTGTTGAGCAGGATTTAGATTTCTAATTTACACTTGCAATTTATCTTTGTTGCAGCTTTAAACTGGGTGGTTTTGTTTTTTTTTATTTATTACTGCAATTCTACCATCCTGGCCAAGGCCTCCTGGAATGCTAAAAAGCAAAGCCTCTCCCCAGGCCCCCTTGGGTAAGATTTGTCCCTGCTGTCCTCTTAGATGGGTTTTTGATTTCTGCACTCACACACAGCACTTCTGTGCTTGGATCACAAAAATCTGCCGTGAGGCCAGAAATGAATATTTCAGAAGGGTGTAAGATAAACTGAACGAAACATCAATATGAATAAGCAGCATATTTGCATCAGGCTTGAGAAGGGGGTGGGTGGGAAGGGAGGGGGAGCTTGCTGAAGATAGACAGTAACATCACACAGCCCTGAACTACCTGCTGGCTACAGCCTGAGGTGTTGGGAAAGCCTCAGAGGGAGAGAAAAGGAGCCATGAGCAGCATTTTAGTGCTCTCCTGGTCTGCCTAAGCATGTACAGCCCTGTGCAGAGCCTCCAACTGAATTCAGCTTCAGAGGATGACACCCTGCAGCCACAGGGGCCCAAATCATCCTTTCCAAACAAGCTGGTGCGTGGTGATTTGGGGTCTATGGAATAAAGGTCTAACAAATTTGTACAGGCAGTTTCCTACATGACCGTAGCAAAGCTCCTATAGTTCACATCAGCCACGTTAGTCACTGTTTAGAGGGCTGCCATGATAACCTCTGCTGATTCCCTGATAGGAGAGCAAATATTTAAGTCTGGGTTGGTGGCAAATATTTGCACTGGAGTTGTGCTTCCCAGCTGTAACTGATAGAACGAGTGCTGCCTTTTCTGTCGAGGAAGGTCTGGTGACATTTCCACAGTGCCTTCCAGAGGGATATCTCTCTGAGTTTGCAATCCATACTCTGGCTAGTTTTACAGCACTTCCAGCAGCAGCAGAATGGACAAGCCCTTACACTGGCAGCAGGTCTGCATTTCTTATTGGATGTTGAATTTTCCAAGTAAAATACTTTTAGAATTTCCCAATTGTGTCTGTATTTATACATACAGCTATATGTAAAGATGTGTCTGTCCTGATTGGTACTGAGTCAGATTTTTAAAAATCTTAAACTTTTCATGAGCAGCATGAAACAGCAGAGCCTTTGTTTCAGTCAGTTCACTACAGAAGGCCAGAGGAAATTCAGTTAAGAGACAAAATATTCCTTGTGCTTATGTATCATCATGTATTAATCGTCTTCCTCCTGTTCCACAAATTGCTTTGGGCTGTACTGGTATACAAGGTATACACCAGCTCAGGATTTGTTTTTGAAATCCCTTTTGGGTTTGCACTCCAGCAGGGCCTGTGCCAGAGACTATCTCTGACAGCTCAGAAGAGATATGAACTGTAATTGATTGTGCCCCTGAGAGCTTTTCTTCCTGTTTGTCTGTGTGTGTGCATGAGAGAGAGAGGGAGAGGGAGAGAGAAACTGTCTTTTATCTTTTGCCAAAAGTGGCTTTAATCCAGCACTGAGCTTTTCTTCTTCACTCATGTTCTGAAATGCTCAACATTATGTGTTTTCAGGGTGGGATCAGAGAAATGCAGCTTTCAGGGAACATCTTGCTCCAGAAATTTCAGAAAGAAGCCCTTTTTCTTTAGTTGAGAGGCAAGGGAGGCAGCAGCAGTGATGGCAGAGCTCAGGTTTGAAGACATGGAGGGAATGGCATTGCCACACCACACCAGCCCTCTGCCATGCTGAAGGGCTCTGTCAGCAGAGCACTGCCAGATCCTGCCAGGGCACTTAGAGGGGACACAGCTTGTCCCTTCTCTGCCCCTTTGCACCCCCTTCCCCTGCCCAGTCCCTGTCCTGGTACATGGGATGCTGAGGTGTGGAGGGCTGCATTTCATATCCAGCCTGCAGCCAGTGAGGAGAAGGCTGGTCTTTTCACCAGGCTCTGACAGAAAGTGGAAGGACATGAACCACTTTCCCTGCTGCTGCATCTGCCCATCTTAATGCCTGTAAATCAGAATCGTGGATTCATAGGATATCCCAGGTCGGAAAGAACTTCAAATGATCATTTGGTTCAACATTCTGGAGGAAAGGGAGATTATAGATGGTTGTAGCACCCTGACCAATCACATATTGAAGTTCTTCAATGACAGGGGATTCTACCACGTTCTGGACAGGTTGTTCCAGTAAATGATTGCTCTTACTGGAATAATTTCTTATGTATACCAAGATGAAACATCTCTTAGTGCAACTTGTACCTGGTGTCCCTTGTCTTCCCTATATGGCTCCTTGTGAAGAGAGAGACTCCATCCTCTTTGCAGCTGCCTTTTAAAAGGAAGGTTATGCAGCTGTTCCTTCTGGAAGACATTCCAAAGAATATAAAAGATGGGAAATGTTTGGGAACAGCCAGAGTGGAGTGAGTGATGAACAGCCAGGTAGTTCTCTGTACTGAGGTGACAGGGAATCAGGCAGAGGGAGAGCAGGACTTACTACATAATGTTTTATTTGACTATAGCAAGGCTTTCTACAGCATCCTTGGAGGCAAACTAGGGAGACATGGGCAAGGCCCTTCAAATCCAGGATATGTAGAAGTTGACTCATTGGATGGTGACCAGCAAGATTAAGGATGGTGACCAGCAGGATTTGTTTGGTCCAGAGAAGAGATGTCTTTGGAGGGACCATATTCCTGTCTGCAAATATTTAACAGAAAAAAAACCCATATTTTATTTGGAAGTGTGTAAGGCAGCAGACATAAATTGCAACCCAGCAAATTCCAATAAGGTAGCAAGATAGTTTTTTTTCTCAGTATGAGGGTAGTCAAACACTGGAAGAGAGTTCCCAGAGACAGTGAAATCTCCATTGTTGAAGATATTCAAAACTCAAATATCCAATGGGACCCTGAGCAACCTGATCTACTTGGCCTTCTAGCTGGAAAGCCAACTAGGAATGAAGGGGTGGGGCTCTGAATTTTGTGTGGCATTTTTCATTCATATCTTAATTATTTTCTCTCCTCATTCTTGTATAGGACCAAGAACTAGTCTCTGTGGGGCCTGATAAAAAAAAAAAAAGAATCATCTGTGGATTTTTTCGACAGTTACCTTTTTCCTTGCCTCTGCTAATTAGAAATCCCACGATGATTATGTAAAATGCCCTAGAGAAACCAAAATAACTTTATAATCTTGAAAACTTTATCAAACAACTTTATTTTGCCAAACCTTCTGTGCTAAAATAGCTAAAAAAATGATTTTCTGTGAACCTGATGAACTGTTTTCCATAAAGCCAGATCAAGCGGCATGGCTGATAGCATTGAGCTGCAAAGAGAACTTTTCATCAGTAGCTCTGGTGTTTTGCCCAGGATTGATGGCAAGCCCAGAAGCCAGCTTTCAGATCACTGTATTTATGCCTTTAAAATGATGGCACACATTAAGGTCTTTCTTACAGGCCTCTGGAAACATAAGCCAAAACTTTCCCAGCTGGATGCCAAAGACTGCACATTTAGATAATGTTTGCAAGGGCCATGAGAATGGCAGATGCTTAAAAATAGAGCATGTTTATTTATGTGTTGAACATGGTTTAGGCATCTAGCTTCTTATATGAAAATTACATAAGTGTGAATAGCCCACTTCCAGACAAGAGTGGTTATGCTTGTGATCATCTGCTTTGCTCATATGCAAAAACATGCTAAAAGTGGGTGTAGACAGCAGGAACTCATACAGCATGGTTGTGCCAGCAGGGGAGGGCAGGATTTCCTCCACCAGCAGGTTTCAAAGGCAGCATCAAACAACAGCAGAGGTGTGGAATGTACAACATGAAGATGCACCTGCATGGGAATTTGCCATGGAGGAGGTATGGGATGGAGATTATGTGGCATTTGAGAAAAAGACATACAGGGATGCAGGGATAGGAAGGGAGGGGGAGAGACAGAGAGAGAGAGAAATAGAGAGAGAGAGAGAATAACCCTTAAAATTAAATTTAAAGTGGGGAGAGTGTGAGTCCTGTCAAGTTGTACTAAGCTGCTGCTGAGGACAGGGCTGTCCCCAAGCTCAAACCATTGCACTCGCTGCCACTTACACTGCCATCAAAGTGCTTTTCCAACTGGCTGCATTCCACCTCCCAGTCTAGGAGTCACATATTGCTACCAAAAAATCAGACTGAAACTCATATGTAGTGTTAAAATCACGAGCATATCACAATCAGCCTGTGTTGGTTGTGGCCAGAATCCATAGGAAAAAAATTCACAGCAAAACGTCTTTGCAGTGCAGAGGGTGGGAGGTGAGATTTTGGAGACAATCTAAGTACATGCCTCAGCAGGGATGATTTTCCTGCACGGGCTCACGTGGGTGCATCATGTCTGATAGTCAAACAAGCTTGTTTGGAACAAGCTGAGCATCTGTGCACACCCCTGTTTTATCACAAAAGCTTTGGCTCCTGAATGCATAAACGATTTTAAAGTGGTACTTCTGGTCAGAAACAGAATATATTTAGAGACCAAGTTCATACTTAAATCACTGAGAATTAGATGACTGAATGCCTTTGAAAATCTGGTCATGTGGCTTTCAAGTCACTAAAATGCCTCTGTAAGTCTCAGCCAAAGGATGAATCTGATCTTGTCACCTATTGATAGAAACTCACAGGTACAGCTGGGAATGTATTTTCTTCACAATCTTTTTCAGGTACCTGAAAGGCTGGAGCCATTCAGTCTGTTAAACTCAGCTCCTGCCTTGACTAAATAAAGAGCTTGTATTTACAATGTCCCTTGAGAATGTAATTGTTATTGCTCTAAAATAATAGGATCCTGGGAAGCAACTGCTTCTAATACTGGACAATACTTTTACTCTTCAAAAACCAGCAGTTTATAATGTGGAATACTTTCTCCATCTCCAGTACCCAGTTTGAGGACACAATTTCCAAGAGGCAAATTCTGTAGTTCAGGCCCCATTCAGGTTTTTCTGCTTGGCTGCCCAAAGAAGCAACCATCCCAAACTGACCACACTTAAATATTAAAAGAAAGTATAATAAAATATTTTAGGACTAAGTGCAAGGGAGAGTGTTTCCAGCCCTCCCTAGCACCTCACTTCTTTTAGAACCTCACTTCTTCCCCACCATATTTGCTCGGGGTCTAGTACTGCTCTTCAGTGGCTACCTTATGCCTAATGTACCATGCCACTTTCACTTTTTCATGCTTAATTCAGAAAGGAAGAAATTTATGGACCAAAAGACCTCACACAAAAAATCACAGTGGGAGGGAGGGAGGGAGGAAAAAGAAGCAGTCTGGCGAAGGGATGGATCAGAAGCAATAAAAGTGCTTTTCCTTCTCCAGCAACTTGGGAACCTGTGATTCCTAATGTGGGAGGACTGAAACTTGCTATGTAGTCCTGAAGTTAATTTAAAATACCATCAACAAAATACTTTAAAAAGAATGAACATCTGCTAAATGAATAAACCATTAAAAATGCCTGAAGTATATTGTATAAGCAGACTTTAATGCAACTGCATGATAAGAAAATATTTGGAGTTGCTAAGTCTGTACATAACACAAATCAAAATGTTAGAATAAGAATTGTTTTGTCACCATCTTGTGGGACATTTGGGTAACATCTGGCTTGCTCCTGCTTTCACGTTGTGGGTTCAGTGTGTGCTGAAGAAAATAGTGAGAAAGTGACTGCTCTAATATTACACTGATGTAATATATGCACACCATACTGCAAAATTTCAGATCACTTCAAGTGCGCTTTAGGGCTCCTGCAGCTTTATTGTGCTGCTGAGCAAACTTTCCAATTTGTAGGTCAAATACTTCTCTCAAAGGGTGTAAGCAGATTCTTACAGAAGTTGGCACAATAAAGAGGGAAGAGAAAAGAGATTGCTAATGTAAACAGCTATGTCTTCTCAGAGAATATCTCTGCTTCAGCCATTTCATTTTAAATCGTTTCCTTAAGCCCTAACTTATTACTTCAAATTCAGAAACTGTGCCTAGTCTGAAGATGCTTAAGAAATATGCTCTCTCTCTCCCTTGGTCCGAGCTGTTGGTGTCTGATGCAAACATTTCTAAGTAAATGAGAACCAGATGTTTCCTAATCCTAATTTGTGAACTTCTGTCCCAGGTTTCTACGCTGAGGTAGTGCAAGAGAGCTGAGCAGCAATAAAGGGCTGTTTGGGTAAGTGAGCTGCTCCAGACACCCTTGAGTGTTGCAGCACTTTTCTTCTTGTGCTTGGCCACCAAAACACAAATCTCTCTCTTTCTAGGGCCACTGCACAGCACCCACGATAGCAAAATACACACCATACTGTGTGTTTCCAGCAGAGGAGCCAAGCCTGTGTGGGCTCTTCATGGCACCCCCTCGGTGCCAGCTCTGCCCTTGGAAACCACCTCACAGCCAGCCTCCTGCTGCTGTGATAGCCAAGGACATCGGATCTGAGAGGTCTGTGACAGAAAAATCTAGGGTCAGATTGTATTTCTCAGCTATTAATAAAGCTTCCCTTGAAATAAAAGCAGAGGATCTGGCGCTAGGTTGTGTTATTAAGAACCACGAAGTCCCCCTCTCCCACAATCTGCCAGAATTACAGACTTCTGCAACATCTTACAAATTTGAGATGTTTGAGATGCCAAGTGAGCATCCTCCTGCTTCAAAATGCACCCAGGGAAGTTTACTGTTCCCATTTAGCATTGCTGTTTGTGAGAAGAGGGAAGGCTGCTATTGACCCAGCATAACACCATGCATTGGAAATATATTAGCTACAGTTTAATCACTGCATTTACCCCACCTTTTGCAGCAAGTGTCTCTAGGAATGATGTTCTGTGGCCAAGGTGAAGTGTGTAAGCTGTCTGTGAGAGGAATAAGGAGAATCTTTGCTGTCAGCCTCAGGGCTGCTCCTGGGCCAGCAAATGAAACAGAGCTGGGACATGGGGTGACCTCTGTGTTACTGGCTCTGGCATTAAATTATTGACAGATTTCTCTGTGCTATATTTTGACCTTTACTGTTCTTTGGACACTGTGTGGATACATTTTGGAGCAGCATGTGCCAGAGGCTCCCTACAGCAAGCAGGGACCCTGCCTTGGAGTGGGGATTTATACCTGCAGACATACAGAGATGAGCTATGTTGTGCTGGGCTGTGCTACTATGTAATAGGGCAGATATGGCCATCCACGAAGGTAAGAGTTGAATTGATGCCTCCAAGACCTGTACAATATTTTTTGTTTGAATTAAGTCACATTTTCTTATTAAGAAGGATACCTTTGACTCTAATGCAGGTATGCAGAGAATTGGATGGGAAATCATCAGATCATTTCCCAGATTTTACCAGCCTGTTACCTTACATGTTTCATTGCTCAGTGTTTTACAGTCCCCCTGTCCCAAAGCCTCTGGCTATATAACATAAAACACGCCAAGTGCCAAGCCTTGGAGCTGCACACAGGACAGCTGGTCTCCTTGCAGCACCTGCAGGAAGAACCATGAGATTGACTCTGAGGAACCAGACACCACAGTGCCCCTCGGTGATGTGGAGGCATGAGCTCTATGCTGACTGCTAAATCCAGGCTGGAAGCAAGCAGCTCCCTGCCTCCCACCTCATGGCCAAGCCCTCATGATGACAAAGAATCAGCACATTATGACTGGAGAAAGGACAGGGTCAATGAGCTGAGTGAGGATTGCTTCCCAGATGAACAAGCAAGGATTTTATATCTGCAAGAGAGATTCTTGGACATACTCTGCATTTCAGCAAATGGAATCATCTTTTTTCTTGGAAGAAGATCTAGATTTAAGACTATCATCTGCTGGTTGAAGCTATATGGGCATGACAGCCTGTCTCCTACATGCCAAGAGGTCATTTGAATGTCCTCATATTTATTATTCTGATATCTTTAGCACATACTTGGCATAGCACTGATCTCATAATTTAGCTTTGGCTCATATGGTAAAGGCAGCATGAAGTAGCAGCACAGTATACAGTTAGATCTTTAAAGCAAATATGCCCTCAGATTTGCATGAAAATTCTGCTTTCAAAGCAAGTGATTCTTGTGTAGTTATGGGGAATTTAACTGGCAACCTTTCAAATAAGACAGAAGTTTCAAATAACAACTCCTGATGAAAAAAACCCAAAAAACACAAGAGTAAATGTGTTACACAATTTATCCTGTATTTCTATCAGCAACAGCACATTTTGAAAAATAACAATTTTGAAAAATAACCATGTTCTTTGCCCTGAATAAAATGCTAGAGGAAGGCATAGGCCAGGAACAAACAACCAAAAAACATGAAAACCTGAGGTCTCAAGCATGGGGAACTGGATCCTTGTACAAGATCTTTGCACCAGTGCAGAATTACATGGGCATTATTTGACTTCAGTGAGGGCTAGAAGTATGGCCTGCTCTGGTGACTTGTGGAATCAGACCCAGAAGTAATTTTTTATACTGAGGAGTGATCATGCCAATTCACATCCATTTTTTGTAGTGTACCACCTTACAAAGAAACCCAAACAACTTTGCCAGGTTAGTTGTCATGCTTGTGCTAGATTATGCCTTTTGATATGGAAAATGTCACTGGCTTGATCAAGAATGCAAATGTGGGGGTGGGTAAAAATATTTAAATGCTAAAATACCTGGTTGCTTGATGTGTGTTTCTAGGGCAATATCACTAAAATAAGAGACCTTACATTTTCATTGAGTAAAGCAGAAATAAAAAAAATATTAAGAATTTATGTCTCCAGAATATTTTTTTTGTTAGAAAAGTCAAGCACACTCAAGAGGTATGAAATAATGTTTGCAGTGTACAGAACAAAACAGAAAAAGTAGCTGAGCAGTGCAAAATTGCCTGTAGATACATCTTTTTAATTAAAATTTTATAGTTCTTACAGCTTATATATAATTTAATATGGCAGTGAAACCACAACACTGGTAACAATGGTGAGAGGGTTGCTTGGATAAGGGCTAGGTAAGCTTTTCAGGTAGCCAGAAGCACATTTCCTTATTAAAGTCCTCTCTCTCCCTCTGCTTTAGCAGAGTGTAAGTTACTGCTGGAAACAGTGCTCCACACTTCACTTCCTTTGCTGCTTGGGAAACACTCTGAACATTGAATTTCCTATGAGGCAATGCTGTCGACAGCTGGTCAGACAAACACATTGCAGCAGGCTGAGCTTTCTGCCCAAAGAGTATCTCCCTTTTTATGCCTGTCTATCTGCATTCTCCAGAGACCTGTCTCAAAATAATCTCTCAGTAAATATTTGGCAGCATGAAACCAAATATTCGCTTGTCCACAAAAGAAAAAGCAGCAATGACTCTCTAATCCTGCCATGGAAGAGAGGCTTCTAGAAGCAAAATAATGTCACTCTTCACTGTGCACATTCTGGTCCTGCTTTTATGTCCACACACAACTTGTGTGATTTCCCTTTCAGGCAGCAATTTATTTCTCTTCCCTTCTTTCTCAGAAGTTAGAAGTGGAAATTCAGTTAAGGAACTGGAGACACTTATTTTTCTGGCAAAGCTAGTAATAAACCCAAGACAGAAAAAAATAATTGAAGGGCAAAAGAATTCTTAGTTAAATGCCTTGTAAACCCTGATGAAAGGGACTGCTGGTGGCATCCTTCTTAGCCCTGTCTGATTTGCAGAGCTTCCAGGAATACAAACGCTTGCAGGGCTTCTGTTTTCTTTTCTGAGATGTAAAATACAAGCTTTTCTGAAAGATGTTTTAAATATGAGACACTGAAAAGAAACTTTCTGCTCTCTGATTTTACAAGCACAAATTTCAATTTGTGCTCTGTGCAACCACATTTTCAATTATTCCATCTTCCAAAAGCAAATAAAAAAACTCATAGATAATGATGAACTGACCATGAATGTCATCAATAAGCTAGAGACAGCTGAAGTGCAAAAAAACGATTCCATCCTACAAGGTGTAAATATATGCTGCTGCTATGAATCACTCTAGTCTTCTGCAAATAGAAAATTCATGAGCTCTCCTTGAATGTTTCTTGCTTCTGTAAACTAGGCTGCAAAATAAGCCCATACAGTTATTTCAAAAAAGCCTTTCAGTATTCATAAATGAGGGGTTTCACTTTCCGAAACAAAATAGTAATGATGAGCAAGACAGAAATAGCTTGTTTTATTTCAGCTCTTCAGAGAGAGGAATTCGCTGCCATTTACAGCCCAGATTCTCCATGTTGCATGCTTTGTTTAATTATGCAAATAAAATTTGAAAAACATATGTGGACAAGAAAGGTTTTGTTGCAGGAACAGAGATAAAATGCACACACAGATTAAAGAGGGAAACATTTGTTTATTGAAAAGGAAAAGGTTCTGGATGGCAGCACAGAGTGAGACATGAGACAGATGAATGCAGGCACAGCTGTTCATGTTTAAAGGCAGAATATAGACATAAATACAGTTAGATCTTTGCTCTGCTCTGCTGGTACAGTATTTTTATACAATCAACTCAAACGAATATCTATCATAACTGAACACAAGGAGAAATTTATCAGAAACAGAGCACGGATTGCTCCTTTAAAGCCAGGATAAACAAAGCCCAGAAAAGCCTCTCAAGCTATAGTGTTGCAAAATAAACTTAACTGTGCAAAAGCAAACAACCTTCTGTGGATGGCAATATTAAATGTCAGATCCAACTCCAAGTCAGATAGCTTGTAGTTCTGTTTGAACAAAATGCAGGTAGTTTACCCCTACTATCACAGTTCTGCTCTGTCTGAAGGAAAGCCAGTACTGTGAAACAAGAATGCACTTTAAAAGCAGTACTTTTTTTCCCTGTGATCTATAAAGCTTTTTTTCAAATCACATCAGAAAGAGAGAGTGCCCCCTCCTTCATGTTCTAATTAGATAACAATTATTGAGAGCATCCTGAAGAATCATAAATGCTCAGGAAATGATGGCCAAATTCTATAAGAGTGCAAAACAGGCCATAAAAGAGAGACCATACTTTCCCAGAGTTGTCCCTTTCCAGCCTTTAGAGGTCATTACTTCATATTGGTTCTGCCATGGTGACCTCCAGTCATACTTTACTTGCATCAAGATACCATGTAAATGTTCAAGGCATTTAAGTGCAGACTTTATTATTTCATGGTTCAATTTCTATAAAAGTAGAAATATGGAAGGCTATTGTATCATGAAAATGAATTCTTGAAAAATGCTTTGACAGACTTCTTTGGTGTGCAGTAGGAAATTGTTTCAATTTATAAATAAGACAACATGGATTAACTGCCAACATGGATTACTTTGAAATCTCAGCTGTGATGTTTATATATGATGTTCTTTTTAATGTTCCTTATTTAAATATTCACTTATCTTCCTTCAAAGTTATTTTTGTAAATAGTTTTCCTTTATATTTTTTGAGTTAAAGTTAAAATTATTACAGCGTATTTCTAACCCATTTAAAATTCAAGTTCAGTTTTGATGGCCACAGAACATCAATTTTCACATATTTATTTGTTTCTTTATGGAAACTATAAAAACAACCCCACATACTCCTTCCTAATCTTATTTAAAGATTTGCAAGATGTAGAAAAGCACTTGCAAGACAGTAGTATTCTATTAATATTTCCCAGGAATCTCATGTTTTACTGCAACAAAAATGCAAAGACACAAACCCCTGCTACATGTAACTTTCATTTCAAACAGCCAACAAAACACAGAAGTTATTCTGAACATATTCCAGGTTACAGAAGGGGAAGAACACCCCAACTTTTCTTCATATTGTCAATTATATCTTGCATATTACAGCCTTTCATTTAGATAAGAAAACACATGACTGTCCATCAAAAACACAGACACATTCATGTGCTGAAATCACTCGGTCACAACTCTGCCCACAAATGTAGGATTGACTGTACAACACAGGTGCTCCAGATCAAAGCCCTGGGCACACCCTGCTTCTCTGCAGAGGGAGAGGGCACAACACTCCAGGATGAATTCTGCTAGAACAGAGACCTCTCAGTGTACCCAGAGCCAAAGTTTCCATCTCCTCCCACATATCACCTTTGGGGAAATACGAGTAGAAGACATCTAGAATGAACTCACCACAAGAAGTCACAGACACTGTCACATGACACAGTAAGTGACATTTTGTTAGAGAAATGTGAGAAACAAGGTTTTTCACATCTAGTCTCTTTTTGGCACTTAATATTCAGATAAGCATTAAAAGTGTGTGTGCACACAGAGAGGCAAGTTAAATGCAGTTCTGTCACCTAATATATAATGCTGCCATTGCTGGGATTGGAGAGATCCTAGGAGCTATCTAACAAAGTGTTGTTACAATACTCTTTAGCTATTACCATTTGTTATTATTTTTTTTTTCTCTGTGGAATAGTGTTAGGGCAGTTAAGGATTTAATTTCCTAAGCCTGAACCCAAGCAGGAGAGCTGTGTGACAGTGACCAGCCATGGGCAGCTCAGCCCAGGAGCTGGAGCTCATGGCACTGCCATGGAGCATGCCACTCTGGCAAGCATCTCAGCTGCCCACTGGGGTGGAAATTCAGAGGAATTTCAATTAAAGGATATGGAAACATCGTACTGCAAGTACAACCCATGATCCTCTTTTGTTTACGTGGCCTCCTAACATGTCAGCATCATCAAGTCTCCAATTTCTGCAAGCTCGTCATCAGGCTTATGTTTTTCTTGAATTGCCCTCAGGGTAAAAAGTTAGAAAGTTGAAATTGAGATGACTGATTAAGCCCTTTTTCCTCAAAAAAAACCCAAAAAAACCCAAAAACCAACAAAACAAAACAAAACCAAAACCAAAACCAAACCAAAACAAAAGAAAAACAAACCAAAAGAAAAGCAAAAACAAAGTACATTCTTACACAGAGAAATCACAAAATGTCAGAACATAATGATTACTTTTTCCCTGCAGTAGGACTGAAATTCTAAATCAAGGGTATAACAAAGAAAATATGCAAAAATCTACAGTAAAATATAGTGCTGTTCTATGCAGAAGCTGCACCACATGATATGTTAGAAGCATAGAAAATACATTTTTGCTCAAATATATATTTTATTATCCAAGAAAAACATGATGTATTGAATACTGCATTAAAAGTCACTTTGTTTGGCAGTGGATTCTCTTTGTAGCCTGTAAATAAGCTGAAAAGAAAAAAGTTCTCTTGGGGATAGAGGCAAACTGCAGCTGCCCTTCTGCCAAAGCAGCAGGCAAGAGACCATGCTATAAAGGCTTGAATTAGAACAAAGACAAGAAAATTATTTCAGATTCCTACATTATTTCAGTTAACAATTTACAGGGCAACCCTTCAAAAAATATAGCCAAATGAGGGAGCATGATTGGAAAGAGCAAACTGACATGGAGTTCATCCCTCTGAAGCAGTGATTTGCTTCTATAGAAATTATTCCTGTAACTATAACCCCCAGTTATTCCTGTACAAGCCATTGTATACCACTGCAAAGAAGTATTAAGAATGTAATTATTCTGTGCATAAAGAAGCTGAAATGTTTTTGCTACATTTTGTACTTAGAGTACAATACCAACAAGAATCCAAACAAAAGTACCCTGGTACCATTCACACAAGCATATTTATTATATAAATATTTTATAAATTACAAGATTTTAATTGCAAATGTAAACACTTCTAGGAAAACAATGTTTTATAGTCTTATTAATGTTTACAACTATTATAAGGCACATAGTGCAAAAATACATTTCTGATGCAGAGATCACAAAATAATTACCTACATGTGTTATCTGAAAAGAAGCTGCATACACTTCTGTGGTACAGTATTGGTTTTAATTAATACATATTGCTAATTCATGGCTATCTCTTTGTGGGTAAAAATATGATATAGCTGCCACTTGATCTATCAATTGTACTGGCAAAATAAATATTTGGTTTACAGAATGCTTATGGTCAGGAAAAGCACAGGTAGTTATCTGGTGCATTGTAGTTATCTGGTACAATAGAATGCATTATTGTGCAGGTAGAAAATTTTATTCTGAATACCTGAGAGTTGGCACTAAAACACATTTTCTTTATATGCATATATTTCTACAGTTCTGGACTGTAAAGTAATACAAACCAACAAATCAAAGAGCTAGATAATTTCTTAAACCTTGTAACTCTTTAAATAACAGATGTTAGAACTGTATTTACAAACATTGAAAAATCAAACTTAGTCAAAGATGGACACCAAAACCACTGTGGGGCTTGATGCTGTCTCTGTCCAGATTTTTCACTAAGGTTATTGAAAATTATGCTGAATTGGACTTTGAAGGATGCACACTACAGCCTTTACTAATGTGCCATTGGCCAGGGTAAAGGACTAAGGTGGATAAGGAAATTGTTTAAGCAAATACATATTTGTGCAACTATACAGAAGATCCTACAGTAAACAGACTACACTGCTTTCACAGTATACTTGGATGAGAGGAAGGGATTTAAAATCAAGTTTTGAAGCAATTTGTTTCCTTATTTTCTTTTCCTGTACCCACAGCAAACCTAAGACCTGATGTTTAACATGTGCTACAGAGACTACAGAGGTTAAACCACACTTCTCAGTAGTACTGCTAGGATTTGAGCACCACAAAGAGTATAATGAAAGGAATGGGGAAAAATACTTTCACTGACAGAGAAACACACAGATCTATAAAACTATCTCAAGCATTTTGGCTATATACTTTTCTGCTGTAAATTATTGACAGATAATCCTTACAAGTTGGCACAAAATTGGAAATATTGAAACTACCTGTCTCTTTATATAACAGTAAAGCTTTCCTTTCTATATTTTAGCACAATCTACCAAAAAGATCAGTAGAGTACAAATTTTACTGAATACTGCATAAAGAATTATACTGGTAAGTTACAGGTAAATAATTACAATTATGGCAAAATTTAGAATGTTACCCATGAAAGTAATCCCAGTGTAATTTACTTATTAGTATATACTGTACTTTGAATAAATGTTTCTCCTTTAAAACCTGAAGGTTTCTGATTGTGATTTATGCACTTGCTAGTGCACAAACAGATAATACAACCTTGGGTAAATTCTGAAGAAAACAGGAATTCTTATTAGTGACGTTACAGTGATGAGCACTACAGACATGAAAAAATTAAAATAAACACATACAGAGCACCTACAATTTGAAATGGCAAATGTCCCTGCTTTGAGGCTCTTAATACATCAGAGTTCTCACTGTATTTGAAGTTGGAGACCAATAATTGTGTTAGGAACACATTTTCCACAAAATCCTCCACATCTTCCATATATTTTAGTACCATCCTGGGAATTAGACAAAGAGAAGAGTCAGTCAAGAAAAGCAATTGAAATCACAGCTGCACAAAAGGCTTTGTTTGCACACAACAGACCTTTTGACAAATCACATCTAGAAACACTAAATCAAGAGATAGAGCACTAGCAAAACAGGAATAGAGATCCTTTGTCACTACCACTCCAGGCCTTCTTACCATCCAGTGTTGTTTTAAACTGTGCACACTTACTGTTCTTGTTTAACTGTCTTTTGGTTTCCCAGCCTAATGAAGTCAGGAGTAAAAACAAAAGGGATTCTCCTTTAGTAGGATGATCTTGAACAAAATGTGGAGGGCTGGGTGTTGTGTTTGGTTTTTTTTAAAGCATCTTCAAAGGTTCTAATAAACCCAATTATTACAACAATAACCTCTTAAAATCAGTTAAGAGAAGGGTAGGCAGGGAGTGTTGATCTGAGTTAGATACTGGATAGTGTGATTAAATATTGCTGAAAAAGACCGAAACGGGTCAGAGACCTTGAATGTTATTTCTAATTCATAAAAATCACTGTAGCTTTCACTACAGTCAACACTCATACCTCTTGTCCAAGCCATAAGAGCAGGTAAAGAAAAACAGCATTGACTCACATGGGATTTGTGTATGTCAGCAGTTGCATAGTTGCCCTGAGCAATCCACCTCACTTTACTGGATAATCTCAGACCTGTACCAGCCAAGTTAATGCTGAACTGTCCCTAAAAAAAAAAACCACAAAAACCAAGAATAGGAAAAGAAATAAAAAAGGGAATACAGAGCTGATAAACAGAGTCCAAAGCACTAAAAGACTTTACATTGGCATATTTATACATATTGCTTAGGATATGCCTAAACATGATGTACACATAGATGTGTACAAAATATGGGCCAGTTATGCTGCATTACACCCTCTCTATGGATATTCACAACACAAAACCAAGTTATTCTGCAAGAAGCACCACCTGTGTATCAGCTGATCTGTAGCATCTGAGTATGATGACAAAACTAACATCAGATGACTGAAATTATTTTTGCCCTTCTACAAATGAAATTTTAATTTACAAAAAGTACAGACTTCCAAAAAGCAAGAATGAATCTGGTTTTCTTGAAATACTATTTTTTTTTAAAGTTTCTGAATTTTTTTGGAAATAACTTATCAAAACATACTGCTGTCTGTAAAGACAAATCACTGTTTGGACATCTAATTTTCAAATGTTTGCACACTGTCTAAGCATCATCATCTTTCCATGTTCTATTGCTTTTTCAGTATAACAAATAAAGACAACTGAACAAGAACATAAGTGGATGTTAAAATAAATAACTATATTTTTAAGTGGAATGTTTTGTAACACAAACCATTCATAACAGATATAGAAGCTATTGATTCTAAAACATTTGCCTACACAAATACAGATTCTGAAAACTAGCTTCAGTCAGCTCCTATGAGAATAGAAAATATATTAAAAGTAACAAATTGCACTATCTTGGTAAACAAACTGGGATACAGAAAATTATTAAATTGCATTCACAGAGAAGTGCAATATGCTACAAAAAAGCACTACCTCCACAAAGAGGCTAATGATTAGTTCAGGCAGCACTACAATCAGAAAACTGCACACCTCCACATTATTCTCTGAAAGCCTGGATTTCTGTATCCAGACCTAGTAATTTTTTATTGCAAATGGTAGTTTCTGTGTTTTATTGCTTAATAATGTCATACATACATAAATATATATAGCTTTTATTTTGATGATTCACATAAATTCTTTTGCAAAAATTCAGTTGTATGGCAGATTTATTTTGAGAGCACTTCTATATAAAGTTGCTGTGCTTATAGCACTCATGTAACTCGGGATGAGCTAATAAAAATTCCTATAGATAGGGTAGGTTGTTCAAGTATCCACAAAGTGGAAGACTTCCATTTAATGAAGGAGGAAATTCATACAAATGGTGTGCAATGATTTCCTCAATTAACAGTCCCAGAGTAATTTCTTTCAAAGTGATAGTGTTTTGAAAAAATAAATGAGAAATGCTATTATAATTAAAATGACAGCTCAAGAGCTGCCTGACATATCATGCAGCATATGCAAGGCCAGGAACAAATTTCAAGGACTGAAAGGAATGGAAGCCTTTTGACTGGATAAAAAGTGTTAGCTTCAGTCAGAACTTATAGATGGAAATGTGTCAGTGCCAAGCCATGTCAGCAGAATGACCTCCCAGCAGAAGCTACACATAGCAAACAGATTTATATCTTACTGCACCCAGAGGATTTGCAGGTTGGAGGCATCTGATACTGTAATGAACTTCAACTGTTATGTTGTCAGGGGTTTAAGTCTGCCAAACCTAGGCACTTCATTTGTACGTAAATTGCACATAAATTGTCTCTGTGTACACCCACATAGCTAGTTTTAAGTTAGGCAACCAGGAGAGATGGATTTACTTCCAAGCAAGTGTAAGCCTGTCAGTCTTAACTCCTTTATAATCAGGGAAAATAAATTTACTTCCAAAGGACAGTTGACCTCATCCTAAATTGTCTAATACAGTAAGATAAGCTGAAGTGTTTTCTAAGGAGTCCTGTTTCTGCCAATGGGCTCCAAAAGTTGACTAGTTCAGACTAGGGCTACATCTGCATCATCAAGAAGGACAATGCAGTGTAAGAAGATCTGTAAATTAAAAATTGGCCCAGAGAGCACAATGTCTGTTGACAGTGCACAAATCAGGGATTTATTTTGGACTAACTCTTCCCTAGTCCCATGGACTGAATACTCAATAGCATTAGAGAGAATTAAGATCCTTCCTCTGAAGCTCATTGTTGGCTTTAGTTTCATCCAGAAGGGATCCTGTTCATGTCTTTTAAAACTACTCTGATGTGAAACAACAAACAGCAAACTGGGACAACACAGAGATTAATCTAAAAAGCACCACCCAGTACAATTAGAACACTAATGTAGAAATAACAATGCACGTAGAAATTTTAAAGTAAACTGCTAAAACAGATTGATTTCCTCTGGTAGTCTTCAAAGACATGAAGCATCAGGAGAGAAACAGAGAAAAGATAAGAAAAATTATGCAGGATTATAGAAAAGTCACTAGAGAAGATGAGAAAGCTTGTGGGGAAACAAAGGATACATCACACCCAGAGGGAGGCAGAGCAATACATAAAACACACAGAAAGCTGGATACACATACATGGAGCCTACAGGGAAAGGGTGAAGTAAACAAATTGAGGGAGAAACTGTGAGAGGGGGATGCTGGAACAGGAGAGAAGCAAGTAAGGAAAAAATTGCCTATTACTGTTTTACACTGAACATCACAGAATAGGAGACTGGTTTAGAACCTATGGATCTAAACAAGCCACACATATTTTTTTCCCCTTATGTAAACATTTCAAGGGAGTAAGAAATCATAAATACCTGTGGACATCTGGCTGCGCTGTAGCAATCTCCAGCTGTAGCAAATGGTACTGCTCTGCCAAGTATAGTCTGAGCAAAAAGAAAATCTGTGGCTAGAAAACAGAAAATTACTCAACAAAAACTGCTGCATTGGATGTTCAGGCAGAAACAATGAAAAATGTGAATATGGGTGTTTTATTGTTTGCTTTGGGTGGGGGTTTTTGTTTGCTGTTAGTTTGGAAGGGAAGGTTGTGGGTTTTGATTTGAGAAACAATGGTTAGAATTTTGGTTATTGCACCACTAGTCCAACCTACAAGTCCAGATTTCTCTCTGAGATATGAGTGGGCTAGGAGGAAGATGGATGTGCACCTGGACACTGTGCCCAGTGAGCTGGTTGTGGGCCAATTTGCAGCTTCAAGCAGGGGCTTAAAGCACTGCAAGATTCCCTGTCCATTTAATTAGTGTCTGCCAAGCTCTGAGAAGGGACTAAGCAGAGCATAGAAACAAAGACTTCCACATGAAAAATAAGATGTGGACTAAAATAAAATTAAATAATGGGAACAAAACCATAGAAAATGAAGGTAATTCACATAAAGAATATGAATCTGTGAGATTCATGCCACTTGACCCCTTGGGACAAATTAACAACTTTTGTTTGCCCCAAGATGGCACAGCTGGATCTGTAAGTGGGTCAAAATAGTAATTTGGTAATTGTGACCATATACAATTTCAACAGAATCCTCAAATTGGCTAAAACTAACAAAATGCTTACTTTTAATTTGCATTGAAGTGACATCAAATCTTATTTTGCTAAAAATTGTGAAGCCAGCTGCAAGGTAATCATTTCGACAGGCACAATCTTGCCTTCTGCTTCCATTGAAAGGACATTCATACGGATTCTGCAACCTAAAGAATAGCAAATATTTAGTCTTCCTTTTGAGATTTTTCCTTAACATAATATCATGGGGAAAAATAAGTGTATTGCAGTACGCCACATAAAAAATATAAAACAACCTCTACTGAACAAGAGGCATAGCTTTTAATCTTGGCTCAACTGAAACACTAATGTGGATCAAAGCCATTTCTACCAAAGTCAAGACAGAAAAACATTATAATCATTTAGTACAACTAAAATAATTTCAGGCTGGAAGCACCCACATTTCTGTATGTGTGTTCACATGCTTGGATTTTTAAAACAGAAAATCAAGGAAAAAAATCCTACTCATATTTCTTAGAAAAAGTATTATTTTATTCTTTTATTTTGGAAGGAATAAGTGCACTACATAAAGTTACAAAACCACTTCTGTACCTGTATCCATATACTTCAGAAAAGTTTTCTGCTTGACCTTTTACCAATGTCAAATATTCTTTGGGATTCTCTAAGTGCATGCCTGAGCAATAAATCTGGGAGAGAAAATGCAACGCTTTAGCAAAATCTTTATTAGAAAAGTGTTATTTCATAAAAATATGTACTCATAAAAACTGATAAATATTAACAGTACCTTTATCATCCTTCCCTTAATGTTAAGTAGGTATTCACCATCCTTTCTAATCCCTTTTTTAATCTGCATATCTTTGCAGGTGGTAGGAATTTCACCTTCAAAATGAATGATTAAATCGTATTAATATTTCAGGAACAGAGTTTAGTTTCAGGATTTAATTTTGCATAATTGCACTCCAAATATATTTATAGCTTTAATATAAGTAACCCTGGGAAAACATTAACTGCATAAAATCACAGCTATCACTTACATTCTTTCTCACGGCAGATCCTTCTGGTGTCTGGTTTTAAATGTGGCAGGCACAAGTCACTAGATAAGCCATTTTCAGTCATGCATTCTACTGTTCTCTCCTTTATCCCCACTCCACAAGGTGCTGAGCACTAGACATGGATAGCCATTAAGAAATGAAGCAAAAATAGAAAGAAGAAAATAATTAACATCATTATGTCAGCAAGTTATTCTTGGCATTTATTCGTGTTAGACACAGCTATAAAAAATGAGCTAGCACATCTATACTCACTTTGGTCCACTTCCCCACTGTCCACGTAGCTGCTTGTGAGCATCCTTTGACATTACATTTGTAAATGTAGGGGGATGGCTCCACTGGGCATTCTCTGTACCCCACAGTCCGAAGGCCGTGGATGTGCCGGCTTTGAACAGAATGGATTCCAGCACAGTACGTGATCCTCTGCTGGTGACCAAGCCCACAGCTTTCTGAGCACTGAAATAAAATCCCAAGCACAGAATTATTCCCGTGAGGATTTCTGTGACATTTCTGCAGAGTTGCATTGCAGCTCAGATCCTTGCTCTGGCAAATGCCTGCCATTGGAGACGATGCCACCTTGGGCTGGAACCTCAATGCTGCAGTAGTTACACGTGCAAGGAGCCACAAAGCCCCGTGTGCCCTTTTCTCAGAGGTTCCAGAGTCATTCCCTCTCAGCTGTGACACATGCACAGCCATGCACACACAGGCAGTGCAGATGTGCAAGGGAATTAAAGCACTGATCAATCACTTCACTGAAATCAAGGAAAAGCTTTTGGGTTACTTCAGAGAGGTCAGCTTGCAAGAGAGTTTCCTGGGAACCAGCAAAGGAATTCTGTGGTAGGGGCACCTCTCTAGCTGGTGATCACAGGTCCTGGGGGGTTAAGGGAGGACTCATAACAGCCTCTACAATAAATTTGGCTGACATGGAAAGTCAGTGTGGAGGAAGTTTAGACAGCCATGTTCAAACGCAAATATACTTCTACATTTTACAGCAATATAACATTCTTAAACATAAAGATATATAAAAGATGTGTGAGCAGTACAATTAGTGTACCTGTGACAGTTCTCCTGTGAGCACAACATATTTAGAGGGAGATACCCCACAGATTTTGGATGATGCAGGCTTTGTGGCAGGATCACAGAAGCTTTCATCCACTTGGAGCTGGTTTTCATCCACACATTTAACTTTCCGATATATTTCCTTTCTTCTAGATGACCCTGAGCACTAAAAGTGAGAAAATCAATCACAGTTTAACTAGACTTTTACAGAATGAAGTTACCTACCGATTGCCACACACCAGTAAAAGCCAGAGAGTAATACCTTTTGACATCTGCTATCAAAGTCAGACTAAATTATTCACTAAATCAGTTTGTTACTTTCTTTTCAAAGTTCAGGTATTTCTAATCAGCTGAAAAAAAATTAGCATATAACAACAATGACACTGTAACTGTTGGGTGAGACAGAGGAGAAAATGAAAATGTCAAGCCAAGATGATAGGTTGAGGGTAAAAGCCCTCCCATATGAAAAGGAAACAGACAGAAAAGGATTTCAGTGAAATATGAAAGGAGTAAGTTGGTCCTGAAAACAAAACAAGGGAGAGGGAGAAAGAGAGGGAGAGGGAGAAAGAGAGGGAGATCCTGATTTTGACAGCTACATATGAGAACAGAACACTTGAAAGAAACATGTATTTGCCAGCTTCCCCTCAATATAGCTTAACAAAGGTCTGAACTGCATTAATATAATCTAAGTTTTGCAGATCATCAGCCAACGTTTTACATATTAACAGTTGTGTCTTCTATAGCACTGTCTCTGAGACATTAGAGTCTTCATATTCAAGGGAGGTTGCCCTAGAAAATTTAGCATGGCAGACAAGTGATATGGCACAAATACAAAAATGTTTTTTTTGTTTAATGTTAGAGAAAGGCTCTTCTGCACGCCATTTCAGGTATTATAGATTTTTTTTTCTCTTTTCTCCCCTCTTTATATTTTGCAAAAATAACAAAAGTTATTAAATTTTTAGCATATAGAAAATAGTAATTACACCTTTAGAAATTACAGATCTCTCCTGAAGGTATCTATAGATTTTCTTAAATATGAAAAAGCATATTTATTAAGAGAATGTGGAGTTTTATTTTCTTATCTTGCTTCCTCTTCAGTATGAGAATAATGAGATTTATTTTGCTTCTTATCTTTTCTTTAACAAGAAAAGATGCTTCAAGTTTTTAAGAGGCTTTAAATCTTCCACACAGAACTTCTCATAAACACTGTTGTCCAAAGATTTTACCTCCAAGGTGTTTACTTCCACATGACATTTCTTTTGCATTTCTGTTCTTAAAAAGCTGCTTTTTAAAAAGATATTTCATATTAAGGATTTATGAAACCTCTTATGCACCAAACAGAGATGTAGAGACAGTCCTATCAGTAAGTACCTGCTCAGAACTCCACCAGAGCTTTTATCTACAACAACAGACAAGCAAATCCTGTCGAGATTATAAAAATAGAGTATAAATAAAGTCTTTGACATTTTTTGTCACTTTTTAAATTTTGCAAGCTTGACCTTCAAAATTTCCAGCTGAGCCCCCACTCCACAGGACACAGAGCACTGAAACTGCTCAACATTAGTTGCACCACTGCGAAACGAGACAGTCCCCACAAGGGAGCACAGCTGCCATTAGAACTTTCTCAGGGTGTTATTTAAAATATACTTCACAGCCCTTGTGGTACATGTACAATGCCTGAAGAAATTTAAGTTGAAAATGCAAAACTGCAATTAAAATGTTTTGGAAATACAGAAAATAAGTGCATCTTTGGTACCTAGCTCTCTGCCAACCTTAGGCATATGCAAAGCAAAAGTTTACAAATTTGAAAGATCAACAGTTGAAGGTCTGATTGTCTTTATTAGAGACTGACAGTCTTGCCTGTTGTATTAAAATGCAAGCACTACAATATAAGAGGAAAAAACCCTCAGTATTTCAGGTAACAAAATCTTGCAAAAAGTGTAATATTCTGAGAATACTATCTTTTGCAGGTAGTACTAAGAATTTTGAACCCTGAAGAGCTTAAATGCCAAATGCCTCTTCTCCTTCTCATTGGCCAAAGGAATTTCACTACACCTCTAACAGGCTGAGATAAACAGCCCCCTTTTACCCCAGGCAGAAGCACAATTATGTCCCAAAGCCTTCCTAAAGGCCCAACATCAATTATAAAGCTCATATTGTTCTATTAAACATGGCCATAATATGGAGAGTGGTACTGTGTTTTTACCAATGTGAGGGAATTGTGTGCTGAAAGAGTGAGTGAAATGCAAAATACTGCAATGTGCTCAGTTACACGCAATTTTACAACAAGCTGAGAGTTGTTTTATAAAATCAAACCAGGGAAAAGTCCAGAATTTGTGTCCACAAGACCATTTTCTTGTCCTTTTCCCACAAACCTGGCACCATTTCACTATTTAGACTAAGATGGCAAATAGTGATACTCCTAATTTCATTACAGAAGGTAAGAAGTAAATTTTAAAAATTTATTGGTAATTTACAAAGTAAGATGAGGAAAGTCCTAAGCAGCTATTCAGTGCAACATTCAGATTAGCAAATAATTTCTGTTTTCACAGACATTTATTTTGCATTGCTCTTTAAAGAAAGAAAAAATAAATTAAGTACTTGGTAATTTGTAAATTTCATTGTGATGCGTGTACTGACAATTATTCCCACTGAAGCAGTGTGTCATCAATATGATCATCTTGTATTTTCATGGAGAACATAATTACAGAGCTTTTGCATACCTCTTTCCATCTGCTGGCCTTCCAAGAAGGACATCTTCCAGCTCTACATACTTTGTATGTTCGTGGCTTTTTCAAATGTTTGCAGTTGTCTTCTCCTATTTTTGCTTGGAAGCTGTTAATACAATGCACATCACGAAACTTCAAACCTTTTCCACAGGAAACAGAACACTGAAATGAAAAGTATTATTTCACTACTTTGCTAAAAATCTCAGAGCAATAAGAATACCAGAAAAAGTTGTGGCTTCAGCCAAAATGGACTTGGCCATTATAGGAGTTTCTGTATTATGACAACATCTGCTGTACATGTTTGAAATTTCTCTGTAAGCTCTCTCATACTGAGCGTTACAGATGAGGTGCCAAATATCTCTCACATCTTGTTCATTCATTGATGCCATCATTGAGAAATACCTGTGCTCAGCTGTCCATACCCATGCAGGAGACAGCTTGATACTGTGATCTCTCAAGAACACACAGCTCTAGCAGCTGCCTGTTTCCAGCACATGTACCCCTGTTTTCATGTGGGCATGATGCTTACCACAAGCACCAAATAGAGGAAAATGTAATATCATGGCTGTGTGTGTTTCTAGCTACACAGTCACGTTTGCTTGGCAACTTCCCTCCGTGAGCTTTGGGTATCTTATGGCACATGGCAAAGAGACAAGAGAAGAGGTATGACATAACACCACCAGTAAAAGTGCAGTCCTTGGAGGAGGGGGCTTGCCCCACCACCCCAGGATCCCATTTTCTCCAGAAAGAAATGGGATACAATACACACAGCTGGTTCCAGGGCCTGCCTTCCTTCTTCAATGCCAAACTGACAGGGCTGCAGGTTTGTTCTGTGAAACCCACCCTGGCAGCGTGCCCCGGCCGAGACTGCAGTGTGCCTGATGGATCAGGCTCTTGTGGAGAAACAGCCATTCCTCTGCTAAATTGCTGTCGGATTTCAGTCAGGTTTGATCTTAATTCATCACACCAGGGCCTTCCTATACACCTAGGGCTATGGGATCTAGGGAGCTTTCAGTCAAACAAGGACGTCAAACATGTGAACTTCTTCCACATTACGTGGCTACTCAGCTGATTTCTCCTGAACCATGAACAGTGTGAATATAATTACTTTAGTATTTTCTTCTTAATATTGTCATTAATACCATTTTACATCATCCTATTAAAAAGTTTAGATCAATGGAGACAACTTTTTTCTGTCTGGAAAGAGAACATGCTTAATTTGTTCTAGGATTTCATCCATGCTTTATTTTACACTTGAAAAAGCACTTCCTATGGGAAGATATATAATTCAAGTAGAAAAATAATAGTCCAATAAAAATTGAATTTTTTAAGTGGATATGAAAAGAAATTTAAATACTGACTTTCCTCAAAAGCAATGAAGACATTTCTTTTCCCTTTATGTTACATCAGCACCATCTACATCATTAACATTACATGCTAACTTAACAAAGCATTTTTGAGTACATATGTCTTCTATTTTCAGGAAATTAAATTCAGGTCATCTAGCTTTCAGTACAAAACCTGGTAAATATTTGCCTGAGAAAAACAGCTGGATGAAAGTTTTTAAAATAGAGAACAAGCAGCTGTAATAAATTAATCTGCTAGGTAAGAAACATTTTTGTTTGTTAGTTAAACAAAATCTCAGCTTACTCAGTTGTCCTCAATATCACATGGATTTCTATGTCTTTAAACAATTATATCTATAATTTTAAAGGGTTAATTGAAACTGCCACTGTGTTTAAAATTAAAACATTGCAGAATGAAGCAATGCATTTATCACAGAATACATAGGGTGGCATATTTCTCCTATGCAATTATATTTACAAAAAAGAAAAGGGCACTGATTTGACCACAGTTTGCCTTTTATGTCTAATCTAAAATCTCCATAAAAAGAACACTTGTTTCTAAATAAAATTATTTTGTTCTCAGCAAAACCTTTGAATGTATCTTTGAAAAAATAATGTTCTGGTAGTTTTACAATTTTCTTTTTATTAATTTGTAAAATACTTTAATATAGGAAAATAAGAAAAAATACCAGAAATTTTAATATATGAGTAACATAGGTCAGAAAAGCTCAATTCACATCATTATGAAAATCTTACAGAAAACTTAGCTCTGAATTCAGAGGATTTATTTATCAAAGCAGGCATGATAACTTGTATGCATAAAAACTGAAATACTGTTACTATCTGATAATTGACTCTCCCTTTCCTTAAAGCTTTTTTTTTCCCCTAGGAATTTCAGACATAAACTATACATGTAAAGGACCCCTAAACTCTTAAAGGTTCTTCCCTTTAATTCTTTAGTAGGAAGTGAAGTGCAGCACAGAGTTACTTGATCTCCTCCTATGATGTGTTAGAAAAATACTACATGTCCCTCGTTCCTCAGTGACCTCCTCTGCAGAATAAAGCAGGCTCCAGAGAGCTCCAGGAGAGGCCTCGTGGGGACAGCACTGCAGGCTGAGAGCTGCAACCAAAGAAACTCTCTAAGAGGTCTCCACTTCAGGAGGTGAGGAATACCGCAGAGAATAAACTCACAGCACAGCATAGTCTCACTCTCTAATTTTTTGTTGCCTCCAAACAACTAAGACAACACTTTTCTGCAGATATACATCTTTGTTTATACACCTTGTGCAGACATCTTACATTCAACAAAAGTTTTATTTATTGTACAGGGCTCATGGCTGCCAACATCAATAGATTATGCAAAGAGATGTCTTATCCTGCATCTCAGCCTTAAAAAGATCTTCCCATATCTCTACTCACTAGATAATTACATGTTTACTTCTACACAGGTGAGAACTTGATCTGAATTTTTTGTGTGGTTGGCCTGGTTTTTTTCTCTTTGTTGGTTCAAATTCAACTGAGTTATATCTCTGTTAAATTTAAATGCCCTTATTTAATCTTTATAATCTGTGCTATTACTTCTAAAGAAAAAAATGAAAGATTTGTGTGTTAATTTATTTGAACCTATAATTAGTAGCTCCAGAGCAATGCCTGCTTCTCTTTTATAAAGATGTTCTACTTTTGTTATTAGAATAAAATTATACAGGAATTAAGACAGGGAGTTCAGAAAGAAAAAATACCAGCTTAGATGTTAAAAATAACAGAGGCTTTATGAACAGTGATTTCAAATATTTCACTCAAATATTGTTTAGCTTTGATGACTAAAAGTAGCTGAAACCTAGGTATCTTAATGTAAAAATGCAGAAACACAGATGAAAGACACCTGAAATATAAAGGCAAAACAATTCCTTTCAATTATTTTAAGAATGTTCATATTTTTAAACATAAAAATTATTATAGGGAATATAGTTTATCTTTTCAGTAATGTAACGTATAAGTCATCTGATTTTTTTTCTTTGCTGTAAAAGACATTGAGTTACAAAATATTGCCAACTTGTACCATGTAAATATTCACATTTAAATAACTTTTTTCAGGGAGATTTTCACTCCATATTAATTTAATGTTATGTTTAAAACTCAAAAAGACATGTTCAACATGTTGGTACTGTATCAAAAAACATTAAATGCATTAAATCCCTAAAAGCATACAGAGACAGCATTTCTGCATATAAATTTGCTCTCTTTTTTCCATATTCACCAAGATCTGATTTGCAGTTTACATGTATCCAAACCTGATGTTGAACAGACCTTACACTAAAAAAAAGGACCATCACTCTCCAACAAAGTGATTCACTATTGCATCACTTGTATCCTCTTATAGGTTTCAACTAATGAGCTTTTCAACAGGGGATTTTTTATGGTTTTGTTTGATTGTTCGTTTGTTTTTGTTGTTTTTTGTTTTGATTGGTTTTTTAGACTTAATTCATGAAAGAACGCTGATGTTTAATTCATTATATTAATGTAGTTTTGCTCTGAAGGAATGAAAATCTTGATGCTTTTAAAAGCTAGAAAACCCTACAGATATTAAGCATCTGTAAACTTCTGCTTAAATATAACTGCCAAAATTTAAAATCAAATAAAGCATTAAACTAAAATGTGTCTCTAAGCAGCTTTGCTACAACCAAGTGCTTGGGGTACTGCATCTTCTGGAATTTCATGGAGCTGCTCCTGCCCACTTCAGAGTGGTTCCACTGTGCTATCTGTTGCAGTGACCATCTCCCACCAATTACAGTGTGAGGAACAGAAACCTAAATCTCTCTAAGGACCAGATCCTTCACAATTTCACTGGGACAATAAAATAAAATTTAGGCAACAGATTTGAGGACTGTTATTCTTATTACAAACATATCAGTTACAGAAGCATCTAGATTACCCTGAGCCACAGCCAAAGGACCCTAAGAAAATTCTCTTACATAGTGCCAACAGTCTAATTCTACATGCATACACAATCTCTTTAGCAGACTGGCTGGCTCAGCACTTTACAAACCCATAAGGACAATTAACATCCTGAAAACAGATTTTCCTCTATTTCTACTAACAAGTTAAAGAAAGAAATTGCTCTAAGTGTACACTGAGTGCACAGGTGAGTGAAGCACATTGCAAAACACAGTGATAGGTGATATTTAGTGCAACTGAAGAAAAAGATATGCTCCAATTTTACTTTTTTAACACATGAAAAAGCTAATTCACTTGCCATGGATGTAGAAGATCCAGGATCATCAATGGAAAGTTCAAGAGGGTTTATTATTCTGTATGTACAGCGTTCTCCTGAAATTTGGCATATTCTGGATTCATGCATTAGATAACACATTAAAAAAAGTTCTTAGAAGGATTGCCTCCTCCCAAAGTGCTTTGGCATCATAAGCAGGCAAGTTCAGCTGTGTTCTTTTACTGCATAGTGACCCACCTTCAGCCAAAGAAGACTATTCCAGCCCATGGGAGATTTTCATGGGAGATTCCTGACAAGTAGGTGAGTGTTGCTTGTCCTCCATTACAGAGAACAAATATCAAAGACAGAACATCAAATCACTCAAATGCTGAATAAAAACGTTTCACCAATATCAGTAGGGGAATGGCTTTACATTTCTATAAGGACAAAGCATAGACCCTGCTCAGTTCCTTGAATGGAAATACAGATTCCATAGAAGATCTGAGGGGGATTCTGAAGTGCCTAAAGGCATCTAAATTCAGCTTTCAGGGAGATGTCTTGCATTGACCTCTATCCCCACCAGCAAGTGTTTTCTTTAGAAAGCTGCATACAGAACACTGACATAAGGCTCCTGCCTGCCTGGCTTTCCTTCAGCTCTGTGATGTCAGTAAGAAGTCAAATTCTCACTGGTGCAGGAGCAAAGCATTGTTCTGTGCTCAGGAAGCTACTCCTTTCCTCTTAGTGCATTGAGCCCACAGAGCATTCCTTACAAGGCTCAACTTCACCCTCCATGAGCCTGTGCTCCTTCTGGAAGCTCCTAACGTGTTATTACATGCTCTCCATGGAATATGGTCCTCTCCCTGCCTTATATGGTCTTCCCAAGACTTAACTCTCCTGACCTGGGAAAGCACAACTGCAGTAATTCTGGATGCTTGAACACCCTCCACTCAAACTTGAACATGGTCCATGAGCATGGTCCTCATGGCTCAGTTGGTCTATAATGTGGTTTCATTTCTATGACATTCCACACAATTGGAGGTTTATGGAGAGTGAGCACAATTTTCTATGTATTTTCTGCAGACTAACCATGTAGGAAGAAAAAATTCTTAAGAACGTTAAATCTCAGAAGACATATGAACATTTCCTCAAAAAAAAATGCAAACTGAAAAAACCCCATCCTGTAACCATTTTACACAGAAATTCTAGCACTTGTCTCAACATTGGATTAAGTAATATTTCCCATATGTCTTGCTCTTTAAAAAACATAAATCTGCAGTAAAAAGCTGGATTTCATTACTATTGTTCAAAGTCATTCCATAACACTGGTAACTAGGATTCATCTGTTTGTGTTTTCTTCACAGCAATAAAGTTCTGTAGGGATCATCCTGACAAAACCCATGCTTTCTGTGGCACAGATGGACTCTCAGACAGGCATGCCATCATCAATTCCTACCAAACTGGGGCTCTTTCTGCAGCAGACATGCAACTTCACTAAAAGCTTTTTGATTCTTTTGCTGTTATTATTTCATTGAAAAGTTGAAGACCTTGTATTATTTGGTGGATTCTGTACCAAATTTGCTTAATATTTTCTTTAAAGGAAGTGCTTTGTGTAGTTTAGCTGGTAGCCTACTGGGCTTCTGGATAGTGAAAAGCAGACCAGTAAATGAAAAGCATGCAATAGCTTCTTTTCTGTATTCATTGCTAGATATACAGAGACTTAAAATAAGAGTGACTAGAAAATGATAATTTTCTTCACAGTAGCTAGTGCAAGCTTTTGGATTTGTGAGCAAAACAGTGTTGAAAATACATGGATATTTTAGTTATTGCTGAACACACAGCATCAAGGCTAGCGAGGAGGCTGGAGGTGCAAAAGATTTGAGGGGACACAGTCCAAACCAAGTAATGTTGTGGTCAGCAATAAAAGCTGTGGGGAAGAAAGAGGAAGGAGAGGCATGTGGAGTGATGGCAATTGTGTTCCCAAAAAACAATCACACATGATGTACCCCTACTTTTCTGGGGATGGCTAAAAACCTGTCCACCCATGGGAAGTGGTGAATGAATCCACTTTTGCTTTGCCTGTTGGTGCAGCTTTTGCTTTACCTATAAGAATTACTTTTCTTAACCCATGAGTTTTTCTACTTTTTATCCTTCCAATTCTCTCCCCCATCCCACCAAGGGGGAAGGAGGGAGTGGTTGTGTGGTGTTCAATGCCTACAGGGGCTAAGTCACAACAGCAGCACTGAAAAAGGATAAAACATATTACAAATATTAAAAGGTATTTTCTTCCTTTTTCTGTCTTTTTCTGGTCAGGAACTTCTGTGACTGGTCAGGAAGTTCAGTTTAAAACAGGATTAAACATGGTAGTTGCTTGTGTTGTCTGGCAAACTGCATTTTGGTGATATCTAATTGGCCCAAAAGCTTGTTTGGACTCTTAATAGTCTAGGAGTGGGACTGCATAAGACATTAATAAAACAATACTTTGAGCACTGATTAGTTGAAAATTACTTTCAACTTTTCATTTGCTGTATTAGAACTAGATCTTCTTGTGTCTGCTTCCAATGCTTGCTGCAACTCCCTAGGGATTTTTGTGATGCTTGAGCAGAATATACATTTTTCAGACAAAAGCATTCAAAGTGTTTCTCATTCCTTTAAGTATCTTGACAACTGTTAAGAAGCTGTAATTAGATCCTGGTGAATTCCTTTATTCAGTCAGTAATTCTTCACTACAACAAGTACAAACACTTAATGCATGCAGAAAGGACCAAGGATCAAACCTTCCATTGCTCCTGAGAAAGAGTGGCTTGAACTCCAAGAAGCACATGTATGATTTACCATTACATCTAAGTTATACCTATGTAAACTATAGAAGTTACACTGAAGATATTTCTAAGTTTTCTCTTTGAGTACAACTTGATTTCAAAAGTTCAGTGTTACATCACATTCCTCTGCTGTCTTGAACGTCTTGAAGATGTCTTGATTTGATTAAGTCCTCCTTCTCCAGTCTGTAAATCTGCTTTGCCACTTATTCTGACTGTGCTATTGCAGCTATAGAAATGGAAGGGAGGACTTACAGACATCATCCAATCCATGATGCTGCTCAGTTTGAATCAGCTATACACAGACCATTCCTGACAGCAGTTTGTCAGTCTTGTCTTCAATGACAGGCATGCTACACCCTCGCTTGCATGAGGTTCATCTTTTGCTCTTTCCCAGGCTTTAGGCAGAGACAGGTCAAAAATGTGGATATTCTTCTGTTCAAGCTCTACAGTGAAACTTCACAGAACAAGTTGCCAGTTCTGTGCTAGGAAAAAGGCATATTTTTTACCTTACTCTCATCTAAAAAATACAGATTTGGATTATCTGTCCAAGACTGAATCCTCAGTGTACTTGTTAGAGCAGCCTGATAGTCCTTTCTGAATCCTTGATACACCTGGACTATGGTTCCACAATTGCCATGCCTCACCTTAATTTTTAAGAAAAATTTTTAGAGACTCTGAAATTCATTTTTAACCAGCCTTATCCATCCAATATAAGCAATATATTGCTGTGAGCTGTCAGGATACTTTTACAAGGAAACATGTAGGCAAGCTTAAGAATCCCACAGCCACTTAATTCAAATATATGAAGAAAGCCATCCTCTTTCCTCTGTGACTGGAGTTATTTATAACTAGCTTCTGCAGATTGCAATCATCTCTTTCTAGTTAATGTTGGCCTAAACTTCATCCAGAAAGTATAACTGAATATTATTTTTCCATCATAATTGCAGTACTTATGAAAATACCTTTTCTGTATTCAAATAGCTTTCAAGTAAGAGTACTGCTCTGAGTTAAGTTTATTTATAGTGTTACACCAAAAGTATATATTTGAAGACCACTGTTCAGTACACCTCCCCAGTGATTTCACCTCAATTACTTGTAATTAATTAAAAAACTCACAAGTGTGGTGTAGTATATAGGATTCTTGTAATGAAAAGTACTGTTGAAGGTCAGTTCTCATTATTTTTTACAAGGCAAATTTTTAAGTTTACTTTTCAGAAGCCATTCTCTTCAGCTCAGCAGCTCAGGAAGGACAGGCCCTGTGCAGAAGAAGTGCCATTACCTACTGCCCTGAGTGGGATGGACCAGAGGACAATCTGCTCCAAGTATTGTCATCTAATATTGGAATTTTTAAACTCAAAAACAAAAGAAGGCAGTGATCCTCTTTTTAGTCAGCCCAAGAGGGACTTTTAATTTTTTTTTTCTTCTTTTCAGTCTAGTTACATATTCTGGCTGTGCAACAAGCTGAGAAGCAGGCACACACCAAATTTCTACCATCCACATTGATTTCCAGGGCTTCCAGGTGTGTACTGGGAATGTAACACCAGTGCTCCACACAGTCCCAGTGCATGTGCAGGAGCCTCTGGAGTGCACAACCTAACAGCTGTTTGCAAGTGGCAGCTGAGCACAGAGCCTGCTGTGGCTCTCTGAGCACATCTAACCTGGCCACTGTCCCCAGCCATACCTCTACTGCCAGGACTGAGCACTTTGTGCTCCATAAAAAAACTGCTTCTCTTGGACTCCTTTTTAGACAATTTTGTTTCAATTTCCATCTTAAGGGTAACAAAAAACTCCTGAGTAATCATTTTCCATAAAATAAACGTAGATATACTTCAGCATGCTGAAGTATATCTATTTAACAGATGGACATAAATGAGGAGCCACATACATCTACATACAAACACAGAAAAAGCAGGAATGATGGAGGAATGAAGAGCGATTAAACACAGATTTTAGGACTGATGTGGATAAGAGGAAGGAAAAACTGCTATGAAAGGATATATCTGGCATCTGTTAGGAATGTGCTATTCCTCTTAAATATAAAGACGTTCAGATTAATAAAAAGTCAGAATCATCAGCACATACACTGAAGGTAACAGGATTTAATGTCTGAAGAAGCCACACTCTGCTGATGATGCTGAGAAACTTTAGATGATATTTTTTTTAAGTTGACACCACATGGTCTGAATTCTTGTGTCCAGTGCAGCTGGCAGTATCCTTAATGCCAGAAAATGGCAATCTGCCTGGATGTCAGATGAACAGCCATACTCTTTTCAGCTGTTGGAAAAAATCAAAACCAGAACCCTTGAGATTCCACTTAAAGATCATCTACAGAATGTCTTTTATTCATTCCAGTCAGATTTGTGAGTAAGTCTTAATTTGGCCAACCTTTCTGACATCACAAATACTATCCATTTCTCCAAGTTCAGAACAAATAAAACAGATGACAGGTCCTTCTTTGAAAGCCCTATCATGTCTTTCCCCCTCAGGATGAACACCACTATTCTGCTCATCACTGCCTAAAAGCCTGACATCCTTCTTGATGCCAAAACCAGACCATGCTCGTGGGCAGACCCCCCCAGGAGTTACTATGTTCAGCTCCCCACCTACTGTGATGCTCAGACAGGCTTCACTGTGCCATGCATTCCTACACTGTCTACATGTATCTCAGAAATTTATGAGACTGAGCTTTTCCAGTCAGCAACCTTCTCTTTGTTGTACCTACACGACTCACATAACATAATTAGACTTTCAAACAAGTTTTACCTGTTACAATAACACAAGAACAACAGATTATGAAGATGTTAATGTGGGTGGAAATTTAAAAATAATAATCCTATTTTCATGAGTTCTCTTTTAACAGTGGTGACATATCATACTCTATCTCATTTAACTCTTCCTTTATATATTCTATTTCATCTCTCAATTACAGTAAAAATTGTATTGTCTAGTTATTCTCCCCACCTTAGGTGCTCCTGATTTGAATTCTCTTTGTCAGGTTACCACCTGAAAAATCAGGAAACCATGAGGTTTCTGCCTCCTTTCAAGAGCCACTTGGCAGGCTCAGCTACCTCATGTGCAGTCAAATTTGTCAATCAAGATTCTGCAAGTATCTCTGCTAGGAGCTTCACCATCAGCCCTCATTCAAGCAACATTGAGACTGTCATTCATTGCAGTATATATTAAAACAATGAAAAGCACGATCAGCTTATTAATTGCAGGGAGTGAGAGAACAGATAAACTACTGTGTTCAGCCAGCATTCCTGCAGCAACTTATCTGATATGTGTACCTTTAATAATCTTCAGTTGAATTATAGATACAAAAGACAGATGGCTGAGACAAATTACAATTAAAAATACAGGAACATTAATAAAATAGAAAGCAAAACCAAAAAACCAACATCCCCAACAAAAAATTCTGCCTTGCCTTTCCTTCTGAATTCAGTGGCAATCGGGAACAGAGCTAGACTCTCATTAGGTCTTTTTGAAAATCTAATATACTAATATAAATTTGTGTCAAATTTACAAAATTGCAGTCCAGCTCTGTGCCTTTGAAACCTTCTGCAAGAGCTTCATATGGGCACTTTCACCACTACAACATTGCAGACCAAATTGCTGACTTTCCAGACTTGTGCAAGAGTCATCTTTCTGCACCCCACAGTCAGGTAGCACCATTAACACTTCTAAACAACGACAAGAAAGCAGCAGCACTGGAGACAGTGAGTAAAGTGCGAGCATCAAGAAAGAAGGGTGGCAGAAATGGAGACAGAAGACCTTTAGGAAACCCACCAGGACAAAATGAAATGCAGGGGTTTCTCTCTTTCAAATAAATGGATAAATTTCCCGGCATGTTTTTCAAATAGAGAACAACAGATGTATCTGTGTCCATCCAGTAGCTGTGTTCAAAAACGTCCATGAAAACCAAACAGAAACCCGAAATTAATCCATTTATTGCTTCCAAAAACTGGACACAGTTTAACAGACCCTATCACAGCCTCCTGTGAAGCTAGGGAAAACTGAACAAATGCACAGGATTGACATAAACTGCATTCTCACTGAAAAGCAACTTTGGCCCCCTGAGGAGGACATTTTGTTCACAGGTCTTCACAATAAAACACATTTTTAATCTGATGGGAGGATCTCTGTTATGAAAGTTACATTTCTACAAAAGGGTTATGTTAAAAAGCAGTTAACAAACCTTTTATTGTAATATTTTTAACTATTTAAAACTTCATATTATTATCTTAAGGAATAGATTCTTTTCAATTAACCAGTTGCAAAGGTAAGTAGACATAAGACAGTTTTACAGTAGTAGACTAATTAGTTTCAGCTGAGTTTGTAAAAATCTAAATATGAGCAAAAGGAATGCTGGATCCCAGCAAGTGCAAGCTCTGATTTATCACTTTTAGTCATGTTAGCAACAGTAAAACAATAGCTCAGAAATTAAAGGAATGACAAATACATGAGCTCCGTGTGCCTTTCTGCTCTATAAAAAATATTACTTCATATCAGGTAAATTTTTTCATTTGATTAAAATCTAAGATTTTGTATTTGAACTTTAAAAAACTGGAAATACAAAGCAATATATGCTGGCACAATACAGTATTTCAGAAATTTTTTGCACTTCTCAGAAGCATAGAAAATATAACTTTTTTATGGCACTTGACTAAATATAACTTAGAGAATTAGCACACCCCCAATTTATATTAAGGATTATTTTACCATGACAATATGAGTATATTTTTGGATGATAAATGCAACATTTTACCTACCTTCATATGTTGAAATCCAGTTTCCCTTCAACCTAAACCACTTTTCTGTATATTTTCAATTTACTAGCATTCCAACATTACATTTCCTGTACATAAACATCAGCAGGCATGGAAGCTTCTGAGGGATTGATTCAGCAGGAAATCTAAGTGTTTAATCCTGCTGTCACTGAAGTGAAAGGGCCATAAAACAGATGTATGCTAGAACATACACATCAATGGGAAGGCTGTCTAGGGGACTCACCAGTATCCCACAATTACTGGTTTACAAAGAAAGGACTAGGAACACCTGCAATACAGAACTACAGAACATATTGTTCATTTCCTTACCCATTCCAGATAATAAAATGTATTGATCCTCACAAATGCTTGGAAATGCTAATATTTTAATATCTAATTAATAACTTTTAAATCTAAGTTCCAAAATCACTTTGAACCAACATTTATGAGTTCTGACTGGGGTTTTTGAAGCTGCCACATACACACAGGCAGCTCAGAATGATTTTCACAAGGATCTGACTACCTAAAACCCTCCAGCTTTTCTCAAAGTTCTAATAAATACACCAGTAGCTTCATATTCCTTTCATTTTCATTAAATGGATGTATGTATTTAGACATGGTATTACAACTCACCTGCTTCTTTTCCCCTTTCATTATATTCTGGTTGTTGGGGTTTTTTGGTGGGTGTGTGTAATTTTATTATTATTATCATTATTTATTGCTTTTATTTTGACTGTGTCCCACTCTTACTTGTCCTCTTTCTAAATGAAAGGTCTGAAACTTCTGCAAACCTCTTCCTGCCAAAAGTGATTTAGGAATGTAAAAAAACATGTTATGTCTTTGAGATTAAGAGTTGAGCATTATATTATGATCCTCATTCTTCTCTCTGTTTTGTCACTCACTAAGTGGGAGAGGATTGGGCCTCAAAATTACAGCTCCAGCAAAAGATTCAGGAGCTAGGATCTTCCAGCTCCACCATCAAAGACTATGTGCCAAACATCTATTTCAGTCCAACTGGTCAACAGCATCAACTGCTGCTTTTATCAGTAACAATATATTTTGTGTTCAAATATCAGAGCTTTCCCCATGAAAACAATGTCAATAAAGTATCATATGAAGTTAATTTCAATACACAGGTTAAAGAAAACCCTCACTTTCAGCAAAAGTGGTTAGTGCCTCTCCCACCCTTTATTTTTTAGGGCTTTAAACGTTAACATTTAACATAAAGAGCGCAGTAAATATAAACACAAAGCCACACAACATGCATGAAAAAGAAGTGTTAAAATGCAACTGTATTTCAGAGACACAAGTCACAGTCATTGAATTAAATTATTACACATACATTATAACTTATTTATTATTTCAAGCTATACAGGCAACATAGCACCAAACAGGAGAAATTTCCTCTCAATGAACATTACACAAATATTTTGTTTTTGAACTTTTGAAAGAAGTTTTTACTTTCTTTTTTATAAGAATGACCTTAAATAAAATTCACTATCCCATGTCTTTTTTATGACATTATTTGGGCAGTGACATCTGCTATCAGTTATCTCTGATAAGATACCCCTCCCACTTTCAAAGTTTTAAAAAATGAATAGCAGATGCTCACATCAATATTTCAGGCAGTAGGATATTAATTTAATGTGCTGTATTGGCAATGAGGTATTTTGGAGTTCAACATTAGGCAGCAGCAGAAGTAGAGGTAAAAAACTGAAGGTGGTTCTGAAAACCAAGTTCACTGATTCTGAATTCCCTTTTAATATAAAAGATTACTTTTAAAGATATAAATACTTTTTACACATTAGAAAAAGTGAATGAAGGCACTTATCATACATAGCAAGAATTTTTGCATTAAAATGAGAACAAATAAATATTTTACTTATGCAAATTTGGCCTGCTTCTGCTCCTGGAGAAGTCAATGGGATGCCTGGCAGTAACAACACTGGAAGGGAACTGGGACTATTTCTAAAAAAATAGATTAATATACATAATAGTAGATTTCTTCCACTACTGCAAAGACAGAATTACATCTAAATTATTCTGGAGCAAGTAAGTAGAAAACTGAAGCACTAGAAAGACAGTCACTTTGAAGAATATTACATTATATGTCTGAAGGGCAGTAAGAAATTGCAGTAACACAATTATGAGACTTCAGGGTAACTTTGAAAATCATCCATTATTTTTATGCCTATTTTCTCTGACATCACAAGTAATACTTATTAATTACATACAAATCCTAAGAGTGAGGAAAAGAAAAATAATTAAAATCTTTATTTTATAAACATTTCAGACAAATAAAATATAATTATCTTCTGTAAGGAGCTATATATTCTTTCTAAAGAAACAAGAAAGGATGAGAACCAAACATATTTCAAGTTGAAACATATCTGGTTAAAATTTTCATGATAAAATTAGGTAACTACCAACACTCATACAAGAATTGATTGTCCAAATGAAATGCAAAACTTCCAAGGTAACATCAACTGCTGCCACCAACTGCTTAAGCAGAAACCTTGCTGTTTGATGCCTGGATCTTCAAGGTTTTTTGCCAGCACTGAAAAAGTACAGGGATCCAAAAATAAGATCAAACTCCTAAATGTATCTAAATTCTTGCTGTCCAAAAATGTGAATAAACTTTTCTCACTATGCAAAGCCTGGAGGTACTGTCTTCCCATATATGAATAGCTTATTCCATTCCTCAACTGTAATTCCTGCCCAAGCTTCCCTAAAATCTTTCGAAAATACATAAAAATTAAAGGCACAGACCTTTAGAATTTGAGGTTTACCTGCCTCACATCCATTTGGATAAATGCAGAAACCAGGAATAGAGCAGTACACAGCCTTTAAGCTTTGTGAGGGTCAGCTCCAATAGCCACTGACAGACACTATAAAGCATCACAGCTGCTAAACTGCAGAAAGCATCAGCCAAAATTCTGGCTTCAAATCATAAACCTGTGCATTTACAAGATATGTTCTATGTAAATTATGTTGTGTAAAATTAATCAATAACTGTAATAATAAAACATATATTTAGAAGGCATACTACTAGAAGTCCTCTGTACTGAAATATATAGCAATAGCTAGTGGAAGAAGCTAGAACCACAGAATTGTGGAGGTTGGAAAAGACTTCCAAGATCATCTAGGTCTTGCATCACAGTTTCTCCTTAGGTTTTAACACTGGAATCCAACTAGCAGACATAAAAGCTCGATGCATTGCTCACCTGGCACAGAAATATTACTCAATGCTTCTGTGACAAATATAAACAGTTATTTGTCTGGTTCTTGAAATCTTATAGAGAATGGGGTAAGTGTAGATATGACAGGCTTGAGGACTCCAGCAGCCAGAGAGCATCTAGCCATTAACAGTTCCCTATATCAGAGCATATTCTATGCCAGAAATGTGTAAGATGAGCAGGGCCATGATCTATTGCCAAGCTAACAAATCACTGGTCAACCACGGCTAAACAAAGCTGTTTGTACTGGGCCACAACAGCATTCCTGTGACTAAAGCTTTTACTGCTCCTTCCTAATAGTCATCCTTAATGAATAAATTTTGCTCTGCTTAAACAACAAAAAACATCTAAGTCTCTGTGCTGGCAGCATTCAAAGTAGCTAAATTACTAAAATGTGTCAGCATATTAAATATGTGAGCCTGCTTTTATTTTCTGAATCTGCTACATTTGTTTCTGCAGCATGAGATAGTGTGATGAAGTTAAATCTTTTATGGCTTAACTATAGAGCTTACAATCATACATAAAAGAGGCCTCTCTCTCTGATATACAGAACCTATTCTAAACTTAGTTTTTGAAGGATTAAAACGGCTTTTTATGTCACTTGAGAAACAAACCAACATGAAAATCTTCATAAAACTAAGCCATATGCAACATTGACAATACAAGATCTTACAGATAATCTATTAATGTAGGGCAAACTGAATTACTCAGGGAATTAACAGGTTGTGAATTATTCTTGATCTAAAAAGAAAACAAATATTGAGTTCAAAGGCAGTTGTGTGCTGAATCCTGCTTGTCTTCTCAGCACCTGATGAATATTAATTAGCAACTCACCACTAATTATTTGGAAAATGGCTAAATAAGATACTCTGGTGTCTGCTAAACACAAACCCTAAACTCTGCTTTGTGTAGTGGAAGAAAGAGATAACTCTGGTAAACCATTAACTCAAACTACATTTTGCAGTCTCTTTGCAATAAATTAGAATACTTTATATAAACATTAGCAACTGTTCTGGTTGAAATTGGCCATTTTTTTTTAAATGTGCCACATTAATTCAAATAAACAAATTACATCATTTTATTAATTAAAAAAACCCAAATAAATGTTGTCCCAGATCATCTCCCAGGGATGCTAATGACAGATTTTTTGTTGATTTTGATGGAACCAGATCTGGATCCAACCTCCTTTGATTGCCATTATTCCCCTTAGAATTTAGCACAATAATCAATATTGTCAAATTCACAGCTTGGGAATTATAATGTGCTCTATATTTCAGAGCTTGCTATGATTACTTCAGTATGTTAATAATCTGCTAGTAGCAATTTTAAAGATTAATGGTGATTACAGTAGGCATTTTTACACATCAATAGACAGTGACATGTAGACAATAACATATTATAGTTACATACATAATTATACATAGATAACTTTAATTAGTCCCTGTTTAAAACTAATAATATAAACTTTTATACACAAATGTACAAGTAATATGAAGTAATATGAAGCCATATGTACAAGTAACATGCTTGATGACAGAGTATACATGGATGTGAGTTATTTTATACTTAAATATACTATAGAAAAATAGTTATGCACTAAAATGTTTAGGGTATTTTTGCAAATATAAATACGTAGATAATACTACAGCACAATTTACAGCATAAAATTCTAAATTTAAACACATATCAAATTGTAACCCTTCCAAATGGAATACCTATCAGGTGCTGTTTTCAGTTATGATGATTTCTGTTAATTTTCAAAATATTCCCTATGATGTTTTACAGAGCATGATACTGTTCCCACTGCTTCTCATTTAATTCTATGACTGCAGGAACAATTTCTTTATAAAACCACATAGACCATATTCCACATGCATTATTATTTCGCCGTTATCAAATAAAATAACATAAAATCTTTTAAAAGACGGGGGAAGTAGAGTGACAGAAAGAACAAGAAAGCAATAAATATTATTGAATGCTATCGTACCGATTTCCACGGTCCCCGATGCCAAGAAACATCCCCAGGGCAAGAATGCACATTACACTGTGCCATGTTAGGTGGCTTGTCTAGAATTTCACAGTTTTGATCACCCAACATTTGGCCAGTGGGAAGCTGACAAATCACCAGTCTTGTCTTTATTCCATCTCCACAAGTCTGAGTACACTGAAACACAGAATTTTATATAGAGTAATTTTATTAACAGAGTCATCACATACCATCAGATCAAAAGATACAGCAATAATCAGTACATCATATTATTGACTATGTCTATTTCCATATTCCCTGGACACTCAATTCAAGAATAAGGACTTAAAGTCTAATCTCATGTAACTCTCTCACCAAAACCTTTACCAAACTATGTTTCTATGGTTTATCAAGTGATTTTCTGCAGAGAGTCTCAGTTACAGACACTCCATGAAGGACAAGTAATTGTGAGAATTAATGTGCATGTATATCTTTCTTTAGTAAGAGGAAAAGATGGAAATTTGTCTTAAAAGTAGTTTTCCCTGTCAGGCAGTGGCAGAAAACTCAGATAGTGGACACACTTTTACAGTCAAATTTATACAGACTAAGTGTAAAATACTTATAGGACGTGTTTTCTGGGTTTCAGTTTGCCTGTAATACCAGTTCTCATTCCTTATGAGCTCTTAAAACCAATCTGTAAGAGTCCTAACCTTTTTATTGTATTCTCAATGATTCTGAATTAGAAGAAACTGCATCATCTGCATGAACTGTATCCCAAGTCTATGGCTATGGACAGAAAAAATATGACAAAAATTTAGACTGACCTTGAGAACTGAATGGCTAAATCTGGCCAAAACAAGGAGAAAAGAGGTAAAATAAAAAAAAAGTCACTTAACCAATTTTTCGTCTTTTTTCAATTCCAGTAACTGATTTTCAAAAGTAGTAAAAGTGGGCAAGAATCACAAGATGTTAGATTAGAACAAATGCAGAAATAATCAGCTTTAACTCTTTCTGTAGTGTTTGAGCAGGAATGTGTGGTCAAGATATGACATCACACAGCACAGAGAAACTATTCTTTGTCCAATAACATCAAATGTGTCATAAAAATGTTCTAACCCAGGCACAACTTTTAGATGCATGATCCTCTCTCCATACTTCTAATTTGTAACTACAACCCAGCAGCTACTTCTGCTTGGAGTTACTATTGTATCTATGAAATTACACGGAATAGTTTCTCTACAGGTTCTTATGCTCATTTTTTTCTCAGACTAGCTATTGCACTGTGGTTTTTCCTCGTACAATCCAGCTTTTTGTAACAGAATATAATTTCTGTGTCTCAAGATACATGTTGCACAACAACTGTATGAATTTTTGATGTTGTATATCCTTAGCCTCACACAACACTTACTTCTTTTGGATGTATGTTTACACTACTCATATTTCCATTTACATTCCTCATATTTCTGGATTTGATCAAAGAATGAAGTTTAGATAAACAGGCTGAAACTCATTCTTTTTACATTTTAAACTCTATTAAATAAGTAAAAACAAGGTGTTAAGTTCCAGTCGCAGTCCCATAATTATGTTTCTATTTCTAAGCTTACGTGGCAAACAATGTTCCCCTTTGTAAACGAAATGCTCTTACTTCTCCCCAGTTCCCAAAATTCCACTGTGGGCAGGGTCCAGAATCACAGTGTCTTGACTCTGAAGGTTTTGTTGCCTCATCACAGTTACTGGAACTTCTTCCTTCCTCATCTTGACATACTACAACTCGGCGGTGAAATCCACCTGCACAAGTACTAGAGCACTACCAAAACAGGTAAACATACATTTTGCCATTGCATGATCAAAGAAATGCAAAATATGTGGGTTAAAACAGCTCTGTCTTAAGCATTAACTTTCAAAACTGAAATTTTCAAATAAAAATTACTACTATGTAGAAGTATTTTAAATTTGAAATCACAAAAAAATTACGCTTAGAATTCTGAATAACAGTAAGAACAAAAAATAACAATACTTTTAAAAATAAATGTGCTTCTCTTTTGACCAAATCTGTACTGCATGAGAAATGTTAACACACATGTGACAGAACAAATTAATATATTCTAAAAAAATTTCTTACTGCTCCCCATGGTCCAGTTCTCCACTGATATCCTCCCACAGAAGGACGGTTCCACTGCTTTAAATTGTCTTGTGAAGGATGTATTGGGATGTAACCTATTTCTGGAAAATGGCTTGGATGGTCATGTGTTTTTGGAACGTGATGATAAACTGGTGGACATGGTGGCATGTTACATTCTTGTTCCTTAGGAGGTCGGCCTTCAGGATCACAGTAATCCTCATTGATTTGCTGATGATAGCTGACACAGATGACTTGTCTTGTTACTATTCCACTGTCACACGTAACTGTGCACTGACCAAAAGATTAACACAGTGCTTGTCCCAGAATATTGATAATTTATAAACAAATAAATTTATATTTACTTTTGACAAGAACAAACATGCAGTTTGCTTTTTCAAGTGGTGCAATTTCAATCACGCTTGTAAAAAAAAATGAACTCTCAATTTCTAAACACAGACTAGGCGAATAACCTAAATACACACATTAAAAAAATTGTTACAATTAATACTTACAGGGGACCAATTTCCAACTTTCCACTCTCCACATGGGCTAAAGCAGCTTGAAATTTCAGCAGGTCGTGGTAAGTGAGCACACAAAGATTCATCTGCTATCTCTCCACGGGCATCCCTACAACTCACATAGCGAGCACGATCGCCCTTCCCACAGGATGCAGAGCACTGTCAGTGAACAGTTCAAGGTCATCACACTAGGAGACTAAAACAAGATCATGCAAGCATCTAAAATACTAACATAGCTTCTGTTGGCTTGGAGCTGAATTGCACAGCCCTAATTTTCATGAAGATTTCCATATATACAAACAGACAGCATTTAAACTGAAATATGGACTAATTACACAGTTGCAAGTAATGACAGAAATATCAATAACTTCCAGAACACTTTAGTTGTTACGCAGGGATGCAATATTTACATCAACTGTTAAAATAAAAACCGATATTAACAATCTGTTTGACATTATGGTTTGTATTAGCAGATTCCATTGAGCACCTTCTGATGCCATTATAGCTGAGAAGCTCAAGGTGGACTTAATGAAGAACTGCTGAGTAGCCTCAGTTCATGCATCCTTTACTACTATTTAGTGAAAAAAGCTGTACAAAAATATAACTGCATTACACGCTTTGTTAAATATCTCAAGGGATTAACAGACACATCCATATTTTATAGATAATTTTAAATTTTCGCATTGCTATCATATAAAACTAATTTTCAACATTATCAGAATACAAACCTTGCATTGAAGAAATTGTATGTAGGAACTGTTTTACTAATGCTTATTTTAAAAAAAGGAGTCAAATTAGACCTTTAAAGACTCCAACTGTTTAGTAGTACTATTCACATAAAAGATTTAAATAGCATTTTAAAATCAAAGATGTTCTCCATACTTAGAAACTGATCAATTACATTTAGAAAAACACTTCCCAGTGCACTGTCAATCAGAACCCCAGCTCTTAGAATTCTGCTTTTTTTCCTATTATTTTTCGTGGTTGACTTGAAGCACACAGTTTGCTGGGAGTGTCTATCTGCTCCTTAAGAAACAGTTTATTTTCTTAAGAAAATATTAGAACTCCTTTTTAATCTATCCCAGATTTCAGTCTGAAAAATATATTAATGAAAGCTTAATGGAAAAAAGGGTGAATGAGTGGAGGATTGCTCTACAAGGTGTGACTGCTACATTACATACTGGGGTCCATGATCCATATCTCCATTGGGTCACCTTCCCCACATGAACTAGAGGAAGTGAAGTAGTCCATAATTTTGTATTTTCTGGACAAGAGGGCAATTCACACTCCTGTGGGAGTGAAAAAAAAAAAAAAGCTTTTGAAATACACATTTCGGAAGAGCCAAATGAAAATCAATTAACATGTAAATACCATCTTTCACATTTTCCTTGGAATTATTCAAAGGCCTTTCATTGAATTGCTTTGTTTTGTTTTAAATCAAGTGTCAAAGAAAATTTATTTGATCTTAAAACTGCATTAGTAATAACTAATAATATTGTACTTTGAGAAAGAACAGTTTGGGCCAACTTGTTGGAGAGAAGAAGCACAGACATTACAGTGTCCTGCTTCAGAGTCACAGGCAGCACAGAAGGACTAAGCAAAGCCAGTGGCTGTGCTATCCTGTCCTTTATACCTCCAGCTACTGAGAATATAAATCTGCCCAGTTTCAGTCAGTAGCCAAACAGGTAACACAATTAAAAATGCAAAGGACACTCAAACCCAGTGTTTGCATATCTAAGCAGAAATAAACTATACCAACTAGCTTTTATATTTAGAAGGTACTATTTATTAAGTGGGATAGCAATGTCCTTACAATATTCTACATGTTGGAGCTTCCAAATAATCACAGGTCTCTGGATTCCTTGAAGTCTTTTATTCCAATCCTTCAATCACATACCAACTTCCAACCATCCTTCTTTTACTTAAGTTTCTAGGCAAAATCTGACGCTTGTGAAGCAAAGCATAGTTTTTTGGTATTTTTTCTCATTCTAGAAGTGATTCCCTCCAGGTTCCCACATAGTCAGTAGAAAACAGTTGTATTTAGACACTTTTGAGAGAGAAGTGGAGAGGCATTTTAACCTACCTGGCTGTCCCTAGGACGAGTGGCAGCATTGCACTCCCGGTCGTCGCTCAGAATGAGCCGGTACGTCCCAGTAACGCACCTGACTGCGCGCACCTGGTACCCGCGCCCACAGGTCACAGCACACTGGTGGAGGCAGCAGTTCCACACACTTGAAATAGTGCTATTTATAATCAAATCTCATTTTAAACTACACTTTATACTTTAAAACTCTTTCCAGAATGAACAGGAATGACTACTGAGATGGTGTTAACTTCCTTTGTGGCAGACCACCAGGTACTCAATCAGCGTCCATAGCGCACCAATGAACAGCGCTCGTGCAGGACAAAGGCTTTCTCCCTTTCCCCTTTTTCTATCCCCTGCAGTGAGTAGGCTGGGAAGGAACACTGCCAGAACAGCTGATCTGACCTGATCAAAGGATCAATCCATGCTCTATAATGCCATGCTCAGCAATAAAAACTGATGAAGAGAAAGTAAAGGAGGGGAAAGGGAGGAGTAGGGAGTAGCTTCAAATGAATCACTAACTGCAGCTGTTAAATGTCTTTCCCTTCACTGTAGAATTTGACCAAAGTGCACTCAAAGAAGCTATCTAAAACATGAGATGGCTGGAAATAATATGACACAAATCCTATCCCTATAAATGTGGTTAAAGAACAAGTACTTATAAAAATCTGGTTGTGAATGGATATTACCAGGTGGTACAGTGGAAAAACTGCAAGGAAAAGTTCTGTTCCAGTGACATAGATTGGTAAATTACTTGTACAAGCTACTTCAGAAAACTAATTTTTATTCATAAGAATTCTATCATGGGACTGAATTTATTTTTTATTTAAATTTTGCATTTAGCTTATAGGAATGGAAAGTCATCACCTTGTTATCACAAGATTGCATTATGTTAGATAACATTGTGGTTATTTCTAAGGTAAAAAAGTAAAAGAAAAGTCTAAATTAAAAATATATTTAATTTTCAAAGGTATATTTATTCTGTGTTTTAATAATAGGTTGTATGTGAAAAGATAAAGATCAGCTGCTACTTGGTTATGACTTCCCACTAACATGCAAGAAACAGTGAATAATCTCCTGTTGGTTTGAGTAACCTGATCTTATAAAATGAAGTTGAGTTGAGTACCTTATTTTTTAAAATTAATTCTCATCTATTTACTGACAAACATTTCCTTCACAAATTAATTCACTTTCTTCTAGTGTTTTAAATCCATTCTGTTTCACATTAAATGAGTGTTTGATGAGGAACATATTTTTCAACAGAACTTTCACATAAAGAGAGCAGATTTTTTATCACTGAAGGTAAAAACAAAATGTTACAATAAAATACTATGTCCTTTTCCCTGCCTTTATTAGCATATACATTTCTATGACTGATTGAAGTATATTGTAGATTGAAGATTTATCTATATAAATTGAAGTATATTGTAGATTGAAGACTGATCTATATTAATCAAAGCTACCACTTGAATATGCCCACGTACCTATAAATATTTGGTCTTTTACCAGTGTCATTCATCTGAACAGTTTGCTACCCTCATTTTCATTATTCTGGCTATGTAATACAGTGATGTGCAAAAGAATCTTTGATATTAAGACTCAGGATCAATTACTATTTTAGGCATTTAACTTATATATGGGTGCTCCTAAATTACAACTTAGATAGCCATTAGGATCCTGCAAATAAACGTGAATCAATTCAACTAAAACAGCTGCTTAAGATTCAACTAAATGTTTAAAAAGTATAGTTTTGTGATTGCTCATAGCCTGAATTACAAAACAAGAAGCCAGGAATCCTTAGGTACTCACTGATCCCCAAGGCCCTACTTGCCAAGATGCACATTCATGAAGTTCACACGGTGCTATTGACTCTGGTCTCTCATTTGGGTTACAGAAATCATCTCTCAGCTGCTCATCATTAAGTTGACACCAGACTTGACGATGCTTCATTCCTTTACCACATGTCACAGGACACTGTAAAACCATTATAAAATCAGTTTGCAGAGACATGAATCTGCATTAATGGCTTCAATTTCTTTTAGTAACTTGTTGGATTTTAAAAATGACATAAATAACAAAAATATTCCATGAATGTAAGAAGTCAAAAAAACCCCTATTTTTAATGAACTTTTAATTTCTTGTTAAGTTCAACTCAAATAATAATACAAAGAAATTACAACTAGGATTCTAAAGTTAGAAATCATAAAAACTATATGCAGATAATTTATTTCCAATATAATAATAGTGCATATATCAAAGCTTTTCCAGGAAAAAACGTTTCAGCTGTCCACAATTCCTTTATATCAACCTAATCCATAATAAAATTAATATAATTCTATTAAACAGTTGTATAGTTTTCATTGCCTCATAAAAAAGGAAGATGTGCATTACTGCAAATACATTTATGTATCTTCACTACCTCATTTTAATGTAACAAAATTAAGGAGAAAATAAAAGCTGGGAGTATTTTACAGAAGTTCTCATGCCATTTGTACATGTGTGATATGTATCAGACAAATCATAGGACTTCAGAACTTTCATAACCACGTGGCTCAAAATAAAATAAAACCCCTAAACACTTAATGGAGCTTATTTTAATATTGATGACCAGGACCAAATGTGCTTTAAGTTTTACGTAGTTTCATTACCTCACTCCAGTCAGTAACTGACCAGCTTGGACATAAGAATTCATTGCAACTCTGTGTTACAACTCTTGGAAGGTCCTGGCATTCTCTGTCAGGAAGATGACGACCCAAGTTGTTCATACAGAAAGCTTCTCTCGTTCTGACACCTCTTGCACAGCTCCTGGAACACTGTGGTGTACAGTTGTGAAACAGCAAACAGAATACAATAAACCCAGGCCAAAATACATTATCTGTCTTACAGGTAAAAGATGCTATTGATTATGCCAGAAAAAAGGTGTCATCCATTTAATCCACAGGATGTAATATGTTCATTTGAGATAAATTCAGCACTTTGTGTAACAGTTCCAAGATAAAACTCTTAACAAAGAACAAAACCAAAATTGTACAGAACTAAATTATTAAGACTGTAAATAAAATATACACCTTTAATTACAAAATCCTTGCTGCTGACATCCAAAATCAAGCTTCAAACAAGCTACCCATTCTTATAAAAATATAAGGAATTTTCTGAAATACAAAGGTTGGTATTAGCTGATTCTACATATCTGTGTCTGTCAAATATTGTTTCCTTTTAGTTATTAAACAAAAAAATATACAGAGGAACAAACATTTGGTATGAATGCTAACCAGAACTATAATGGTACAATTACAAAGTTTTAAATCTGTACCTCTGACCATTCTGTGTAGTGCCAGCTTCTTAACATACAGTCACCATGGCAAGGCTCTCTGGCTGGTGGCTTCTGCTGATCAGCACAGTACTTATCATCCACTGGAGCACTGAGTCCTCTTGCAGCAGAGTACTTCATGCAGTGGATCTCAACAGACCGATGTCCTGGGCCACACTTTGATGTACAGTCACTTTTGCCAACACTGTGCCACCTAAAAAGACAAAGTGTGGTAGAAAGCTAACTGTGTTTTAAAAAATATGACCATGGCAATTAAAGCACTGAGAGAATGTACCAAGAATTATAATGTAAATATAGATATGCATCTTAGGGAACAAATAAAACTGTAAACTCTATTTCATGACTGGATTTTCAAAGCAATATAAAAGAATTTGACTTATAGGCTTAAAAGAACTTTTCAAATTTAAAGGATCTTTTGTCTTAATCTCCTAGGTGACTTTGAAAAATGTAAACTATAATTCTAACTCTTCATCCTCTGAATATTTCAGTGTGGGCTATCTTGGAGTGCAAAAACACAAGTCTGTTTCAAATTAGTTCCAGTTGTTGGTACAATTCTGGTGGAAAATGTATTTCATGCAGCAATACAAGTTTTTGTGCAAGAATATATAGAACAGATTCACAATTCTAACAAGAGATTATGTATTTTATCAATAAAAATTAGAAAAGTACCCTAATTCTATGTGGAGTTAAAGCTGTAAATATCATGTATAAAGCCATTACACCAACAGATTTGAGAAAAACAAGGAGAGATGGGAAGGATGAGGGAAGGTAGAGAGGGATGGAGGGACAGAGGGATAAAGCAATCTGAATTACCTTGTTTCCATGTCTATCAATAAAACCATATAAGACTACAATAACTCCATCAGTTAGGAACCATTTTTACCTTAATTCACACTCTGTATTGCACTCCTCAAAGACACTTGGGACAGTAGGTAAAAGTTCACATCTTTGATCAGACACTACCACATGATCACTTTTACGTATACACGTCATTCTTCTCCTTCGAATACCTTGAAAAAGCATCAAAAATAAGTCAATAAAGGGCTAAAATAAGACTGCCTTATGGATTCCATTCATCATTTAGGAACTGAAATACCCTAACACAAATTGCTGTATACAGCATGTTCTGCACAAATATGGTCCTTTGTGCAGCTCACTACATTGCAAGTGAAGAACAACCTCTCCCAGTCACCTTTTTCACCTCCCAGCTGTCCTTCAGTGGTGTCACAGGATATCAACTGCCACATAAACTACAGAAGTGCAACAGTCCATTTACTCATCAGGCTGAGTATTCCAAATGCATCATCTGTGTCCTGCTAATTAACATATTTCCTGAACCACCACTTAGACGTTGTGATCCTTTCCCTTAAAGAAGCAGAAAATTTGATCACAGGGTACCTAAAAGATTTGGAGTTCTGGGATGAACACCACAAGTGACAGTTGTTCTGATTCTCTAGCACATGAGCATGTATACAGTCTGACTTAAAACCAGAAGAAACTCACCATCACATATTTTCAGGCTTTTCTAGCACCCACTAATAGTAGTATTTGTCAAAAATCTGTGTACATACACTTTTATACATACACATTTCATAAATGCTGTGGCTTTATTTTTATACTCAAATGGCTCGAAGAGTAACAGTTTAATATAGTCAAATATGTCTTTAAAACAGTTTTATCCCATGATAGCAGATAATCAAAAAAAGATAAATAAATGAGTATGAAAGACATCAGACAAATCAGTGATCACCTGGAAATGGCATAACGGAAGCCTCATGCATATTAATAGACATACAATGCAACTTTTTAAGAATGTATTAGATTTGATTCAACCTTTTTTACTTAATAAACTGCTCCTATGTCTCAAAATGTAGATTTAGATATAGAATTGTACTGCGTAAGTACTAAAAACAGCAAAAACAAAATCAGAAGCTGCTTTGTCCTTAAAAGCTCTGTGAACTTGAAGTTTACTGAGGATAACAAGCTTCTTCCTTACAAGTAATGGTCAAAAGTCAGAGAACTTAAGATGAGTCCCTTCCTAAATCACATTAGATCTTTGGTTCTGGTGAAAAAAATACTTCACAGTACCTTGGCACATCCTGCTGCAGTCTTGCCAGGGTCCATAAGGATCCCATGTAAACAGATCACTTCCATCTTCTACTGGGACATTGAATGAATAACGCACATCAGGGTTGTATAAATTCCCTACACACAAAACCTTGATTGAGATAAAATGATAGCTGTTTTTCAGTGAATTTGAACATAAAATTATAACTATAATGATCATGTAGGATATTTTCAAACTTATGAAAAAAGTAAACATGCACCTGTAAGGTTAGTTCTTCTTCAACTCTATCAGTGCTGTTAATTCGTTCTATTGTATTGTTTGAACCATTGTATTCGAAAATGGCTCCTTTTATATTGATTTCTCTTTTGGACATGCTTACAACAAAATTTCCATTCAAGATAAAATTTCCGTGGGTATCTGATAAAGCTGTAAGTGAAATAAAATATTGGAAATCTATTTAGTTAAAAGATTCTATCAATAAAATCTCATCAACATGTAGCTGTATTTTAGTCAATGTAAAAAGTTGTATCAAACAGTTCAAATTAATGAATTCAATTCTAATCATCAGTAGCTTTCACCTGAGCAGTGGTCATGGATTTTCTAAGCCATGGATTTTTTATAGTAATTAAATAATATTTGTTCAGCTAAAGGGCTGACTGCAGTCCTGACTTTTACATTTGGCTAGGTTCTGCTACTGCAGAAGGAAACAATAATGATTGGTATTTCTGCCCTATTCTACAGTCCACATCTTTATATTTGCTACAGCTACGTCCAGTGAAGTGGGTTTTAAAAGTGAACTTGCAAATAAAATTAAATTACTAAGCATTTGTGATAGTAATTGAATACTATGATCTATTTGCAACGATAAAGACTAATGACAAGTTAAATATTTTTAAAATAAGGTAAAATTTGTGGTACAAGATGCTGTTCAGGCATTAGTACATCTGAAATGGAAGCTCGATGTCAGGGGGCAAGGGTTGTTTCTGGGCAATAGAGGTGACAAGGAAAACATTTTGAAAATTCTGAAGTTTGTTGACTTGGATAACAACAGAAGAAGAGACAGAAGGTAAATATGCTTAAATATTTTTTAGGCACTTCAGATACAATGCACCTACTGTGAAATAGAACTACCAAGATTTTTTGGTAGGATGTCCTTATGAATTTTTGTTGCCTACACACACTTGCAAATTTATAAGCATGTGATGACTTTTATGCTCGTTATGCACCAGACATAATAGAAAAAGAGAAATATGAGACAACTTGCTGGTGGTCAGAATGCTTTGTTTATAAACAAAGTGTATGCTTCCAAGATTTAAAACACCAAATACCTGCATTATTCCTGAGTTCACTTGTGGCATTCCAATTAACATTATGATAACAAAGTAAAAAATTGACAAATGATGCAAGGTGTTACAATTATTCTCTGATGAATGAACACACTCATCTAAGAACTAGAAATCTTAACAACATCTCACTAATTTAGATGCAAGTTTTCTAAAAACTAGTATCTACAGAGAGGCTCAGGCCAATGAATATAAAAAATAATTAGATATTTTCTGCAACATCTTTATCAGACTTCTCATAATATACATCCAGAGCAGATCTCTGCCAAAAGCACAGAACCCATCCATCACTGTTGGACACAGGAGGCTTTTACCAAGGTAGTTGTCATCTTCTGGTTTCCCTGAGTAGCTGTGTTGTCGAATATCAATGTTTGTTGCTCCTTTGGGAATATTTACTACAACATTGTAACCTGTAAATTAATTATATACAAAAATAGTCAAGTATTAGTAAATATGAAAACACATCTTCATTTGCAAAACCCTACAGTGCACCAGAGACAACCAATACTAAATGCTTTCTCATGTTAGGAAGTGTTGGGTTCTGTGTTCAGATATGTGAATTCGAACTTTTTACCACTAACAGGAGCTCAATCTATTCAGAAAAATCCCAAGAGAGCAGAACTACTCTAGAAAGCAGTCAAGTATATCAAGAGGGACTCAGGAAACACTGTGACTGCTCAAAATTTAAACTTTTACAAAAATCTGGGTAAGCCACTTAATATGAAATATCTCCATTCCCTGTTTATGAGATTGAGGTAGCTTTTCTCTCACAAGAGTATTTCAAGACAGCACACAAAAGAATGAGTCTTAAATACTAAAACACTGCCATTTTGCAGTCCATCCATATGCATAGGTAGATACAGCTGTTAAACTAGCCATGCTTGGTCCACCTTCTTCTGCTTAAAATATTGAGTCCACAAATGAGTCACCATATCTTTAATATCTTCAAGTAACATTGTGGTAGCCTTGCCATCAGGTAATAAATAAGGTGTGTCAAAATATACTTTTCAAAAAAAGTTCGTGCTGCACATAAACCTAAAAAATCCAAACATATTTCTCACCACGCTAATCATGAATTCAAAAGGATACTTATGGCTGAGAAAAACTGAGTATGGCAAACATTGAAACAAATAATAAATAAAAACATGTAATCTGAGGTATTAATAAAATTTTTATAGTTTTTTCACCTATTTCACTGTGTTGAACAATATTACTGTGACTTCAGTTGATGCAGCTCTGTGGGTAAACATTTAAATGGCAATATTTTCATTTTGTACCAGGTTTGACTGGGATAGAGTTAATTTTCTCCACAGTAGCTGGTAGGGGCTCTGTTTTGGATTTGTGATGGAAAATGTTGATAATTCAGGGACGTTCCAGTTACTGCTGAGCAGAGCAAGGCCTTTTTTGTCTCTCACCCCACTCCATCAGTGAGGAGGCTGGGGGTGCAAGAGGAGTTGTGAGGGCATACAGATGGACCCCAGCTGACCACAGGGATATCCCAGACCACATGGCACCATGCTGGGCACATGAAACTGGGGAAAGAAGGAAGGGGGAGATGTTCAGAATGAACAATTGTCTTCCCAATTCACTGTTATGACAGAGCCCTGCTTTCCTGGCTGGACACCTGCCTGCCCATGGGAAGTGGTGAACCAATTCTTACTATGCTTTGCTTTTCTTGTTATGGCTTTTGCTTTACCTACTAAACTGTCTTTATCTGAACCATCTGAGTTTTCTCACTTTTATTTTTCCAGATCTCTCCTCCCCATCCCACTGGGAGGTAGTGAGTGAGTGACTGGCTGTGTGGTTCCAGCTGGGGTTAAGCCATGACAAATTTCATATTTCATTAACTTCCAAGTGCTTTCAATGTATTAAAACTATGCCATGCATTTAAATGAAGATTTAATCTAATTCCAGGTCCATCACATTTACCAGCTGGGGGCAGCACTGCAATTGCAAATTGACAAGATGCATGCTCTGGATAAACATGCAGTTTGGCCAATCTTTCAACATACTGGGAAGAAAACCAAAACACAGTTTAAAAAGCCCCTCATTTCACACACTGAAGACCTTGTGGTAATAGAATAAAAGAAGACAAAATACAGGAGGAAACTATAAACAAAACTGCATAGCATGTTGTCAAGGATACACAAAGAGAATAAATCAAATACTAGGACACTGAGAATGACCATTGTTCAGAAAAGCCTCAGATACTCTAATTTGATGCAGTAATAATAGCCAACATAGTAATAATGTGTACATAATTAGATTACCATCTCCTAAAATGGAAGCCAAGTAAATTAGTATTTTGCTGTAACGAATTTTTGATTATGTCTTCACTACTGTTTACACAGTTACTGACAACATCATAACTGCATAAATATAAGCACAAACCACAGGCTGCCATCATCAATTCCAAATTCTGCCTTAGTAAAATGGCTCATGTCACTTTGAAAGGGAACCAAATTAAGTTAAAAGAAAAAGATCAGGTGCACATCAGCATACTTAGCTTGTGATCTTAATTCAGAATTTTTTTGGAAAATAGTATTTCCTCAGACAATGCCTTCAGTCATTAGCACAGGGATGTCTTAGACCTCCAATGGAAAAAGGAGTTTTAGTGATCATTTGATTACATTTTCTTGTTTGCATGGCTGTAATCCTACTTGAGCATACCTTGTGATAATCCCAGATGTTCAGCATACTGTTCATTGGTATAATTCAGTATTACCTCTTATATGCTATAATTCAAGAATTGGAACATAATTTAAAACATTCCACAAACTATAAAACCAAATCATAACTCAAGGTTTTCCTCATTCCAAAACATGGGGGCTTTTTTCCCCTCAATTTGAAGCAAATAATTCTGTGACAACGGAAAGTCATTAAATAGGAGAGTGTCAGTCTTACCATATTTGCACAATTGCAGTTTCATAATGGTCACTTGACTTATAACAAATGTGTGTGTGACAGAATTCATGTGCTATCTATAAGCAACTTCTTAGGACAGACACAAGAAATAATGCATGCATTTGTATGGGAAGGGTAGTTGTATAATTTTTTGGTAATTTTGATGGCTGTGTGCCTTCTTCCAGGGGAAAAGAAAATCCAACAGGATACCTGGCATTCTTTCCTCTTCAGCAGCAATCCCTTAGTTCTATGAAGATCCTATTTGGCAGCTCTCCAGTATCATTTTCACTTCACCTGTGGTCTCTTTCAACCAGTGAAGTGACATGAAGGAGCCTCTAGGCTGATATTAACCTGGAGACTTATGTCCTTACATTCTATGCTCTAACTACTTAACTGCACTGCTACACACATACAGTAGTCTCTCTATACTTCACAGAAAAGACTACATATAGAAGAACGATCAGTTTCTCTATTAGAGAAACTAAATCAAGTAAATAAAAAATACCAGGGTTATTCAGAACTTTCTCATTTGCTACCTGTCAATGAGGAGGAAAAAAATAGTTACCCCTGTTCTCTGGAAGGAGGAGGCTCACATTTCACAGGCTGTATTTTTCACTCTAGGAGAAAAGGAACCTCATCAGCTGCTCACAACACAAATTACTTGCTATCTCTTTAAACAATCAAAATGACACTGGAATATGTCCTTCAGGTACAAGGTTTCAGACCAGAGAATGCAAAGTACAAAGCAGGAAGCATTTGTCCTTTTAAAGTACTTTTACTCTCATAATTTATTTTAATTTTGGCTTTGACCTTTGAGGAGGTTGATTTTTTTTAACTTGAGTTAGTATATCTTAGTGTTTACCTCTGGATCCTTGAAAGGGAATGTGACTGAAAATCAAAGGTACTTTTTGTTGATAGAGGCCCTAAAGAACATACACTGAAACCCTACTTCCTTAAATGTAAAGAATAATTTCTAAGCCATAGTGAAGTGCACAGTTAGATTTAAAAAAAAGGCAAAACAAACATACCATAATGAGCACTGTTGAAAGTACCTGTAAGTGTCTTACATGAAGAATTATCACCACCACAGATTCCACATTTGTCTCTCCTTGCCTTTGAATTCAAAACATGATCACAGCCTGCTTGCTACAACAAATAATAAAAATAAAAAGGCTCTGTATCACTCAGAACAATGGCAAATAATGAAAAAAGTAATGTAAGCTTCCCACTCCCCCAAAATATTGTTGTTCATTGTATATATCTAGTCTTCCTTGGCAATACATTAAAAGCCATCAATGGCTTTGGATTCTGCAATATAAGAGCAAAATAGAATGGTGTACTCACAAGACACTCCGTATACCAAGAACTGCATAAAAATACATACCAGTACATAAAGATTTTGTATAAAAAATCAACGTAATTTATAAATTTTAATTTATATTTATATTAAAAGTCTCGGAAGTCTAAAAGCAGTATGTATATATACACGGTCATCAATTCATTTAAAGTCTGTCATTACTGAAAAGAAATAAAGGAATACACATAGACTGTGCTGGTTAAACTAACTTAAGCACAATTTTTGTCTATGTAGCTTGTTCTAGGGGTTTTTTGAACTATGATAAACATAACAATTATCTTGCATTTCGTCTTTATTCAACCATATAAAAATAACCTATATTTTCTCCTCATCCTGAATTTTCTCAGTTTCACTGCAATCAGCAAAACCTCAACAAGACTTGACAAAAAAAGTTTTGAATGGTTAAAATCTTGTGGCAAGTGCCATAGCTGCATAAATTAAGCAAGAGTGCTGAATTTATTTAAGGGTCAGTTCCTCCTGATATTACAGTAAATTAATAATTACATAATCTATCTACCCTTGAATTTTCTACTATTTAGTTCTTTGGTAGCAGAAATAAATGGTAATAACCACACAACACACTTCTTTCCTCCCTTTATGTTAATTTTGGATCAGTTTCTCAGTGCTCACTTGAACAATATTAACTCTTCCACATATGAGGCTTAATGAGGCAAGACTGTGGGTCTTCAGATTCAACTATATGTTCTTAACTTAATTACTTCCACTTTCAAATTTTTAATTCTATAGGTAATAAAATTAGCTTAACTGAACTCAAAACATCATATTTTCAGTAATTTTAAACTTTATTAGTATTTAATATCTACTTTACCACCTGTTAAAATTGATTTTAATAAATAAGTTTAGATTTAATTACCCTGCATAAGCCTTGAACACAAAGGTCATTGGTTTCTGCTCCACAGGGAGTACCATCAGCAACTCTGTCCTTCAGCTGATAGTAGGAAGTTGTTCCAGAAACTCGGCAAAAAAGTTTACAGCGATCTTTCATAGAAACTGGAAAGAAAATCCAAGAGGTTTCTTGTCTGTTTTAAAGCTTTATTTAAAGCAATATTTTCATTGTGTTATGTGAAAATATGTGTCATTACTTACTACCACTGTATTTTGGAAGCCAGCGAACAGCAGAGGTAAGACCGTTGATGTTAAAGTGTTTGCCGTCAAATTCAGAGCACTGCAGCTCCCGAAAATCTTTTCTGCCTTTTGGACATGAATCAGTATTACAGGACCGAAATTTCATCCTGCGACCAACACAGTACTTTCCTCCATTTCTTGGCCTGAAATAAAGGCAAATGTAAAACCCATTTTCTAAAATTGCTGCTTTCCACGAAAAGCAGCCTCAGCCACTGATCTCAAGAGGAAAATCTCACACAGCATTCTGTCAGCTGACTTACACACACACTGAGCTTCTACTGTATATTCAATTATACCCAAAATAAACCCAATCCTTGTAAAATACTGTTGCTGAGGTGGTAATCTTGCTACAGATGTTTATTAATGTATTATTATTTTTACTTCTCTTACAGCTAACTATTTACAAATAACTATTTTGCCTGGGTAAAAGCATGAAAAATTTTAATGCTTTTATCAATTTAGCTGAAATTACAGTCATATTTTTACACAAGCAGCACCCTTCTCAGTAATTTGAACTTATTATTTTACAGAGTGACAAAGAAAGAAGACCATTAGGAGCTCGCACAGTCTTTTCTGCAGTCCTAATATTGGTTTCACTTTGGGGATCAAAACAATAAAAAGAGAAAATTGTGGGAAATACCCCATTTACAGTAAAGTCTAAAATACATTTTAACAGTTATAAACTCTGACACAAAATAATTCAGAATTAGTATGTTCTTGGGGAAGAAATAAGAATAAATCAACAGCATATTGATACTAACAATCACTACAGACTGAAAGAGGCATTATCTAATGGCAATCTAATCTACTGTCTCTTACTCATCAGAGAAAATAAAATAACTTGGGCCATTTGATTGAAATTCATTTATCGTACTGATAATATCAAGATGACATGACTTCCTAGAAAAACCCTGAAACTACTCAGGCACCAACTGTGGTTCTACTTCCTGACAATTACGGGTAAATTTCTCTTTGACTTTTATTACAGAGAAAAAAAAACCATGGAGTTATTAAGTCAATATAACTTTCTAGGTATAAAGGTAAGTTTTAAATTCTTCTGTTATAACCAGTGTCCTTGTGGGCTATTACTGGTGGCAATGCTATGGAAAAGCTTTAAATCAAAGCAAATCAAGTCTTTCATTAAAGAGATTAGTAGGGAATACATATAATGATTTTTGCAGCTCTTTCTGCAAAGAAAGCACCTATTGTTTAAAGAAACCTCGACAGTTAGAGTAAACCTAGAAAAAAGGACCCTGCCAAATTAAGTTTTTAGAAACATCTGCAAGAATGGATAATACTGCTGAAAGACATGAGTAATTTAAAAGTCCTCTGCATATTGAAGTCTATAAACTTAATCTCTTTCCAAACATGACTGAAACAAGCACTTTTTATTGGTGCTTCAAACTGATTTGCACAGCCCACAATACCTCCATTTTATTTTGAGCCAATCCATAATTTTTTAATATCTTCATTATGTAAAGGTAAAACACATTGAAACACAATAAAAAATGCAAAACACAATTAAAAAACCATACTCTGGTCGATTACACAGCCTGGTGGTGCTCTTGATTCCACCTCCACAAGTTCTTGAACACGAGCTATAAGGTCCCCATGGTCCCCATTCTCCATCTACAGGACGCAGCTCCATTTCTCTGCTCACACAAATTCCATGACGGCAGTGCTGCTCAGTTGAAAAACAAAATAAAATTCATAATTCAAGAAAAAGGTTACTGTATATTTAGGTACAAAAAGAACAAAATTTAAGCACTCACTACTCTTGTCTGGATCTGGGTATTTTCTAAAACGTTCAATTTCCCTTAAGATAACTTGTCCAGTAGTCATGCTTTTAAAAATGTTATCTAGAGTTCTTTGATCTCTAGGAAAACTATTGGATATTGAATATTTATCTGTCTTGTCACTTTATCCAAATATATCTAAAAGATTTTGAATTCCTGATACATTTTTCATCATGAAGTTCAAAAACAGGTTTACAACTGCCTTTTATGCACAAGATTTTTCAATCTAATTTTGAATTCATGCTGATATAAAAAGTGAAAAGTTATAAGAAACCACCAGGAAAACCAGGGTGTTTTGAACATTTCAAAAGCTAACTATCTAATGAGATTATTTGGAAAAAGCAGACAAACATTTAAGACCTTGAATAAGTAAAGTAAGATGATATTATAGATTCATTCTTAAATTTAGACTTTCACACTTATCACAAAAGGTGCAAAATAATTAAATTTATTATTATGTTATGATTTTTATTTGCTACTAATTTAACAAAATTATTACCATTAAAATTGAATTAATAGTTAAATTTAAAAAAACTAATAGTAAAGAAATAATAATTCTTAAAGCAATTTACTATATTGCAATGCCTATTCTATTACTTTAGATCTTATTCTTGGTGAAGAACTACCTATTTCCACTAAAAAAATTACATAAAGGAGGAATTTTCATTTTATCTGCTGGGACTGACATTATTAAGAAGTCAAAGACTGCAAGACTATTTTGTCGTGGTCATGTCAGTTATGAGACTTCACCATATTGTAATTGTAAACTTTTATTATTTATAGAAAGTAATTACCTTTTTTTTCCTCCAGAAACATCAATCCCTTGCTTCTAAGTATTTACTATCCCTGTTCCTGACTGCAAATATGTATCCACTTCAGTAGTTATTTAAGAAGTACATGAGTAAAAAGTCTAAGTGAGAAACTTATGATTGGTGCATATGTAGCTTTTTCCAAAGAATACACAGGAATTACCAGGACTAATCCTGCTCATGACTTACAGGTGGAATTCTAATTCACTTGTATCTTTTAGAAAATCCCAAGTAGTATATTTGATCACAACACAGTGGAATAGTTTACATACTACAATAGAGTATCTAGGAGACACTATAATTACAGCACTATATAACCTGCTGACTTCTATGTAGAAAATGTGTCAACTTTGTCCTTGATTTCAAACACCTTTTGAGCCACCAAAGACTATCCTCATCTGGAGACAAGACACTGGCCAGGACTGTAAATACATGGGGTCAGTGCTCATACATAATAGAGAGAATTCTTTATTTTAGATGCCTGTTTACAGACTCAGGATTAGACTGTCCATTAATTAGGTTTGTTGTCAGGAGGGATTCTGCTAGTTGTATTGACAGGGAGTGGCTGATTCCATCTCTCCCTGCAGGAAATACAGTATATGGATCAGTCACTAGAGCAGGTTCTATCTAACTCAGCTGCTTGTTATTTCTGAAGCCTAGGCTTTGCCTCTGCAAGATGAAACAGTCTCAAATTACCTTAAGCTCTAGAAGGATAAATAACGTTTCTGGCACATAAAACAATTTAAGAACCTCTGATACACAAAAGATTAAATAATAAAACAAGAATTAAACCTCCTTGTTTTTACAATTAATTTCAACATTACATAGAATTTCTTAAGAGTTACAAATTTATACAAATTTATTGCATAAACTATCAAGAAACAAACTTTGCTGAATACACAAAAATTGTGTGCAGTCTGTCTGGATATAGCTGACTGGCACAAAACTCAAATCTTGTTCAGTGGTTTTATCACTGCCTAAAATAACTCCTAGGTACCACTTTTACCTAGTAAGTATATGCTTTTGTTATATTGATACTTATGCCCACATGCTATCAACCATTTTGTTCTCAAAACAGGAATTTGTCACAGAATGAGGTTCTCTTTTCAGGCTTCTGTCTGAGTTCCTAATCCAACTTGATGACAAAGTTGCCTGCCTGCATAATTTCTTGTCACACCAACTCTTGCATAAGCTGTATCTTTTAAGCTCTGAATGCTCCCCCCCAAGAATATGATCACTCCAGGTGATCCTCAAACCCAAAGCAAACACAGAACAAAAGCTAGACCTTGGCACAGAACTGTGCAAACAATCCAGTCAATTGTCCAGATCATCACTTAATGCTAAAACTAACACTTTAACTTAAAACCAAAAAGTCACCATTATTTCATTGCATCTGAACTGCCACTGGAGTGCTTACTGTTAATTTGTTTTATTTTTTTTCAAGACAGCCTTCAGGTACCTTTACATCCAAACCTTCTAGCACCTAACATCAAATTCCTAGCAATCAAAGGCAGACTTTCTACATAGTCCATCCATAAGGCAAAGGAGGAATATGAAGAATTTGCCTTTTCAAGAACTGTCCTTAGCATCTTAGGAAATAATTTTTTACACTACAGGCTGAAGAGTCTAAATACTCCTTCACAAAAAATTCATACTCCATTCTAATATAGACAGTGACCTAGCAATTAGATTCTTCTTCCATCCAAAAAAACCATTTACAATAATTTCAAGGGAGATTTCAAGAAAGAAGCTGTAACACAAAACTTTATACCCACAGCAGTATAATTTTGATCCATAAAAATGCAAAGCATATGCTCACATCTGGGATTTTAAGAGCTTATTCAACAAACTTGTCTCAGCTATTATTCTGCTGCATTCCTACAGAAGCAACATGATGAAGTCACGGTAGAAAACTCCAGCATCAGACATGTTCCAGATGTTCCTCTGTGTTGGCTTGAATCGTGGCTTCACTGAGAATAATATGATATACAGAGCTTTCATAAACTTAAATATAATTGCTAACAATTTTTCCTACATTTTTATGGCAAATGTAGTATATGCATCATGTAAAGTGGGTATCACACATAATTCCAAACACACACGATTACAGCAAGCGACAAGGCTTCTCTACTCAAGATCAACAGTTGGTTTTCTGTCAAAACACCTAGAAATACTTCAAATTTGGAATCAATAAACCTATGGGTTTATTTGTTTTCATCAATAATCTCCTTATAATAAGCACTTTGATTCTTTCCTATGGGTTAACCTATGACTTGATAAATTGATTTTGAGAGCTTCCAATTTATCTCTTACTGAACTTGCTAGATTTCTAGGAAAGCAACCTTGAAAGAAATTATTAAAGCATTCCTTGACAGGCTATGCTCGAACTTTGAATCAAGGAGAGAGGTAGATGCATGCAGAACAGGACTAGAGCTCCTCTGAAATCAAGCACTTTCTACACAGCCCACCAAGATGAGAAGTGGGACCCTAAGGCACAGAAAATGAGCAAAAACCAGAGCAGTTAATAAAACGAGCATACATGGCAGAAGAAATAGAGCTTGGAAAGACATCTAACTGAAGTTGTTACCAAAGCATCTCAGGTCTTTATCTCTGTGGCATGGATTCTCAGATGAGTCTACATTTATTACTCAAATGACATTTGAATTTTTTCAGTGTTTTCAATTTTTTCTTTCAAAAAATCTGCATACTTTATTTCTCCCTTGAAACTTCTAATTTTTCTGGAATTCTAGCTCATAGAAAAATACTTCACAGAAATCCCAGTTTACAGAAAAAAATTATGGTTTGAGCCCATACTTTACTCTGTTCTTACAGTTCAAAAGATCTGCTGCTTCCTTCCAGATGGTGAACATACTCCCCTATCCCCAACTCTGATAAAATCCATCTGATTTTTTTATACTTACTTTAAATATACATACACATAAAGTGATTTATTCTTCCAAATTCAATATCTTCATGTATTACATTCAAGAGGTAGTCAAGCTATGCAACAATTCTTAATAGTAATCAATAAATGGGCACTACCTACAAGTGAAGAACAGCAGACTTCAGACTTAGATGGGTATGTCTTCTACTGTTCAAAGCAATTCTTCATTGCTCTGCATTCCCACTCCCTGTATCCCTGTCTTTTATGCCAAAATGACTAGGATGAAATCTTAATTTACTCAATAGCTATTCTGAATATTTTTAGATGCCAGCTCAATATTTATTACATATCTACAGTGAAGAGAATTGATTAACATGCCTCTAAAAGCCAAAAAGGCACATGCTTTCCAATCCAACTGCTACTTGCATCATGTGAATTCCTTCTTGTTGTTAAAGAGATTTTTCCAAACTTCAGTGACAGTTGGTTTTTTCCAATGTTTAAGCTGCCATTATGTAGAACACTGGGATATCCCCAGGACATGGAAAAGTTTGGTTCAGAATCATATAGCTACCTCCTACCTCTCCATCCCAATATTCACAGAATCAAGAAAATATGGGCATATTTCTGTACTCCTCAGGAATCCAGGAAGGATCAGAGTGCCTCAAAAAATAATAATAAACCATTTACACTTTATTGGATATTTTTGCTGTTATTTTCACAGACTTGTTCTGAGAATGCCACTCCTGGAAGATAGGTGGTTTCAACAACTTTTCCTCGTTGGAGGTGGGTGTATTTTGACTCAGATACACTTCACTAAATCCAACTGTTAGAGCAGTCCAAAGAGCAAGATCCATTAATACAACACATGACATTTGAAATCTAAGCTCAAAATGTTGATACTAAAATTAAAAAAAAATGCCTTGAATGGATCTTTTCTCTATCCATCACAATAATGATATTTGCAACAGCAATAATGTCACAAATGCCAAATATAAATCAATTTAGCTTGCTGGAAAATATTAATTACAATTAGTAGTTACCATGTCTTATGCCCATTAACATTAGCAGCAACTTGCAGTCTGAGCTTGAGAAGAGTTGTCCTTTAGACAGGAACAGATGACAATTTGTCAGATTAATTAATTGCTGTTCTTTCTTACATCTTTCAGAGGTAATGACTGTAATTAGCTCTTTACTTCCTAGAGAAAAATGGTTCCACTGCACTAATTACATAAAATAGGGTTTTGTATTCTTATATAAAAGAAATCCTCTGATGTTGGCAAATTAGAGTCAATTTAACTGAAGATTACAAATGAAGTTTACATAAAAGATGAACTTCCTTTCTGATGAGTGGCTGACAGAAAAATGGGTTAAACATTGTAGCACCAACGGCAGGCATAGGCTATAATCAAGCAAAGCTTGCACTACAGCCTTCAAGTAACTTCTTCTAATCTTGCAAGACAGAAAGAAGCCATTTGAGACAGTTTACCCACTACATTTTTTATCCATTAAGGCACTATTTTTAAATTCCTCGCTAATATTGTCTTGCCGAACATAAAATCTTTTAAGTTTAAAAGTTATTGGGGGAAATTTAGAAATAACTGAGTGAAATGTAGCAGCGTATTACACAAAGAAATTAAATTAAAATTTTGAATCATTTTTGAGCATATAAAATTACTTTTAAAAAAATTATATATATTGCTCCCACAGGCCCTGAAGCTGCTAAAGCACAATATTATATAAAAGTAGCTGAACATAATAAACCACCCACACCTAAGATAATCACTGTCATACCTGACCATGTAAAAATATCTCAAAATATGTTTATTGTCACAACAGCCTGACAAGTAAGAAAACACTTCTGTTTGCTGGTGGTGAAATGAGACATGAAGAAGCCAAATACTAGACCAGTAAAGAACTTAATCATCTAATTTCTATTCAATTCCCAAACTACATACAAATCCAAAATTAAAAGCCTCAAATCTTCACTGAAAACTGGATACAACTAGCTGCCACCACTATATCTGTTTCTATCGAGGCTCTGTAAGTGCCTTGACTATATCTACTAATTAGATATTCATGACCCTTATGGACAGCCCAAGGAAGGCTATATTGTCCAAGTTTACAAATCAGGATCTGCATTCAAAGACTTGCAAATGAAGAAGCAGTGAATGGCACCTTTATTACCCAAAAACTTTTTACAAAATAAACCAATGAGCAGAATATAGGAAATGCAGTTTCCACTTCTTTTTTTTAATCTGTCAAAGCATTCAATCCATACTTCAAACAGCCATGCACTCTTATATATTGGAGTATAAATGAGGAGAGAGCTCCTGTTTTTAGCACTGAATAGACCCAAGTATCCTGAATTATGTTACAATAGGCAAGACAGAAAATGAACACAATTGACAATTGCTTAAAGCACCTGCTGGAGTGGGTGAAGAGATATTGACACATGCTTTCATATTTTCTCTGAAACAGATACAATACAGATACAAATAACTACTGAGACCAGATGGCAATGCAAAGACTCCCTCTCTACAAAAAAGCATGTATCTGTACCTCATACCTAATGTACCTCATACTTAATTTGTTCTGGTTCAATAAACAGCCTCAACAAGACAAAACACACTTAAGGGATGTCCTATTTCAGATAATTCTACTTTGGACACTACTGATCAGGAAAAAACAACTTATTAGGCATGAGCTGAACGTTTCAAACAGAAGGAAAGATGTCAACTTTCCCCTTACCTCTTTCGCCTGCTTTTAACCAGTGTGGCATCTGTAAACTTTAATAATTATTCTGAACAGATAAACTGTGGGTTTTTATATCACGTGATTACAGAATTAAGGGAATCTGCAGGTAAAGTCAGGTAGGCAATTTTCACACAATAGGTATTCTATAGGCACAGTATTGCCACACGGTAAGCACTGATCTTTCTTACCTGCACCCAAAATTGCAAGTACAGAGAAACAAAACAAGGCTCACCATTCCTACACCACAAACTGTTCCATCAGCCAAAGGCATGTGCTGAGTACGACAACCCTTGTGAACACCTTCTGTGCTAGTGCACCACAAGCGTTTGCATTGTTTCTAAAAAGAAAACCAGATTACTTTTGTTGCACTTGCAATACCATTTTAGACATTAATTGGAATTATTTTTATTTTCTCACACTGTGCAGGCCTACTGTTTGCTATTGTACTACCATTTTTCACAGCTAAAAAAACCACAAAACCAAAACAGATTTTGCTTAAGGCCAAGCAGGAATGTGAATCTGAAATTGATCCCATCAGATTAATAGATAACTTCATTTTCTACTTCAGTAGAAAATTTTATTGAAAAATATGTAAGAGGTTACGGTTAATACTATGCACCACAGTTTTCCATATAAACCCCCAGCAAAAGAGTCTAAGTGAATTTAATAGGAATTAAATGTACTGACTAGAAAATTAAGCAGAAAGCCTCATTTTCAAATTGCTAAATTTGCAGGAAGTGCTGAAATAAACCCCTTAAAGTTGTTGCAGGAAACACTTTAGATATTTTAAAGGAATTATCACATTCATAGATATGGAAATCAAAATGAATGTAACCTTCTATTGCTATAGATATCTCACAAGTGAAATTGCAATGCTGTTTACTGAACTCTTCCACTTCAAAACAATATAACATGGGATTTCACTTATTTCAGGATAAAATTATTCCCAAACCAGTAATTTTCAGTAATTTTTCAGTAAAGATTAAGCATTTAAGTAAAGATTAACCAGACTTTGTCTGGTTTTCACTCACCAGGTAAGGGCACACTTGTGACCCAATACCAAACGTAAGCTCACACTGCTTGTTGACATCATACACTGATCCAGGGAGCTGAGAAGAAAGATCATATGTTCCTCCACTAGGTTTGTCTAGGAGGCATTCACCATAACCAGTACTGTTGTAAAACAGGAACAAAATGTGAATAAATCACTCAGTTCATTGGGAACCTTCCCACTATTCACAGAACACACATGCATATCTCTGTGGACTTACGGGTTTGCACACCTACTTGCCTATATAATGACTTTAATTGAATTAATGAATAATGAAATTTATCAGGTCACTTGATTTTTCTTTTGCATATTTTGCATTTATATCCACAAAAAAAATTAAGTTGGCTTTCTTCCCGTTTTTTCAAAAAAAGGAAAAAAATGGTACTGTCTAAATTATACCCATCCCTTATTTTTAACATAAAAACTTTAGAAAATAAAGGGAGTATATTCTAACCTACTAAAATAATCCTAAAGGTATTTTCAATAAACAAAACCACTACATTAAAAAAACCAAACTTCTAAGCTTTGTGTGTTCAGTGCAATTTTAATAAGGCCATTATTCACCAAAAAATTAAATGCATGTATTTTTCTGGAGGACTGAGGCCCTGCAAGTCAGTGGTTAAACCAAAGAACAATTCAAAAACTATATTTAAGCAATACCTTTAGAATACTTCTCAAAAATAAACGAAATTGGTAGGGGGGGGAAAAAAACCAAACCAAAAAACCCCCACTCCAAACCACAGCATTATATTGACACTCACTCAAGAAATTCAGTGATATATTTTTGACTGCATTTTGACCAGGTCCATGGACTTGTATGATAATTTAAAGTTGGAGCCATCACATGATACTGATTTTTAATTCCAGCTTCTTTACATTTAAAACTATCATCGTGAGGCACATTAAACCTAAAAAAAAACCAAACAGATAAACTCCAAAACAAATTCAGCAATAGTTAACTGAAACTCTCTTTGCTGTCACAACAAATGCTTAGGTTTGAGTTTGAAAATGCATTAAAAATTAATGGGACTCACTTAATACATCTATCTGACCTTTTGGCAATAGCTATCTTTAAAATGCCTTACATAATTATCCCCTTATCCAACTACTCCTGGTTACATAGTGATGGGTACAGGACCAATTTTACAATTAACATAATTTTTTAGCTTACCAGAAAAGTTCCAGTGTTTTAGGAGAGTGCCACTTTAAAGGAACAACCCATCTCCTCAAGTGAATATACAGGCCATGGCTGGTCTGTCCACAGCATGCAACCCCAATACTCAAATCATAACTCTTACTATTCAGTGACAAAAACCGAAGAGCACATCAATATCATACTCAATGCAACTAACACACCTTCTTTTACTGTCTCAGTTCAAGTACCAAGACAAACAGCATGTGTTTAAGTGGACTTGCAGGCACATGGAAATGAACAAGCTAGCTACTGAGCTCTGTAACCTACAGAACGTTACCTACACTGTGGCATGCTCATGGAGCTAGAGTATAGCACCTTTCTGCCATCACTGATGAGGTATGCTTCATAAAATAAAATGCTGTCATCTCCTCTTATTTTTCAGTGTAAAGTATTTCTCTTTGTGTTACTCTAGTGTATTCTGAAAGGATCAAACACAAGGAAGAATATTTCTGTGTTATATTAACAATTGTCTTTTCTTAAAGGTAAATTCCTAATAGTACTAAAATATACTTAGACTTAACAGGACTATGTTGCACTACCTAGGGTATGTCCCAGCGTCCCAACCAGTTCATATGACAAAACGACAGAATTCATCTCTTTGGACGCTTTTTCCTAAAATTCAGGATAGTGATAAAATTCACAATTTCTTTACTTGGCTTACTGCAAGGGGTAAAAATAATGACTCTTCTAAAAGGACATATCAGACTACACCCTCTTAGAAATGCAAAGTCCACTGCTGAAAATTTGTCATATTTAAAAGGAAATTTAAAGAAAAAACATTACCTGCCAGGAAAAGGTACTTACACATGTCCAAGCTCATGTGCTATAGTAAAAGCAGCACTCAGTCCATTTTCTTCACTTACAGAACAACTGCGTAGTGGGTCACACATTGTACCTAGCTCTGCTAAACCTGAAAAAGTGAATCCTTATATAAAAGCTTAAGGGAATGAATTTTCATGTATTGCCATGTATTACAGTGAATGCTATGGCACTCAAGTCAAAAGTCATGCCTCAAATATGCAGCAAATTTACACAAAAAGAACAACCCCTGGCACCAAAGTACATGCCAAGAACAGCAATATTGGAACCATTATTTTTGTCTGTGTGCCTTGAATTTTCTATCTATTTTCTGATTTATTGCTAACAGATTTTTCTCCTCACACTGATATTCTCATATATAAAATCATACTGATGAAAAAAGAGTAACTCACCAAGAGTATCACACTTCTCTCTAGCTCTGCAGATATCTTCCCTTGAAAGAAAAGATTTATTTCAAATCATTACAACATATAAAAGAACATTTTAAAAGTATTTCACTATTGCTATACTAGTTACAGCAATTGCAAATCTGATTCTCAATTTTTAATGCTAGAGGCCATTCAAACAATTTGTATTCCAGTGAAAGAAGTAATTTAAATTCACCAGACAAAGCCCACAGTACTGCTTTTTATCTAGCATGCAGAGGATAAAAATTTATTACGTTCTTTCTCTACAATGCAAAAGGTAGATATGAAATTATAAGTATGAAATGATGCTGACAAACATGCAGATTGCAGTATACTTGAAACTTGAACACTGGGGAAAAAAATTAGTGAAAAAGAAGAGTGAAAAAGAGACTATAATAAAGAATGAACATCAGAACCCTCAGTGAGGTGACTGGTATCTGATTATATCAGGAGCTGTCTGTCACTGCACCCCTCAGTTGACTCTATTACAACACTCCTCGCTTATCACATGCATGTACTATAGCTAAAGATTTAAATTCCTTGCGACACTTTCAGGTCTCATTAATTTCTATTATCTTTAACGGAAGGATCATTAGATGCTTATCTATCAACATAGCAATGTCAGAGTAATTGCTCACATATTGATAATCAGTGTTTTGGAAGGGCAAGATAGTGTTATTCACTTATCTATGAACAGTGTCAGTGGAATGGTTGAAAGATTATACTGTAAAAACAAAACTGAAGCATTTGTCTCACCTATCTGAGTAATTATGGCTATTTTAGATACTGTACCTAGTGATGAGAACAGCAGTATCATGATGAGAAGGGTGAGTATCATCCATAGTGTTTTGTGCTTGCTGCCATAAGCAAAAATTACGAAGAGTGGTAGCTGCATTAAAAGTGATAGCTGGTCCTTCCTAAGCAAGAAATGGCCAAAAACATCAAATAAGGGCTTTAATATTCATGCACTTACTACATTGTCATTTGTGGTGCTAAACTGCAAAGTAATGACTTGAGAGTGGAAAGAAAGTCAGCGAGACTGCTGACACAAGAATTCCCTCAGCAGATTTGTTTGATGGGTCAGATCTGAATTTAGCTACAGCCATCAGTCATAAGAGCCCATTATTCTAAACAATGTATGTGAGCATTTACCATGTGTTAAATATTACGAAAATATAGTGACAAGACATTTATGATAAATAAATATTAAATCCACGTATTTGAAAAGCAAATACTTCTTACAATCTTAAAATATTACAGCTGTTAGGGCTGAAAGCCTTCCATCGAAACCCTCATAAAAACTGCCATTTTCCTGCCATGTTTCCACGAGCATAACCACACTTTAGGTAGTTCTGCCATAAGCTTTCATACACTATCTGATTTATATCAATACAGATCAACTGGACATGCTAATAGAGAGACAGGAAAACAGAGGTATTAAATACTGGCCCTGAAGTTAACCTTGCATTTGACATATTGTTTTCTATTTTAAAACAAAATTACATAGTTTAAGAAAATATTATAAATGTAAACTAAAAATTTTTAAACTTTATAATTACAGTGCAAGTTCTTGCATTTTGTTTCTTGTATAAGAATGCTATCTTCTAAATATTTCTTTTTCTTACCTGTTCATTGTGAATTACAATTAATTTGACAATAACTATATTTATAAGATTTCCAATAGTTGAATCTTTATAGATTGCTGCAACCTAAAAAGAAAAAAAAAAATTAGAGTATTAAACTTACTTGGTAAACTATCTCTTTTAATGAAACAAACAAATTACCAAAGAAAACCAAGCCACTACACAACCAGTATCTCATGCATCCAATTGTACCTTCTACCCAAGGACAAAGTCACAAAAAAAAAGTTCTCAGTTAACACTTGAATAGCTTCAATTTTATATTAGTTTCCAAAGAGACAGACACCATGCTGAAATGCTAAAGTAAAAACACTTGTTAAACAGTTTATTTCTAAAGTACCAAAGAAAGGAAAAAAGTAATGCTACTGCGACTGTGAGGCATAAGCTGCTTTATATGGATGATGTGTAGAATCAATTCCTGAAATATTAGAGTTTTAAAAAGCAACTTTGAACCAATAAGTTTTTACCTTACTTTTAATGGCAGCTGACTGAGTTGTAAAACTGTATTGAAAATACACATGACACATACAAAAGCATCTTTCTGCATCCATAAAATTTGTATTTGGTATACCCAACAGGCATTTTTATCCATACTCTTGCAGACAGATAGTAAAAATCATGAGTCAATTCCATACACCAAAGTGAACTACTTTGAAAGCCATTTCTCCTAAAAGCAGTAAAAAAATTTACATATTACAAATAACAGCTTCAGATATCTCATCCATGTGAATTCTGGCTTAAAGCAGTTGTCAAATGACAGCCTTATGTAAACAAGAGCTGCCACCAAACACAGAAGTACTGCCTTTCTTCCCTTCAAGCTTGTGCTAAGGCTGCAAGGCTACAAAAGTGACCAAGGAACTGATTCAGCTGCAAAATTATTTTTTTAAAATCACGTAATACTGGTCAATATACTCTCATTTCTGTTCAATCAACAAATACCAATACATGAGTTGTCCAGTATTCTATATATATATCAGGTAGAATAGGCAAAGGGATTGAGACATGAATGGGAGAGTTAACTAGGTTCAGCTAACACCAAACAATGCCCGAGTGCCTAAACAGTGACTTTCAACCTTCAGTGCAAAACTAGCCTTGTTTCCCAAATGCCTCCTCTGCTATAGTAGAGATAATTTCTGCACCTGGATGATTAGAATGATCTAGGCAAGGAGTTGAGGCTGAAGCCTTCTTGTATCTAAAACTTAGAAGATCTTGTTCATGGTTGTAGTAGTACTTATACTGTAATTGATGGATGTTCCCTACATACATTAATAGTTCTTTCAAAAAAATTATTTAACTGTTATGCAAGTGCTTTTTGTCAAGGTTATCCTGCTAACAAAATCTGGAAACATAGTGGAGGCAAAGAAACCAACATAAAACAGAGTCAAGAGTCCTCCTTCCTGCCTGTTAGCCCAATGTCCATTTAAAACATTTGAGTAAAAGTGTACCTTCAAAACACAAAACCAGTTACTCATACCTCGAGCAGATGCATATTGGAGAAAAAATATCTCATTGCATGCCTGAAGAGAATCTATTACAGGACTTTCAATAGCGTATCTGTGCATCATCTGAATTACGTACTGGTTATCTCTGGAGAATAGCTGAGCACTGAAATAATGTTAGGTAGGTGCCAGAGGTCAGCAGCTCCTGCCAAAATCTTAAACATACCTGTTTCCATTATGAGAGATGCTAAATGTAAAATAACACTGTTCTCATTAACCCTATGTTTCCGTCAAACTATGGATCCTTTACCTCATGAGCACTTTCATGACCTCTAAACATTTAGCTATTACCACTGCTTTCAAAAGATCAAAGAACAAGACTGTATGCTGATAAACAAGATGCCCTTACCAGCAAAGTTCAGTATACATTCTCAGCATGGTTGAACCCATGTGAAGACGAAAAATCCTAAAAACTGATAACCACAAATCACACTTGAAGATTTATCTAAGGAACTAGGCAAACTAAAACAATCCAGGGACTTGAAATGATATAATGATGCAGGGAACTATCAGAGATCTGGAACATAAGATTCTTATTTTTAGTGAAAAAAAATCAAGACGTTAGTACTCCCTGCTCCTGTATTTTAAGGTACCCCTCTCAATCATCTCTTATTGGAAGAATTCATGAAAAAGGATGATGAAATGGGATAGGAATTTAATAGAATACACCATTCCTTTACAATTTCCAGATCTACTTGCTTTACAGTGATCTAAATGCAGGCTTCAGAGAAGTAGGAGGTAATAGCCAAGAAAAAGTGAATTGAGTTTCAAAAAGATTTTTCAAACTCTTAAAACCAGCCTCTGCACCTGAGTATAGCAACAAAGAATGGGGGAAAAATAAAAATAAAAAAAAATATATATATGAAACTAGTTACACTTTAGTGGAAGGATCACAGCGTTTATTTTAATGAAATTTTGAAATATAAAGTCACACAAACATGGCTGCCAGTTGACTGGCAACTTAGTTATGAAGTTTAGTTTCTCAAGAGATCCCTATTGCAACTGTCCACAAAAGTGTGATTGTGAATAGTGGCAAAATGCCATATTTAAAAAAGGTGCTCATGAACAAGCAAGTACACCTAGAGGCTGGAAGATACGTAGATGATAAATCCAAATCCAATTGGATGTATCTTTTTCAGCTCTCTTTTTTCCTTCCTTTTTTCCTGAAAACATTGTATCACAAGACCTCTTTTTCTTTCCTTTGGTGTGTTACATACAACCATGGTACCAAGAAAATACAAACATTCATATCCCCTGAAAGAAACACCTTCAGGATACCACTTCATAGCTTGTATGTCTTTTGCAGGCTCCAAAATCTCTTCTGTATTGCTGTAGTGCTGAAAGCATGTAGGATACCCAAGATCTGGGAGATTTCTCCTTCATCTTTTCCAGTGCCATATTGACTCCATCATATATTTCATAAGACCCAAAAATTGTCTGAACTCATGAGATATATGAGCAGTTACTGCTTCAGTGAAAGAGAAAGAGCTGTGTTATTTCTGTTGGTGCCACTCCTATTCTGTTGCATGCACATTTCTGCACAAAACAAGTGGATCCTAATGGCAGCAAAGACTTCTCAGGGCAAATTTGCACAAGCACAGCTGTGCCTCAGACTTACATTTTTTCCCCTAAGTTTTAGTTCCACTACTGCCCCCTCACCCAAGTCGTGTTAAATCTACTATTCCCTGAGTTAACCAAATAGAAGTTCCACATGTCACCTACCAGAGTGCTTTAGTGGAGGCATAAGGAAAGAATACATCCCTTTTAAAGGCTGAGTTGCCTTTTGTGTCAGCTTTGGCTAGGGTAGAACTAATTGTCTTCACAGTGGCTGGTATGGGGCTGTGTTTTAAGATTTGTGCTGATCACAGGATTGATAATATAGAGATGCTTTTTGTTATTGCTGAGCTGGGCTTGCACAGAGCCAAGGCCTTTCCTGCTTCTCATACTGCCACACTGGGGAGGAGTCTGGGGGTGCTTGGGGGGTTGGGAGGAGACAAAACCTGGACAGGTGACCCAGACTGACCACAGAGAGATTCCAGACCATGTGACACCATGCTCAGTGTGTACAGTGTGGGGAAAGAGGAGGAAGAGAGAGATGTTTGGAGGATGGCATTTGTATTCCCCAGTAACCATTACATGTGATGGGGCCCTGCTCTCCTGGAGATGGCTGAACACCTGCCTGCCCATGGGAAGCACTGAATTAATTCCTTGCTTTCCCTACTAAACTGTCTTTATCTCAACCCATGAGTTTCTAGCTTTTACCCTTCTGATTCTCTCCCTGCTCTGGGTGGTGGGGGAGTGAGCAAGTGGCTGTGTGGGGCTTAGTTGCCAGCTGGGGACATCCTATCAGAATGCCTTGTTCTGTCTTGCCTCTAAACTTGTAACTGAGATGGGTGTCAAGATATCCTTTTAATATTCCAGCAACTCAGAAGATGGTAACACTCACGATTATCACCATCTACAACTCTTCAGTGAAAATACGTACCACAGCTATAATCAGATGATATCAAATGCCATCATGTACAGCACAATGTCAATGCATCCTTCCTTTCAGAATCTAAAAGAAACTACCTTAAAAGATCACTTCACACAGCCATAGACAGGCTTCTCTAGCTCTTAGAAGCTACTTAGAGAAACATGAGTGTTTCTTGGCAATGTCTCCTCATTCTTTGTTCCTATTCTTATTGAATGAGATGAGTCCCAGGCAGTTTAAAGCAAGGTCTTAGTCATAAAAGAACAGTACCAAGACTTCACCTTAGGAACACCCCTTAAATGATTACTACAGAAGACAAAGTCATAGAGACGAGTCTGAACACTGAGTATCTAATCAAGAACAACCACCACCCAGACAAAAATAGTAGTAAATAGTCTAATAGCATTGAAATGTAAAGACAGGCAAGTATGTCCCTGCCTACATACTGCAAAATAGAAACACTTAGGTAGGAAAAGACCCTTAAAATCATTGAGTCCAACCAACACTGCCAAGTCCACTATGAAACCCTTTCCCTAAGCACCACATCTGCACATCTGCAGATCTTTCACTTACCTCCAGGGCTGGTGACTCCTCTGCTTCCCAGGGCAGCCTGTTACGATGCTTTACAACCCTCTCCATGACATCATTTTTTCTAAACCATTTTCTCTAGTCTTCCACTTGTTACTTGGGAGACAAAACTGATCCCCAACTCACTACAGTCTCCTGACAGGTAGTTGTATACAGTAGTAAGATTCCCCCAGGCCTCCTTTTTTTCAGGTTAAATTCAGCTTCCTCAGCCACTCCTCTGATAACTTGTGCAACTTGTGCTTCATCAGCCTTGTTGCCTTTCTCTGGCCATGCTCCAGGACCTCAATGTCTTGGAGTGAGAAGCCCAGAACTGGACACAGCATTCAAGGTGCAGCCTCACCAGTGCTGAGTACAAGGGAACAATCACTGCCCTGGTCCTGCTGGCCACATTATTTCTCATACAAGACAGGATGCCATTGACCTTTTTGGCTACCTGGGCACACTAATACCTCTTTATTAGTTGGTGGACCTCAAGATGTAGTGAGGTAGGATTATGACATCTACACATAATATACAGGCATCGTGGAGTTGCAATACAAGGACAGTCACAATTAAAATCATAGGTTTTATACCCCTACAGATACCCGTTTGTCAAACCAAGCTCAGAGAATTTATATGAATGATACTTTGAAGATAATAGTTCCAGCTATGTATATTCATTGGTGCATAAACAAATACCCACTTTCATTTTAACCATGCCAAATGCACAAAATCATGGGGTTTTATACACACAGAAGGAACATAATAAGGTATAGTCTTGGCTTATGCTACGAAAAATATGCCTTGTGCTCACTTTCTAGATTTTATTGGATGGGAGATAAAAAGCACTGAACATTCCTTTAGCTTTACTACTAATATAATTATCTGAATGAGAAAGGAGCAAAATAGACCTCTGAGGTTCTAAGGAAGAGATATAAGGAACGATATATTCACCTTTAAATTTTGAATGTAATTATATTCATTGGCTTTCAGATGGCAGTCATACAAATTAAATTATTAACATACAAACTATTTAGGTCTACTGTTCATTTTTAAATTATGACTATAGGCAAAATCAGTAATGCCAATATTCTTAAAGGCCAGGATGTACCTATGTTTTCCCAGTGTGTTCTGGAAAGATTATCTGTTAATTATTAGTATGTATAGTATGAGTATAGTATGAACTGCAAAGAAAGTATAAATTTTAAATTCACTTCATATATATTATAAATAATTTGTCTGGTTTTAATGATGGGACATATTTGTGCACACAGTCTTTCCATATAGAAAATACTTCATGATCAATATTGATGATGACAATGGAGAAAAAAAGAATAAACAAGACTGTAACTAGAAAAATCTTTGCTGTGAAGACCTGCTACTCACTACCTTCTATTTCATATGTCAGTAAAAGTTAGTAGCCATAAAACTTCACTGAAGTTTTTGTCTTTATGAAAATCAAAATCACCAGTATTTGGCACCATATTACAATAGTACTGTTTTACCATGATGCAACACCACTTTATGGTTTCACAGTCTCACTGCAAGTTAAATTGATCCAAATTGATATTGTCTCAATCCTCTCCCTGAATGCATGGCAGGCCCCCTCCCATGCTCTACTTTAGCACTCACATGACTAGGCAGTCAGCCAAGTTCACAATCTGAGCTCGCCATCCCAGCCCTACCACAGGTGGTTTTACATGTCATGACTTCTTTTCAGAAAGCCAAGATTATAAAGTTTTTGCTGCAAGCAGACTAAGAACAGACCAAGTAGTTATTTTATTACCAAATGAACTATATAAGCAGTACAATACTTAAAAGGATGTCAGGAATCAGGTTCTTGATTCACAAATTGAGGACAGTACCTCAAAATATTTCATGGAATCAAATTTCAGGTGGTTTAGAATTTTATAGTAAACTCCAGTGTCTTAATTAATTATTTCAGTTGCTAAGATCAAGCCTTCATGTTCAGGGCTTTGAACTTCCAGAACATAGTCTAAGATAAAGTCCTCCAGTTACTGAATCAGTTAAGGCAGTGCCTACTGCCTGCTCTGCTGATACAATTCTTGGAGGAACAAGAAGTAACAGTACAAGTTAAGCAAATACAATATTCTTATTGTTTAATTTATTGCTTCACATTAAATAATGCTGCTCTTTGTGTTGAAATGCAGTTGTTTTTCATTAAATCCTATGACAAGGGTATTCCTTTTATCTTGAAGTACATATTTCATTCAGAATAAGAAAGTATTTCCAAGATATAATGTAAGTAATGCGAATACTCATATTGCCAACATTTATGCAGTTTTGAAGAAATGAGAAAATGCATTCCAGTTCCAGTTCAATGGGATTACTTGCATGCTGAGAGCTAAGCCTTTTCAGGTTGAATTGGATGAGTGACAAGACACTTAAAATCCTAAAAATATTAAGCTGTATATTTCAGTTCTTATTTTCCACTCATAAAACAGCAGTAAGTTTACTTTGGTGGCTTTGTTGATGCTAAAAAAAAGCCTCAAAGAAAATAAAAGAAAAACAGGACAGGATTTCAAAGGTTCTTCTGGGAGCTAGATGTCTAAGTTTCATTAAAATTTAATGCGATTTATATGCTTAAAGTTTTTAGGTTTCTTTAAAATCCAAGCCAGAAGTGAATAACCTTAAAAGTTTCAGAATTATTACAAGAGTAAAATATAATGCTTGATTCACTTAAAATGTCAGCAACCTAAGAATTTCCTATAAGACAAGTTGCTTGACTAGGCACGAGTAACAGTAAAATTTATTTTAAAATACATATTCAAAGCTATCTGTATAATGGCAGTAAGGATAAAATTTAAAAGTTTTATTTCTTTCCTTTATAGGAAATCAAGACTAAAAATGGTTCTATTTCATACACTAAAAGGCTGTGGGTCAAGAAATGACCCACCAGTATACTGATAAATTCTAATGCAGATACATGGCAAAGAATGGTAGTCATTTGTTTTCCTAACCTTCACATTTTTTTCACTAGTTTACTGAAAAATAACTGTTATGGAGAAGAAGTGACTGAAGCCTGTATATTCATACATATTATTTCTTTGACAAATCATATATATGTCAGGAGAGGGTTGGATCAGATGACTTCCAACTGTTCTGTGATTCCAAGCCATTGCTGAAATGCTCCAAGGAGAAGGGATACAAGCTGGGATATGTATTCCGTGGGGGAAATGGAGGCAGGAAAGGCAAAGCGGATAGAATTAACTGAAGTGTAAAGAATATAATTTAAAATTAAGATCTGAATTTGTATTTTTATATTTATAAAAGTTCAACATTACTAGAAATAATATCTTAAGATATTTTTGTTTCAAGATTACCTTCTTCATATATATATATGGAATAGATATATTCAGAGATATTCAGAGATATTAAACTCACATTAAAGATGTAGTGGCTTATTGAATGCTCTTACCCCAAAGCCAGCAATAAGTGCAAAACCCTAGTTTTACAGTACAAATAGGAATGCACAAGAAAGAAATTATGAGTTTCTTAGAAAATAAATTGTATTTTTTTACTCATACAGTATATGTTAAATATTAGATCTTAACAACAGTTCACACATAGGTTCTCTTCAATAGCATTTATACAATGCTTATCTTATTCACCTAGAAGTCCACTTGTGTAAGTTAAAAGACAAATATTGTACTGTAAGGAATAGTACTTGAATGTACAACATCTACAGATGCAGGAATAATGTTTTTTACTTAAAATCACAACAAAATGAAATAATAAATGTTCAATTTCATCTTATTGTAAAGTTCTGTAAAAAATAGCTTCTATTTTAAAGTAATGTCTTTACTACTTCACTTTGTTTCTTAGTATACCTCTTTAATAAAGGAAGTAATTATAACAAAATGGCATCTTAGAGATCAATTGTTCTGAAAGGAATTCCAAACTGAGTCTGTACTACAAGAGAAAAAACAACTTTCAGTATGGATTTTTTTTGGTAATGCATGAACTTTTATACCTTCACACCACAAAAAGTAGAAAAATTCAGAAAAATTGTAGATGTAAGGACAGAAATCTAGAAATAATTACAATGCAGAATACATTAGCATGCCTTTTCCTAACAGATGGTTCAACTGATGTCAAGGTAAAACTTTTGGTTTTAGAGCTTACTTTACTATATTCTGAATCAATACAAGTAGTGACTTTTGGCTCAAGAAAGAATTTACCACATAAAGATCACAAATAAATGATACCAACTCAAAGTCTGACCCATATTAATCTGAAGTTTCTTCAAAAATTGAAAAACTAGGATTACTACAACCAAGCTTTTTTTCTCAATACTGTTTAACATCGATCTGCTGTAATTAATCTGTATTTTTCACTCTCTGAAGCTTAAGAACTCTTCTAAAGCAACAACAAAATCAGAAATGGGTCCCATCATTTTGCCTACACACCCTACTCTGCATTAAACTGAAAGGTCCGTAATCTTAAATTTTGACCCAACTTTATCTTATGTTTATGTAATCTCTTTTAATTATACAGAATTTGATCAAAGCAGAAGACAGAAAAGTTGCAGAAAAGAAAACAACAGAAAAGAAATAATTAAAATTCCTAATACTTAAGAACTTACTTACTATTGACATCAATGTTAGTACATAGTGCTGTAAATTCTGGCCATGGTGACGAACCATTTTGGTGTCAGCTGTGACCATCACTTCTACATATCTTGGATAGGAAAGAAAACGTTTTTTCCTGGAATGTGGATTGCCACCATCCTCTATGGAGAGGTTATTTAAAGCATACTCTAAACTGAGAGATTTCTGTAAAATGCTGCTCTCTTCATTTAAACTGCTGAAGGTTGGATGTAATAAAGTGCTCTTCAACTCTTTCTCTGTAAAGTAAAAAAAAGAAGATTTATTTTTGAACGCAGTTGCTAAATAGTAAAAAGGCTGTCCAAAACAGTAAACCTTATATTTATGATCCTATTTCCAAGTGAAACTGTGCAAGAATAAAAAAAAAAAAAAAAGAAAGAAGACTATAATAGGAACACCAAATGAGGTGTCTTGCATATTTTTATATAGTTCTATCATAAATTGATTATTTATTACAAATTAGTTAAGAGACAGCAATATTACACAGTTCCTAGAATGCAGTATAATCCAAACAGGAAGGCTGGAAGGAGATAAGCACTGCAGCTTAATCAGTACAACAAAGGACACAAGTCAGTTAAACAAAACAGACTTTTACACGCAAACTTTTTGGCACCAGCAGAACAAACAGAAACAAACTACGTCCAACTCCTAAATTCAAGTCCCTACTGACTTTCAAATTTACATAACATTATATTTAAATAAATATGGAGCTTAACTTCATAAGCAAGTACACATCAAAAACCTTAAGTGACCTCTTTGAAAGCTTTGTAAATATTCATTATGTAGAATCAGTCTCTAAAGGAAATACACAATCTACTCAGGTATCTCCAAGCTAAGTACTGTAATACTTCTAGTGACACTGTACAGTCCAGCCACCAGAGGCTTCTGATGCCTGATACAGAAAAACCAGTGCCTTTACCAGAGTCATCTTAGCTCACATAAAAAATACTTAATGAAGAGGTATATCTGAATTCTCACTATTCTCTAGAACTTAAGCAGCTGACTGGACACTCTAGATCCTTCACATGAAACCTCCACTGTCTTCCTGGAAACTAGATTTCCCTCTTAAAAAGTAGCACCCAAAGGATATATCTCCTAATCATTTCGTTCAAATGACTTAGTGACTATAGCACTGACCCAAGATTCAGAAATCACACTTCTGTCACCCTCAACTTGAGAGGATTTAAATGCACACATCATTCCATTATTCAAGGAAGAGCCACCATGTGTAAACTTTAAGCTACTAGTCTATATTCCTTAAAGCTGGGGTAAAATATGGCCAGAAAGATAAACAGTAGAGACAACAGCAAGCATTTACTGAGTAATTGTATAAAAATCAATCACAAAACAAAGCTATACTAACTGTGACATCATTAGCACTAACAATAACATGGAGAGAAAGCAGGGACTGGCTCTGAAAAGGAACTACTTCAAGAGTATCCACATATACTCTAAGTGTTTAGACAGACTGAGTTTGATGCACTGAAGGGAACTGGCTGAAGCAATTTCATATACATCACCTTTACTAGGTCGCAGAAGGTGTCTGAAATTGCAGAATACTGGCAAAATGGGAAATAACACTTATATTTAAAGGGAGAATTTAAAGATTATCTAAATTTATGGACCAAACAGATTAAGAACAAGTCAAATTAATTCTGTTTACAAACACCAGAAATCAACAAATGAATAAGTAACAGCAATCAGATTTATCCAAAACATATTCTGGCAAACTCTGATGAGCTTCCAGTATTAAGGAAACAGAATTTATAGACTGAGGAAATGCAATAAATATCCTACCCTGGCCTGAGGAAGGCATACATCAGATTTACACAAATTCTTTTTATTGGCAAATTAGTTTTAGAAGAAAACAGTACAAAGTGGAGAAAAGATTTGGAAGACAATTTTAGAATTATCACAGCCCAATTTCAAACAAAAATATGTATTGAATGCTATGTTCCTCCATATCCTCTGCCAAGTCTCCCTTACTAGAGAAACTCTCATAATTTCCAAGTACTGATATAAATTGTTCCTCTGTGAAGAAGGGATATGAATAACTTTCACAAAACAAAATAAACAGCTGATAAGCCTATGTGAAAGAAATGTGTAGGTTCTAATGTGGAGAAAAATTATTTATGAAATAAAATCTTGGTTTTTTTTCTTTTGAACATCTGACATTTGAAAAAGGCACAATGAAATTTAAAGTACGACCATACCTGAAACTTCACAAGGTTTATGGGATTTCTGATACTCTCCTTTAAGTTCCCCATGCCTGTATATAAGATGTGGTTTGTTATGTTCATCTTCATGTTCACCTCCATCCACTTTCATCAGAGGTTCTAAAATGTATTCACCATCATGTGCCTTGAAGGTGCCCATCTGAAAGTAAGAGAAATAATTGAATTATTCTCCACTGGAAAAAGTCATAAAAAATAATTCTGATTGAAATAAAAGCTATTTATGATAATATTTTGAAGTTAATGATCATACACATACACATAAAATGGGGGAAACTCCAGTGAAACCTGGAAGGTAAGGCAAAAGAAGTTTGCTTTCAGGGACTTGCCCCTCCAGAATAACTCAGATTACCTTGCATATTAACAATGTATCAAAGGTTATTGCTATAAAAGTGATGAAGCAAAGAAGATCACAAAAATAAAGAGAAACTCAGTATAACCAAGCAGGACCAGTTGGGAACTGTGCAAAGGAAAGCAGAAGCCAACAAGATTTTCAGAATTTGACTGCTGTCCAAATTTTGGACTGACTTGTTGCCTTCTGTCCTTAACATAATTTCTATAATATTTTTCTTCAAAAATTGCATTTTCTCCCATAGATTAGAAACAGTGTTAAAATTATATTCTGTTTGAAGATTTTTGACTGGAGCACCAGAAATTCAAAGTTGACACCATTAAAGTGTTTTTCTCCTTGATTCCTCCAAAACACCCCCTTTCCCTGGCCACCACAGACACACATGGGTAACTACATGGGAACCACAGTAACTTGATTACTAACAAAAGCACTGGCACATACACAAAGAACAAAAATTAAGCTCCTTTCCCCCAACCCCCTGCCCCATAATCCTTTCAATTATGAAATCCTAAAGCAGACTCTCTTTTTTCTCACTGCACTTCTAACTGAATTAATAATTTCCTATGGCTTAAGTACTCCATTTTAGGAGACTATGAGGAAGAAAAAACATGCAAGAGTTTCATCAAATTATTTTCAAAAATTTTAGGAACTTCCTTGCTTCAGCCAATTAAACACATCAAGTGAGTAGGTACACTGCATCCTGATAGCTGTACTGCCAGTAAGGCATAAGATTGACCAATAAAACAACAGCAATAATCTACATAATACAGTTTAAGAGATTAAATGTTCATGTCCACCTTGAAACTCAGGATTACAGAGAGAGTGGCAGAGCAGGATAAATGAGAACAGAAGTGAGAATAGGGCTTTTTCAAACAACCTACTTTTTAAAATCTGCTGCAGAACTAGTTTAGTATCCAGGGTATTGCACTGGAATTATAATATCCCCTTGAATTTAGGAACCTTCTAAGCAGTTATCAGTTGTCAATCTGTAAGAGTCTGTTAGTCTGACACATGCTTGAAGCCCATCTGCAATCCTGCCTGATACATAACATTACTAGAGCTATTGTCAACACATTGTGGATGAATCCTCTGCACCAATTTTGTCACAGAATGAATAAAGAGACAGCTAAATAGTACTTTCATTTCAAGACTGTTTAAATCTAACTCACAGAAGCACTTTTCCTCTTCAGTTTAATTTAAATTCTTTGCAAGTAATCTTCATGCTGGATCCTTTATACACTCAGTTTAGCCTTCTCACACCCAGTGTTTCCAGGGCATGGAATTTGTAGAGGACAGTAGATCAAGTATACCAAGAACAGCCTGGAAAGGGCTTCAGGAAAACAGATATGCCACAGCTTGTCAGTTAGTCTTAAGGTACAACTTCTTGGGTAAATGACAGTCACAGACAAGAGCCTGTCACTCAGGGACAAGGCATCAATTCTTATTAAGATTCATGTTTTATTACATATACTGTTAAAGTCCCAGCTAACAAAATGTCATAAATCTGACCCCATATTTTTCGTCAATGCTAATGTACTAATTAATTCTTTTCTCCTGATATACCAAAACACGTGTTATTACATAATAGATATTTAAAGTATGTTCTTCTAGATTTGAGCAAGAACTTTATTGTTCCTCCTTTATTTCCTACACACATTTTACTCCCCTCCTATTCTTTCAGACATGTGGAGCAGATAATCTGGATTTGTTTCTTCAAGGGTTTTTCCAACAGACAGACTTTCAGATTTTACAAAGGGACGGTTTCAGTTACAACACACAGATTATAAGAACAGTAACTCAGAACTAATAAGGAAAGAGTTCATACTATATTCTACTCTAAATTTGCAAAATATCAGACTTTACTGGAAAAGAACAACTGCAAGAACAAGGCTATATTCCTTTTCTATTATTTCATTCTAAAAATAATAAATAAATAAATAAATAAATAAATAAATAAATAAATAAATAAATAAATAAATAAAAAGTAAAAATTCCCAAACACTAGGACATACATTTTTGACTGAGTCTCCTCACTTCAAAACTTCACAATAACAGATCACAAATTTACAGGCCAGAAAAGTTAGGACAGACAGCTGGATGGCCAGAATCCTCTATTTTGACCCATGGCCTCAGAACTGTTCTTAGCTCTTTTTATATGACAAAAGATTAACACAAGATGGTGCAATCATGTCCTTAACACTGGAGAGTCCACCTTTACAGATACTTGGGACAATCATTTCAGAAAAATGGAGTCAAGCTGTCAAGCCTCCTTTTGCTCACTCTTCAGCCCACTGATTGTCACACAGTATCGCACTATCAATGGCCTGCTTAGATATGGAAAAAACAGCTGAGGAAAAATCTATAGTGCAAAAAGCTTTCATTCTTTCTACAATGAATTAGCTTCTCTTCAATAATGTATGGGCAAAAAGCAATTACTACCACTGAGTAGTTATGAAGGTCTCCTACCAGCAGTCTATGACAAATTTTTGCACGTCTATCTCCACTGAACTCATTATGCTGTATGTGAGAAAGAGCAAAATTAAAGAGATCAAGCAGTGCTCCATCTTAAGAAAGGTATTTGCTGTTTGTCATTCAAAGCCAAACAAGACATTGAACTTGCAGCCAACCATTCCAATCCTCTAAATCCACCATGAAAACACATGGTTCACTCTTCATTTTCCTAACACTTGCACCTACAAAAATTCAGTCACTATTTACATTGTCTGTTTACAGTCCTGCAGTCAGGAAAGTGATACTTCATATGATGACAGATTCTGCTGATACAAAAGGACCTATTGCTGCATCTTGGGCACACAAGGAAAAGAGCTATGAGATCCAAACAAAGAATACTTTAGGTAAAATGAAATAAAGAAAAGCCACTTAGATGTACACAGGCAGGTTGCTAAAACAGCAGCCCAAGCATTTGCAGGAAATTAAATCCAAAATTAACTAGATTTATTTATCATCTGTAGATGCCTCTCAAATCATCTAACAAGAAAGCTGCCTGAAACATTATATTCCTGTTTTTCAGATAAAAGATCTCTTCAGTAGAGTACAAAATTGAAAACAGTCTCTTGTACATCATAAATAAGTGGTCCAAAGAAGAAGCATATTCATATGCATACATTTGAGAAAATTTATGAGAAAGCCCACATGAGAATGATAATTTATTTTTTGGATTTAAAATATTATGGATGATCCAGACACTTTAGATTAAATCAAGGTTCAGGGGATCAACAAAGCTACTCACTATATGGTATGACTTAGTGTTTTAAAGTGGCTTAAAACTGCATAGTCTTAACCAATATTGACTCTATTGCAAGAGTTATAGAAGTAAATATTGCAAAATTATGGTTAAAGAATGTACCATGCCCATATACAAATTACATCTTTGTCTATAAAGTTTGCAGAACACATGGAAAACATAAGGGACATATAGCAGATTTCATAAATGAGGAATTAATCTTAGTATGTCCAACAGCACAATTGGAACGGTTTCATAAAAACTCCAAAAGAATAACTGATGCTCTGGAAAACTCAACTCTAAACTGGCAGACTGATTCCCAGGTAAGCTCCATTCCTGTGCTCAAGTACTTCTCATCCCTTAAAGCACAGCTTCTTAACTCACTTAAAAACCTGCAACTACTTTACAGCAAGAGCACTTGAACAGTCAAAGTAAACTACAAAATCCCTTCCTTTTATATTATTCTCTTCTCCATTCAAATCTCTTGAATCATGTAAGAATCCCTCCCCCTTTTTCTTACTGCTTCACTGTTACATTATTTTATGATGAAAGACTTAAGAAGCATTGCTTAATTAAAGAAAAAAGTATTAGAGTGATCATAGTACATATGGAAAAAGTATTTCTGCTAGAAGATAATTCAGCTAGAAACACAATAAGAGATAGCAGTTCAAGCAGATGTATTAAGATCAGAGCTAATATAATAGAAATAAGAAAACAGTAATACAATCATAAATAATAACACAAGCTAAGCAGCAGGGAAGAAATAGCTAGCAACAATTTTTTTTGTAGAATATGTTTTCAGAAGTGAACAGAAGCAAACATTACTTCTGAAGTTCTTAGAGAATGAAATGCCAAAAGTTTGTCATAGGCATCTAACTACATCTTACAAATTCTGTGATGTTAAGATTGCATGAGCTGACTATAATCACACCACTGAAGGATCTGATGGGGCATTCACCTATGGTTGGAAGTGCCCTCATCTTCAAAGACACCAAAGCATTGGTTAGATAAAATTTCTTCATTCCAGATTGAAATTTAATTCCATGTAAATGCTTAAAGGGATTTTACCTGTTTCTATGTTTAGCCTACACCTTACCAATAACCATATGATAACCAGGAGTTTCTAAATAAAATTTGCAGCAAAAACAGAGGGGCTCAATAGCAGACAACTTGTGAGAATGTTAAAAAAACAATCTCAAAGCCACCTGGAAAGAGCATTGGTTCATGGAAATTAATAAGATTCATTGGAGTGGAAGGAAGAGAGAGGAGTCGTTTATTTATTAGTTATTTTTATCTTTATATGCAATTCACAGTGAACAAGCTAGACAAGTCAACTAAAAATACACATAACTGTAGGTGTAGAAGAAGAGATTACAGGCAACCTTGCTGTGAGAAGCCACAGTTTTACTAATCACCAAAGAAGAAGAATAGCTTTACCCTTAATGGGTTGCAGCTATGACTAATAAAGATGAGTGTGATAAAAGGGGTGGGTTGGCTGGTCAGGGGGATCTTGGATGTAGGGGACCTTGGAGGAAGAGAAACCCTGAGGAAGAAGGAATGATCTAGAGAGACACAAAGAAGAACAAAACAAGGAAGAGAGCTGCTGCAGTAAAAGATCTGCTGTGAGGTCAGTCTGGGTCTGATGGAGTCAGAGCCCTGCAGTCACAGCTGAGCTGGGTGCAAGCTGTGTTCAGAGCCTGCAAACCAACACCTGCAGCCACAGCCCAGCAGGAAACAGCCACAGTCAGTCTGCAGCTGGACCCTGCAGCAGGAGCTTGCTGTAGCAGAGTCAGGGTGGCAAAGCTGTAAAGAAGAATAAACCAGGACCCTTTTCATGTTGTTGAATGAGAGTCTGTGTCTTGGCTCATTTCTACCCCTAATGAGAGGTCTGCTGCAACACATCTTTTTTTTAATAGATATATACATGGAGATTCCATTACAGAAAAACAGTTATTTAGGAACACCTGCTGAAATTGGCAAAACAGAATGTATCTATGCATAAAAGGATTTTATTGTTTGTTTGGGGAGGGAGTGGGTTGTTGACTTTTGAGTTCTATGGGATCTAGTTTTAACACCCAAACTGTCATCAAGCTCAGTATTCTGAAAGAACACAGACCTAGGGGATCCGTACACTTTATCTTGGAGGAAACTCCATCGCATTATGTTGCCTGTCTCAGAAAAGTCAAGCAAATTTACATTTCCAACTTATCTCTGTTTAAAAAGAACTTCTTAGTTCTGATGTTTTTAAGTAGATGCAGAACCACCTTTTTCTCTCACTGGGAGATGAATAGCTCCATACAGTCCTTTTGACCTCATAAGCACTGTTACAGGCAGTTATCACACAAGCCATGGTTAGATTTTCACCTTAGTCAGCCACCAAGTCAGCTACCTTGAGTACTTCTGTCAATATGTGCATTCCCAGAAGGTATTAACTGTTCTCAGTGTCTGGCTTTCCTACTTTAAGCTTGCCATTTTCTACATGAGGGTATGTCTGAAACAGAATGAGAATTGAGACTACTGCAGATACACTATCTCATGGGAAGCCTATCTATTCCCCGAGAGTACAAAGTTTCCCGAGATCCATGACGCCTGACTGTTGACTGCTACCACGGACTGGAAGGATTAAGTTCAGACAAAAAAAAGAAAACCCCCATACACAACCCCCTCCCCACACACCTATTTGCACACCAGTAATTTAGCTTAGTAACAGGAAAGGGCCACATATAGTGTACTCTGCCCTCCCTGACACAAACTTCTGTGTACTTCCCTGAAATTTAATGAATGTGTGTGCGTGTGTATACAGAGATAAAAGTAAATTGAAGTTCCTTTGGCTGCCCAGAGCATACCAGCAAATTCACCTGTGTCACATAGATCTAAACAATAAAAGCAGCAGTTGAGAACAAGCTGCAACCATCAAAACAATTTATTTGGCAAACATATGGGCAAAGAATGTGTCCAACTAGCCACCCAGGAAAAGCCCCTGACACAGGATGAGGGCAGAAGGCAGGCCAGCGATGGCTGAGCACTCCAGACATAAAATGTTACACAGGCACATCAGTCTGTTGAAAGGATGATTCCTGCAGGATTTTGCTGGTGAACAGGTAGGCACATACTCAGGTCTTACCGCTTTTGATAAAACATTTTCTGTGACAGACCTTCAGCTGTATGATCTGCAACTCCACGTGTCTTCTCAGCTTACAACTGCAATTACCACCAGCATTTGCTGATCTGTGCTGGCCCATGTGTGAAAGTATAGCATCAGTGGAAATACTTCCAGGAAAAATTGCTATACAAAGAGCCTGAGGAAAACATACCGGAGAAATTTCAGGGTTTTCAAAACAGCTGTAGCAGGGACCTAAATTGTCCTCCTATTTTATAACAAGCCAAAAAGAAAGAACATTTTATCTTAAACTTGCAAAGTAAAACATTTTACTTAAAACCACTTAGTAATGGCCAGAGAGAGAGCAAATGCTCAGGGTTATAATGGAAGCACTGAAATGCTTCCTGTTTTGCAGATCCAGAGCTGGAGTCTAACCTTATATACATGTATGACAGGAGGAAACAGAAATACTAAGTGGAAGTCTTCATATCACCCAGCCAGTTAGTAGCAAGACTTTGTTTGCTCAAGCAAGAATCAATTGCTTTGAATTGACGTTTTAATAGGATTCTTTTCCTAGCTTATGATGGAACTGGTACATTAAAATAAAAAACTATGAAATCCAGTATGTGCCTTATGGATGCTCATAGCATTATAAATGTAACCTGAATGCAGAAATAATCCTGCCTTCCAGATTTAGAAAGTAACTCTTTTGAAGTGACAACTTAAAGGTTAAAGCATTAAGTTACATCCATTAAGCATATTTTCCAGTTATAAGAAAACAATATAGTTTCACTCATTGAGGTTGTTAGTACTAAGGAGCACAAAACCAGGGAGCAAATATCTGGAGTTTGTTACCTGCACTAGATCTCCACAAGAAACTAGATGCTGGCAATGGTAGCAGTAGCTTCCAGCATGTTTTTGAGCTTTGGATTGTTCGGTTTTTAACCAAACAATTAAAAATCACAGTTTTTTAAGACATATTCCAGGACTATTTACTTTTCCTTAAAAGGAGCCACTCTACTCACTCATAGCAGCACACAGAACTGTTTCCAAAACTTCTCAGAAAGGTGATGTGCTGACCCATATTAATAAAAAATAAACACAACCTCCTGGACTGAGGATTGAGAAGATCCACACTTCGGTTCATCCTCTTGCCATTCATCAGACAAAAGTAAGTCTGATGTGCAGCAAGGGAGCATTACTAAAGGGCTTCCTTGAGCTGCTGAAGAAGGAACTTGTCACACTCCAAAGCTACATTAGAACAAAGTGGTCCTGCCTTCCTGGACTGCAGGAAGCTGACAGCTGGCAAACCCATGCAAGAAGAGATGCATGCATACTTTCCTACTCCTAACTTCTGCCAGTTAGTGAGCATGTGAAATTGCTCTACACATGAGAGCCCAGACACCCAAAATAATGTATTTTCTCCTTCTTTCTTACCTTTTCCTCTCTCACAGTAGTCACATAAAACAGCTTTGGCACTTCAGCATTCTTCTAGCTCACAAAAGCTGGTTTTAACTATCCTCAGCATCAGCCAACACCCTCCTAACCCCTGAGAAAAAATACCAGTTTTTTCAAAAGACTAAACAAACTGTTTCTATAGCATTCATTCAGGATGATGGAAAAAGGAAAACAATGAAAAAAAAACAAAAAAAAAAAAAAGAAAAAAAAACTTTCTTTAGATGCGTCCTGCTAGGAAGGTGAATTCTAATTAAAATAAGGAAGCCATCATCATTTATAAGACACTTCATTCACTGGGATTAGCTTGTATTTGTCATTAAACTCATAAGTCACATGTTCACAAAAGTTCAATGATTTTTAACTATCTGAGGGTTTACCTCTTTTATTTTGCTGTCTGCATAACATTTGAAAGGTCTCTTTAGTCTACATGCACCCAGGGACATCCTCAGCAGATCCTGTTCCCTGTGTTTTTAGGAAGTTACAACTGACTAATGCAATAAAAGGAAAAACGATGGAACTTAAGAAAATAAAGCTAAATAAAGCACGAAATCTCAACTACTCTAAAGATGCAAGAAATATGCCTGTATGTGATCAGATGTTCAGCTAGGCACCCAGGCCATCACTCCAAATGACCTTCTGCCTTTGATGGATCCCAAAGTTCCCTAATTATACACTCTCTCCTTGCAATTACTACAGACTCCCTGCTGACCTCCTAACCTCCCTGTGCCATTTGCACCCCTGAACCCAGGGCATGCTCTGAAATGTAACACAACAAAACTGCGTACAGGGTGTCAGGAGCCATTAAGCAATGCTCCATGGGTACTCTGGGCTGTACGTGCTCTTAGCACATGCAGGAAAAGGCTTAAGGGAGGGTGAAATGGCAAAGCAGAGTGGAGGGGGACAACACACTCAACCTGAGGAGGCAAATAAGGAGAAGAAGGAACTTGAGGAGGAACGAAGCTGTGAATGAATGCAGTCAGACCTTGCGGATAGATGGCTACAGGACAAAGTGAACACAAGTAACTGTTTTCAATTCACACGCCTCAGGCACATAACCAGAGCAATTATTAAAATTCCATTGTTACACCTCCTTTATAACTAAGTACAACTAATTTTTGTCCTCCCTAGCTTTTAGAACATTGGTCAAATATAAGCAATTCCCTTATATAGGCAAAGCTGTAAGTTAAATTACACATAATAGTTCAAAGCAGTATCTTAACTTCCATACACTAAACTCAAGTTCAGTGATCCTACAAAGAGAAAGGATTTTACTTAAATACTTATAATATACTTAAAATACTTAAATGCTTATAATGTATTTAAAATAATTATAATGCAAGGCTACTGAGTCACTAGCCTGATCTCTGTCTCTTGCTCCCAATAAATAGCATCTTACCTCAGCAGCAGTCAGACTGCAAATGTTTGGATGCACTCATGAAGCATGGCACTGCTCATTAAAAGAGCAATAACTGACTAATGTATTTTTGCAGGTACATTTGTTGAATGCACAAACCCATGAAATTTTAAAAACTTTGAGGACAAAAACATCTTTTTACTAATTTTTGAGGGTAGTCCCATCTAGGAATAGGGAATGCACTCAGGGAGAACAAGATCTCACACGACAATTCTACTTGGTCTGTAGTTCCCTCTTTTCACATTCATTCTTCTCTAAACTCTAAACAAAGGAGTTTTCTCCTTTGGCAGCATCACAGGGCAGAAAACATTTGCTTTGAATCCATGAGGATGAGGAAGAACATTAGCTTGAAGGTTCTGAGTCAAGTTGGAGGACCCTCTGTGCAGTTACAGGCAACCAGCTGTCTATGACCACCACACAATCCCTCCAAGGACTATCCAAAGCCACACACCTCAACAAAGACAAGATGGTATATATCCAAATAACCAAGAAGCACAAAGAGATATGCCTCTCAAACAGCAGCTACTTCTGGTTCTCTCTTCTATCCTGTGTATCACCTTCTTTTAATACACATTAAACAGTCCTAAATACAGCAAACCAATTGCATTCTATTTTGTGTAGACTACTAGAAAGAGCTTAGTGTATGAAGTTGGATTTTCTTAAGGTCTCAGAAATAAGAGTCTTGAACCTTCAGTATCCTGAGTGACTGCAAAAAAAATGGAACAACCCCAACTTAAATCCATAGTCGTATTTACAATGCTGTATTTCTACAGTGTGCATGTCACACAACCTGTCCTTGGCATTTCAATAAGCAGTGATGTGGCAAAGCACAAGGTACCAGTCTTCATGTTTCTAGGCACAAAACTATAAAATTTAGCAACACAGTACAACTGTTTTCAGAGATAGTTGTATGATATTATTTCTCCATTATCACTTTGGAACACACAATAGATGCTATCAACGAATAAATACAGAATGTATAGCATTGCAGTTTTGATTTGTCTACTCAATTCAATTCTTAAGAAGTGTTTCACAGACACACTTCCACTGAAGTTAGGAAATTTCCTACTCCTTTTCAGCAGAAAAGTGTTGAGAACACTGCTGCACGCATAAAGGTATGCTATTAGGCTATAATATTTGTTATAGTTGATATTTGAGGATATTGTTGAAATTTGAGGAATAAACTGATCAACACCAGCTCTTCTCTCACCATCTCAACTACCATTACTCCTCACTCACAATCACAATATCTGTTAAGTTACAAACACATAACTGATGCCAACTGACAGCATCATTTTATCAAGTCAATAGCTTACTGTGTTTCTAAGGCATGCTTTTTCCTCTGTTATAATGCTCTGGGTGTCAGGAGTTACATCAACCAACTATATTACTGGCAAGAAACAGATCCTTTGAAAGCTGCATTTGTATATCCCACCAGAGAAGTATCATCATGACTGCACACTGCAGATGCCAAGACATTTCATGACCAACTACTTGGAATGATGCCCAAGAATTTCCAGCTTAGCTCTCCAGCAAAGGCATCCCACTACATTTCTTTCAGGGAGGAGGATATGAATGGAGACAGGAAGCAGTGACCAACACGCTCACCAAACCACCGCAGATGCTGAAGACAGCCATGTGCGTCTCCTGGGCATTGACATGCCCGCGATAGAAGCAGTGGCGCAAGTCAGGGGACGGCTGCTTCTGCGGGGCCCCGACGTGCACCACCGTGTACTGAGCAGCAAGGAAGCCTGCATCAGCACTCAGGTTCGAGCTGGAAGACCTGCCCGTATGCTCTGAGCTGGTAATGCGTCCGGAAAGCAGCGGGCTCCAGCGGCGCCTCCAAACTCCTTCTCCTCCTTCTGAAGTGATGCGTGTGCGGGAAAACTTCTCCAAACTCATTCACTCGGACAGGTGTGATGATTTCGTACGAGGAGAGCTGCTTCACCAAGGTCTCTGCAATGGAAGGCAGGAGCTCAGCAGCGCAGCAGCAACCCCTCGCTGGTACCCGCCAGCTCCCGGGGCGCTCCCGGCCAGCCCGGGTGCGGTGACAGCCGGGGAGCGGGGGCAGCCCCGCAGCGAGCCCGGCCCCGGAGCGAGCGCTGCCTCCCTCCCGAGGGCACGGCGCACGGCCAGGACCCCCGCGCCGGTCGCCGCCTTTGTTGCCGCTCGCTTACCTTGCCCGGGGTGGAAGCGGAGCCCCCACGCCGCGGTGACGAGCAGGGCGAGGGGGCACAGCAGAGCCGCCAGCCGCCTCACCCCCCGCATGGCTCGCTGCGCGGCGGCCGTGCCCGCAGCGCCCCCGGGCCGCGCCCCTCAGCGCCCGCCGGCCGCGCGGGCCGGCCCCGCTCCGCGCCGCTGCTCCATGCGCCCGGCCCGCCCCGCGGGCCCGCACTCCGCGGGGAGCCGCCCCGCGCCCGCGCTGCCTCTCTCCCGCCCCTCGCCTCCGCTGCCGCAGCTCGCTCTCCGCCGCCGGGGTGGGCGAGGGCGGCCCTTCCCTTCCCGTCCCTGCCTCCGCCTCCCGTGCCGCTGCCCCCGCGGCCGGCGGGGCGGCGCGGCGGTGCCCGCTGCCCTCAGGCGGGGCCCGGCCCGCCCGGAGCGGAGGGCAGCCCCCCTCCGCGGCCCGGGGGACTCGGCCCCGTCCCGGGCACGGGCGGCGTCACCGCACTCGGGAGGTGTCGCTCCAGCCTCAATACGGCTTCTGAAAAGCCTGGCATTCCCACCGGCAGCGGCAGGGGCCGTGCCGCGGCAGCCGGCGGTGTCAGTGTCCCACCGAGCAGCCGCAGCCCCGCCATCGCCTGCCCCTGCCCTGACAGACAGGGATGGGTCTGGCTCCAGGTGTCCTGCTTAGATTGTCCTGTCTGGGCAAAGTCTTCATGCAGCGGCTTGTTCCAGCACTCAGGGACCCTGGCATCCCTCGCATGCAGTGCGCGGATTATCTGTTTCACTTGAATTTTTTTTTTCCTGAAGTGGGGGAATGAGCTAATCCGGCCTTGAGTGAAGCTGTGTAGTACTGAAACAGCCTTCACTGCTAGAATAAAATCATACATTCCTTGTCAAGAGTCCAGGATTGTAGAAGGAATACCTGGATTGTTCCAATATATATTGGTATACAGCATAATCTTGACAATATTGAGTCTTGTTGGGAATGCCATATTTCTTCTTGAATACTCAGATGGCAGAGACTCTCTGATGGATATTAATCTGTTTTCTCTATGTGGGGTCACTGATAAGCAGTTACATGAAAAGAAAAAAAAACTTGAAATCTGAAGGGTTCTGCAAAGTGAAATCAAGCAAAAAGCTTATGTCTCTACCACGAATATCAAAGAAATCCAACAAGAAGCAAGAATTTCAAACTATTTCTTTTAATCTGCATACGCCAGAGAAGACTGATCATGATAGGTAAACAGAACTCGAGTTCTGAGAATTGGGTGTGAGAAAGGGGGTGGGAGGAGAGAGGTCCGTTCTGCCCACCACAGAAGCATGAAGATACAAGATTCATTTCAGTACACCAAGATGTCCTGTTGCAGAACACACATGGGCAAAGTAGAGTAAAGTTTGAGTACTTTGATTTTATTGGCATAAAATGTACAAAAAATACTAAGACATTAAATTGAAAGCGATTGTTTTACATGCCTCAGATTTCTCCAGCAAATTAGAATTTTCCCGTTTCTTGGGTCTTACTCATTGAAGCAGTTATCAGAGTGCAGCAAGTTAACTCTTTCAGAGTCAACTTAAATGATTGTCAGTGATGAAGCAAATGGGCACTACTTGATTAAAAGTAAGCAAATACCCACTGATTGAGGTGTGGTGTTTCTCTTGTTTATGATTTGCAAAATTATTTTTTGTAAAAATAAACAGAAACACTAAGCACTGGGAAAGTCAAAGGTTCAGTGATCTCAATTCAAGCACAAAGCTTTATTGTAGATCAATTCAAAGCAAATATAAGACAACTCAATTTTTTTAACAGTGTATGTATTTTAATGTTTTAGGAAACACATTTGCTTCAAATGCAAATATTTTAAAAGCAATAAAATTACTTTTCTTAAATCTTGTTTTATTGTGTTTAAATTTCTCTGTATTCTTTGTGGAATGGAACCCCAGCTCTTCTATGGTAAACATTGAAGGTCTATCTCTCCCTGAAGATCGACTGTTCAGAACAATTTAAAATTGACAACCTTCATGCAGATTGACACATGTTCCAGTAGCTCCTGTCAGTGCCATGGACAAAAGCCAGTGCCAGCTAAGGCACTTTTTTCCAAATTTTCAACTGAAACAAAAAGTAAATTTCCAAATATGAATCTGGCAATTCAGGTGATGTGAGGCCTGACAGTTGAACACCTTTTTATACTTAGCAACCATTATTCCTTAAAAAACTGCTGAAGCTCTACAGGTATTAGGCACAAGTCTGATTTTCAAATGCAAGATTGGGTTAGCTGTGCAGGAGCAAAGGACACTAGGGCAGGGGATTAAGGCAGTTCAGTAGTGTTCATGTTACCTGAATGGCTTTGGGCAATAAGCTGTGGTCATTCATTTGACCTCTACCCATATGGCATCAGTTTGAATCTTGTGAGGAGCAAATATAACCCTGTATATCAAAGCAAGAGGTATGTTTCTATTACAAAGAAATACAAGTACGTCAGAAAATTCAGAAATTGTGGAAATAGTACATTTGCTACAACTGTTAGATGTAGAAGGGTAGAGACAGGTATAAGGATGAAATCGAGATGAAGAATTATGGAAGTTATTCGAAGAAGCAGGACTACCAAAAAACCATAATGAAACATTAAAAACTAAATAAAAAAAAAAAAAAAAAGAGAGGGAGTAACTACAGAAACAAGGACACAGAGAGGTTGTGCAGTCTCCATCCTTTCATATACTCAAAACTCATCTGGTCAGGAAGCCCTGAGCAACCTCAATTAAGTTTTAAATTAGTCCTCCTTTGAGAAGGAGGTTGACCTAGGTGACCTTCAGAGCCTTCTTCCAGCCCAGGTTATTCTGTGATTCTATGAAACAAAAATTTTAAAAAAGGTTATTGGAGAAAGCTGGAAAGACTGAAGTGGAGAGGAAAAAGGAAAGGAAAATACCTAATAAAAGAACAGAGATGTAGGAGAAAAATCAGGAGAAAATAGTCTTCAGCTACAATGAAACAGAAGAAGAAAGGAGATACAACTGAGAATATTTAGTAAGATTTTTCAAGGCTAGAAGTAATATAATGTACTGCTAAAGCTCCAGCTTAGGTAGTGGAACTATGCTGGTTTGCATCTGCAAATGTAGTCCTCAGAGATGTAATGCATTCTGACTTCATAAAGTCTGCATTGACATTAAAGCTTGTTATTGAATAGTTGTCTTTAAAATGCCTCCTACATTAGTGAAATAAATCCATCTATTTACAGTATTTAGTCTTTTCACTTATCTCCTCAGTTGATACATTTGGAGTGAAGTGTGTTGCACCAGTTACTTTGCAAGTCAATGAAATAGAAAGAGAGTCTATGCTTGCTGAAATCACTTCTCCTTGGGGTTTCTCTGGGATTTAATGGACAAAATGAATTGCAATTAGGTCATGATTACTCAAATATTTGTATTGTGCACTTAAAATGCTGCAGTAGATAAGGCTTATCAGATTAAACAGTCGGATTTGTAAAAATGCATACTGAGAAATTAATAAATTTCTTTCTTAGAACCACAGATTAGCTATTAAATCCTTTCACCTGTTTTTGGCTCGATTTTTCAATTTAAGTGGTCTTTTGTAAATGGTTTTGGCTGAAGATCACAAAGTGGAAAATAAACGTCAGTCATTCAGAAAAGGGAAAGTCAACATTTCACAAGTAAGGGAAATTGTTAAAAAAATAAGACTTATGAACAATTTTTTTTTTCAAGAGAACACTGAAATATATATTTTACTTCTTGCTTATTTTCTCTTGGCATTTTTCTGTCTTGTGGAATACAATTTAAATCAGACCTTCAGGCTCTTATTTGGTGTTCTTGACAGGACACTAAGCACATCGCACAAATCTGGGCAGTTTGCAATCACTTCTCTTATTCATCCACTTATCTCCCACTTACCCTGAGATATTAATGCCATGTACACATATGCACACACCATGGAGCCAGCTGACCTCCTGCACAGGGACAAGAGTGGCCCAAGGCTGCTGTTGTCAGGAGCAGGCTGGCCTGAGCAGACGCTGAGCCTTGCAGTGAGCCCAGCTCGCTGCCTGTCCCATGGCCCTTCCCATCTGTGCCCCACCGTGCCTCCTGCACAAGCCCATCTGCCCTGAGCCACGGGACCTGGGCTTCTTGGAGGGAGGTGCCTGCCTGGGTCAGCCAGTACTCTCTGTGGGTTGGCAGCTGGGCTGCTCCTGCATGGCCAGACATGTGATTTTGATACATACTGCGGTGGAAAAAATATGTATGTATGCATTTCTGCTACTATCTGCATTCACACTGTAGTAATTTTTCAATAGTGGTGACTTACTTTAAGGTTAATGTCTGTAAATTTACTTTTTCCTTAATCAAAAGTAAAATAATTTTGTATTATTTAATGTGAGGTTGCCAAGTTTTATCCTGTGAAATATATGTGTAAGGAAAATTAAGCCACAAACACCAGAGGTTTATGTCCAAAATGGAGACAGAGGAGTCCTTTTTGCTTTATTCGAATAAAGGGAGAGGCCATAGGGCATTCCCCTGGGATCTCTCAAATTTTTGGAGGTCGCAGCCTCCCTTTTTATCCTAATTTCCCGGCCGTATTTCCCTCTCTCTTTCCCCATTGGCTGAGGTACTCGAGAGGCACAGACTTCCCGGAACGCCTGACACCTGACATTCCTCTCTAATGTATAACCCTCGTTTTTAATTTTTAATTCTTGTAGAATTCGTAGTTTCCCCCCCCCCCGTTGCTTCTTTCATCTTCTGTTACCCAATTTCATTTACCAGAAAACCTACAGTTTGTTTGTAAAGGCAAACCTCTTTTTCCATTCATCAATCAGTGTAATCCCTCCCATTGTTTCTTTTATCTCTAGGTGCTAACTTTAACTACCAACAGATCTACAACTTGTTTGTAAAGACAAATGTAACATTCCTCTCATAGGTTTACAGTGAAAGGTACTGAATACCATACCATGTAATTTAAACTTCTTTCACTTACTTTTATTGAGATCCTGAATAATTTTTATATTAATCATTTTGTAGCATTGTCTACTTTACTGGCAAAAAGTATTATTTGAAAACAGATATATACCAGGCAGTCATAGCTACTAATTTAAGAAGCTTGACAAATATTATTTCTTTGTGTTACAAGTGAAGACAGGCACTTTGATATCATCACAAATTCCCGAGAGGGAAAGCCAAAAGGTGTATTCCAGCTACAAAGTATTACACCCAGCACTGTGCAAGCAAGTCTCTAGGATGTACTGGGGCTCAGTGATCCAGGACAGAAAAGGGCTGATTTGTGCCTTCTGCTAACCCTGGGTCAGGAATCCTGCTCCGAACTTCACCCTGTTGTGGTGCTCCATCAGGACAGAGCACCTGTTGTATTGGATGGGAGTATTTAAAGGAGATGCAAGTGCAGGTCACCACAAACTCCTGGAGAAGCATGCATAAGAAAGAAAAAATCCTCTAACCTGACATGTACAAGTGATTCCATACCAGTAATTCAGAAAAATAAGAATTACTGTAGTGTGAAGACAAAGGCATATGCACTCACTGCCAAAAACATGCTGCGTTGTTTTGTTTTTTTTTAAGTCACAAGCACTGTGCAGCTGTTCCTCTGGCTGGAGAGAAAGTAAAGAGACATAGGGTCCAGTTCATTTCTCATATCAACACTGTTAGTTATGCCAAGGATAGTTTGGCTCACATGGCGCTCTCCTAGCTACCAGTGTTTTTCAGAATCCCACTCTGGTTAGTACCTAAAATTTGTCTACAAGAGAATATGAATTTAACATTCTGAGACACTAACAGCAGTCATAAAATTTGGCATCAAATTATTAATAGCAAGTGAAATGATTCCTAATTGTGCTAACTCAAACCTGTGTTTGCCTAGTGGTACACTGTGCCATTTAAAAATGCTGGCTTTAGTCACAATTAGAGTCCTCAAAACCAGAGATTTGCATTGAAATATATTCCATGTGGTGAGCTGCACGAAGACTAGGAAGATCCAGAGGCATCTGAACTCCAAACACTGCTAGGTGTGGATCTATAGCATGATAGAAAGGATTACTTAGAGCACAACATAACATCATCATATCCCAGTGCTGTGTTTCAAAGGGAGGTGTGAGCTTGTTTTTGCATTAATGTCCCTGTTCTGACATTATAGTCATATGACACAAATTAACATTACAAATTCGTGGATCATTGCAGTATCTTACTGAACCCAATATTGTTATTCATTGTTAGAAATCTGTTCATGTGTTAGAACTTATAAGTCACACTATGAAATTGCTGAAGACAAAATGAGAGGAAAATCGTGTATAATACTAACAGACTTTCCTGGAGAGAGTATTGGCTTCATGAACTGCAAGAAACTTCTAGGAAAAGAGTTGTCAGCTCTCTGCCAGCTGATAGTCACTGAATTAGCATACCAGAAACTACCATCCTCATTCTGGGCTTTTCTCAGATATAGGATATTTTTATCTTCCTTCAGACATTATTTTTTCCATCTGGGAGATTCACAGGAAAAACACCAAAATTATCACCAGGACAATGGATGGATGAGGGCTTCCAAGGCAAAGCAATACAAAGCTGTGTGTAAAGAGCTACATTGTGTTTCCATCTTTAGTAATTCTGAAAGATTATGTCCTGATAGCCAAATTAAAAATGCTGACATTGCAAGAAGTAGTGATGCCCTATCTACACAGATTACAGAGAAATTGTTTTTCTGGTAAATAAATACAAGTTCAGGAAATTATTTCATCGGAATTTAGTTTTAGATTTACAAAACTAATTGAGGAGAGTTGTTTTACACCATCCAGCAGTTACAATATTCATTCAGGAGAAAATCCGTGTTTAATTCTATTTCTTCCAAAGGAAATTTGATCTTGTGTTTCCATTAACTGTTTAATGGAGTGAACTGGGCACGCTTCTTACTAGTTTTCTTGATGATGTTCTTCATACAATAAAAACTCAACATTTCACTATCAGAAAATCTGTATCACACATATATACTGTATAGCAGTTTGATCTGCTTCCTGTGGCATGGTTTCATATCTCATTAAGACACCAAAAAGAAATGAATGCAAGGATCCCACATCATTCTTCTTGAGGTCTCTAAGTCAGAGTTATTGAGCAAAACTTCTTTTTCATGAACTTGAAAGAAAGGGTATCAAGCTGAAAGCTTTTCCAGTTCTTTTATATGCTCTAGTCAAACATTTTGAGAATGAAAATATTTAGATTTAAGTTTGAACAAAGGAACTGTAATAAAAAATTGGTTCAGCCACTGAACAAAAAGGTAATGACTTGAGTACTTATGGTCCTGAACAGATTTGAAGTTTATAGTGCTGAATGGACAGGTCACCAAGTCATTTATAAGTTGTGGGAATTCAGTATAGCAGTATAAGGATACTTTCCTCAGTGCTTTAAAAACTGATTTAATAAGTTTGCTGTGCTTTCCTGAGATGCCACTGTTTCCCTTTATGTTAGACCCATAAAGTGACTTCCAGCCAGTGAGAGCTACAAAACTGAGGCATTTGTCTAAAATCAGTATTAGGAAAAAAAAAAAAAAAAAAAAAAAAACCAAACAAAAAAAAAAAAAACCCAGAGAGAGAACGTGTGTGTTTTCTGTAACGTAGGACAGGAAAGTTTAATGTTACTAGCAAAATTCAAATAACTATTAACAATGCTAAGACTTTTCTGCCAAGCAAAGAGGGTTGTGTTGTGTTGTAGACCCTGTTTGCTAAACACTGATGTAAAATCATCTGGTCATTTGGTTTCAGACCCTGGAGAGTCATGAGATGGACAATATTTAAATAACAGTAATTTAAACAAAAATACTTTGAATTTGAGTCAACAAGACAGTTTAATTCCCTCTTTTTTCTTCCCAAATCGAATTCCCTCTTCTTTTAAGCACTTTTGTTGCTAAAACCAGAGAAGTATTAAACTTCTGTCCTCAATAATGCATTTACTGCTAAAGGATACTACTACTACTGCTACTTAATTCCACTGTAATTTTAATGTCTCCCACACATGCATAAAGAGAAGCTCTCTCATTACACTTTGAGGCAATAATGAGCACTTTTATTTGGTGCTTAATAAAATTGTAAGACTGCTCCCTAGGCACAGAATAACCTAGAGGCCTCAAAGGGACTTAAGTGGTTGTCAAACCTCCGAGGGGAATATGTGTACTTTGCTCACAAGCACATTTCCTCCTGAAAAATGCTGCTCTAAAGCAAGAAACCATAGATAAGTGTATACAGTGAGTTACTTAGAAATTAGCCATTCTTTAGAACTGGCAATGTCAAATCAGGACTCACAGGGAGAAATTGCGCATGGCTCTGCAATTTTTTGCATTTCTTAGAAACTGTTCAGGCAAAAATAGTACTTCTAGCAATTTCAGAATGGCTGCCTCTTTCTGTTTCTAGAAGGCATGGACAATCTACATCCTAATTCATACACAATTAGATGTTTTCACAGATATGATACCATTTCCCATAGCTTGGCATCTTATTGGTAATTAACCCTGTACAAACCAAGCACTAATTGAGTAAAAAAAATAAAAGATCTAAAGTAAATTCAGTATGGAACCAAACTGAATTATAAGTTAGAAAAGCATAGTTGTTAAAACCAGAGTCACCAGGTTCCAATTTTTTAAATTAATAATTGCAGAATTTTTAACTAATTAAAATTAGTAGAATATTTCAGGGGAAATGCCTGGTTTAAAACACGGGGTACACAAACAGTTACAATCTTGCCACTAGAATGTCAAAACATCATCTGGATTCTATCTCTATTCCATACAGCAGGTGGTAGAAGGAAATCATCTGATACAATTATCCCAAGTTAGCAGGTGGTGGCATCAGTCAGGCTTTTCATAAAAAGCAAATTGTCCTCTTCAGAAAGTCTAATAGAGAAAAATACAAATCCACTTTATCTTGTGTTTTAGTAAGTCGTTCCAGAAATAATTTAACTAGCTATAGTGGCTCAAAAATATACAAGTAACCTTTAAATTGATTAAAGTTGTCACCATACATATCAGTGTTGTTTAGCCACTTTCCTTAGGGGTTTTTTTCTATTATTCAAACTATTATTTGCTCTTTTAAATTAGTATAATGGCCATTGTCCTGTGATTGTTCCCTTATTAGACTTAGTGGATCTGTGTGTACACACTATCTGTGCTTGCAAATTTCTCTGCTCTCAGATTGCCATGAAGGACCATGCTGGTAACTCTCCTCTTCCTACATGCATTGCAACAAAATAATTTTATTTTAAAATCAAATCATATTTCATCAATGAAGTAATGTCAACTGCTCTGTAATCCCCATTTTCTAAACAATCCTTTTATTCATTCTACTTTAGTGTTTATATTTATTTATAATACTTTCTCCTTTCTTGCAGTTCATGCACTTATATGTTCAGTAAACATAAAAATAAGCAGATTTTAAAAATGCAATAGATATACCTCTATGAGTTCTTTTTTATATAATGCATTTTCCAGAAATGTATCTTTGTTTTCAATAAAAAATTTCCTTTAAACTTCTGTTTCTAAAGGATTTTGCTGATAAATGTATTCCTATTATTTTTTTAGCAAATACACACACACACTGTTCTAATGGTTGACTCAAGGCTTAGTATTTGATTTTCTTTTACTCATAAATCATGGCTCTTAGTTACAGCCATTCTGATTTCTGAAACATTTTGCATCCAATTTTCTTATAAGCATACTATGGAGAATTATGTTCTCTATTTGCTAGGAGATCATTTTTGATAATATATGGAAACATTTTCTAGAGATTTTAGCATTCTGCTAGGACACAGATAGCTCACATTAGTGAATGTCCTAACGACATGCTCTTGTCTTCACTCAGTAATTAATTATATAATATTTCAGGTGTAGTAAAACACTTAGGAATACGGCAAGCACATTATCTGTCTGGAAGAAGAAACTAAACTCTGTTGCTTGCATAATACTACTATTATTACTGCATCTTATTCCAATTTGAAAAATAATTATCTCCTTCCACATTTAGAGAATATCCAGGACTAAACCTTTCTGTGTATTGCACCATACCTGCCTAGTGATCTCAGCAATCTTTGTCTGATATCATTTTCATTTACAGACAGCTATCTGATGCCTTGCAGAGGAACACTTAAATGTAATTAACTGTGACTTTATTACAGTGTCTTAGAAGTGGAAACTATTAGCTGACAAGACTGACTGTGACAGACTGTTAGACAATCAGAAATCTACCTCACTTGGGTCATTCCTTCTAATAAGCAATAAAATAGCTAGAATGTGTTCTCTGTAACTATAGGAAAGAATCTACAGGGCAGCAGATGCCTCCTTGAACTACTAAATCTGTACATATTCGGAAAATCTCTTATGGTATAGTAATTATCAATAAGAACTGTTTATCATACACATAGCAGTACATTATTATGGATCATGATGCTTCAGCTATGCTTAGCTTATTTCCTGTAGTTTTCTGTTATAAAATTTTCCAGTTTCTGAAAATGCCTCTGCCTATACACTAGCAAGTTGCAATCACCACATTTTTATATATCCATTTGCATACCCATTTATATATGCATGTATATATCCATATAAGTCCATTTCTTATACCTTAATGCTTTTAAACTTGAGTAACACATCAAAATATAAAATAAAACAAAAAACTTTAGAAAAAAAACATTATGTGAAATTTCTTTTTAAACTAGAGTATTTCCTAGGTAGCATTATTGTATTGAGTACTCTGGACCTCAGTTAATGTACTTGTTATTTAAGTGGGTGTTATAAAAATGGAAGATTTAGCAGAAAGCTTCAAATTTGAATGAAACAGAAAGGCCCTGAAATTAGAGAATTGGAAAGAGGTATTCTTTTACAAGCAGTCTAAAAGTAACAGTAGACCAAATGTCATGTATCCAACATGGGTTCTTGCCAACAAAATAGCCTGGCAGGAGACTAGAGGGATCAGCAGTTACCCCAGTGACCTGACAGAAGGCTAGTAAGGTGGATTGGCATCAGGGTGGAGGTGAAAATCAGGCACAGAGCCACTGCCCATCCATGTCAGAGACAAGAGGGCAGGAGGCCAGGCAGGATGATAGCATACTGTTCTTGCCCTTATTAGAAGGCAGAACAGGCTGAATGCAGTGAATATTTCTTTCCAGATTCTCAGATACTTGAAATCAATGTGTGCACTTTTTTTTCTCATTTGGAACTTCCTTGATTGGCTGCAGGAAAATATGCAGAAAGATAAACCTCTTGTGGTGAAATCCTTTGTGCAAAATGAAGGAGCAATGAGCATGCATCGAAGAAAATACTCAGAGTTATTTTTGCCCTGAAAAATTCCTGCTGGTACCTTGAAAGTTCTCTCTTTATGTATCAAAATAGAGGAGTGACATGCAACTATCTCTACTGGAAGTAGTTCATTCCAACAGTTATGCCAAACTGAAGGACTTTGTTCTCCTCTCAAACATCCTCCTGTACACACAAAAATGGAGGGGGAAAACACTCATGCTGGGGGCTCTGCAGTCTGGTGCCACCAAAAAGAGCAGCAGATTGCAGTATGGCACATTCCCCTCGGTGCACAGAAAGGCGTGACAGGCAGCAAGCTGTAGTGCCAGCTAAAAGCAGTGACAGTGAGCAGCAGCCCTGAGATCCTGCCAGGAGGGGATATGTTGTTTAATCAAGTCAGTTTTAGGTTGGTGCATAGCATCATGACTCACAGCTCAGCTAAAGAACATGCTTACAGTGCCCTCAGATACTCTACAGCACTTCCAGGGCAATGGCAGCAGACTTGTCTCAGCATCCAGGAAGAACTATTGATGAGATGATCTTCATGTAGGGTGAACAAGTACATTTTCCTACTTCACTGCTAGGTTTTTTAAATGAAAGGCTTTCAATCAACCAAGAGAGCTTTACCTTATAAATTAGACATTAAACAGCTGCTTTTTTAGTATCTGTTTTTACCTAACCTTTTTAGTGCAGGGAGAGGGATTATCTTAGTTATTGTACCTTTGGTAGTGGCTCATCTGTATCAAAATCTGACCTGCAAGTCAAGACTGCTCCTTTTGGGATGCGCCAAAAAGCACTTGGATAGGAGGAGATGAAAGAGGAGACTTGGAAATGAAACATTTCATCCAAAACTGCCATGCACTAACCTATGCAAAAGCAAGACTGATTAAATGTGAAGCAGCAAGCGGCAGTGGGCTGCCAGGAGTCCCCACCTCATTTCAGGTGGTCTGTTGTAGACTTGAGCACTGTGTCCCTCTCAGTAGCTGAGTGCTCACTTTTTGTCTCCTCTAAAGGTTACAACACCAAACTGGACAGATGTATCCCATTTCACTCTCTGCTTGCTCTCTCACAAGCAAGCAGCAGCTATAAATAGGTATTACTGTAAGCCTCACCCCTTGCTCTGTGCTTTGGGTAGTGGGAAAGATCCACTTGAGAAACCACACAAAAAAAAATTTTATGGGCTCAGTGCTGTTCCTGGCACAGGAGCAGCAGTTCTACAACTAACATCATGGACTATGGGATTGAATTAAGTGGGAAAGAATCCTAAAAATACTCACATGTTTTTCAGAGTGATAATACATTTTTGCTTGAACAGAATTAGTATTGAATTTACCAGTTTACATAAGTAGGTATAATTTCACTGAAGCAGTAAATTTTGATCACTGTTTAAAACTTTATTCTTACTGAATGAATATCATTGAAATATCAGCTAAGTATTTGAGAAAACATTCACCAAGTGCACCAGAGTGTTTGAGGTTCCCAAGTTCCCAGATACTCCCGCTTCAACTGACCACATCTTCTGAGATGCTGTTTTCCTTGAAACCTACCGGTGTCAGCAGGATTTGGGGATGCAACATTTTTCTGCAAAAGCCATAGAACCTTGCAATTTAAAGTGGGAACATTTGTGATGGTGCTCATCCTTGTTAAAGTCATGTAAGATCTTAAACTATTTTTCCAATTTAATTAAACTATTTGGGAGCAAGAGCCACCACTATAGCTAGTTATTAAAACAGTGTACAGATGTTGCACAGGGCTTGTACAAACCTGTGCCTATGAACAAATGAAAAGCTTTTAAGATCACAGAGGAGTGTTTGAAGTTAAAAATCAGCCATGATTACGTACACAATAACCTGTCACTTCTTTTATGCTTCTGTAAAGTAAAACACTGTTAAGAAGAAAAAAGTGTCCTGAAGAAATGCCAGAAAATAACTTGACACTTGCTTAAAATGTATTCCAAAGCTGCTAGAACTTGATTATTGAAGCATATATCTTATTTTAAAAGATCTACTTGTTGTCATTTTGTATTGACACACAAAAGCATGTGTAAGACACAGAATTACTTGCAGCACTGTAGGAACGATTAAATTATAAAACATTTTATTTTTAATTGACCACCCAATATACTAGAGCTAGTTTTCATAAACAACTAGATGTGATGAAATGTAGTGAGATAAATGCTTAACAGCATTTATTACAAGTATTCTGCTTTTTAAAATGTGACTAAGTATTTAATTAGCGAAAAACACTTTATTCTAATCCTATTCATTTATTTATTTTCCTGTTCTTCTGGAACAAAACATCTGAAAGATTTTTACAATTTTGAAGCAAAATTAAGTTGTGCTGCCTAAAAAGCCAGGAGAAAGTTCGGTTGTGTCTTGGGAAAGGTCAAAAGAAGAAAGATAACAGAGTGAGTGTCTCAGAGTAGGGGCAGATGAAGAGTGACAGAAGTTCCTGCATCAGACATTGCCAGCAGTGACAGGGACCCTCTGCCATCAGGAGACTGCTCCTCTAGCACCTCAGGGACACTGTCTCCTGTGCTCCAAAGTCTGGTTTCAGAATCCCTAACACTGCAGGGTGTATTTGGCTGCTTTTATAATCCCTGGCAGTCTTAGGCATTTTCATTGGTGCCTTCAGCTGATAGTGTAGGAGCTCTGCACTGGATGCTGATGTTTGTGAAGGGCTGTCAATGACTGCTGTTGGCTTGTTAGGCCTTTGAATCATAAGAGGGAGGTGGTAGAAACAGGGATCAGGCAGCATTCCCCATCCCTGCGCTCTCGCAAGAGGACTGTGCTGGAGAGAGGTTCCTGCAGACAGGGACAGGCTGCTGATCCCTGTGACAGAGGATGTAACTGCTTATCTTGAATGAATCCATTTGCTAGATAAATACTGATCCAGCCACTGCTTGCTGCAGGGAGCAGACCCAAACAGCCTCATTCTACATGAGCCTGACTGGAATTTGCACAGCTAAGTGGAGCAGAAACCAGGACTAGGAAAAATCACCCTATGCTGTGGAGGGAATTCCTTACAGCCATTCCAGTTTGAATTGATAATTCTTAACAGATCTGGGGTTTTTCTGCTGAAAAAAAAAAAAAAAAAAAAAGAAAAAAAAAGGCAAAAGAGCTTCTTCCAACTTATTTTACATTGTTAGTAAACCAAATGCTAGGATAGTGTACTTGCAATTTAATAAGCACAGAAGCTGCAAAGAAAGAAAGAAAGTAAATTCCATTTGGCAAAAGCCTGTAGAGGATCTAGCTTGTATATTGTGGAAGTCTAGTGCAATCTGAATTTTCAGAAGTTTCTAATTTGCCAAAATCTGGAGAACGCAATGGCCAATCACTGTGATATATGAAATTTCTTTGTTCCAAGAAAGTTTCTTTAAGGTGAGCAGCACTTTGTCAGCAGGTGCAAAACAACTTTTTGTTTGCATAATCAAAGTATCAGAGATGGCTACAATGTTTTATTTGAAATCTTTAAAATATAATCAGCCCAAAGTCTTTTAAAGTTAAGAAAAATGACAACAGGTCCTGCAAAGGTTGCTTTGTACAGTCTCAATACTAAATAACCATAGAAGGTCTACCTACCACAGCTATGTACATTACTAGAAAGTAAGTAAATAAGTATTTGATACTTTGGAACTTTAGACTGACAGAAACTCTAGGGAAAAACTAAAAATAAAAAAGACATGACTGGTTGTATTTTTTTCTTAAACTTGTGCTAGCTGGTTCTTTTCCACTTCTTATGAAAGGACATAAAAGTCAGACCTGTCTCTTTTTTTTTCTCTTCACAAACCAAAAGACTGATTTGATCTGTCAAGAACAAGACACTGAAAAGCTTCATATATCAGTCAGAGTGCTGGGACTGACCTTCCTCTGCTAAGGCCTCACCAAAGCAACAGAGTAGATGTAGGATATATGAAAAAAAAAGACCATGCTAGTGAGCAAACTTACATTGTTTTAGCTTGTGATGTGGAAACAGGTTTTGAATACCAGCCAAAAAAAAAGACCCGAACGCCTCTTGTTTTCTCTTGTAAGGAGAATATACTTCCTGTGAAAAAGATAATGGAATTTAGATCTTGAACTATCTTTAACAAAGCAGCAGTTTGTGGTGGCAGTTACTGCACTTCCATACTAGAAGCCAAGTGCCAAATACTCCTGCTCAATTTCTTTAACAGCTGAAAGAATTTTTTTAAAAATTCTGATAACAGCTGAATGACATTCCTTCAAACTTCCTTGTTAAGGTAGATAGGGTTTGCAGTCCAAGATAGTTAAGAAGAGCCACTGCAAACAAAGATGTAAGGTATAAAATAGTATCTAAACTATAACTGTAGCAACCCCTGGGAGTAAATAAATTACCCAGTTACAACAGTAATCACTGCATATTTATACATCAGCTTCCATCTAGAGATTCCAAAAGGATTCAGTGAAATATTAATCATCACAGCCTTCCTGATGAACAGGTGTCATTATCCATATTTCAGAGATCAAAACACTGTAACACTTCATGATTTAAATTACTTGCTTAGCTTCACTTAAGAAACCTGTAGAGAGCCATGAAATGTGTCTAGATATGAGGACTTCACATTTTAAACTCTCAGTTCAAAGTCTTTTACTTTAAATGCAACATGCTTTTGCATTTGATCTTTGTCCAGAACTTGAAACTTAATTTAAACTCCATTTTGAAGCCTTACCATTTGTATGCTATGTGGCCTGCAGGAAAACACTCTTCACATAGTTGGAGACTTTGTTGGAACATAAGAGGAACATACCTTTCCCACAAATGTCTTCAGCTAGATCATCAACACCTTGTTATTGTATCACTTAACACAGTGTGCATGGATCTCAGAAATGGTGTTAAAGTGAAGAGGGAGTGAGGTATGTGGCTTTACATTCTTTGGAGGGATACATTAGTTTGTACTTCCAGCCTGAGCAAGACCACTTTCACACCCCTCTTTGAATGTACTACAGGTTATGTGGGGCATGCATGATGGGGAGCAATGTGCTTCAGTGAAATCCAAACCCTGATTTTTATGGTTGTAATTTGGTGTATTTCTGTAAACCTGTGCCTCATTGCCCTCACGGGTGATTTTTCCCCTAATAACTAATCTAAACCTACTCTTTTCAGTTTGAGGCCATTGGCCCCTTGTCCTGTCACAAGTTGCTCTAGTTGATAGTCTCTCTCCCTCTTTCTTGCAGGCTCCCTTCAGGTACTGGAAGGCTGCAATTTGGTCACCCCAAAGCCTTCTCTTCTCTGGGTAGCTGTTACTTTTTCTGAGAAGCTGCTTCCATTAGGAAAGGGAAAACCTAAGGGATTCTGAAGAGCTGAGGACTGAAATCCTGGAGACTAAAACATTGGGAACTTGGAACTTTGGAAGAATTTCCACATTTTTCTAACGCAATAGTATAAACAGACATACCTATATAATCATGAGATACCTTGTCACACCTTTTCTGCACCATTAAGTGACTGAAAAGGAGACACTGACGTGTTCATTTTTCTCCTCCTTGTCATGAGGCATCTGTATAAGAAAGATCATGCTGCCCACATTGTGGCAGCAGGAAAATGAAATGGAATAGCCAAAGAATACTATATTGAATGGAAGGCAATGATCCCACTCCAACAGCACTTAAGAGATATCTTATCCTGGCAGTGTTTACAGTAGGAACCAGGAATAGCAAATAAGCTCAGGAAGTTGCCATACTGAAGATGGTTGTATGCCTTTAATTCACTTTCAATTTTTATGAAAAAAACCAGTAGGTCTGGAAATTGTTTCAGAAGCTGATATTGATAGATTTGTACATTGTTGAGTAAACAGACTAAACTGTTTCCTAAATTTTTCTACATACAGACACTTTTGACTGATGAACCAATTTTCACAGGTGACTATAGAGAACCTGATTGTTATATGTCATTAAAAATAGCCCAACTGGAAAAAGTCCTATGCATGACTGCATACATATATATATATACAAACACACACATATATATATATATATATATACAAACATACATCACAGGTGAAACCAGACCAGGCCTGAAGATAAAGACAATAACCTTCTTCCATAGGGCCTTCCTAGCAAGATTCTGAAGAATGGCTTCTGGGATTGCACAGTAACATAAACAGATAAGCAAAAGTGAGTGTCAGAGAATTTCATCAATTTGCATGTGTTTCTCCCCAGTCTGATTTGGGTTTCCTCTGAAAGGCAAGCTCTCCCAAGACAACTGACAGAAGAAGTGAAGGGCTGCCCAGCTATAATTGTAAGTAGAAGACTGGTCTAGTTCTGCATGCTATTTGTATGAATTTTGAGATTTCTCTGAGATGTTCACTTCGGAAGAATTCAAACTCTCCGGTGGTTTCTCCTGGGTAGAAATTACTCCAATGCCAACATTGAGCAAGATCCTAAGCTGGCTCTGGGATCCCCACACTGTGCAGTGCAGTGGATGCATGGATGGCTGATGCCATCGGACGATTACTCACCAGCAGTAACTGATGATCACCCCTTCCTCCTGGAACAAAGGTTTGCTGTTAGAGATTTATAACACAGAAATGTAAGATGCTTGCCTGCTACAACTCTTTCTTCAAGCGTAGCAGGATCCCTGAGAGGCCTTTGACACTGCCTCTTGCAGGTATCTCTGAAGAAGCTGCACTGTTTCTAATCTAACAGAACTGCCCTGATACTCTCTGGGGGTCTCCTTGCTTGAGATGATATCATTTGACAGTCACTGAACTTCCTTCTTCCCCACAAAATACAAGGAAGGGGAAATCCCAACATCCTGCAACTGAAAGAAAATAGTGAACTAATCCAATGTGCTCACGAGCACCAAAAGGCTCCTTGTCTGCCTGCCCCACGGTTCTTGTTATCCCCCTTCATGAGATTAAACTGTGGGCCCTCTGTGGGCCCTACTACTGTGAATGAAATTTGTCTACAAGCATAACGCTTCATTGTTATGCACAAAAAATTTCACCATGGCCATATGGAACAAGAACCCATAACACTGCATGCCCTTTCTGGCTGGCAGTTGCTGGCAGAACAAAACTATTTGCAATCTTTTCCGCAGCTGCAAAGTACCCTTTGTGTATTCATTTCTCCAGGATGTAATGCTACTCAAAATGCAGAATTCATTTTTAATTTAAATGGTTGATCTTTTGGACCATTAATTTGACTATTGAAATATCCTTTCAGCTAATTAATAAGACATTGCAGGAATATACAACATTTCAGGGGCTAATTTTCAGATTGTTTCAATTTTTTCTGTACATGTGCAGCAAAAGCATGCATGACATTTAAGTGATTTCAAGAGGCATTAAATTTTTTGGCCATAACCTACCGAATTGTGTGCAAGCCAGAATTTATTGGGAGAAAATTTGGGCCAGAAATATTTCTTGAAGACTGGAACATTTCAGTTTGAGACTGAGATCCCCTGCCTTCCTGTTATCCCAATGTTGCAACATTTGGGAATTCAAAGTGCCTGACGTAATGCTCAACACAATGTGGCTTACAAATATCCCATGTGAAAAAATTCCCCTAACATCAGCCTCTTTACTTTTGGATTTACTTTTAATGCCATCCAGAAGCATTAATCAATTACCCAACATTAATATAAATTACTTGTAACCAACACCTTAGAGACAGAAAATGTTTGAAGAAAAAAATCAGCTAAGGCTTTTCAGCCAGTCAGAAAGCAAATAGAAATGATGGAATGTGTTTGAAATACGGAATTTTCATTCCAACAGAAAATGGCTAAAAAGGCAATGATAAGAATAAGGTGGTTTGACACTAAGATTTTACCAGCTCACATAACTTAAGTAAAAAGAGGCTATGAATGCTATTTCAATAGTGTGCCAATAAGCTTCAGGTCATACATACCACATGTATCTTTTTATTCCTTTACATTTAAGTATTGCCTTCAGTATTAGCTGCATATTATCCTGTGTATAATATGTGCTGCTGAAACTTTAGCTTGGGGAGAACGACTCACTGAGCTCAATCCCTGCCAAAAATGAAGAAAGTTTTATGAAGTGGTAAGAAAGAGAAAATACAGCTCTGCCTTCGAGAGGTACTGGAATCCCATGCATTTGCAAGGGACTCAGCTACCATGGCTTGATAAATTTCCATGTAAACTCAGCTGAAACAATATGCTGTGGGTGATTTCTTGGGCTGTATCAAACAATACGGTGATTTTATCAGCTCATTCACACTGTATTTTTAGCCATCTATTTTGAAAAACAAAAGAATTTCCAAAGTTTACAGAATTCTCAATACTTATTGTCTCTTCTCACTCAGATGAGAAGTTTGTTTGCACTTTCCAATCAACCAAAAGGACAGAAACCAAGAGGTTATAATATTTTTATCTTTCTACTTGTGAAACAAAACTCACCTTTGCTATTTTGTAATATATTTTCAGAAACTGCTTCTTCATCCTCATAGTGCACCCCTGGCCTCTGCTGGTGCAGTCCACTAAGCTGTGACAATTGCTTTATAAATCTCTTCACTCTAAAAGACTGTCCAGCATCTTGTTCTTCCAGAAACAGGCCCTACACAGATATAAAAGGGCTGAGAAGATGAAGTGAACCTTCCACAGGCTTTTTCTACTGAGTCAATTCAGCAATTATTGATTACACTGACCTTTTCAAGAATTTAATAAACTTTACTTCTCCTTCCTAACCTACAGTATAATGTGGCATTAAAGTAGTTTTCCTTTAAGAAGTATTTCAAATACAGTAAACTGACACTAAAAACAAGCAAGGATATCATACACACAGGCAGAGATTAAAGCTAAAACCTTTTACAGATGTTCCAGTAAATAACAGCTGCTGTTATCAAGAAGGTCATCCTTTTTATTTGATACTTCTAAATTAAGAGTCAATAATTTGGGCAAAAAATATATCTTAGAGTTGAAATTATACTCCATTTTGGTACTGACATTTGGCATATTGCCATAGCTCAATCCCAGAAATGCAAAACTCAATTAAAATTTAGGGTAATCTAAAGATCACTTTAAGAGTTTCAGCTCAAATGAAAGAATATAACCAACCCCCCCTCAGAAAATCCACAATGACAGAGGTGTCAAACAGTGCCAGGCTCAGTTTGAGCTACTGAAATCAATCTCAGTTGAAGCTGATTACAGCACCTAGGACCACACATTTAAAACTATCCAGTTCTGTCTAAAGTTGTCTCTCCTGTGAGTGCCATGCATGCAGCCCTTTTGTTGTGTAGGAGGCTATTTAAATCACTGAATTATGTGTGCCCTCAAATGCTTGGAGGGTTTTAGTCCATGATCACGACCTAAGGCACAAGTGTCAGTTGAAAAGTAGTTTGCAAATAAATGGGTAACAAAAAAAAATACATACAAAATAAATATGGAGGAAACTTTTCTGAAAGCTTCTATGAGCATTAGTTTTTTCTAGTAGGTTAAACATAATATTATGGGTGAATTGAGAGTGCAGAATTTAAATGGTTGACATATAGTGTCCAATACAGATAGAAAAACTTTATTTTAAACTACTGATGGAAAAAGTGTGAGAGGAAAAGTAATTTTGTTTCACCTTTTTTTTTTGTTTGCCTTTTCCATATTCCCTGTCATAGAACATTTAGGGGTAGGAAATGCACACAACTATGATAATGACATGGTACAAACCTGTGAAAACAAATAAACTAATATTACTGAAAAACTCTTTCAGCACACTCTGTGGAGCCTTAATAGTGGCAGCAAATGTTCCTAAACAAGGGTAAACTTTCTTGTCTGATTACTACAATGCTTATTTATAAGGAGATGACTTAGCAGGTCTTTTATCAAGTTAGTCTTCATAATATCTACCTCTCCAAGGTTGAGTAAAACCTTTCAGATCTTCTAAAGACAGTTTTGATGCCTTAATTGCTATCTTTTTTTTTTCCTGGGCTAATTAACATCAGTTTGTAAAAATCTCCTGCAAGACATTGTAAAACATCACTTATTAAAGAGATTGTAGGTCTTGCTCTTGACAAATGTGAAGTGACATTCTGCCTGTGTCTTTTGTAAGATCATATAAAGAAGCTGGTTCATCCAGCAGAAAAAGAAAAAAATCTCACCAGGAACCAGTGAAAAAGACAATACTCATCATACAGAGTCGCAGGGCTAAGTAAATGGTTCACACGTCTTGCTCACATGAGATGAAAGGGAATGAATCTAAATTCATTTTACATTTGATCACAGACAAGGAATTCTCCAGATCAAAGTGTGCCATAATAATGAAGACTAACTAAATGCAACTAGATCCAAAAACATCTGTCAGGGGCTTGATGTCTAAAATTGGAAATACTTTACATTAATGTATTATTACATAACCACATGAGAACCAAAAGACTCTTGAAGTCTTATTTTATTTTTGTGTATTGTGGTTAAAAAAATTCAACTAACATAACCTCCCCAAATGCATCTAGCACATTGAGAGAAAAGAGAGTTAGATATTATGATGAGTTTTCAACTTCTGTTCCCTTTGTGTCTGATCAGGCACTACTTTTAAAAAGGCTAACAGCAGAAATGCTGATGACCTAAATAAAATATATCAGCGGCATAGGAAATGAGTTTGATGGTTGTAATCCAATTTTCAGTGGAGAAGGGGGCACATCGCACATCACACATCACAAAAACCTTCTCCACAATTAGCACTAATTGGCAACTTTTTTTGGCAGTCTCTTTACAGAGGCCAAAAACTGAATGAACATGGAGATTAAACTGTCCTTTTGTTCCTAGAAATACTCTGTTTGAGCAGCAGCTGAAACTTATTGGTACAGCAATGTGAAAAAAAAAATGTAGCATTTCTGACCTGTTCTGGAGATGATCAGAATTCATTCTTCAGGGCTGTCAAAGCAACTTGTATGTGCTAATACAGTTACAACAGAAAAGTGAAAAATATTTTTTAACCCTCTAGGTGAAAATGCTTAAAATGTGTATAATATTTAATGTTGAAGTAAAAAAGTGTGGAAACCTAAGCAGTGCAGAAGTGAACAAAAATGGGCTTGTCTCTTTTGATATGAGAGGCATGTGTGTGCTGAAGGAAGTTTTGTTTTCTTCCATCATTCCTCTGCATTCACTAATACAATACTTCAGTGTAGCAAAGCTGTCTGGATGCTCAGAAAAAAATTGATGCCCCTTTCCAAACTTCATTTAACTTAAAATTGCAGTCTCAGTTTGATCACACAGCTGGACACACACTGCTCCACAGAGAAGAAGGCATGTTTTGCTGCAGCCAGCTCTGCTCCTGAAAAGCTTTTGGAAGTTGTCAGGCTGAAGAGCAGCTCTTGGCTCTGCAGTAGTTGGGACTTGTACTGGCATAGAAGTGTCTTTCATGTTTCTGGTTGAGTGAAGCTACAGTGCAACAGACACTTTGATCCATTACCCTGCAATCTAGTCTGCAAAGAAAACCAGGGGGGAGAGGAGTGTCCCTTTTCTGATAGGTTACCAAACCTACTGACTCTTGGCTGTAGCTGGCTTTACTGTTGCCATTTCCAAGAAACTGTCCTTGTCCCAAGCTTTCACTAATCGCTGCAGTTTCTAAGAAATGCAGGCAGCTCTGCTTGTGGTGACAGTTTCAGTTCTGCTAGTATTATTTTGATGTATTCTAGAGTCTCTTTTTATTCATGGCCTAACAGAATTTAGATTGGTATGTTGGTGCAGCATAATAGTACTAATTTCTGGCAACAGTACTCAGTACTCCCTGAGAACAGTTTATTTTCATGGTGCTTACTGAACTTCACAGCTGTCACATCATTCAACTTTGACATCCCAGTCTTTCATTCCTCTGACAGCTTTAGATTACCTTCTGCTCTTGTCTGAGATTATTCAGCTCTAACAGCAAATGCAAAGAAGGCGACAAACACTATTTGTGCTTCTACTGCAAGACTTTTTTTTTGTCAAAAGATACAGAAAAGGCAAACCAAGAGACTATCACCAGAATTCCTATTTCTTGCTGTCAGTGCTATCATTGCATTTTTGTGGAAGGAAAAAAACCCCTTCTGAATCTGATTTTAAAGCATGAGAGATGATGGTATGGCAGAAGCAATGGGTTGTGTCTTGCAGGTCAGATGTACAGCTCTTCTTGAGGTATTCACTTGTCTCAGTGGTTTGATATTGCAGCAATATAAGCAAATATCATTACAGGCCAGAGTCAATGAGATAGTAAGCTAGGAAATGCTATTGATAGTAAGAGATTATTTATTATTTTTATTTCCCTATGTCTGAAGAGTTTTGTTATCAACCAAAACCTGTGTGAGGGATAGGATAACAGCAGGCTGTAACTTGAAAGAAAGCAGCTCCCACTGAACAGGATGCAGATCTTTTACATGAAGCAAAATGTGACAACGTTTGATCTACCCTGACAACTTTCTTTTTTACTCTTTTATCTTCTCAGGTGTCTTTTAATTATTCTGTTTCAAGGCCTTTTCTTTTAAATCAGAACTAGTCTTCTTTATTTGCATTTTACACCAACTCTTTCAAAGAAAAGTGAAAAAGGATGTAAAGCTGACTACAATGAAATGGCAAAACATGCTGCACACAGCAACAAAAGTTTCCATACATTTCACTTTTCAAACCCTGATCTGCTCAAAGCTGTTCACATTCAGCACTCCCTTGCTTCATGGTTACTATAGGTAGTGTAAATCAGTGCCAATCAGTTCCTCACCCTGAGCAGATCTGCCACAGTAAAACAGAGCCAAATTATCAGTGAAGAATGGCATTGCAGATGAAATGCCTGAAACAGTTTCCACACTTTAAACTCGAAGTATGACTGAAATGCAAGTTTTTAAAAGTGGATGGTTGTATTTCTTAGCGACTTAATGAGCAAGTTCTTTTAAATACACATTGTTTCAGTTTAATACAAATTGTTAACTAAATTTTTATTGTTCCACGGATGAGTATTACATACACTAAAACTCCAGGAAAGTATGAAAGTACTTTCATGAACATAGCTTTGCAGGCTGACAACAGCTTCCAGACTTCTGGAGGTTTGGGTCATTCCGTTTGGACAGACTTTGCAGTGTATTTATAATGTCTTCAGATGGTAAATTACCCCATTTATTATTAAAAAATGAGATGAGCTTTTATTTAAAGCAGATTATTTTCTTAAATCAAAATGATCTGGCTTATTAATTTGCCAGATCAGTTTAATGTAAGGGTGAAACAAAGGGAAGAATTCCTTTCCCTTTCTTTCAATAATTTTAACTCGAATCACAGTAAGACCTACTCTGAACTCTATGGCAGTTAATTAATTCTCCTTATATAATGCACCCATAGGAGAATATAAGGATGAAAAAATCTGCTTTCATTAATTCACCAGGGATTTTGCCTTTTCAGCAAGGCCAGGATTTGACCTAAAATATTTACTGGTATGGAGATCATTACATTTTTTTGGGGGATGTTGCCCTGAGGAATTACATGGCATTGCATATGCTCTGCTCTGTATGCATTTGGTTGCCACACTCCACAAGTTCCCCACTCCTAGAGGGGCAATCAGGGCCAGCTGAGAGGAGGAGGGTGAGTGGACCCAAGGATGCAGCTCTGACAAGATCACAAAACAAAATATCCTTTTAGATACCTCTGTGCCAACAGTGCCTGAGGAAACAAACACAAAGAAATTGCTGTTTTCACTCAGTGTCTTCAAAACCTGAAGGCAGAAATGTCCTGCTGAATTAAAAGGGATCAGACTGGATTTTGACACAAAATGAGCAAGTAAGATCCATTCTGAGGATTACTGGAACAGACCTGTGACTTATAGCCACCTTCCAGATGGACAGTTTGAGGGAGAGTTTGTCTGGTTGGAAATCTCCTGTGTCTACCTCTTGGTGATCTTCAGGAGGAGCTTTATTGGGACCATCTTGTTGAAGGGCTGACTGAAGAACAATGCCAAGACTTCCAGTCATTTTCTACTATTCCAACTGTCTTCCTTCCAGTTTTGCTCAAAATTCTTCTTCAGTCCTTCTCTCTCTCTCCTTCATCTCCTTTATTTCATCCTCAACTACTGGTTCTGTTCCCGAGCTCCCTTATTCCAGCACACAAGACTCTAGACTCTTCCTTCTACCATTCAGGTCCAGAAAATCCCTATTTAAATTAATTATCTGTTGATGTTTCTATAAATAGGTGATTAGTGGAATTTTTGCCTCACATTTCTATAATTTGGCATTTTAAAAACAGTAGCCTCGTGGATGAGATGCCAGAATACACAATGTTGCAATTACCAGTGACCATCCGTGGAAAATTTGGTGGTTATTGCCAGCAAAACCCATTAGTTCTTTATCTTGAGTATTACTGAGGTACATCCTTTCCAAAGATATAAAAATAGAACTATTTCAAATACCAAAACAGCATAACATCAGGAAATAATTAGGAAGTGCATTATCAGTGTCACATCTCTGTCTAATATTCAATTTATATTTTCTGCAGTAGCAAACACGCCATTAAAATTTCAAATAAGTAATACTAACAACAATAACAGAGTCCAAATAAATCAAGGAAATTATATATGATGAACTGAACTTGATTTTAATTCTGGGTTCCAAGCTTCTAGACAGCTCCTATGCTTGTTCAGTTTATGAGGGTTTTACACTCAATATGTTTCACATTACCATCTATGCTTGCATTGAAAGTAAAAAATAAGAGCTAATTCATAGTGAACTCAGAGACACCACACAATATAAACATCAGAATCTACTTTTATTCTGGCTGAACTTCTGTAGAGTCAGATGGCAAGTCAGATTCAAGGGAATTTCAATTTCCGGAAATTGTTTAGGCTGGCTCTTTATTATGGGGTCTTTGAAGAGCTGTGATAGATACACAGATAGATATTCTCCTATTTAGCTCACAGAGCAAACAAGTCTATCATTTTGTGGTCTTTTTCTTGACTTTCATAATGCAGTTCTCTGTTTAACTTTACTTTCAAGGTGAACTAAAATTTTTTTAAGATAAAATCTCAACTGACATCAGTTGGTGCTGAAAATATAAATTGTTCTTGCTGTTCTGTTGGCGACTTGGGCCAAGGTAAGCAGCATTTTGGGTGATGCACTCAAAGTCCTTGCTGGTCTCCTTAAGCCTCCATTGTATCTTAATTGGTTTTTGGGTTTTTTGTTTTGTTTTGGGGTTTTGTTTGCTTGTTTATTTTTGGTTTGTTTTTTTTTCACCGCCTAGCATGATCCATCATTGTTAAATACACTAACTATGCTGGTTTTGGAGATCCTACTATCCTGGACCTCCCTACTGACAAGGTGTCCAGGTTAGCCACGAGACTGGGAGTCTTAGAGTGACTTGAAGGGAGTGAATGTAGAGGCCTGGAGTTTTAAGGTCTTTCTTTTCCTAAAGCAGAAGAAAAATAAAAGATGATCACTTTGAAAACTGCCTCTAGATCTCCTTCAGCATTTTTACAGCATTCTTGTGGTTCAGTATTCTGCAGGTGATACCCTGATGTTCTTCAGCTTTTCTGTAAATAGCAATCTGCATTTCTTCCATCAGCTTGGAAGCTACTCCACAATCCTCTCTAGGAAGAGGAGGAAGAAAATCCCGTTTCACTTTATACATCACAAACACAAGGTCCTTGTAGGTGTGAAGAGAAGGGCCACATCATCCTTAGAATCTCTGTTAGGGTAACTGAGGAGAAGGAAGGAAAGCCCACAGAGTTCTTCTTTTTGGGTAGGATCCTTTTCTACTGTGCAAATGTAAGTATTTCAAGTTCAGCTTCTTCAGGCACACCTTTAGACAGACTCTAGACCCTCATTATCTCCTATTACAGGAGGATACACTGGGGCACATTTTGGCTTTATCTTGGCATCTCTCCACCCCATGGGCTTTTCTAGACCTTTCTTAAATCTTTTTAATCCTGGAAACTAAATTTTTTCTTGGTCTTTTGCCTTTTATTGCCAGGGTTGACAACTTGCCTCTAGCCAAGCAGCTCCCCCCATGAGAGATGGTGTTTTCCTTAGAGTGCAGGTCTAAGGAAAACACTCTGATCTCAGTCATGACTCTGTAAAGGACAACACTAGTTTAATGAAGGTTAAAGTCCACCCCATCATCTTCTTGGACTGCTCTTCCAAAGCTTCTATTCAGCTATTCTGACTCCACTCCTTCAAAGTGAGAATTCTCTCAACTTCAGAGAGAGCTGAAGGCTATCAGTACATTGCAGGCATGGCATCTCCATTTTTATCTAAAGGAAAAAGAGAAATATTTACTCATAAAATTTGACCATATTTTAGCTGTGATAGAATTTAAAACTGAATAGTTTTTAAAATTTTGTAAAGCAGTAAGTTCTGTGTATCCTCAGCATAAATAGGATTCAGAAGAAAAACTGACAGAATTAAGTCTGTCCAGAATTTGTTTACCCAGGTATTTTCTTTACAGAATATTTATGGAGGTACAGTTGGGTTCTATGACATGAGCACCTCAAAAATAGATCTGACTTAATAACTCTTGTTTCAGATATATTTTCCAGTGTCAAATGCTTGCTCGTGACACTGAAAATTTTGCTGAGTCAAGTTGATTCAATCACTGGGAGTGTTCAGAAATAGTTTTTAACATCATGTTATAATTTATATTATAGAAATTATAGCATTGTATTTTAATTAAGACTTTTCCCCTTAAAATCTGACTTCATACACCTTCAGCCTGTGTTCAAGTTTGCAGTCTGCCTTTAGTTGCTGCTTCTTCTAAAGATAGGAAGAAACTCAGAGAATGCAACTGCCTGACTGTGCTACAGCCAACTCATTGATAGATCTCATGCCTATGGGAATCTGAATTTACTCAGGTATGAAGAGAACAAGACTGAAGAGATGTAAGGACACAGTAAGGACAAGAAACTTCAATTTAGGTAAAAATCACTTTTTCAAAAGTCTTCTTTCAGTACAATAAAGCTGCAAACAGAATTATTTTTAATCTTAAGAAAGATTAAAGTCATAATAACTGTAGAGACGAGGAAAACAGAGGATTCCAGTCATACATGAAATTAATTCTGACACAAAGTATCTTGTTGTCCAGATGATAATAGAATAAATAAATATCTATCCATGCCCACAGCTGGATTTATTTACCAGCCTCATTTAAAGTAGAAATATATTGTCTTTCAGAGAAGGATTTATACACCCTGCTGCTCTCAGCTTTTTTAATACTTCTATTACTAAATTAAAGAATACATTTTTATTCATTTTCCTAATGGACTCCTTTATTAGTTTCTTTTTTTAAAAAAATATATTATAAGATGGAAGATCCCTCACTTGAAGATCTTACAGTTAATAGATATGATTTGTCACTTTGCTGCAAACAGTCAAATCATCCCTCCAAGCAGGGGAGAACAGCTGATTTCATCTTCTCTTACAGTAAGAGAATCTGACATATACTGAATAGAACTTTTAATAGTCACATCAGAGGTATTTCAGGTGCTTACCATTGGCAAATAACAAAAGGCCACTGGCAAGTGAAATCCACAGCCCTACTGGAAAACCCCACTTTGGATAAAGGGAATCAAAAAGCCTGCTATACTTGTTGCCTTTTTGGCTCCTTTCTTTTTAAAATCTTGCATTGCTGCCCAATAAAGTTGCTGCGAGGGTTGGCCCTCAAGCTGATGGTGCTCTTTACAGCTCCAGCTGCAGTTTTGTGGCAGTGTTTCAGCACTGCATGGGATGAAAAGAGTGCTTGGATCCAAGCACGTGGAAAGAACATACACAATGTAAACCCAGGATGTATCCACGGCGCACCAAAGGGGGCTGCCACATGGCAGCAGAGCCTGCCAAATCCTCTGAACTTCTGGCATCTAATAATAGGGACACTGCAATAAAAGAAAACCAAGGAAGGAAATTATTAGGAAGCTGGGGAAAAGTGACTTATGGCACTTTTTTCAGGGCAATCTTTATCCCACTTCATGAATGCAATGATGATTGGATTGATAGAGGCTTAGCTCAGAGTGCAGTCTGTTGGACAATAGCTGCTCTTTATTTGTCTCTGTTCTGTGTATCAAAGAGTATAAAGAGAAGTTAACACTCTACACTCCAGCCTCTCACCCCAGCCCCAGAGCCTGAAATTTTCTTTCCCACTGTTTTGCTTCAATTAGAAAGGATATGCTCAAGTGTTGCCTTTGTTCCTGTTTCAGAGGGATGGTCTCTAGGACCTGCAGCAACCTCGAGCAAGAAAGACAAATTGAGCATAGTAACCCTCAGGGCACTATTGATCCCAAAAGGAAAACATGGGAAAAGCACACATGAAAATCTTTTATGAGTAGTATTTTTTAAAAATGTGAAGAAAAAAGTAGCTTGTATTTTCAAATATGAGTTTATATAACTAGCTCAGTGAGAATTGATTCATAAATGTTTGTCTAGTAAGTACATACTAGGTATTTTTACTAACATAACTAACAGAAATTGTTAGACTTCGGTTTATTTTTCATATTTTTACAATTAAAAAAACAAAACAAAACCTCTTAGGATGATGAAAGTAATGCCTCAAAGTAAGGTTTGAACAAACCTCATATCTTTATGACACTAATCCCAAAATAGCACACAAAATTGTTATTACTGGCACTGACTCAACTGACCTTGCTGAATTCTACTTTTAGTTTATATGGCTGCATATCTCATGAATTCCAGGGGAGTCATCTGACTTTTCTGGCTTTTTTTAATTTGAGAATTGTTACATGGAAAGCTGCTGATGTTAATAGAATCAGCTCAGACTTATTTAAGTGTTGGCAGAGTGTGCTGTTATAAATAAAAGGTTTTCATCATGTTGCATGAAATTGATCTCTAAATACCTCAGAACATGATTCAATCTTCTTTATTCATTTGTATTTTTATTTTCCATGTCTTCCCTCTAAAAAAATTTTCAAAACATTTACACATTAATTTTTATGTCCTGCTCTCCCTTTAGCACATTCTCTTTGTTCCTCTCTTTTCCATGTTGCTCCACTCCTGAACATTAATGTTAATTTTTTTCTCTATACTCTCTTTCTCCAGCTCTGCCTCATATTTTTTCACTTTTTAAAAATCTTCATCCACCTTACTGGGTGAAATTTCTTTTCCCAGAGCTCTTCTTTTGACTGTTTCTGCATCAGCTGCAACATCCTAAGCAAGCATTTCCTGCCAGGCCAGAATTATCATTCCACAGCATTTTATTTTTTGAGAGTGAAGTTTTAGGAAAGAAAGGACAATGTCTGTTGTTGAGAGGAAGGCATATTATCTATCAAACCACACTAATCAATCTCCCTGCATGTTCTCACACACTAGTTCTATCAGGACTGGCCTGGACCAGTTAAACTCAATTCTGTAATGGAAGCAAACAGCAGAAGTGTTTGAACTTCAGTAACTTCACTCTCTTAATTGTCTGGAAATATTTTGAGTTGTGCCTTATGCTCTCTCTTAGATGAGAGACAGTCAGATGGAATTAATTTATATGATTTATCCATTTATGAATAGTCAAAGAAAATTTATTAACCGTAGTATTCTGCTGGTTCTCCATAAAGAAAAAATGTAGATAGCAAAAGGCATATCACCAGGGAGTTGTGATATACTTATAAATCACCATAAAGGATAGAAAATAAAACTATTTTGACAAGTACTTGTGAAAAATTAAATTCATTCCAACACTGGAGATTGGAAACAAGACTTATTCAGGTTAATAGAAAAAATTATCAACTAACAGCCCTACAAAACCACCAGACAGGGATTCAATATATGTGTCATCTTATGGCATGTGAACAAAACCTTAGAAAAGTAAAGTTGATATTTGTAAATATTTTTCCATAAACAAAGCTCTTCTAAAATAAAAATAATTACTGAATTATTTTGGTTACCCATCAGAGGTGGTATGTTAGGCATGTTCAGAGAGCTGGACATGGATTGCCTCTGGCGAGGGGCAAACTCATTTCAGCCATGTAATTCTCCTACATTTCCACTAATTGCATCCTGGAAATCAAAAATCTAATTTCAGCAACCATTCTCCAGTGATGTATTTGGTGTTAAGTCAACTTCCTGACTTCAGAAAACCAAAGGGGCACAGATTTTACTGATGAACTTCTACAGTTCACAGAGGTTCAGTATGTAAAGTTCTCAGTCATAAGGATTGTTATCTGATTGTTTTCTGGAGCACTGGGATCTTTCCTGGAACACTTTAACTATACTACAACGTCTTTGTGGTGCATCATTCAAAAATGTTATTTCCATTAAAGTCTGTGGCCATGGCTTATTATTTGTATTTTTTTGAGAAGTAAGAGCCCTGCCTGAATCAGTGTTTCCTCTCCACCTTCCAGCCATGATGGACACCACAAATTCACATGATAAAACATTTATTTTTTGCCAGTACAGTCCAATTTGAAAAAAAAAGCATAGCACCAGAGAGATTTTAAGTAGCAGTCTTCACCAAAAGGTTTATTTTTAAGAGGCCAATGCTAAGTAGGATCCTATCACCTTGGAGCCTCTCCACAGGGAATATAGGCTATGGATAAATAAGTACAGTCACAAGGCAACTTATCTGATCTATTCTGTCTGTGTAATGAGAAAAAGAATCTGAACCTATAAAGAGTGTCCAGTTCAGATTAGCATCCTGACAGTGACTCACTCAGATTTAAAAGTCAATCTTTTGATCTCTGTTAGGTTTACTCTTGTCACTGGTCAGTTGACAAGGCTGTACAGCACATCTAAATCAGAGCCACAAACTGAAAACAAATTTCTGATGTGTCATGCCCAAGGCTCAACTGTGAGGGCAAACACTGAATGGCAGTTTCTGAAGATAAATTATATTCCCTGGGCTAGAAAAAGTGAATATCTAAATAGGCAAGGATAAGGAATTGCTTCCTGATTTATATCTTTCCATCTGAAAAAGCTCTTTTCCTTTTGTCAGGCTGGCATGTGCATTTCTTCTTTTGTGCCAAGCAAGAATTTTCAGAGTTCAGAACATAAATGAAAGGTCACAGAAGTATAGTTTGCTTGCACTAAATCTTCAAAGGAAAGAGGCTGCTAATCACCTCAGATGAAGTCTAGCATAGCAGAAAAGCTTGAAACAGCTTCTTCACAGAATGTTTTAACAATCAGACCCTTTTGGGGAGGGGGGAGGAAAGTAAGAACACAATTGCAACCTTTATCTAATAATTACTACCAGCAGCTGCAATACCACTTTTCCTCAGAGGCATGATATATCGAGTCAAAGGCACTATCAGAGCAAAAGAACATTAGTATAACTCAAAATTGAGTCGGTTCTCTGATTTCCAACATTTTTCACTTGTTGAAATAATAAATTGCTATTTTTTATCCTTCCCTTTAAGATAGGGTTTTTTGCGGGGTTCTTTAGGTTCTTTGGTTTTTTGGTTCTTTTGGGGTGGTGCTGTTGTTGTGTCTTTTTGGTTTTGTTTTTGGTTGGTTGGTTGGTTGGTTTGGTTTGGTTTGTTTCATATCTGGAACATTTACAGAAAAAAAGAGTTACACATGGAGATAGTTCAAAAGGCTTTAAGGCCAGGCAGCCTCCCACTCCCTATCCTTTGCTAAGCAGGATGCAAGACATACATCAAAGGTCCTGTGGAAGAATGTGGTAACTGTTACCCTGCACTCTACATGCTAAGAGAGATGAAGATCCAAAAAGGAACTTGGGCACTGAACTGTGTGAAAACTTCTCGGCTGCTAACTTTGCCATCATAGGCTTCAGCATCTGTTTCCCAGAGTGTAATTCAGGTTGGTCCTTCCAGAGACAATGCACAGCAACATCAAAACCTGCAAAGTGGTGCCTGCCCCCATCCCACTACTGCCTGCCTGCCTGCCCCGAGCCCTGGCTGCACAATGGACACCCAGAAACACCACTCCGCTGCTTCTGATGCTTAAAGTAGGGAAGGGGAGCAGCTTTTTTCTAAGAATTACAAAAAATAAAGCCACAGGGAGGAGGTTCATGGCCTTTTATATGTCATGCTGATCCAGAATCTTAAAAATGATGGGTTACAGGCTTTCAAGGAAGACACTGGAAAAATTAGATTCATTTCTGATAAAATGCAGAAAAAAATATTTGGGATTCAATAATTTTTCTGCTATTGCATATAGTTTTAATGCATTTTTTAATTTTAATGCTAATTAGCAAATGTTATTGCAATAAAGCATATAACTTGAAACATAATAAAAGTAAATTATGATGTTTTATTGTTGGCAACAGCTGACTTCTTCTGGAATGGATAACTGAGAAGCAGTTGTAAATACCAACTGATGTATTTTTTTATTGGTTAGAAAGAAACTACTTATTTTTTATAACAATGAAAGCTGAAAGCCTATACGGAAGGCAGAAAAAGGGAGTAGAACTCCTTTCTTGTTAGATATTTAGATCTGCAGTGAATAACAACAGCTAATTTTTGTTTTCTTGATGAATCAAAGCCAGCCAAAGACAATTAGCTCTGCTCAGACTAGGCTGAAATAAGAGAAGGTCATAGAAGAATAACAAAGGTCTTCAAAGTTGTTGAGCAACTTTCCTATGGGAAACAACTAGGCAGACAAAAACTTTCAGAATGGACATAACCAAGGAGTGATGTGGATGTGGACTACAAAACTTTAAGAGGCCTGGATAAGGTGAATAGTGAATGACTGTTGCTTTTTCTAGTACAGAACTATGAAGCCTCAGATGAGGGAGAGAGGCTCACAGCAAACAAGGAGTTCATTCTTCCCACTGCTCTGTGGAGCTGGAGGACTTGGTGCCACATGATGCTGCTGCTGATAAACGTCTCCAGCTTCTCCAGGGAAAGTGAACAAAGGAAACACATCTCGGTTGAGCAAATGAAGAAAAAGGTGTCTTTGACAAGTGATATCCTCATCCACAAATCGGTGGCAGGCAGGAAAATATTCTGGGGAGTTACTACTACATTCCTAGCCTGTTTCTGATCTCCTTGGGCACCTGGTACTGTTGGAGGTGGGCTGTGGAGATGGATGAGCCTGTGGTCTAATTTGTTTTCAGTTTTTAATGTCAATGAAACCTGTACATGTTCTTGGCAATAGGAAGAGAAGGCATAACGCCTGTACTTCCCTGTGAATGTTCTAGATGCCAAGTGTGGAGCCTTGGTCACTCCTCCTGGCTTTAAATGTATGCTGAATTACTGTCCTGATCTTTTGAGTAAGCGAAGATGATTGATGAGTCATTATCTTTAACCATCCTATGCCTCATATGGAAAAGAAAACAGATTTTTAAAAAATATTTTGCTCATGTCAGGTATTTTTCAGTGTCTTTCTAAGCAGAGTGTAAGATTTTCTAGATGACATTTCTCCTAAATAGGAGAGAACTCTTAGGGGCACTTCAGAAACTGATTTAATAGAACAAATAAATCTTCTAAGGCTTAATATGCCAAAATCACAATGTATTAAAAAGTGGTTTTGCAAGAACTATACTACAGCAGAAAGTGTAGCTCCCATAAGATCATTTAATATAATTTCATCATAAAAAATTGCTGTTTTTCCAGTCACTAACATAATCAATCACACTAGGGAAAACATAGGTGCTCTAACTTTTATCATCAATATGACTGAAAACATTCTTCCACAGATTTTGGCATCTTGAATTTGATGGCCATTGAAAAATGCATTCATAGTGGTCACTTAAGCAATTTTCATAAGGTTTCTGATGCAATTATGGTATATTTTTATCAACAAATCTGTATGACCACTTTCTGGAACTTTGATTTCTCTTCTGGTATAATCTTCTTTCCATAATATTTTATTAAAATTAAAAACCCAGAGAAAAGTTTAAAGAGCAATAAATCCTGGAGATTTTAGAGAGAGAGCTCCAGAAAAAAAAATTATTGGAAATTCGTTACATATAGAAGAAAACTAATTCCAGCAAATTCACCCAAAGTCATTCTGTCTTGTTTTCCTTCACTTTACCTTGGAAAAGCAACTACCACCAGTTTTCAGTGATTATGGCAGCATGGGTACATGGGCAGCATCTTTCACCATTTTGCTACCAGTTGGGTATTGCTCAACTAAATTAAACATGCAGTAGCATGAAGAACTGGAAGAAGATAGAGTACATTGCCATGTGGGAAGCCTGGAAGAGAAAACCAATCACAGTATAATGCAGGCAAACACCTGCAGCACGAGCCAAGGGCACAATTTGGCATCCAAGGCTGATCATGTTCCCAGGTGTTGGCCCTGCTCCTCTACATAACAAAAAAAAGATTTTGCAAATTAGAGGTGCTGATTAGGGACAGTCTCCTCCTCTCTCAAATGACATTACACATATAATCTGTAGGGTTTACACTATAGGAATATATAAATATTATGAAAATTCATTGCCCTCTTTCATACATTTTGGTGAGGAAGGCTATTGTGTGCTTTCACAGTAGATAAAAAACAATTCTCTGAAAGCATAAAACTCTCTCATTTCAGCATTCTTAATTAATTTACATTTACAGATCAAGGATTTGAGGACAATCAAAATAAAAATAGTGGGACAAAAATAATGTAAGGAAAGAGATACAGAAGAATTATTAATCAACTTTCTGAAATCTGTGAGAGGAAATTCATTCAAAGGGAGAGTTTTGGAGAGAAAAAAATTATCTAAGTCCACAGTGAGTTCAAGATTACTGCCATGAGAGCAAATCGAGATTTAAGCGAAGAACAATCCTCTCAATCAGAGATAAAGTCAAGCATAACTTTCTTCCCCAGTGCAGACATCTGTTGTAATGGAGGAGACCATACAGCATCTGAGCTACCAAATGGGTAGTTTTTGTGAGATTTTATAGATACAAAAAATATATTAATATTGACATCATGAAGGTAAACTGACTGATATTCTCTCCAGTTCTGCAGAATTAGAATGCATTTCCCTAGTTTCAAATTTAGAAATCTCTTTTCTTTGCAGCTGCCTGCAATATTTGCTCATGACCTCTGCTATCATAAAATAGTTTCAATATTTCAAAGATTTCCATGGTTTTAAAACAACTCTATTTTTATTTTCCATTGTATTTCTGCTGGAGTACTTTATATGTGCAAATCTTTCAGCTGTTCTTTGCACTCCTAATTAAATCCAAAACTGTTACAAGAAATTTCCTCAGAAGCAGGTCACATTCTGCACAAACATGGCAGCTCCGTGGGTGGCTGTTTGAAGTACGATATTTGCTATGTCTTGCAATCTAGAAATCTCATTTCATGTCCTCAGCAGCAGTGTAATATCTCTCTATCTATTTATCATTTCAGCATCAGACTTTTGCTATATATTCCTATCATGCATTTTTACTGCCATTTATGGCTTGAGTATCTTCTCTAGGAACATTTGTACTTTACAGTGCAAAACCTCAGATGAATATGCAATCTTTCAAAGACAGAGCCTAGAATTCAAATTCAGACATAAGAGAGCATAATCATCTTTGTTGTACTCAAGTTCCCAGACTACTGAGTAAACACACATTTCCCTGATGGGTGCTGGGATGACTTCCCAACAGTTTCTCCAATGTGTTGTCTGGATATTGGTGATACTAAAGCAAAAACTGAAGGTTGATTTTAGCTCCAAAGCTGGACCTTTTATCAATTACCTACTGCAGCACTGGCAGGAAGACAGGGTCAAAAGAGCTTCTGTTGAAGTGTGTCTTTGTTTCGGGCTTAGCCAGGCTGAAGGGTGCCAATGCTTTGGCAGGGGGCCCTGATGCCCTGATGTTGGATTGCCAGGCCCTGAAAGCCCAATACTTGGAAAGAATAATTCTTCCAATAATGCAACGCCATGGCCATTGTCATAAAATTAAGAAGGGTTTTGTGCTAGTAAAAAAGTTGTAATATGCAATTTCTATTATCTTGCTTTAAGTATACATGGGAATAGAACTTAGTAGACTTTAACCTATGCCTACTCCCTCCACAAAGTAATAGGTTTGCATTAAGTAAATGCCAAAGAAAACTAACTTCTAACATCTTTCTGGACAGACAATGATTTATTTATTCCGAAGTTTACTTTCTACGTTTTCTTTTGCATGATTTTGTCTCTTTTTAATCCTCTTGGAAGATAAACCAGTCCATTCCCATCATTGAAGAAAACCAAGAAATCAAACCAGTGACCTGCCCTTAGTCTGACAGTTTCCCCTTGCTTTATTTCCCACACTGTCCATAAGATAATAAATTTTGTTTGCAATTAAATAATTCCTGAATAAAAATCATAAGCAATCCTTTTAGCAGGTATCCTCTCTTCCAGAGGAATATCTTGTCATCAATCTACAAAACTGTGCTCACACTTGCTGCCATCTATTACTAGAATAAATTGTGAATTCTTTATCAGCAGAGTGGCACTGTTTCACAAAGAAATAGAGGATAAATCCACCCCACAGCAATTAGGAGGGGAGTTCTGGATGTGATTGGTCTCAAGTTGAGGACAAATATATTAGGTCAGTTATTTATCTTCTGCAGGTATGTTAAGAAAAGGAATGGCTAATCCATGAGTTTTAAAGAAACCATGTAGAAACCATAATGGAAGAAGTTACAGAGAGTATAGATAACAAATCACAGCTCAGCACATGTCACCCTACAGCCCCAAATCAGGTACCAAAGTACCAAAGGACATGGATCTTCGAAACACCTCTAGTTTAGCATTCCAGGGACTTCATTTTGAGGTACTTGATTGTCCTCAGGCAGAACATATGGTGCTCCAAAGGCTCACTCAGGCACAACCTCTCTGTGTTGTGCAGTCCCACACCGCTCACCATCATCTGCCGTAATCTTAATAATTAAAAATTGAAAATAGTATCAATCTTTTATCAAATGAACTGAAGGCTATCCATCACATAAGAAATACTTTGCACTTGCAAAGTAAGATGTCAAGCACCAACCAATCCTTATCTTCTGAGTCACCTCCATTAAGAGGTTGTTTACTACATCATTCACTTTTGGATCAGGGGCTTGCTCAGTTGGCCATGATTTCCTTCAAAAAGTTGCACTGTTATCAGCAGATCTACCTGCACAAAACCCAGAGAACTGACATGCTCATTGATCATCAGGCTGGTATTGAATATTTTGTCTGCCTTTTCTCTCCTTTTTCTTTCTTTTCCATCATGGCAGTTGCTGTTAGTTTGACTTTTCCTCTTCAAAACGACCACCTTATGCAAATCAGGGAGTTTGGGGCTTCAGCAGTTCTTAAGGCTAAATGGATTGAAATTTCATATTGATTCTATATCCTATCTTTTCCTCATTGTGAAAAGAACGGGCTCTTTTTTTTTTTTTTTTTTTTTTTTTTTGGCTTACGTCCAAAACATAGAAGAAGAGGGGGAAACATAGGTGTTAAAAGATTAAATGCTGGGCACTGAGAGATGTTTAGGAGAGCTGCCAAAGGTCACAGCAGTAACATTCAGGAACGTGCAAAGCCTGCTGGTCATCCTTTGTGTTTCTCACAGAAGGGGATGGGTTTCAAAGCCTCTATCAGGGGAACCTGACACCCTGCTGCAGCCTAGGTGCTGCACCCTTCTGTCTGCCTTCCAGTGGTTCAACCACTTGAAACTATTCCTTTCTGGATATTTCAGAAAATCCTTTTGAAAGAAAGGTGCCAGAGTCCCCAGAAACAGGATACCAGTGCTATTGCTGATTTAAATGCAAATCATTGTGCTGTCAATGCCTATAGTCACCTGCTTTAATGCTTTGAGTTTTGGCCTTCCCTTTCCATTTGTATGAATATCTTTGATCTGAGTTAATACCTTCATTTGGAGATTTAGACAGCTGAAGTGTACATACAAGGGATAGTATTGTTTCTGATGGAAGCTTCCTCACCTGCTGTTTCATGTTATCTTGTAATTTAATTAAATCAGGAGTTCTTATTCTCTTGAATCAACTTCTGCCTGACAAAGACACGGTTTGGATCAAAAGGGCAAGGGCAGAGTGTTTTTACCTTCAGAACTCTGCATTTAGCTCCCCTTGCTTCTGTCACTTTCATTCAATTATCTCTCACAATTTAAAGTAGATCTAAACAGATATTGCAGGTGGCTATAAAATTACAGAACAATAGAAAATTTTTCAGTGTACTTGTTAGATTTTGTGCTCAAATTGGCAGCAAATGAAGTTACCATCTTATGACTGAATGTTTCTTTGTCTGACATAATTACTATATACATTCAGAAAATTTAAACTGTGACCTGAGGGCCATGATAAGAGTCAGCTCCATCACCTTTTGTGAACAATGTGATACTTAACACTTACATCAGAGGTGACTAGATCAGGTTCTCAGAGTATTTCTGAGCAGCAAATGCTTGTTCAATCAAAATAAATTGTTGCTTTGGGGCTACTGCTGAAAAGAGATCATATAAGCAAAAAAGTGGCACTGTTTAGATGCCTGGGGATGTTTTACTTATAAGTTAAGGTACTGTGAATATCGGTGCTTGTTCAGAAAATGCATCAGAAATCTCAAGGTCAAGCACTCAGAGTTAGAAAACGCCACCAAATGGCATTGTGACAATGTGTTAGGAAATAACTTTAATAATACTGCTATATACTCTGTTGCCATGAATCTGTAGTCTCACACAAGGGATAGAACAGCCACTAACATCAGACAGGCACCTATGGAAAGCATCCCTTGACATTTAGCATTCCATGCACAGCTCTAGGCTCCATGCAAGAGTTAAAACTCTGCTCTGAAGAGATGTTCTGATTTCCTTATGAACATTTCATTATATTATAGTACCATACATGCCTCACAAACAGTAAATAATTTTTCTCTGACACTTTAGAAAATGAAAGAATCATTTATCTCCAAATGGTGAGGGGCGGGTGGGGAGAGAAAATAAAGGAAACATTCTCCATTTAATTTAGGTGAAAAATCTGATCCTTACCATTGAATTTTCAAAAAAAGGAAATTCAGTGTATTGCTACTCTAAATTTCAGTTCATGACTGCAGAAGATAGGGTCTGAAGAAAGCTTTCCTTAAAAGGGAGGACACATTTGTAAAAAATCTGTGGGTAAATGCCTTGACAAATTTCCTACACAGGAATTTTATACTGGAGGCAAGGACAGAATCTAGTCCCACAGAACTCAGCTGCTGCAATTCCACATTTTACAATTCTGTATTCAACTGTCTGAAACAAAAGACCATTTTTCCTTTCTCTATGGATCTCTCCATCATAAGAACAGATCACAACACAAAGCCTCTTTCACTATACAATTATTAAGTCTTCCTCAGAACTCTATCCATCCTTCACATTTCCTGTGGGAAAATAATTAATAAAGGGCTGTATAATAACAGCAACACAGAAGATTGAATTGAGGTTGCACAGGGAATTTCATTTTTAGTATCTTTCTTCTTGCTACCACAATATTCTTTTATGCACTTTCTAGTGAGCAGTTTTCCTGGGCTTTAAAAAAAGCAGGCATAGACCCCAAAAATTCTTTAACATGGAATTGCAAATTATATTCACACATAACTTCCCTACATACACAGCAGGACCAAGAGCAGGCTGAAGGCTGGGAAAGCCACGCCTGGGCTGCCCACATTATTTACTGTGGACTCTGTTGTAGCTTGGCTGAGAACATTAAAACTGCAAAGAAAGAGCCAGCCTCAGGGTATCTGCTAGTGGATGGGGTTGTTAAGTCATGCTTGGCTCAGAATATCCTGACCCTCATGAACCGGGTAAAAGAGAGCTTGGCTCTACTCTAAAGCATTTAGAACACCCAAGCTTTCTCTTCTTTTGGGAGGTCTCTGCAGTCAGCTTCATGTACAACTTTCAAGCAGGCCTGATTTTCATCAGCAGTTCTGAAATATCAGGAATGCCTCAGCTTCTAAAGGGAAGTATTCATGTTTTTGTCTGTTGCTATTCCTACTAGGTTTTTGCCCTGGAAACCTACCCTTTATCCATTAAATTGCATCATATCTAAAACCCCATAAGATAGTCTTTTGCACATTTCCTACTAAAACATCCCAGAGTAATCTAGTGAATCTCGTACATCTAGTAAATTCTGTTTAGTCTATTGTGCTTCCTAAGAGATACAAAAGAAACATCCATGGAACAAAGTTGTATGATGTACTAATTACAAACCCTGAAAAGAAGCATATTCATTTCAAGAATCTGTTAATAGAGATTTGTTTTTATTTCAACTCTGGATGACTCTGTTTTATAGATAATTAAGCCATTAAAGGAAAAAAACAGCAGTAAATTATGCCCACATTCTGATTCCTATTAGTACTGTCATGCAAATTTTTACACACCAATAGAATGATCTGTCTGTACTGAGATAAGCAGCTCCACATGAACGTAGGTATCCAATGCAGAGATCTTGCCATGAGGAGCTAACAAAGAGCCCTGGAGAAGTCCTCTGCCTCAGACATTCTGGGTAAGCAGACAAGTCAGAGATATCCTCTGAAGTGTGCATGTACATGTGTGCCTGTATGTGCAGCCTCTACTGGAATCTGATTCAGATGATTGTATCAATCGGACGTTCTAGGAACAAGGAACACATATTGAATTGTTTTATAGCAAGCATGTGTCAATGTGCTTTTTAAAACACAGAACACCAGGAATGTGACACAATTTCCAGTTTCTCCTCCATATGTGTATCTCTGGAAAGCAGCAGTTCTTTTAGACTTTAGTGCACTCTGTGCCTACATGGGTCTCTCTGATAACCCTTGTGGTTAGACTCCATGACATGTAAAATCAAATGTCCTTCCCACACACATACTTTTTGTGAATGTGTCTGTCTGGCTCTGATTTTACCTCAACATTCTTTCACAGCCACAGGATAGTCTATCAACAAGAACCTCAGCACAATATGCTATTTTATTCTTTACTCAATTGCTCAAAATACGACAGGCTGGAAGTCTCTAATGCCTAAAAGCAATTTAAATCCTAGAATCAAATTTCTTGTGGTGTTCTTACCTCAGATGGACAATTATGATGATAATAAACTGAATTATGAATTGTTCTACCTGCACAAATTTCTGTCTGAAAACAGGAGTGTTATAAGGCACAGAAAATTGCTCATATATTAGAGTGAAGAACATAAAAGAGGCTAGTAAATGCCAGTGACATGAAGTTTTGACAGTAGAAATGCTTATCAGTTCCTTTCTTGTATAATTTCTCAGCATTATAACATTGGAAGAAAATGATATTAAAAAGCAAACACTGCATGTGACAAAGCAAAGCCCTTTGAAATAGTATTTTCACAATTATTTCCTGATGTTAGCTTAAGAGACCACAGCATAAAATACAGTTGTACCACACAGTAAGGGATTTACCTTCTACATCTGCATTGCTTTAATATATGGAGCAGGAGGGAGAAGTTTTCAAGGATGAAGTTTTCTCATTCACCTTATTCTCATTTTTCAATTCATTAGAATTTTTTAGATTCTGAACAGAGCACCACTTTTTACTGCATTTTAGGAACAGCACTTCATCTGTTTGCTCAACTAAGCCTTAAAAGCACGATAGACGAACCTGTCTTTTGAAGATAACAAATCATTTCACAGTTCCTGAACAGAATCAGCATCAAAAAGGTCCTCAGAGGAGAAAGTATCAGCTGTAGACCAGCTGCTTTGCCAAAGACAATATACCAGTCTTCTGCAAGCTTATTTTTCTTCTGCTTGCTAAGGTCTTTGCTGGGTAAATTCAAGTCAGACAAGCTTTGGGCTCAAGTGGGTCTCTTCTTGCTCTGACACCCTTGAGCCTGTACTGGAGAGCTCTCAAGCATTGAAGGACTGAGCTCAATCAAAAAATAAGGCAGTGACTTTATAAACCTATGTTCTTACAGTGAAACTGGACCTCTGTCCTGCAGTTTTACTTTACAGAGCTCTTTCTGTACCAGCAAGATGGGAAAGAAATGCCAGTACAGTTATGCACAGCTGAATGACAGTCCCCAGCACGGGGACAGGCAGGGACAAGCACTGAAGGACCATGGCAGGTCCTCTGACTGGGATGGTTAACATCAAAAGGTCACAGTTCTGGCTTAGTGGGGCACAAGTTATTTGCTGCATAGGATGGTTCTCAGCATCAGAGAGAGGAATGGCTTCAAATAAAAGGTGAAATTAAGAAGTCAGGGTAAAATAAAAAAGTAAAATAAAAAAGCATGACATGGAGAAAAGGAGGGAAAGGTTGATATGGTGCTTTTCTCCTATTTACTGATTAAAAAATACTAAAAATCTGCTATAAATTAATAGCAAAATACACCCTTGGGCTTATTTTGTAAACAAAGACCATAAAATAAAATTTTAGAGCCAGTTTGAATATTATAATCACACTGAGTCTGCACTCACTGTGAGACAGACCCAAATCATGCTTTTTTCCCATTAGATTGTCTTTTATTTTAAACTGCCCTTTAATCAGCATGTTCCTTGACAGCCCAGACCCCATGGTACTATATATTCCCTGAAGTATCTCAGCTGGCTCCTGCCAGTCAAGCTAACAAGGATCTCCACCCAGCTTTCAACAGAACTGCTATTTCAGAAACTGACTGGTTTCGTTCTTACAAGCAAATGCAACAGTGGGTGAGCAAAAATCACACTCTGAACTGATACACTCAAAATATGCTGAGAAATATTGAGTGAAATGGGGTGATGGCAATTTACACAGATACAGTTTCGTATCTCTTACCGTCTCCTCCTGTATTATTCACTTCCAATATTGTTCTTTTTATGAGCACTGTTTCCCTCTCAAATCATCTCTCTCTCTATTCCTGCCTTTCTCAACATCACTCCACAGAATATCAATCTTACCAATAACCTCATCTCATATAGCAGTCATCCCACCCTCCAAAATAATCTCTCCTTCACACTTCTCTTAAAATACTTGTTGAAAGCATCCAGCCCAAAGGTTTCTTTTTATCTGGAAAATTTTCTTTTGCTCTACACATCCCAAGATGTACTTCCCTAGCTTTGCTGTGAGAGGCTCTTTGAGTAGAGGAGAGGTACAGGAATCTTGATCTCTAAGCGAGATTTATAACTTGATTTATAATTTTCCCTTGGGAAAAACCAACAGACAAGAGTTTATTCACAGTAACATTATATCATTCTGGGACAATAAGCAACTGATGGATTGCTTGAGGCATTACTAAAATGTCTTGAGTGTGTGTTTTTGTGAAAACATTGTGAAACAGAAAACTACTCGTTGCCTTGGACATGCTGGTAGGAGATAAGTGCTATCTGTATCAGGTGTCTAGCCAAGATTTAGGGCTTATGGACAGGGTGAGATGGTGAGCTTTGCCCTGTAGTTTTTCAGGATTTTTTAAGTAAAAGAGTTTAACAATTTGTCAACCATTTACCTAAAAAACATTATTTACAAGGTGTAAAAGAAAGTGGCTTTACAAAGGAAATGTTTGGATTAATTATATGGCCTGGCTGCAGCACGTATCATAAATGACGCATGTTGAAACTTGAGTTTCGTGAAGAAGAAAATCTTTTGTCTGTCAGGCAACTATGCCATGGCCAGAGCCTGTTCCACTGCCCCAGGCAGGTGCAGGATGGCCAGGGGACACCGGGCCAGGCCCAGCCCCAGGCATCAGGCAGAACACCATGGGCAGGAAAGGGGGAATCTGGCACAAGGAGAGTCAGAACTAATCAGACTTGCAGGCCCTCAGGACCCAGGGAAATTCAGTGCTGAATCTGAAGCACATTCTAACTCCTAGAAGAAAGACTTCATGTCTCCTCTCAGAAGCTTCTTTGCCACAGGAAGAAATCCATGCCTTTTTAGCTGCCTTTGCGGGATAGCTGTCACCTGAGCTATGTATCCCAGGGAAGATGCTAGATGACCTGACCAAAATTGTCTGGCTTAATGCAGCATCTGAGGTATCTGCTGGCAGGTTAGGGTGAAGGTAGGTATTGCCTTCCCCAGTCTTTTCAAACTGTGCTGAGGGTGGATGGAAGGCGTTCCCCTTGCTCCGAGGAGTAACTTCATGAGTTTTGGCAAGTTTTAGCAGACCTTTAGGAACAAAATTAGGAGTAAATAAAATATACCTTTAACTATGTGCAGTTCTAGATCACTCATCTCAAAACGGTATAGTAAAAACCAGTAAAAGCTAACAGAAGGACAACAAACATTGTAAGTACGGAATAGCCTCCCACAGGAGCAGAGACTGCACAGCTTCACAGTTGTGCTAAGCACCTCACTTAGGAGATACATTTTGGAAGCATACCCAAGTGTACTCATATATATACAGCTGCATACAAGGAGATGGGATAGGGATGAACCCCTTACCATCCCTTGAATTGAAATGTAGGAGCCAAGGATGACCAGCTGAAGTCAGAAGTGAGCAGTTTTAAGTTTTTAAGTGCAGGAACAATCTGGAAGACAGAATCAATTTTTTAAATCAGTTATTTCTAAAGGTCATTAAAAACCTTATTGTTCTAAGCAGGAAGAAGCACTTTTATATAAGCTAAAATACATTTAAACTGCTGTAAAATAAAAGATTGAGTTCTGCTAAGTTTCAGATGGTGTGAATATCTGACTTCATTGATTCTGCCTTCCTTGCAAAGACAACATTCCCAGACAATGTCTACATGAGAAATCTTTTTGGTGGGACAGAAACAGATGAACATATTGAAGCATTGAAACATACTCAACAGAAGATACCCATGTGTAGGATTTGAGACTCTCCAAATGACCAACTTCTCATTTGGATCCCTGTTTCTCCATGTGGACATGAATATGTTTTGCCTGCAGCTGGAGCTCACCTTCTGGTTTTATTTCCTCCAGCAGGAATCTAGATCTGAACCAATGTACTGCAAGACATGACCTCAGAGTTAAAGAAACAAAAGTGTTAATACTTCTTAGCTTGTTCCCTTGATACCTACTACAGGCAGAAGGTCTGCACGAGAAAGGAAAGGTTTGTCCTCATCAGCAGGGTGTAGGACGTCAAACCACCAGCTGACAGGAACTGGCACTAAGAGAGGAATTAATGGAGTTTTAATGAGTGAGCTGGGCCAATAATCACAGATCTACCTGGCTTCTGAACTGCCTTCATGATAGAAATGTATTTTTAAGCTGTCTCCTTCTGAAAGGTCTGAAAAATTCTACATTCTCCTTGAGGATCATACTAGTTGTCAAATTTGTAGGGAATTAAAAGTAACAGGATTTCACAGATTAAGAATATTTGCATTTCTCCCATTCAAATTGCCAATTATCCATCATCTGTGCTGAAAAAAATCAACTGAACTTAAAACCCTTTTTGTTAAGAATAGAAGAATCAGGAACCCCTCTTCATTAGTACTAGTGGATTGCTTTAAGGATTATCAGAATAGGATGGTAGTGATAGAAGTGCTTAGTAAAATGAGAGACTAATCTTTTCCTTAAATTCAGATCAATGCATAATGATGATCTTCTTTTTTTAAATGAAGGGGTGCAGATGCTTTACTTACATAGATTATACTTGGGAAACTGAGTATTGCACTCATACAAAACTTTCTGAATTCAACTATTCATGTACACATGAACCCTGCAAAATAGCTGCTAGTATTAAGAAAATGAATTGCAAACAAATAAGGTACAAAGGATGTTTATCATATAAACACACTAACAGCTAACCTGACTTCCCTGGTAGAACATTTCTACTCCACGAATTTAACCTATGGGCACACACAATTAGCTCTTTCACCTTAAAGTTGCTGAAAGAATGATTTGCTTAAGAAGATTAGGTTTTTTTAGTGCTCAATAGAAGTACTGACAAATGATCCTAAAATGATTATAGGGGAACTCTTTCAACACCATCTTCTGATCTTTTACTTTGAAATAGCGTGCCTTTCAGTCAAAAACCTTTTAATCTGACCTTTTGTGTTTTTCCAAATCAATGCTCAACTTTTAATACCTTCTGTATTCAAGACTTGTATGTGATGAGAGAGTTTTCAAGGCTCTTTTCATCCACATGGATGATGACCACAATAGTCTCCTTAAATAGAACTTTAGTGCTAGTTTATTTCTTCTGGTCATTGTAACTGCATGCAGCTTCCTGTCTGCACTGGAGCACTTTACTACGCCTGTGCTGACACAACAACCCTTTTTGAACTGTGCTGTACCAAAAGTTAAAAATAATTTTCAAAAATGGGGAGATTTTTAAGGTCATGTGGAAGACAGAAAAGGTGATACTGAAAAACAAAGACAGAAAGAAGTTGACTCAGTTGGGTCATGGCAGGGAAATGGATTGTTCCATCATTTTGCCTGTATACCATAAACTTGAGATGTGGAGTAAGCACTGTAAAAGAGTAAATATTGTAAGACACTTGCAGTGGCTCTGTAGCTATTGTATGCATATCTATTTCCTCATATAAAAGCTAAGGATCAAATTTTGAATTACTGACACAGACTTACAGAGTAATCCTGTTTTTTAAGGTGTAGAATTATCTGGATCCTTCATTTCTGCACAGTTTTATACATGCATTGAAAATATGTGAGCTTTATTTTTATTTTTCCTATTTCTATAATTCTCAAGCTTAGGAAATTTAACCTACTCAGCTGTTAGCATCATCTGGAAAACGGTGCAATAATTTTATCAACTGATGCAATAAACAGAAATCAATTTATATTGTTAATTCTTGCTCAGTAAAAATGATTAGACTTTCCTACTTTACGTTCTGCTGCCATCTACAGGCAATCCAGGTTGGAAAAGGTCTCTGGCCCCTAGTTTAACTGCCTCCACAAAACAATGGTACTAAAAAGGGGAAAAGTATGTGATGCTCAATGCAATTGCTCACCACCCTCTGTTTAATGCCCGATCTCCCTTCACAAACTCAGGTCAGCTCCTCTTCCAGGTAACTTCCTTCAGTTTACATACTGGGCATGATGTTCTGTGGTGTGGAATATCCCTTTGGTCAGTTGAGATCACCTGCCCCAACTATGCCCTCTCCCAGTTTCCTTTGTGTACCTCCTCACTGGCAGAGCATGAGACAAGAAAAAAGTCCTTGACTCAGGATAGTCAACTTGGCAAAAACTCCAAAACATCAGAGTGTTACCAACGCCATTCTCGTTCTGAATTCAAAACACAGCACTGTAACAGCTACTGAGAAGAAATGAACTCTATCATAGATGAAACCAGGACAGCTGCTCAGCTTTGTCCCACTTGGTCTCACAAACCCACTCAGATGGAGGCTGCACACCTCTGGGCAACCTTTTGTATTGCCTGACTGTCCTCACAAGTAAAACGTCCTTCCTTTTAACCATTCCAAATCTGGCGTTTCAATTTAGGCTCACTGTCTCTTGTCTGTGAAGATGCTGGCTCCACCTTCTTGCCAACCTCCTCATAGGTACTGGTGAACTGCTGTTGATTCTCCCCCAAACTATGTGTTCTCCAAGTTGATTAAGCCCAGTTCCTTCAGCTTCCCCTCACACGACAAGGACTCCAGTGCCCAAATAGCTCGGAGGCTCTTTGCTGAACTGATCCAGTTCTTGTATGTTTTTCTTCTGCTAGGGACCAAAACTGAGTGTAAGCTCAAAGTGGTCAAATAACTGCTGAAAATTACTCCCATGTTCTATTGGTGTGTCCTTGCAAACTATATCCAGAAGGCTGTTGGTCATTCTTGCTGCCAAGGAACTGAGCTGAACAGAGCCCATGTTCAGCTGCCCACCAGGTCCCTGCAGAGCTGGGCTGCTGCACTGGTGCTTCCTTCCCACAGGCAGCACTTCACATTTGCCTTGTTGAGTGCCATAAAGCTCCCACTGGCCTCTTCCTTCAGCATATCTAGGCTGCCTGAACAGCAGCCTGACTCTCCAGAATATCCATTTGTTTCCTTCATTTGGTGTCATCTGCAGATTCAATGACAGTGAATTCTATCCACTCCTCCAGCCACTGACAAAGACACAAAGCAGGACGGGGTGCAGAAGACAGCCAGTGACACTCACTCCAGGGAGGGTATGACCCCTTTACCACTACTCTCTGAGCCTCATCATCCAATCACATTTTCACTCATCTGGTTGCCCACCCATCCAAACCACAATGTCCCAACTTGGTTTCACAAATATTGTGGTACAGTGGCAAACACACAAGGTAAATGATGCATTTTTTGTTCTCCCCTTCTTAAAAAATCCACTCATTTTATCATCGTTAACTGCCCTTTTCTTTACTTAATCAAAAAGAAAATAGAAAAGATTTTTTTCCAAAGTTGGTTAGTATTTTTTTCTGCTGCCATAAGGCTTGACAATAACAGAATAGAGTCTGCATCTTGTAAACAATGTTACATAGTTTTGGTTTTATTACAAATTTTTCAGTGATATCAAGTAGTTGCCAGATTTTGAAGAGCTTACTGAAATAGCCACTCCCAGCTATGCATTACTGAATCCTGAAATCATCAGCATTAACTTAATTTGGGGCATTCATCGAATGTCTGATAAAGCAACTGACAACTTGTCACTGTTGGCTCAGGACTTTCACCTTTAACACTAAGTGCCTGAACATGACAAAACACAAGATATTTAGGAAACCTTGGTACAACTACTTTTCATTTAGAAACCTTTAGGCTGTAAACTTGTAACATTATTGCTTGAATACCATTTAGTACAAAACATTTTTTAAAAGTACTATAAATTACAAGACACATTTGTTTGGTGCAAATACCTTTTCAGGACTTAATTTTGCAAACCAGATGTCTATGGAAACAGGAAATTCATGCTGGTTGCCCACAATTTCTTTAAATTCCTGTTCGACCTGCCTCGTGTAACAAGTTTTACTCCAATGTATTCCATGCATTTAGAGTTTGGAATGATTTTGAAATATTCCAAAGGGTTTTGGTAATGTTTTTCCTTATCTGTACAATTCTCAATCCACAAATTTTTCCCGTTTGTGACTTGAACCTGCTCTTCTCCTTTATGTTCTTGGCATTACATGTAAAGTACCAACACTGCACAGTATTCTTGCAGTCTTCCATTATGCAGAATCTTAAAAATCACATTTCATTATTTCTCTCAGACAGACTGTTGCATAACATGAAGGATCAAGGTCAAACGATATATGAAGAGAGACTTTTAAATCATTCAAATGGTTGTCTTCAATATTGATCTCTTTTTCACTACTTTCCAAAAAATATGAGAGATTCTGAACATTTTTCAAAATGAGTCTGTAGCATCCAGGTATATTCAGCTGTAATGGAGACACTCTGAATTTGCACAACTCCAGCTCATCCTTAGAAAGTCTTTCATGGTACCATTGTCCAACTTTATTACTGGGATACTTGATACTATGTCCCACCATTGGAAGAACCACCTTCAAAGAAAAAAACAAACATATTTGCGGTAATGCTCACCCATTTCCCTTTAAATAAACATGATCATTTAAAATATGTTTAAACCTTGTGCTTTGGGGCCTGAAATAGTAAGCCAGCAGATTCTCTTGTGAAATGAAGTTGTGCATGGCAGGTATACTGAATGCAGAAAAAATAATCAATGTATCAGGATTCCTAAAACAAAGCAGTATACAGCAGTAAAGACAGTTGCCATATACTCAGTTGCCATGCAAGACTTCACAACTACGCTCTGAAACCTTCAAAAATTAGATCATCAACTGCTTTTGAAAGTTTTTCCCAGTAGACTGAAATCTGTCCTGAAGTATCAGCTTCAGGATAAATATTCTCATATTGCAAATGACACTGTACTTATTTCCACTACCAAGTAAATTTGTTATGAGTAGAAATAAGTTAATACGTGTTTTCTTCAATGAGCATTCTGGCAGGGACAAAGACTGCACCAACTAAATAAATCACATTATTTAAAATGAAACATTTTCATCAAATATAAAAATCAACAAGCCAGAATTTTTTATACAGACTTACTTGGTATATAGAGTATTTGTTAGCTGATTCTTCTGAAGCAGTGACTACATGAACCTGACAAGACATTTAAGAAGAAAAAACACCAACCTTTTAAAAAGTAAAAACATAAGCTTTATTTCAGGAATTGTGCACTGTACTCAAAAACTTGCAAAGAATATTAAGGTTATATGACTACTGCAGAGGCATTAAACTCAGGTATGAAAAAATCTTAAGATATGCTTAATTTAAATTAACCAGTTTACTGGTGGATGACATTGCATATAACACCTACTGATGCTAGCAACCACTATTATTCTTCGATTCTGAAGTTAACTAAGTCAATGCCATCTTGTGCTACATCAGCAAATGTAAAAGTACAAAGAAAAATGTTTCACATTAAGAAGGACTATATCTACATAAAACTCAGTAACTCAACACTGAATTTAAAACATTTGCTTTTCATTTTATTTGATCTAATTGTTTCATAAACATTGACTCTCAAAAATAATGGTGAAGAAAAATGCCAATTAAAACACAAGCCACTCCATAGGGACTGAAGGTAATGTTTCAAATGCTCTTGCTTTCAAATTTGTAAGAGGTTCACACAAAAGAAATTAATTACAGTCTGCCTCTGCACACACCGGTTTGTTTTCTAGTAAAACACTGCACAGTTCATGATTGATCTGATTGGGAGAAAGATAAAATCATAGAATCATCTAGGTTGGAAAAGGCTGAGTCCTGCTGCAAGCCTAACATTGCCAAGTCCACCACTAAACCCTCATCACATACCTCCAAGGATGGTGTCTCAACCACTTCTCTGTGCAGCCTGTTCCAGAGCTTGATAACCCTTTTGGTGAAGAATATTTCCTAATATACAATCTAAATTTTTGTAGCACAACTTGAGGCTATTTCCTCTTGTCCTACCATTTGCTACTTGGCAACTGTTTTCACAATAAGGTATGCTAACCCTAAAGCACTTCAGAATGTACTTCAACATGTCAAAACCTGGGACCAGACAGCCCATATTCCACCGGGGTGCCAGATTCTACTCACAGACTCACCTATGGCTCCAGACACAGCTCCCAGGCTGAGCTATGGGCAAGCAGAAGCACTCCCTTCTCCTTTACTACTTTACCAAGTGAAGACTGCTGCATTTTTTTGAACGGTTGCTACCAGTTTAGACCCAGCACCAGTAAAATTGTGCTAAACATGTTTTTGCCTCTGTAGCTGTAATGATATTATCAGTTCAGCCTGAGGCCTCCTTTCACCCTAGACTCACACACAGCATTGTATATAGGAAAGATCTCTATGTGGAAAGCAAGACTCAGATCTGCACTGACTGGTAACACAGGCACACCCAGGGTCCACTCTGAAGTTCTTCCCCAGTCAGATCCTAAGAAGAGCATTAAATACCGTGGAGACTAAATTTTCACATGCATAATTTCTGATCTTCTGTTCCTTCCTCTCACTTGAATAAAATGAACAGCCAAAACAGACTAAAACTGCTAATTATATGTCTAGCTTGTAGGTCTATTTATGGTGAAATGAAAAAAAAACCCTACATCATATTTTTTAACTTTGTCACAATTATTAAATATTTCAATGAATGAATCAAAATAAAGGCATTAGAGTATGTCTGCTTATGTATTCAAGAGCATTAAGTTGTTCAGGGTTTATTGTTGTTGTTGTTTATTTTTACAAGAGCTGCTTTACAAGAAGACTCACCTTATCATTCAGGGGAATGCTTTCATCATTTTCTTCCAAGAAGACAAGGTCACCCTCAACCACTTTTGAGCCATAAGTTTTCAACCTGTATGATGCTGCTTCATTCCAAATTTTACTGCAATAAGCATGGACATAGAATATGCGCAAGGAGTGGGGAATGTTGAGCCATCCTTTGGTACAACCTTCATGATTTACACCATAGCGATTTAAAGCTCGTAGCAACATCTTCTCTCTTACTTTAAATTCTGGCAGCATCACAAGTGTGCCCTTTGCATCTTCTGATATAAACAAAAAGAACCATGTCAGTAATCCCTGATTATTCAAATATTAGCTGACACTTAAAAAGATAAAATAATCAAATAGGGTAAAAAGTTGTCAGTCTAATGTCTCCATGCTTTGATTATTTCCTTTCCTTCAATGTATCATGTTAGACAAATTTCATCTTGTATGCCTATCAACACAGACCCATTAATTTTATTCTGTCTCATACAGTATAAATTAAACTAGCTGTCATTCAGTTATTCCGCCTAGTTTGAACAATTTCTTTTTTTTAGAAGCTTACTTTATCACCCAAAGGGGTTTTTTTAAACCAGGTAACTGAAAGTCAAAATCAAGCTAAAAAAGAACATTAAATCTCTACTTCTCACCATTTCAGAAGATGTATTTCACAGCAGGTAAAAACCATGTCTTTATTTTAAAGGCAAAAATTACATTGGCTTCAGGGAAGTTTGACCCTTAACCAAGATGAAAATGCATTTAATCAGATTTTTACTATGTTATATAATTGTATATATTAAAAATGTTATGGGTTTGGGTTTTTTTCTTCATATTACAAATGATTACCTGACAAAGCCTTTTGCACAGACTTCTACATCTGCTTTCAGAAAAAGGCCAGCAGCTGCTTTCAGGTTTTATATCAACCATCAACATTTTTTCATGCATCATAAAGCCATGTACAGAACAGAATCATTCATCTTGTATTTTTTTGAGGAACCAAACACATCTTTGAATTCTGTAGCTATAAATCATAGTTGGCATGCCAATCTACAGTGATAAGCAGGCTAATAGATGTGGAATATTTGAAAAGAAAAATATATTTGAAGTTGAGAACAATTTCAAATTGGTGAGAAAGTTCAGCTGAATGATAAAAGCCATAAATACAGCTAACAGAGCACTCAGCACACTCCTGCCTTTGACCTACTCTGTTGATTTTGGTTCAAGAAAAAAGAAAGTATATGTGTTAAGTGCTGAGTATGAGTTGAGTGCCACGTTCCTGTACACTTCCCTCACCAGGGAGAAGTTCATGATTCAAAAGCAGGCAGATGGAAGGAGGCCAGGACTCCCCTCTGAATAATCTTAGTCTCTTCCAGCATTATGATATACAGAGTTTGCATCTATATTTTCTTTTAGCTGCAGTACATTAATTTTCCACTATTTTGCACATTTAGAGCTTCATCCTGGTATAGTTTTTAAATATGCAACTCTTTTGAGTTTCACAGAATGAAGTATAAGTGGAATAAAGCAGTAGGAAAATAAAGATTATCTTCCTGTGCAGCAACACATGATTACCTCACAATATCAACTCTGTATAAATACATGGACAATTTAAATGGACATACCAGTTTGAAGAAAGTATCTTTTTGCATTGTTTACAGGATCATCAGTATCTTCAGGCGTGAAAAATAATTTCACAGCTTTCACCTTAAAAGAACAATATTTTTTCAGTTAAATATGACTATTTGTCAGCTAAACAGGTAATCATACATCCAATTCTGTCTTAACATATTCTGCAAGCTGTCAAAATTGAATCAGTTCTTTAGTGTCAAAGTTATATTCTCCCTTTCACAGAAGTTTTATGAACCACAGAACAATGTGTTGTGCCCCTTCTCAGATTAAAAAGAGGTTTTAGTCACCCAGAAAACATAAAACAATTTTCAAAGCTCTGTGGGAAACCAGTCACTTTCTTGGTCATCGAGTTCAAACTTCTCCATTTGAAATTGTCATCATTCTATCCTGAACAGGAAGGCTCCTTCCTTCTATCTTGTGTGCTTCATGTAAAATTTAGACTAAACACTTTCCACAACCTCATACAGAGGGATAAGTATTTTTTATTTTGCCTTTTAATATTTATCTGTATTAGGTTAGATGACACTGTGACAAGGAAAACACTACAGTAATCTCTGTTACTTGTAATATCAGAGGAGCTGCTCAATTTGCTAGCACTTCTACCAACTTGTGACACCTGCCTCTTGTCCTCCTTTGTACTGGACTGTGCAAGCACATACTGGCACATTTTTAATATAACTAGTAGATCCTACTATTTTAAATTAAAGTAGCTAAGTTAAGACTAAGGATTTAAATCATCACTCCTCAGGCACTGGCACCTAGTCCAACTGCTGTCTGATGTCAGATACATCAACAGCAACTTTCATGGGCTGCCCTCAAATCTTGATTCTTGTATTTGAAAGATAAGTTTTCCTGATTTTTCTATGAATCAAAACAAGATTAGAAGAAAAGGATACTCAAGTATTCTTTTGACTTTGTAGTGTCTGATTAGTCTTTTACCTGTGCCAAACACATACTCTGAAAAAGTACATCACTCTTATTAATTATTACTTAATAAGCTCAGAACTGAGGGTCTGGGAAAGCAGTCAAGGAATAATGGAAAGCAGCAATCTCTTCTATATAGTAGATAAATTACCACAATATTGAAAAAGCAAATCCTTTCTTATGAACTTATGTGACATTTTTAAGAAGAAAACAAATCCCCAGCAGGATAAAGAAGCTACAGTTTGGAGGCAATCAGGACCATGAATAAACACTGTATGAAAAGTTTTCAGTGTTCAAACCCTGTATGGAATGCACTTTCCTTCCAAGTGGCATGATGACAATCCCAATCACATTCCAATCACAGACATAACTATCACCCCAGAACTATTTAAAGCTTCACTTGCTGTTTAAAAAAAAGATTTCCATTTCAGTATGAGTATCTTCATGCTTTTGTTGGTATCAAAACTGATCTAGCAATTGTTTCCAGCACACAGATGGATTTATCTCACAAATGAAATTGTTCACTGAGAAGGTCAGCTCCAGTGCTAGATATTGCAACAGTAATATGAAATTCTATTGACAGTAAGTACTCAGATTATAAAATGGAAATACCATTTTTTCATTCAGTAAAGCCAATCCTATTTGATCTGTCTGAACAATTTGTCCTTGTCCAAATCGCTGAGGTCCGTAGTAATTCACAAAACCTTTTGTCTGGAATGAGAAAAAGTAAATATGTTACATGCATGAAAGTACTGGGTATGATTAAAAAGACCAGGCACACATATACACACATATATATCTATATTTACATCCAAAATGGATAAAACCAGAATCAGAAGTTACAGGAAACAAACCTGTAATTCATTACAATATCTTGGCACTAAATAGACATCTAATAACATGTCTTTCATCAAGTTCTACCATTGTCTTCACATCATTAAGAAGACCCCAGGTAAATGAAACAAAATTATTTCTATAGAGTTAATTATTATAATTACAACTATAGGTCAAGTCAAAGTAATTAAGCTTTCTAAATGTGTCAGATTATGAAATCTCAACTCAAGCAAGTACAGCATAGCTAATGAACAGTAACCACTGGACATTTTTTCTTAAAAACACTAATCTTTTTCACATGAGATAATTTCTGTTATTATTACAATATAAAGGTCAAAAGTGAACACTTCTGCTAATTCAGATTTTAAATCTCCTGATTGAGTTCTAGGTCATGTGTGAGAAGTCAAATCACAGTCATGTGACCCAAGGAGAACACCCTTTTTTAGAAAATAGTAAGTATACATAGAGTAGACAAACAAAAATTATATATTTGTTTTTCAAACAGTTATTAGGTTCAAATCTTACAATCTTGCTTTGGACATCTATAAATCCCATACACAATTTTGTTTTCACAGACGATGAAAAATGCATATTTTGGATTCATACATATCCTGTTTTGTCATTGACCAATAAAGTCTTTTGGTAAAGTCTAGTAAAGTTTACTGGTCTTCTGACCAGTAAAGTAAATCTAATAAAAACACACACAATCATAGGAACTTGTGCTCATTTTCCAAACAGCAAAATAAAACAAGTCAGATGGAGTGAAGAAAGCACTATAGTACCAGCTGAATGCTTCTCTCAATAATAAAATTAATTTCCAAAATACATGCAATGTATTTTGCATTTGCACACTGGGTAGTTTTCATTCAAGACTTTATTCCTGGATTAATCTTCTTAAAGCAATTTATATTACGGTTATTGCTTCGAAAGATAGGCCAAGAAAATCAATACTATATAAAACATCTACAGATTTTCCCTTCCATTACTTGCTTTTATTTTTCTTAGTGGTTTAAGAATGTCTGATGATGGGAGCTTCCTTCTAGGATTAAGGAAAACAGAATCAAAATCCACTGCAGTTCAGGGGAATCTTCTTCTCAGAGATAGACATTCCATGTATGTTCACACCATTAAAGGTTTTCATCCAAGCCAACCACGCATGTTCCTCACACGGCCAAAAACGGCAGCCAGCTGCCATGTGAACTGAGTGTGTGTGCACATACAGGTACCACATACACACTACATGGATGTGTAAGTACATTGTTTCTGCCACAGTGAGACCCATCACTGACCCAGCTCTGTGCAGCAATGGCTCTTAGAGCCATACTCATTTGTCACTGAATTCCCCCTGTCTTTTGCTGCAGCACCCTGGGGTGTCCAGTCTGTAACACAGAATCGATTCACTTGTAGTCTCTTCTTAGAAGACAATTTTACTCCTGATTCCCTAAGTAATGCAGGGAAAACATAAAAATGCAAAAAGCACCGAACTTGGCAAATATTGCCATTTATGTGTTATTACAAGCATTTTCCTCAAAAGTACTTTTTAAAACAGCAAAGAATTAAAACTGTTCATTATCAGCAATCATGAGTCTTTCTTACCTCAACACTTTCCATTGCTTCAGATACTCTCTCCTTCAAATCTGCAGAAGAGTCATGGCTGTGGTGTTGGAGATCTCTAACAACTATGTCGAAGTGATTGCCCTTCAGCTGACCAAGTCTGAGGTGCTGGTATGCTGGACGGATGTTGAATATTTTCATACCCTTTTTTTCCATTTTGTTTCCAATTTCTTTCAACCTGAATAAATAATTGGGAAAAATTATGAACTATCCTCTACTAAAGCTATACAACTTGTAGTGAAAGTCTTTTTCACCTTTGCACTGATATTAAAAACACTTTAAAAAATAAGACAGTTTGTGGAAAATTATTGTAAGAAAACCAAATAAAATGCAGAGATAGAAGTCTTAAAATTTAGTAATGATCCAGAAATATTTTTTAAACGTCTGCATCATTGGCATTTTTATGATCTTGACAGATGCTGGAACAAAGCAATTCATTGAACTTTCCCCGAGTAACTGCACTGAATTTTAAATTTTTAATTGAAAAACTAGTAATTTTTTTACTCTTCACTCCTCAATACCTGTTTTTCATTAAAGAGAAAGGAAAAGAGAAAGGTAATGTGCTCTAGCAGACTCCAAAACACAATTGCTCTTTTTCAGCCAACCTTAACAAAAACAAATTTAGTGCATTGATTCTCTGGATGTGCTCACACATGCTTGTAATGGGAAACACAGCTGACAGTTCAAATATTTACCCTTTAAAATATCCACTCAATCTCTTTGTTCTTATGTGTAAGTAAGAGTCATTCAAATCAAAGGAAAATTTTAGCATAAGAGCTTGAAATCTAAGCAATATTTTAGTAACTTCATAAACTATTTATAAAAATATTTATTTCTCCGGCTATGTGGATGCATTTACCTGTTTTTCTTCATCATTTAAACACTAATGCAAAGTTTTGCTAAATATCTCTTGGACAACTGGTCTTACAGTCCAGTTTGTAGTGAAGTTTTACCATTGACATGAGTGCTAAGCTGCATATTTCTTAAAGACACAAAAGATTAAAGCCATTTCCATTGTGCTCCATATAGGCAAGGGGAAGACACATCAGTAAGAACATTTCAAGAAACCCACACCCTGTTGATATTTATTAACACCAAAAACTAGGTGCTAAACTGCTTGTACCCAGATTCTAAGTACCTCTCAGGAGTCACCTTCTTCACAACCATGGGCTGCAGAGTTATAGCCTTCTTATCTTTGATGCCAGTGTAACTGAAGTCCGAAGGAAGAACATCAAGTTCAGCAGCCAACAAGCCGATTGCTTCTAGTGTTTCTAGGTTTTCTTTCTGAAGGGTGAAAGCTGAAACAATCAACTCAGAATTATTAGGAACTTACCTTTATGTTTCAGTGTTCTGCCACGACAGATGGGCAGGTTCTTCCCTTCAAATTGTAACAGCATGGAAACTGCAAAGAAACTGTCCTCCTGCCCCACAAAACTAAAGCAAATGGGACTTTTACAGCACAGAAGGAAAAAAATAAAAATAGTACACAAAACTCAGACCAACCAAAAAACCCTGATGCCTTTAAAAATAGTACCTCATAAAATGCAACAGACATGCATGGATGTACTGCAGGAAACATTCTCTATAACTGCTTTAAAGAATGAGATCATAAGTCAAATTTGACCTTGTTAATTTGTTTGGTATCTAGATGCACCTTCTAAAATCCCACAATTACCTTCAAGGGAAAGCTATCTAACTTAAGAGTTAGTGGCTACAATCAAAAGAACCATAGCCATTATCAGTGAGCAGTTTATGTCAAAGTGCTGCAGTAACTTGGTTCCTCCATTTCATTCTCTAAGGAAGTAACACCACTGCATTGGTAATTATTTCAATATGAACAATGGGTCGACCAGGCCTATGTGTCATATAAAAATGATCCTGAATTCCAGTCTTTCTACAGAACACCTTATACCTGCTACTTTCACTAACAATGCAGTATTTACCTGTATAAACATCTTGCTTCTCCTGAAAACCACCAGCTGACCTTTTTCTGGACCAACATTTTTCTCGAAACCGTACCATTATTGACATATTTGGCTGATCATTGAGATCTGTCACAGTAAAAGATTTTGTTTCTAAAAGCTTTCCAAACTTTCTATTGATAAAGTGGTGAACTATTTTTCTGTGCTCTTTGTTTCCATCAGGCTCAAAGGAAAACGTAGAATTTTCTAGTTTTGCATCTAAAAATTTAAAGAAATCACTTGTTTCCTTTTCAGTCACTAATTGACAAAGTTCTCTGTAATCAGGATTTCCTTTTACAATCATTTCATTGCCTTTTGTAACAGTGACTAGAAAGGGGAATTTCTGCCTAACAGCACTGTGCAAATCAGCTCGAATTTTCTTGTCCAGCCTAGGTCCCAGCGAGAACTCCCAAGTGCCAGCATCAGCGCTGTTCTCCAAGTCCCACGCATCCTTCAGATCACAGGCAAATCTGTGGAGCAGTTCGCTCACGGGCTGGCCGAGTAAGGACTCCAACACAGGGGCTTCCCCGAGGCCGGACTGCAGCTCGGCATCCCCCTCACGCTCACTTGTGCCGGGGGAAGCAGCACGGCCGCCGCCCGCCCGGCCGGGGCCGCGCCCGGGGGCCCGGGCGCAGCTTCCCGGGGGCAGCCGGCGGCGCCCGGGCCGCGGGGCTCCGTCCGCCGCCGCTTGGGCTCCCGCGGGCACGGGCTGCTCCGGGCAGCGCCGGTCTTCTGGAGCAGCTCAGCGCGGCTGTCCCTGAGGCGGAGCTCGGGCACCTCGAGCTCCGTCACTACGAAGTCCCGCGGAGCGTTTTTGATAGTGCCGCGGAAGCCGATGTGCTCCGTCAGGTGACTGAAGGACGGCAGCATGGCTGCGGCCTGCCCCGCTCCCGGCCAGGCCCGCCGCGCCTGCAGCGGCCGGGGAGGAAAAAGGGAGGGGCAGAATAGATTAACTGCTCCGGAAACAGGCAGGGAGGGAGGAGGCAGGCAGGGATAGATGGATGGGTGGATGGATGGACGCAGGGACGCGGTCAGGGAGCGAGGCAGGGACAGGCACGGAGAGCCGGGAGCCCGCGCCCCCGGGAGCCGCCGCCAGGGGGCGCCACGGCCTCCTCCCCGCACACCCATCAAAGGGGCCCACGGACGTTACCAAGTTCCCCAGGGCCGGGGGGAAAGACAAAGAGGCAACGATCTCCCCTGCCCCCGGCCGGACATGGGGCGTGCCGGGGCGGGGCCCTTTCGGCCGCCTATGGGAGGAGACAGGTGCAGAGCGCTTCCGCGCCGGTGACGTCATGGCTTCGGGGCTGGGCTCCGCCCCCTTAAAGGGGAAGCTCTGGAGGTGGACGGGAAGCGGCTCGCAGGTGACGCCCGATGGGGAGCGGGGCGCGGGCCGGGGGGATGGCGGGCGCCGCGGCCAGGAAGGGACAGTGAGGCGTGAGGGGACTGCGGGTGGCGCCCGCTGCGGGGTGCCGGGGGCGCTCCCAGCCGGGAATGGTGGGCAAGGGGCGGCCCCGCCGGGCTGTCGGAGCCGTGAGGGCGGGGGCGGCTATGGCGCCTCGCTGGGCGAGCTGCACGGATAATCCTGTGTCCCACCAGGAGCAGAGGATGGGCGAGCCTGTGACAGGCTCCACGTACGTGCGCTGCCTGAACTACGGGCTCGTGAGGCGGCTGGCGGAGTTCATCGACCCGCAGGAAGGGTGGAAGAAACTTGCGGTGGATATAACCAACGCGTCCGGTGAAAGCAGATACAGCCAAGTGCACATAAGGTCCTACATAAAAGTCCCGTAACGTAAACTTGTGCATTACCCGTTCAGTATAAATACTTTGATAATCCCGTTCTCCATCCCGTTACTGTAACTTGCTGCACTTTGTGCGCCGGTCCCGTTTCCTTAGGGAACGTAAGGTAATTACTCCTAATTGTTCTGCAGCTCCCTTTTTAAGCAAGCCTCAAAAAATTGTTTAAAGAAATTAGGATTAATTACAGCTACAGACATAGGCATTTTTTAGCAATACAGCACAGGCTGCAAAACTTTCTGTACCCTAAAGGCTGGTAGAGATTAATATTATTGTGCCCAAGGGACAGCTGGACAGTAACTCCTAATTCTCTGTTTGCAAGAAAATGCCCAACAAATATGGGAAGCCCGAGGCCTAAAACTAACAAGTTTACTATGAGCACCTCATTTCTTGAAGGGCTTGATGAATCCTTGCTGATGCTGTTTCAAAGACTATGAGATTTTTATATGCCCTATATATCATCTTGGGTTTCCAGTTTTTTCTGGTAATGCTAGTATTAAGTCTTTGTTTTCCTTTCAGTAATAGTATTAAATCAGTGAGAATACTTGATCTCATTTTCTTCCTAATGCCCATCTCAACACATTCAAAATCGAGTGTGAATGCTAAATGGATGCTGAAGCCATATATATGTGTATTTCCCATGGTTTTCCCCATATTTTGCATGTTTCCCCCTCATTTTAAATGTGTTTAGGTTTTTTTGGCTGTGTTTTCAGATTTGTTGTTTTTGCAGTGCCTTCAGATTTTTTTCAACGTGAATTTTTTTGTCATTTGCCTTTAGTCTCTTTCCCTTCATGCTTCTTGAGGTAATTTTTTCTTTTTTTGTAATATTGGTCTTAATTTACCTTTTAAGGAGATTTGAGGCATTTATGCAAATGGGAAAGAGTCCAACGTGTGAATTACTTTATGACTGGGGAACCACAAACTGTACAGTTGCTGATCTTGTGGATCTTCTGATTAGGAATCAGCTCCTAGCACCAGCAAGCCTTTTGCTTCCAGGTAACTATTACTCTTGTACATTTTGTACTGTGTCCTAAGTTTTCTAGGATGCTAAAGAGCTTCACGCTAATGTGAAAATCAGAAAGGATTAGGTTAAAATAACCCAAAGTGAATATATTTTCCACTTTCTATCACTTGTAATAACAGTTTAAATAAGAGTTTAAAGTTTCAATAAGAGTGCTGAAGTTTACACATGGTGGCAGAATATAACCTGTGATACTTATGTGTCTCCTAATTCTCAAAAATACTAGGATTGATATTACTTGTTCTCTGGTTCCTAATGTAGTTAACACTTTTTCTAAATTCCCTTTTCAGAAGCTGTAAGGATGCCACAAGAAGTTACATTACCTCTTTCTTCACAGGAAACCTTGCCTATACATGAAAAACAACTACCTGTACAGGAAAAAGAAGTAGCATCTGTAAAGCCTTTTTTATCTCAGGGTACTGAGAAGCAGCATTCAGATTCTTCCTACTCAAGTGAAGAAAACAGCCACTCACAGTCCAGTAACACAGGTAGACATTTATTTTGGTAGAATTCAGTGATATTTTTTTGCTGATCTGTCCTTCACTCCATGTGAAATAAATCATAGCCGTGCATGAGAGTGATGATTCTGTTTCTGTCATGATGCATCTGTGGGAAACAGCATCTTGCCAATGAGTCAATTACTATGAGAGAAAACTTAACTGTTAATTAAATTGCAATTTCTTTTTTGCCACACATAATTCTGTTGCCCTTTTCCAATACTTATTGTATGTCAGAAATGACTAAGAATGCTGGAGAAAAGATGACTGAAGAAGGCATTTTTGGAAAGTGTGTGGTTGGTCTATTCCTTCCGAAAGGTTCACTTTTGAGTTGCTGCCAGAAACATGATGTAACCTTGGTGTATTTTTATATATAAGGCAGTGTGGCTGTCACTGTGATCTGCTACACATTTAATTTCTACTGCCTGTATTACAAGTATGAAGCAAAAATACAATCAGATGCATGCTATGGTGCTAATTGTGAAGAAAATTATGCATAGGTAATTATAGATGTTAATCTGACTTCTTTTTGTTTTTCTTGTATCTTCATCACAGAGCTGGAAGTAGGGCTCTCCACTGTGTCAAGTTTTATGTGGTAGCAACGTTTTTTTTTCTTTTGTTTTAAGAGAACTGAAACAGAAAACCTTGTTCCTTAAGTGAAAACAGTTTTATGCTAAGTGTCAATGTCTTTCAGATTTCCAAAATTTTTTGTTTCATGACTTGGAAAGCATTACAAATAATTTTGATGCCAGACCAGAATCAGCTGGAGGTAATAAACTGGGAGAAGGTGGCTTTGGCATTGTTTTCAAAGGCTACATCAATGGCAAAAACGTGGCTGTCAAGAAGCTCATTGCTGTGAGTTGTCCTGGGAATTTTTCATTTTAATGACTGTGTACTTTATTGGATAGACTTTTTTTTGTCTGTTTATTGTGAAGTGAAAAGTGTTGAATGATACATTTCAAAAAGTGTTGTCACTATGTTACACATTAGTTGGATTAAGAAATATATCCTTAGTCCTATCAGTGTTGTGAGTCAGCACAGTCACAGGAGCTAATTCTTGCCTTCTCTGTAGCTCTCTTTTGAGGGGCTAAGCAAGTTGTTGGGAAGAGCTGAGTGCTTCCCTACTTGTTTTCTTCTCACCCTCAAGAAGTGCCAGAAGAGAAGGGGTCCTAAGGAGGTTTCCATTTCAGATTAGGATGGCTGAGATTCTCAAGCTAAATAGTATTGTCACAGAATTTTATTCTTCGTAACCATTGTTTTGTGTGAATATTGAACTTTGTAATTAGGTGCTGTTAGGGGCTTATTGCAGGGAATGGAGTAAGTTGCTGACTGCTGAAACTAGATCTGTTTATCCAGTTATACAGTGTTCCAAGGAATTTAAAGTCATGTTCTGATTCTTTACTTTTTAACTGACTTGAAGGTGTGTTGTGAAAAGCTAACTAAGAAAGGCTTACAATCCTTTTTTAATTTTTTAAATGAGCAACTTCGCATTTTATTATGAACCAATGATGTTAATGTCAAATATTTCTTTTTATAGATGGTTGATGTTAGTATTCAGGACCTGAAACAGCAGTTTGAGCAAGAAATAAACATAATGGCAAAGTGAGTACATTATTATATAAATTTTGTCTTTCTAACACAACAGTTTGCATGTTAATTGAAAATGTTTCTTCTACAGCACAATCACATTTTGTTTGTTTTAAAGCATCACCACACTGTCTTTGTGCAGTAGAGGTGAAAAAAGTCATTGGGAATCAAGTTCCCTCTGCCTTGTTTTTTCCTCAGATGTTGAGAGTCTTTCAGAGCACGTGATGAATGGATTTTTTTTTTTGTTTTGTTTTGTTATAGGTGTCAGCATGAAAATTTAGTAGAATTACTTGGTTTCTCAAGTGATGGTGCTCAGCCATGTCTGGTGTATGAATACATGCCCAATGGCTCATTGCTTGACAGACTTGCTTGTCTGGTAAGTGAAATCTTTTCTAGTTCCCTATTGCCTTACTTGGCTATGTGTATGTGTGGAGTGTCTTTCAAATGGAACCGAACTGTGATGGCCAAATGATGTTTTACTACTTTCTTCTTGTGTTCTAATAACAAGTACTCTTCCAGTAAGATTTTACACAAACACTTTAGATAGATTAAAGTCAAATCACACTGACAATACAATGTCATGTACTGGCACCTCAGGCGTCTCAGAAGCTTGGACTGACTATCCCTGTGTGAGGTAGTGCAGAGGGTGCTGCAGTCTTGTTCTGAGTTCTGATGTTGGCATGGTGTCTGCTGGCTGCCGAGATTCTGCAATATGAAATTGACCTTTGGTCATCGTCCTCACGATAGTGGCTATAATACAGCGCTCATAGTCTGCTTACCTCTTACTGAAGTACCTAAGTCAATGTGAATTTAATTTTTAAAAACTATTATTTTGTGTAAATGCTTCTGATTTAATTAAATGATGTATCTTCTAGTCTTGGCATTAAGTAAATAATAAGTTGATTTGCTTTGATGAGGCAACTCTGTGTATCAAGGACATACAGTCCAATAGTACGCCAGACTTAAGGTAGTAGATTTGTGTTGATGTTAATTTGTTGAAGGAATTAAAAAAATCGGCTCAATAGTAAGCAATTGTAGCTTCTGAGGTTGTAATCTGGTGAATATTTTAAATTGATGCTACTTGCAACCGTGTCCCCAGACCTAAAATATTGGGCTTTCTGGGCACACTGGTCCTCTGGTCATAGTGGTTCAAGCATCTATTAGTTGGAGAAAGATCTTGATTAGGGAACTGATCAGTCTGCTAAAATAATACTCGGTAAAAAAAATATTTAATTTTCACCTGGAAGCATTTATTTTGTAGGGCTGCACAAATGCATCTGCTTTAGTGGGAAAGAAGTGCTGCTATGATGAGAATGAGTAGCAGTGCTTGGGGAAAGTTAGTTTCTCTGTTAGCACCACTGTCTCAGTTTAGATTGATTCATTTGCTTGTATACACTTGTACATGTGCAAATACTTTGTTTTTCTAACTTCAGTGCAGACGAGAGACTAAGTCTTACCTAAGGACAGTGCAAGTTTACCTGTAGAAATGAGCAGTGCTTAACAAGGATATGTATGAAAATGCTCGTCCATGTAACTGGCCATTATCATCAATTGAACTTGAAAGATTGGGGATAATTGAAAGCTAAAGGAGAAATAACCGAGTCCTTTACAAAGAGGCAAATTTATAACACAAATCAAGGTATCTAAATCAGAATCTATAAATTGGAAGAAATCTTTTTCTAGTAAGATCAGACAGGTGGGTAATGTACTTACTTGAATATATGTTATTGCTGATAACTTCATAACTTCACTGGATGTGTTTAATACCCAGACTCTTGCTTGTGTCATCTCTGTGTCTGGATGTTGAGCAGGCAAAAGGAGGTGGTGGAATGGTGAGATCCTGTAATCCACTTCCCTTGGCCACTGACAAGATTAAGAACTGGTTTTGAAATGTAGGCATCCTTACTTCTAAGGTTTAGTTAGTAGCATGAATAAAGCTAAACTCAAGAAATCCAAAAATATTGGAAGACTGACTTCTTGTTGTTAGTAAAAGCTGTGGATTGCTTTGAATTATTTCCTTCAGGCTGAAGGCTCTGGTATCAGTGCCAGTATGAAGTCGGAGTTGCGGTATATACCGATAGATTAAGTTGCCAGATACAAAAACTGTTCTTGGTTTGACTCTGACCCTCCAAGGCCAGCTGCTCTGCAAAGATCTAAGACAAAATGCAGGGAAAGAATGTAATGTGACAAAGGTGTGTATTTTTGCCCAAGTCAATTAAGAAATGTATGCTGGTAGTGTTTTTAATCATCTACTTGAAAACAAAAAAAACATAGCAAGAAGTCACTTTTGGGTTGTGGCATTTTTGCATGTTTGTTTTAGATTATGTGAGTGTATATGTATTTTTCAGATTTTTACTTGCATTTCTCTCTTCTTAATCAAGGATGAAACTCCACCAATTCCTTGGAATATGAGGTGTAAAATTGTTCAAGGTACAGCAAATGGCATCAACTTTTTGCATGAAAATAATCATATTCACAGAGATATCAAAAGGTAAAAGCTGCAGACTATTGCTGGCTGCATTTTCACTTTTTCATTCTTCTTTTTTTGTTTTTCATTTTTACCCTGTTAGAGGGAACAAACTGCAAAAAGCATTACTTCAGTCAAAGGCACAATCTTCTGCAAGTGGCATCCATCACCACAATCTTGTCTGTGCCACAAGGACATGACCAGTACAGACTTCTAAAGATAATTATGGGGCTAGTACCATAGAATTGCTTAGGGTGGAAAAGACCTTTAAGATCATCAAGTCCAACCATAAACCCAGCACTGCCATGTCCAGGTGGCCACATGTCTTTTAAGTATCTCCAGGGCTGGTGACTCCACCACTTTCCTGGGCAGCCTCTTTCACTGCTTCGTTTGGTTAAGAAATTTTTCCTAACACCTGATTTAAACCTCCCGTGGCACAAATTGAGGCTATTTCCTCTTTTCCTGTTGCTTGCTGCTTAAGGAGAGGAGACTGCCTCCCACTGGCTCCAGCCTCCTGTCAGACAGTTGTAGGGAGCAATAAGGTCTTCCCTGAGGCTCCTTTTCTGCCTGCTCCCTCAGCTTCTGGACAGCTTTCCAGCTGTGAGATTTTGCATTGTAATTGTAATTGGTGTTATAAATGTAATATGTAAATTGTAATTTGTATTAAAATCTGCTTCTTTCACATAGTTAATTGAGTGCCATGAGAACACACAAAGTTCTGTTTTTTAACAACTGCTGTTGAAGAACAATTAATTTTCAGATAGGGAATTTTTCACATAAAACCACACTTTTTTTTTCCTCTTCCTAGAATACTTCTTTGTGTCTCCTTTGATTTACTCCTATTTTTTATGAATATGTTAAAATTACTTCAGTTGGGTTCATGAAGTTCAGGGCTCTTCAATGATAATGAATGTTCATTGTTTGTTATACCAGAGCTTTTTCCTATGGATATCAGAACTCAGAATAGGTGAGAGTTTTATTGTAGAGTTTGGTTGGCTTTTTCTGGTGGTGATGGTGGTGGTGTTGTTTGTTTCCCTTTCCTTCTTCAGTTTACTGTATTGGTGTTTTTAAAAAGCAGCCCAAATTTTTGAAGAAAAGCCCCAAATACCTTACCCCTTCTGAGGGTTAAGAAGGAGCAACTGACCAATTGGGAACACCAAGAGATGAATCTTTCAGTAGCTTTCTGGCTTTGGCACCTGCTAAATACAGGCAACTTCAGTTTTGTGATCTTTCAGCTTGTGGAGAGCAAACTTTGGCTTCAGCTGCGTCATGTATGTGCTTGCTGCTTTGACAGTTTGTTTCTTCTTTCTTCCCTGCTTAAGCCTCTGGAGAAATGTAATGACTGGAAGGGATGCACTTCTTTACCTTACACTGCCTCTACCCTTCTAACTGCTGTGAGTTGATCATATTAGAGAATTGGGTTTTGGGGTTTTTTTCCTTTGGATAACATTTTGCAACTTGTGTGAATAGTTCAATAGATTTGATTGGTACTATTAATAGTGCTGCCCCTCCCAGATAACACTTAGATGAAGGGACATCTAAGATTAACTTCAGTCTTCATTTTGCTGTGACATGTAGACCATTCATGAACACACAGGCACTAGAACAGCTTCTCTAGGCTAGAGGAGACATGATTTAATGGTTGTTCTCAAAGTTGTTCATAATTTTTTGGATTAGTTATGCCCAGGAAATAGTTCAGTTTTCTTTCAAAGCTTGAAAGTTGCAGTAAAATTTCCGTTTGTTGTGCTCTTTGTGGTGTACACAAGAAAATGACCACTCTTTGGACTTGACTCAAGTTGACAAGAAGCTGAGATTTATGAAGTTGTGATCTTGTTCTCCTTGTTTTTTTAAGAAGTTGAGCTTTAAACAGGAGACCAGTTGGCGGGTGGTGCCTTGACAGGTGTTTGGCCTTTCATAGTGGTTATATATCTAGCATTATTTACAGCAGTTCTAACATCAAGTGATCCATTGTAACTTACAGCTGTGTTAATATTGTTCAGGTTTGGTGAAAAAAAAGAAGTTAGAAAAATAACCTTCTAGTAAGTGTTATGTGTTGTGTCAGGCTATGCGGCTTTCTTACAGTTCCATGAAAGGGATCAGAAAATGAGGATTTCGTAAAAATTAAATCAAGCTATTTTAAAATGGTTCTACATGGTACAAGTTTAAAACCCAGTAGATTTTTGCTGTAATTCATCCCACTGAGTATCTTATGAAAGTGTTAAGGACTTTGAGATGAGCCTCATTGTCAGTGTCACTTGTTTTTTTAAAGAAAGTAAAAGCCAGAGGTTAAGTGAAAAACACTGCACATACAATGTTCTAGCAGTAAGAAGTTTTCTGGTTTCCTTTCAAGACAAGACGAAGAGTATTCTTATTCATTTGGCACATGAATTTGTCATGGTTGACATAGTATTAGATAATGGGTATAAAAAAGCCTGATTTTCTTAATTCTGAGCAGAGATTTAGACTATAAGAATTAAACTGTGGTCCAATAGAAGTTGATCAGAGTTAAGTATTCGCCATTGTCCCTCTTAAAGCCAAACTATAAATGTAACATAATTGGTTTCTTATAAGAAAGCTTTGTATTTCTAAGGTTTGGGTGTAAGGGGAGTGTCTAGTTTTTGTCCTTGTGTTTTGTTGTCTTTTTTTTTGTATGCATGCATGCACACACAAGAAAAAACATGGATGGATCTTGCAGTCCGTTCCTCATTTATTTAGAGGAATGAATTTTGAAATTGAGCAATTTTCAACAAAGCTAAATTTATGTAACTTGTTTTATGAATAATGTATAAATATCTTACTCAAAATAGCAGTTTACATTTTGTTACTAAAGAATTACTAGTCTGTGATAAAACCTATTTACTGTACTGTTTGGAAAACTCTTTTTTGCTTTTTCCTCTCTCTCCCCTCTCCGCCAGTGCAAATATCTTATTAACTGATACATATGTACCCAAAATTTCTGACTTTGGCCTTGCAAGAGCATCTGTAACATTCACACAGACAATCATGACTGAAAGAATTGTTGGGACAGCAGCCTATATGGCACCTGAAGCTCTGCGAGGAGAGATAACACCTAAATCTGATATCTTCAGTTTTGGAGTAGTAAGTAGAATGTGGGATACAGTATGTGACTTCTTTTGTAAGATAAAAGCACACAAAATCTAGAGTATCTGAAATTAAGTGATTACTCTGGTCTATAAATTTTCTTTTTCCCAATAGATATTTTCTTAAGATAGTGTTTCTAAACTTTGACTGTGTTAAAATCATTTGAATATGTTGATTTGCTATGTGAAAGACCAGAGTAAAATAATATTCCAAGTTCTAGCTGAATGTGGCTTGAAGTGGGGTGGAACATTGTTTTTACTTGCATTGGTATTGCACAAAAAGTGTAACTCGGGCTGAAAAAAAATTTAAGAAAATGGTCCAAAATGATTGTGTTTTACTCTATTCAGCACAAAAAATACAATGTCCATGTTGGATTTGTCCTAGAGCTGAGTACAAAAAAGACATGAGCTTAATATTTGGAAGAAAAAATTTATCCATTCTGAATAGATCTAAGACCCTACTCACTATTGACCATTTCCTTCACAGCATTTAGTTTCATGGGAAGGTAGGCCCAACACTATGTCTGAATAGTTTGGAAATCTTTCAGTCTTGCTGTGAAGGAACACCATGTAGGGTGAGAATAACTTGTGTTGAAATTTGTAAGCCACACTGCTAACAACAGTTAATGAAAATAAAGGTAGGAACAAAAACTATGAATTGTATAGGAAATCTTTGGACAAACACAGATCCTGAGAGTATTTGTTGACAGGCTGGAGGTCATGCTCCTTTTTGCAATACATATGTTAGAGTTATTCTGTGCTTCATTTTCTCTTCTGATTTTTCTTCCTTCTAGGTCTTACTAGAAATAATAACAGGTCTTCCTCCAGTAGATGAAAACCGGGAGCCACAGTTGCTGGTATGTTCTTTATGCTTTCTCTTCCCTCCTACTGCTCCAGGATCACTTTATATGAAATCATAGACAGTTAACAGGTTCTGATACAATCAAAATAGTCATCAAAATATGAAGTTGTAAAAACAGCTTTTTTGTCAATGTTTGTCTTAGAGGTGAGGCTGAAACTTTTATCTCTTGGCTGGTGGATTTCTTCAGCCCTCAAAGTCATCATCTTCTAATCCAATACTGGAATTCTTCGTTTTGATACTGCTTCTTATTGTAACACCATTGTACTCTATTAATATACTCCCAGATACCCTGATGAAAATTCCTCATCCCCTGAAACATTCTGAACTGTTCATCTCTCTTGTTTCTTTATGGTTCTGTATCAATTTCCATCTTCTTCAACTTTACTAACAATTTGCAAGTACCTTATGTTTTTACCCTTAGTGAATTTGAAATGTAAGGGCATTTTTTGCAGAGTAAGAGGTGAATTTGTTTTACTATTCAGTTAGTGATTCAGTCTACTAATTAGGAAACTAATGTCTCAGAACTCACTCTCTCAAATTAAAAACCTCTCAAGAGTCTTCATAACTTAGCTTTTCACATATCTTAAAACTAAGTTCTGAACTGCTTAATCCAAGATTTTCCTAGAATACTTTTTACATTAAGATTAATTTATTCATTAAGTATGAAATAGCATTGAGGTCACTTTCTTTGAAATATTTAGGCATACTAGTGTAGTATTAATAGATTTTTTTTTGTCCTTCTAAGATGTGTCTTCTGGATTAGCAGAATAATTATCATGTGGTGCTTGTAAACCCTTCGGAGATCTCAGGTTCTTTAAAGTGAGCTTTTTCAGAGATAGGATCTAATGAGGGATATGGCTGCTACAGTTTATCTTTGTAATGTACTTTTGGTACCATAAAGAGAGTGGTCAGTATAAGACCATATGGCATCCTTAGCTTGAGAGGAAATTTTGAGGTAGTTGAATGTTAGCAATTTCAGACTGATTCATAGAGGAAGGCAGAAGATCCACCTCTACTCATTGCCTCTTATTTATTAATTTATGCTTCCTCAAACAGTATGTGTGATTACAGATAACCCATTTTAAGTGTGTTGGAACTGAGGACTTTTGGACTAAAACAGTCAGATTTAAAATTTGATTTCTGACTAGAAGTTTCCAGCAGATACTGAAGCCATTGAGACTGGAGCCAGAAATTTAGTTTGCATACAGACATTCATTTATGAAAGTGATTAAAAAAATTATACTAACTTAAGATTGCGTATTTGTGGGTTAATTGGATACTTTGTTGATTGTGCCTCTTCTCTTAAAAAAGAAACAATACTAGAAAATTGAGTCTTGAAGCGGGAGAATTAAATCTGTATGATATGGCTTAAATAAATTTGCTTTATGATGTTGTGGTAATTAAAATCATAGAGAATAAAAATAAGTAATAAATTAATAAAAGCCTATAGTTCATTTATATTCACATGCTGTTCAGAGACTAATGTTATGTTTGTTGGTTCAAATTTTCTTGTAGTTAAGTATTAAAAGATGAAATTGAGGATGAGGAAGGAACTATTGAGGATTATGTTGATGAAAAGATGAATGACTGGGATGTACCTTCAATTCATAAAATGTATTCAATTGCTGAGCGCTGTCTGAATGACAAAAAGACCAGAAGGCCAGACATTAGGATGGTATGTAGTCCTTCAGAAAAAAGGCTTATTTTGGGTGAGCGTGTGTGTGTGTGTGTGTGTGTGTTCCCTGTCTATGGTTACAGTATCAGTTAATTATATTTGTCTGTTCTTTTCCAGGTCCAACAGCAGCTCCAAGAGATAAAAACTTGATAATGTGTTTTTTCTGATACACCAGCATTTCTGTAATGGAGACACCAGTACCAAATACTTAATTAGTATTTAGTGCAACATTATCAGTGGTTCTGCTTTCCAGAACTTTCTGGACACATGTAAGGTGAGCTGTCAACCTGTCAGCAGCTCTTTCACATATCCTTAGTCTGGATATGTGAAACTGTTTTATACTGGGCCCTTAAAACGAGAAAAGTCTTTCTTGTATTAACAAATTGCAGAGCTGGTACATCATCTTCTCCTGCAGCTTTTAAAATGCAGTTCCATATTATTATCTATTTGATTGTTTTTATTTCCAAATATCTAGTATGTCTGCTGCAAAGGCATACGACTGTAACTAGGCAGAATGTTTTTGGTTTTTTTTCTGCAAATTGCTTTCTTGATCAGGTGTACTAGACCTTCGTCTATTGAAGACAAAACCATTTAATAGCTATAATGATACTTAATGTTGTCTTTTTGGGAAATGAAAATAGTATTATCCATTTAAAACATGCTTCTACTTAATACTTTAGCTTAAGAGTTCATATTGGTGTGAATGGTCTGGTACTGTTGGTGAACATGATTATTATCAAAAAGTCTTCTTGGTGTTAGTTTAGTCAAATAAATGCTGCAAGACATTTCCTAGGTTGTTTTTTCCTTTCAAGGATTTCCAAGCAAAATAGTTATCTTGCTGTGCAGATGCATTTGCACTTGCTTTCTTACAGTGAACTCTATGACGACAAACCATTTAATTTTTATTCACAGGAAGACTCTTAGCTACTTTGACTATTTTAGGAAGATTGAGTATTTTTAGTACTTTAGGAGAGGATTCCATATGGATTATAAATACAGATGATTGCTTTTCTTAAAGGGGTCAGAATAATGATGTGAAGACCAATTCTGCATTTTATTTAGTCAAATAATTAAGCTATTTTTAATATACATATGTATGTATATTAACTAAATACAAAAATACACTTCCAAAAGTATAAATGGAAAGCTTTTAAAATAGAAACATTGACAGATCAAAGCAGACTAAAAATGGAATGAAAGTGACTAGTAGGATTCCATATACTTTGGACTAAGTATGAACATACCATTGTAAATTAAAGATGTTATTTTCAGATAAACTCATTTTGCACCTCATGATTTTTGCACTTTCTTAATAGCTTAGGGATAGGAACATAAGTCTACAGTCAAATATTAAATTCTGTGATTACATGTGACTTCTTTCAGGAATATATATCTTGTTGGAAGAAGCATGTTATTTCTAATGTAATGATATCATTAGATTTCTGGCTATTAATTAATTTTGTATTGCCTTTTCAAACTACTAGCTTAATTTAGAAAAAAAAATCTATCTAATGGCTTCTAGCTTTTTAGTAAAAATTGTAAAAAACTGTTAACATAAATAAAAATTCTGCATTATTACTTCTTTCTGCTATTAAACCTCACTGTGTGGAATAAAGCTTTACAGCTCTGAAGCTGGAGAAAAAAGCTGTTATAAAGCTAAACTAGAATAAAATCTGCTGAAGCCATTTTTCAGTTTTAAGCATCTCCAGCTGTTCCGTGAAGGTTTCTCATTAGATCACATCTGATTTTACTATTCCCTGGAGCTGAAATACATCTATAGTGTTGTCCAGAAGTGTGTCTGCTGTAGCAACTTCCTGGTCAGCTCTGTTCACCTCTGATATGTTAGAACATTTTTGTTCATACACCAACTGTGGTATTCTTCAGTGTGAGGAGAATCTCAGCTACAAGCATGGGAGTTCCTGCTCTGTCATACTAGGCCATTACAATTTGCAGTGCTGCTCTCAGCAGTGAGGTTTTGGCAGTTTTCCTTCCTCATTGAAAATGAAGCATGTTAGCTACCATTTCATACAATTAAAAAAAAAAAAAAGTTTTGAACTTCTTTAGTGAATGAAGATATGAGGGGTTAACTAGGTAAAACTTGCTAACTTATGTGGCAACTATTTTTCTTTTTAAATATGTAGGGGGCAAGGAGAAGGAACTTCCCTTTCCCACTCCAGATTTTTTTGAGGTCTTCATAGAATAAAGTCAACATCTCTAGCCACTTAACAGAGGGTAAGAGTAGCTGACTTTAGTTTCTTTTGTTCACTGCAAAAACATTATCTTACCCTAGAATACATACTTCTTTGTGTTATTTACTATAATAAGAATTCTTGGGACACAGATCAGTAACTTGAGTCATTCAAGGTCTTTTGTAATGTGCTTTTATAGATTTGGATTTGGAGCTGAGAGAAATCCAGTATGGTTTCTGGTGGGTGAAGAAAGCTCCACAGGGAGCAGAGATAGGGCTAATCTGGCTGGCCTACATCCTGTCTCAGCAGGGAAGGGCCATGGAGGGCAACAGAGGATGATTGCTCAGGGCAAGAGCCAAACCTTTTGTGTGTTACGGATCCAAGAACTGCAACATAAAGCAATTTAGTAACCCAGGGAAGAACGGGTAAATGAAAAATGGCAAGAGCGATTTACTGCCATTCCACGATTAGAAAGCAATAGCAAGATGAAAGCAGATGATAATGATCCAGAAAAAATTGCCTTTTTAGGAGAAGGACAACAGTTCTCCCCTTGGCCACAGCAGGAATAACAGAATGGCTGTTAGGAGCCAGAGCAGAGGTGTCTGCAGGGCCTTTGGGCCGAGATGAGCCAGAAGTGGCTGCTGAGGAACAAAAGCAAGAGCAGGATCTATATCTAGAGATAAGCATTGGAATACAGTGGCTTTGTACAGTCTGCAACTCAGTAGTTTTGGAAAGGGTGAACCGTCTTTCTTAAGTTACTAAGACTCTATTATAAATTTTCTTTTGATCAGTTGTCCAGTTGCCTTCTGAGCCAACACACCAGACACAGCAATTCATATTACTGAAATGGGAAATGCCTCATCTTTATATTTGGGTGTTCTGGCTGGGAGTTTATTTACCACCCACTGACCAAAAGGCAAATAAAATTGCTTCTGATATTCACGGGTAGACAGAGGCTTAGCCTATTCCCTCCTCCTACCTTCTGCCTGTTCCTCTTACATCTCTGATTATAGATAGCATTTGGCATTAAAATTATTCACTGCAGTCCTAGTTCACATCTTCAGATTTTCTTCTTTCAGTTATAAAATTGCTGCATCACAAATATTTTCCCATGGGGATGTGTTAGCAGGACAGTTAAGAGAAAAGCCAAACCAGTAGACGTTCTTTTCATCTTGAACTTTCAGGGCAACAGGAGGTCTTCAAGCAAATGATTTTCAGTTTAGACAAAAGAAGTGTTAATGGAACAAACGTAATGAATAGTTTCATTGTAGTAGTTCATGCTGAGCAAGTAAGGATAGATAGAACTGTTAAATCACTGCTCAACTACTTTTAGCATTTTAAAAGGATAGAAGAAATTTTTGAAGGGGCTTAATAGTGAAAGCACAAAAATCTTAAGAGAAGAACACCCTGGGATCCTGCTGTGGAGCCCTCGGTGCTGCTCCCATAAAGCAATGGAAAAGTAGCTGATAGTGATTTTTCTTTAATAACAGAAACCAGGAATTCTGTTTCTGTTCATCTCCCTTCTTATACACTGCAGTCACTTTCTAGTCCCATGGGAACTGCCTATTACACATTCTGATGTTAGAATATAGATCTTCATTAAAGAGATTATGAAATGATTGAGACAACACCAAGCTAAAGCATCAATCTTTATTTATAAAGTAAATTACAAAATAGATAAGGTAAACTTAGTTAATTTTAGCATCTGAAGGTGACTTTCATTGAATACATAAACACACTGATAAACAATACTTTTTCTCTACACTGTCTGAGCAACAGAGTAATTTTTATCTTGATTAGTTTAACCTTTGATAGGAGTGTTTTACAAGATCAAGATCTCCCTAACTTGCAACATAAACATTTAATAATTACCTCTCCTGTTAATTAATTATTTAATAGCTTGTGAGTTAACTGCACACAGCTGCATTGCTTTTGGGCTTTATGAAGACCAACAAAAATTTGAATGGACACTTTCAATTATTTAATGACCAGAGACAGTTAAAGGAGCAACTTCGATTAATTTTTGTTTAATCAAATTAATTAATCACATTTTGTGCTGGTTCTGAACATTCATGAACAGAAGTTGAGGCAGCTATGTAGATGTAAACATGATAGATTGTACAAAAAGAACAGAGATTTCTTATTGCTGTTAGGAGAAGAGCTACAAGAGGCCTGGAAAAGCAGCCAGCAGTGCAAGACTTGATACAATTCTATTTTTGGGGAAAGGTGAGGGGGAGACGTGCTCAGAACATGACTAACTCCTGGCTGGGCCAGGTGTGTACATCACATAGAATATTTTCACATAAGGTAATTTACAATGTCCGGTTTGGACTGAACTCTAAAGCAGCTCATCATAAATGCTCTTGCATAATCACTTAACCAGCTCTCATCATCCTCCAGATTAAGTTTTGCATCTTCTATCCTCATGTACCCAAGGCAGGACTACAAAAAAAACCCAAACCCCCCAAAACCCAAAAAAAAAAAAAAAACCCAAACCCCAAAAACAAAAAAAAAAAAAAAACCAAACCAAGAAAAACAAACCAACAAAATTAACACATAAAAAACCCAAAACAAACATCCAACAAACCTCCAACAACATGTACACAACCATATCAGGTCAAACTGTTCATTATTTAAAACATTTAGTCTTAAAATGCTGAATTTCTTTACTGGCTCAAGAAAGTGTAGATGTATGTGCACTCTTGCTATGGCTGGCACAAGGGCAGGAATACTAAATTCAAACAACCCTCTAGCAGTAATTTTTAAATGCTACACCCCTTAAAACCAAACCAAAACAAAAACTCCAAAGTGATTTAGGTGTGTTGCAAATATTCTGAGTTGATCTAAAAATACATTTAATTACAGTGCACAATGAGCTGCACACACAGTAACCATATTTAAAAAACTATGACACTTGCCTGACACATAGTACAGAGGAAAACTTCAAAGACCAGCTCCTTACCCAAGAGGGAGAAGGCAAGAGGCAGAAAAAGAACACAAGAGCTAACAGCAAGCAGATTAACTGAGGATCAAGAGCTATTGAATTGAACTGATGTAGTGTGTAAAATTAAATAAAAAAAGCTGAAGTGAAAAATCTCTGCATATAAAAAATCCACAGTAAAACCAACTATTGCAACCTTCACATATAGTGCAATCTCAGATATCAATAACAAGCTAGTATAGCCAAACAAAATAATACGTTAAACAATTTTTTGTCAGGAACTACTAGTGTCAAAACATTATTCCCTACAAAACTAGGTTAAAATCCATCTTCCACCAGGTAAACACATGATTCAGCTCTATGAGTATATCCACCAGCCACAATAATATCCAATGAACCAAAGCTGGCAACTCCCATGTAGCTTTAAAAAAAACCAAAACCAATAAAACTCAAAAACCACAAAGGTCACGTACAAGACACTAAAAAGCAAGTCCTCACTGGGAATATAATCTATTCATGAGTATTTGCTTCATCACACAGTTCTAAATATTTAAGGTCATCCAATACTTGATTTCCACATCTAATTCTCCCTTAATGCACTTATTAAAATAATCTCTTTTTCCTCTTCCTGTTAAACACATTACTTACAGTTCAACCAAGTTTAGACTCTTCTGGCTGATTTTAGTATTTTGAAGAAGGGAGGAAAAAACCCTTCAAAATCCTAACTAGGGGCTTGCTGCCAGCAGTTATTCAAGACCTAGTTGGATTTAAATTACAGATGTAAGTTACTATTGAAGTTCAAACATTTAGGAATAGTAATTTTCAGAATATATTGAAAGTAAAAATTGCAGTTGATACTGCAAACACAGTAGGACCTCAAGGATAACTCACTGTTATGAAGCAAGACTACTTTAAATTTTACCGCACTTAGATATTTTTAGATCCAAGTGCACTGATAATTAATTGCTTACTAGATACTTTAGGCACATTGCTCTGAAAGTAGCTCTATAATCTATTGAGTATACTAACTCATGGACTTCTAATCACCTTTTACTTGGTCATTCAGTTACCTAATATGTAATGCTTACGAGTGATACAGAAGTCTGGAAAAACTATTATGTTTATTATGTGTTTTATGTCAGATTTCTTTAAAAGATAATTCATGAAATTAGTGAATTATGAATTCGAGATGACCAAGTTTTTGCCTAGGAAAATTATCCTATTACATACAAATCCACCTATTCCTGAATGCTTATGTTAATTGAATGATAACTGATTTTAGTTTATCTTTTCCATTACAAGAAAAAAACCCAACCCAAACGAAACAATAAAAAAATCAACAATGCATCCTGTCAAAAACCAAAGATAACCTTCTATTTTACTATTGTCCATAAGTACTACAAGGAAAAATAAAGTTTTAATTGGAATAATACTATGTAGTCCTTCATGTCTTCTCACATGGAAAGTCTCACAGGTTTAATAGGCTACGCATAACAGTACAGCTGTGACTTACCCACAGAATACATGGGCTTCATAGTCTCATGTCTGCAAAGTTTATGATCACATGTACAGCTATTAAATAATGGATTCTGAATTAAAATAAAGGGGTACTAGTTTAGTTTTTCTCTTCTAGATTTAAAATAATTATCTCTTCTATATGTCATAAAATATGGTCAACAAATATAATCATGTAACAATATAAAAAGTGTTGAGGTCAGAAAAAAGAAGAGTAAAAAGAGCTTTTTTTTATCCCTAGCATCTATGAATGGAATGATTTCAGTTCATTATCAAAAGCCAGAATTCTGTTCCTTACTCTAATATTTTAACAAATACAAATACAGTTTCTAATCACTAGGTGTTTCAGTCTCTGCTGGACCTCTAATCAGTCTTCGTATTCCCCTCTTCCCCGCAGGACCTTTTGGTTTAGCAAAACTCTGTTTGTAAGCATGTTGTTTTGGATGTACTTCTTCATAAAGAAAGTCAGCAGTTAACTCGTCACCATTATCTATTTCAATCTGGCAGAAGAAAACAACATCATACTCAAAGTCAAAAAGAAACTTTGCTGAAACTCAATACTATATTAAAACCATATGTGCAATAATGTTCAAAGTCAAGCATGAAAAGTTGTCCAACTTGTGCCTAATGCCCTGAGAAATCTTGGATAGTTTTTCTGCAACTCCTCTACCAGTCCTGCCAGTATTAAGTGTGACTTAAGTATTTTCCTGAAATGTAAGCATGACTAAACAGTACATATACTAAGGAATTTTTTTTGTCCCAAGTTTTGGCACAGTGTACCTGTTAATACTAACTAGGAGAACATATTCCATGTGAAACTAGTGCTTATTTACTGATTTGAAGTATTTACATGTTTTAAGAATCAAAATTGTTCACTATAATACACTTTAAACACTAACTGTATAAGCAATGTATATATATATTGTTATCTCTTGAAAAAGAGAAGTATAAAGAAGCTTGGCTACTACCACTCAGCAAGTATTCAAGTGCTTAGCAAGGAAAAACAAAATGGAGGGAAGTGTTTTAGTGTTCAAAATCTAGATATATGAAACCAAAAATGTAGAAGAAAACTGTGCTCTCAAGCCAAACTCCACTGTTTAAAATTTCAGGAATTTAGAATTCAGAGAAACGCTATGGCCTTGCTCTGCTGAGCATTCAGCACTTCATGCCTTGCCAACCGTAACACTTGACAGACTTGCCAGCCCCAGTTTAGCTGTTACAAGTACATGCTCAGAAATTGCTGTCTGTAGGAATTCTCAGGACTCACATGGTGCTTTAATTTTGTTGTAAAAAGGCAATTTCAGAAAAATAATTACATACAAATACACATAGCAAAAATCTAGTTAATTCATCTCAGTAAAAATGGTTAGTATTAACTCTGCTATTTTTAAGGGAAACAATCTCCACAGAAACTAAGCTTCCACAATAGTATTAAAAAAGTAACTGTAGGTTACAAATGGACTTCTGTGATCTCTGCTCAAGAGGTGAGAAGAAACTTCTTGCAAAATCTATACAGTGTGAAAAGATCAGCTTACTTGCAATTGCTTGTTTGCCCCATCAAGGACTCCTAAGATAGCAGTTTTCATTTTCAGAACTCCAGCTTGAAATTATTTTGAAAATCCCTACATAACCTTGGTTTTAAATGAATTTAGTGTTTAACAACAGCAATGTGTTGTGGTCCAAAATATGACACAACTTTGAGTGAGAAATCATGTTAATTCTATAAAGTCCTTCAAAGTACTCTTAAATACTTCCTTGATGCAGAAGGATATATTTGTTCAGGATAAAAGTGAAGAAATTATGAAACAGAGTAAAACTTCCATGACTTAACTTTGTATCTCTAGCTCCATCAACAATTACTTCCCGTTCAGGACAAACTAAGTTATACAACACCTGTCATAGTCTAGACAAGGTGCTGACAGAGACAGTTATAGTTTTCCATTAAGAAGGGAAGACAGGGATGGAGAAAATACCCACATACCCACTGAACTTACCTTTCTGACTATCTGCATCCACAATTGTGTTTCTACAATTTCTAACAGTGGACTTTTGCAACTAGAGTAGAGCATTCGTTCTCGTATACTACAGGTATACCCTGGCATAGAGTAGATGAAAACTGCAGGGAAAGAAAACACCACAAATCAGACCATGAAATACACTCCATCAAAAGCTGTATCATAAAAACATTTATAGCAGAGAGGCAATGGAAATGAACTATGCAGTCTGAAAACAAAAAATGCAGTGACCTTCTGGAGCTTTTTTGCTTCAGCAAGTGTTTCATTTCAAACAGGGGATAAGACAATGGCTGGTATCTGTATATTTCCACATTTATGGGCATTCATAATCAAAAGGGATAGCTCACTGTTTTACAAATGAGAGCTTTCCTTCACAAGTTCACAGTTTCACAACCTAATGACTCTGAAATTTATGATCATGCTGACACATCTTCCTCTCTGACTCAAAATCCCTAAGGAATTTGAAATAAGCCAGTGAAGTTTTGTATTGAGAAATTTTCTCATACTTATGGATTCCAAATAGTCTCCTTCATGTGTGTGCTTATACAGGAAAAAGTGGTAACGCGCAGCATCCTTTGGAACTCTTTTTGGCAAGTCCTTAAGTTCAGTGTCAAGTGTGTTGGCCAAAATAATAGTCTCATTTTTCATATCAATTTGCTGTGAACAAAGCAAACATGAATATAGTTAATGCACAAAAAAGCAAACCAGAGAACATGACAGGATGGAAAAAAGCTTGAATTAATCTAATTCAAAATGGTAATTTATCAGCATACTACATCAACACACATTGTTTAATACGTAGTTAATCTATTTTATACGCATAATTTAAAAATAGTTTAAATATTTTATACTTGCCAGTTGTACATAATTGAGTTTCTTATTTTTCAGTTTCTCCAGAGCCTGAATAGCTTCTTTAGCAATGGGGAATGCTACTCCTTGCAGTGTTTGATGCTTGGTATCTACACCAACATCCGCCTGTACCTGGAATACAAGTCAGCTGAGATGTTAAAAGAAATCACTGCAGGCATTCATTTGATTTCATACAATGACTAAGAATGCATTCCATGTGGTTACAGATAGAGTTAGCAGTAGCTATTCCAAAAATAAAGTACCCCAATAAATCATTCCCATATACAAAAGATTTGCATTTTTTAATTTACAGGTCATGTTTGTTTGTGAAGTTTCTTATCTCTGAAACAGTTCTGCTTAGCAGAGCGACAAAATCATCAGAGAGAAAACTGGTTCAAGTGTCAGTGAAGAAGATCTAAGTTAAAATCTGATATAGAGACCAGGAAGAAAAATGTTGATTTTCATATGCTGTATTTTGAACTGAAAATATTCCTTATAAACTTTGTTATAGCTTGAAAAATTTTAGATCAAAACAATGACATGATTTCTAGGGAGTCAAAATTTTTGAAGGAAGAGAGAAATTATGAGACAAACTGATCTTCCCAAAGGAAAAGTAAAGCTAGTACTCTCCCTCCTGCTTCAACATACTTCCCCAAAAAGTCTATACCAAAACCAAAGCAAACAAAACCCTAATTTCTTATTTCTAGAAGGTCTAGCACTAATAAAAAAGAAAAAAAAAGCCAGGACAAACTAGACAATTGTTCATAATCCAGTTACATTATCCAGTGAAATTATTTGAGAGAACAGTTATTTTAAAGCTGATGTTCGAGAATTTATGTTTATCTTCATATTCATTCAGTTTCTCTCAAAATGAGGTCTGGCCTCCAGTCTTCTTTGGTCTTCATTTATTGTTTAAGTACTGTTTTTTGAATATATTCACTTCCTTTTAAAGTTTCACAATTACCTTTAACATTGTTTATGAAACTGCAAAAGTTTAAAAAGTGTACCAAATGGAAAGTAGATCTATAAACTAAAAGATGTAATGCTTTATTAAATAGAGATGCTAATAAAATATGAAACAAACTGATAAAAAAATTAAAAGCAAACACTTGTGGCAACACTTCACATTTTAAAGAACAGCTTGTCAGCAACAAGGAAAGAGGAAAAGAAAGCAAGTGGAGAGCTTACTTTGCATAAAGATTGATAAATTTATGAACTAGGTTATAGAAAACATGTTTTGCAGAATATATATCTGCATAGAATAAGCATCACAAAAATAATAAACCATAATAAAATATCATACTTTAGAATAAAATACAGGTAGAAAATAAGTACTCCAAACTTAAAAACAAGCTGTGAAGTGTGGAGATAGAAAAGAGAAGAGAGTAACCCGAGCATAACTCCAGATAGAAGAAAATGAACAGAACCACCTAGACATTTAAGAATATTTAAGAGCTAAGATTTAGTTAATAATGGTTGCTGAATGGCAGATGAAATTTCCTGTGAATAAATGTAAACGTACGCAGGAGGAAAAAAACCCTCTTTTTACTTGTATGGTGATGGGGTTGAGCTGGCTACTACCATTCAGGAGCAAGACCTTGCATGTCATCCTGACTAAATCTGAAAATAATCCCAAGCAAATGAAAAAAAAACCCCAACTCTCCCCACTCACAAATGAAATGTTATAAATTGTTAGGATAAAGAGTAGAGAACAGAGTACATTATTACGCACTGTAGATATCAGTAACATGCCTGCATCTTGAATACCACATGCAGATCTGGCTTCCCCATCCCTCCATCTCATAAATTATATAGCAGAACTGGACAAACTGCAGAGAAAAGCAAAAGGATCAGAAGTATGGAGTGCCTTCTTTAGGATGGAGAACTACCCAGATTAGGACTTGTCAGCCTGGAAGAGGTAACTGATAAGGAACATAACAGAGGTCCATGGATAGAGAATCGTGGGACAGTTGGGGTTGGAAGGGTCCTTTAAAGGTGATCTAGTCCAACCCCCCTGCAGTAAGCAGCAACATCTTCAAATAGATCAGGTAGCTCAGCCCCATCCAACCTGACCTTGAATGTTTCTAGGGATGGGGCATCTACCACCTCTGTCAGCAACCTCTTCCAGTACCTCATCACATTAGACAGATTAAACCACATCATTAAACAAATTCTTGCCTATATCTAATCTGAACCTACCCTGTTTTAGTTTAAAACCGTTCCACCTTGTTCTATTGCAACAGGCCCCGCTAAAAAATCTGTCCCCTTATTTTTTATAAGCCCCCTTTAAGTACTGAAAGGCCACTAAGATTTCCCTGAAGCCTTCTCTGCTCCAGGCTGAACAACCGCAGCTCTCAGCCTTTTCTCACAGGGAATATGTTCCAGCCCTATGATCATTTTTGTGGCCCCCTTCTGGACCCACTCTAACAGGTCCATGTCTTTCCTGTGCTGAGTACCACAGAGCTGGATGCAGTGTTCCAGGTGTTCTCAGCAGAGCAGAGGGAGAGGATCACCTCTCTTTACCTGCTGGCCACACTGCTTTCTGATGCAGCCCAGGCTATGGCTGGCATTCTGGGATACAGAGGGCTTTATCTAAGGGGAGGGGGAAACTGAGGATTGACTGAATGACTCTTCTTTGCCTTCACCACACTATCAGTAGGGTATAAGAATTAAGTAGAGATTCTAGAGAGCAGTCAGTGGTTCTTCACATGGTATTTTGTCAAGCTATGGAATATGCTGCCACAGGACCTGTGGCAAACAAAACCTTTATGTGGATTTATAGAAATGATAAGACCAGATGATGGATGAAAAACCCATTAAAAAGAATTATGTAGTAAGAAGTATTTTTTGTGCAGGAGGATCCCTACCTGCAAATCTTGAGGCAACAGAAGAGCATTTAAGGTAATTATGGCCTTCTTGTCCTGCTCCTACATCTTTCCTAGATTTCTTTCTTTAGATTACTGCTGTTTTTTCAAGAACTTAACAACAGACTAGGTGATCCTTAGATCTGGCCCAGTAAAATATTTCTTAGGGTAATTATGAAAGAATATACATATGGAAAGCTTACTAAAATTAGAAAGCTTTTCATTTTCTAAGTCTAATTACAGGCTTTGTAATGGTGGAAACAATGAAGAGAAAATGACATTAAGTAAATGTATTGTGAGATGTTTCAAACAAAACCAAAATGGCAGCAATATACAATTTATGTGTCCCTGAAAAGCAAAGGTATTGCTGTTGAAATTTTAGAACACATAACTAAACACATTGTATGTAGTACCTACACTAATACCAGAAGTAATCACTGATCCCACAGAAATTTTAAATTCATTACTCATCTTTCATCATCATGGGTTTTTTTTTAAAGCTGATGAAGTAAAATGCAGTATTTAATGATGGTGAATGTATTTCTGCATTAAATTGTTGAAATCAGACACAAAAACGAACAAAAGACACCACTAGGGAAAAAAAAGTCAATAAACAACAAAGTTGCAGCAAAGGCACAATAGAGTGAAAACATAAGAGAAGATACACAGTTGTATTTAACACAATGGCTGCCTGATAGCCAGCTGCAGAAATAAATCATACTTCAAACACACGTACCACAGCTCTAATATACAAGTCTAAGGAACAAATAAGTTCAGCACATGACCAATTTTAATAAACGGTGTTCAAATGAAGGCAAAATGTGACGAAAAGAATTCTCTGAAACTTTTTTGCCACTAGCTAGCTGCCAATTACCAATTTTTTTGGTTAAAGACATTTGATAGAGATTTTTCTAAAAAGTGTTTGTAGCATAGGCAAATCAGTCTCTTAAAGTGATCAGCTATTTGGTTTGGACTTCTGTTTTAGTTTTTATTGTAATCATCTTCCCTTCCTCTCAAAGAGGAGTGCATTGGTATCAGAAACTATGTACCTTTCCTGTAAGAATGAGGCTGCTGAAATACTCCTGGCAATCACTCACTGCAATAATTGCTATTCTGTGTTTTCTCTACAATTTCTGCCACCATGGAAAATGCATCAGGACAATCACATGTGGACAATAACTAATATTGGAAGACCTCCTATTGGAAGACTGGTTGCCTCCCTGGGCAACCAGTGCCAGTGCCTGGTGACCCTTCACAAAGAAGGACATCGAGTGATTCTAAGAGCTGAAGTTGCAACAATTAAGCTCTGCAGTTGCCAGGCCTCTGATTCTCACACTAGGCCTTTCAAATGCAGTGAGATCACTCATTCCACTTCAGCCATCATCATCCTGCAGTTTCAACCCATTGAGAAGTACATTTATATGCTCATCCACTCACAATTTCTGAAACTTCCCATTTCCTGCTCTTTTTTTACCCTAGAATGACATTTTCCTACAATACATTTGGAACTCTGCACCATTTCCCACACATGCTTAAAGACATTTTTAGGTACCTCATTAATCTTAATTTGTCGAAGTTCCTCTTCTGCTGCCGTCAAAGGTGCAGGGGAGGATTGTGATATCAAATATTTTTTATATCCATTCAGTGAAACATCATCCTGAAAGCACAATATCAATATTTATCAAGCTTTTTTTAGAATAGAACTTTTCTTCAAAGATTTTTCTATGAAGCATTGCAAAAAGTAGTTGCCTTCCATAAAGTTATGGTCATTTCATTTGAATATTCCAATATTCCATTATGTCTTGTTTCAGAAGCCCAGAGGTATCCAGGTTAATACATATGAATTAGCAGGTGGGACCATAATAGAGTTCCACCAGAATAACACAGCTGGTTGCAACCCAAACCATTCTTGGGTTTAACAAAATAAAGACAAAGTTACCCACTGGATGCTGATGATCAAGATCCTGAGTGAGATCAGGAACCTGAACACCTTGAAGAAGCTGTGGTATTCACACAGATGAACATGAAAGGCCAGCAACAATTAAGAAGTTTATAAAGACACTGAAACCAGCAATTTAGATGTATAAAAGCTGTAACATAATGAGCCTGGAAAAAGTGAGTTACAGCAATATCATCTTCCCTGTGCCCCAGGCCCATTCTGAAATAACAGTAAGACAGACATAATACTCCTTTCTCAAAACTTACACAGAAAGCTCAGACACAAATTCCACATACTGCATAGACTGCTAATGGTTTGGTGCAAGTGGTGGTGAGAGACTAGTTGATTGAACAGACAAGAAAAAAATAACAGGACTTCCACCAGTAAACCCTCTTAGCAAGTCAGTTACCTACCTCCCTAGAATACAGCCTCTCCAGCGAAGTTTATTTACATGTTTTTGTTAGGATAATGAAGACTTCATGACAGGTTAATGATAAATATAATGAATTACTTACTCAGTGAGCAACAGAATTATTAGTCTCAAGTCCACCACAACAGCACATTTCTCTCTCCCAGCTTTTTTCCCCACTACAATATCCTCCATTCTTCCCCAAACTCCAACTCCTTCCATTGCACTGGAGGACTCATGCTCATGTAGTGAGATTAAGAGATATGCCTATCATTCTTAGGTTATTTAGTTTTCATAACCATTTGAAGCAAGGACTTCTAAGCCTGACAATGTTAACTATACCTATTAACTTGTTCAAATGAGCTTAATTCCACTTTAACACTGGAATAAGACACATAGCTTTTAACTCTTTTTTCCTTCATCCAAAAAGACCATAAACAACCTACATAAATATCAATAACATCAGCTACTATATTTAGTATCAAAGTTAGTGTCCTGACTTTAAAAAGAAAAACATACCTGTACTGTTCCAAATACTTCATCCTTAATATGGCCACCTCCAAATTCTTTCTTAAGTGTTGCTCGGGTTGCTGCATACAACATTTTTTGACGAACCTAGCATATAATAAAACAGCCACTTTTTGGTTTGGTTCTTTTTTAAAATTTTGCTGTACACAGAGAATCTAGCATGTTGGTCTACCAAGTCCATTAACAAACATCTTTCTTGAACAAGTATTTTAAGTGTTGAAATTGCACTATAAACTTGTAGAGCTCTGAATCATGATACTCATACTATTAAATTCACAACATCATGATACTATGTATTATTATCAAAGCAACTTCAAAACTGAATTGCAGCCTTAGTTGTAGTATAAGCTTTTTTAAAATGGGAAAAAAATCAACAATCTTTACCAATTTTAAATGGGAAAAAATCACAATTGTTTGAATCTTTTCTCACCTGGTCAGTGTACTAATGGATACAACAGACAGCAAAAGAACAGACTAGAAATAACTCATTATTACTTTTGATTTGATAGTTACTCCAGATAGTTATGGTTCAACTACAGAGTGGAAAAATTATGTTTGCTCCCTATTAACTTGAGTCTAATGTAGTCACTTACTCCTCTCTCAGCAGTCCCACCTTCCAATTTTATTTCACCATCACGTTATCCTCTCCACAATACTTGACTTTTTCCACATAATCATCTCTATGGACATCAACTTTTAGTGTCTTATTACTTCCTAACTGCTAGTGGAAGCAGTAGGAATATTGGAACAGCCTTGCTTTTTGCCTTCCATTATCTCACATTCCCAGAACCTGTATCCTAACTTCTCCTAGAAATCCTTAATTCTAACCTCAGTCCTCTCCCATGCTCTCAAACCACTGTGAAGCAGTGTATTCTGTGGCACACCACATATCCACAAGTGTCAGCTGAGCAGCCAGTAAGCCAAACAAAATAAACAGCTTAAGCTTACACTATAATCCTGCTCCATATGAGCACCCATTAAGATTTCTGTCCTATATGTTTCCATACATTTTTCCAAAGTACTGACATTAGGACAGGAAAAAAAAACTGTACTTTGTCCGCCAGTCAGGCTAAAAATACATTGGATCAGCTGTACTCCATCTAGACCTACTGATTTGCTCTTTAATCATCTTAAAGAAACATTTTCCCAGTTTTCTTCTGGGAATGTAGGGGGACATTGAGAAATGGTACTGCTGAAAAATCATTAATATGAAGACTCTGATAACTGTTACTTACAGGAGAGTGATCAGGTGACCATGCAATGAAGATCCATTCATATCCTTGAGCATTCTGAGAATCTAATCTGTATAATATATAACATGGTTGCTTGTCTTCAAGAAGGGGAAGGACAAAGGAATCATAATCTTTTTCCCATGATCCAAGTGGCTGTCTAGAGGATCCCACAACAAGCTGCTCTAAAACAAATAACCAAAGCTACAGGTTAGCAACAATACAGTTAATACCATCTGTCAAAATTAGTAATTACAATAAGAAGTTAATTGTTCATAATTATGCCCAGAAGAATGGAAGATAAGAAGAGCAAATGTAAAAGTGGGTGAATTCCTACAAAAGCTATGTTCAAACCCTAACTTACTTTAACCAAAATACTGATAGTTGAGAAATAACATGCTGGTTATTATCAAGTTCTTTGATCTGAAGTGATACTACTGATGTTAGTTTTTAGCATAGCACACATGGAATGGAAATAAGAACTGTTTTCTAACAGTTAGTTTATTTTTAAATTTTGAATACTTAGGTATAAATAAGATAAGTGTAAACTTTCAAATTTTATAATTATAATTACTGATGCTCTTGGTATAATATATTAGTGTTTGCCCTCACTGTAAGGAGTCAAAAATCCAGTTATACAGTGAAAAGAGTCTGGAATGAATATGCTTGCACTAATCACTGACTTGACTATGTAAGTAGATAAACCTCTTTCTAATATAGCTTCATAGCTATGCTCTCTTTAAATGACTGAAGTTGTTTATTATGTATAATTGGCTTAAGTCTGTATAGAATACTTCAATGGTATTTAATTATGTGAACAGCTGTAGCAACAAGATTTTTCTCTTATTTATACATCCCATCTCAGTTTTCAAAGGAAAGTATTAGTATAGCCCACACAAGTAGAATAGAAATACATTGTTTAAATGGGGTTCTGCAACTGTTTGAAGATCATCATAGTAGCTAGTATACAAATCACCTTTTGATAGTCTAGGGCTTAATTTATAAAACTTCAGAAAAGTACAACAGCACACAAATGCATTTACAGCAAAACTTCAAGCAACACATTCCAACACAGTAACTCAGGGCAAGGGTGTTTGGCCCTTCTTTGAATTAGACACACAGCACCTGAAGTTGCACGCCTAAACCAAGAGTATTCAGAATGTACTCGCCAATTCTGAACTCTAGGTGGATTTATACCCACTTGGATTTAAGATGCAGCCAGAGGAACTTTGCTGCCCAGCAGCAAATCTCTTCTCTTATTACCTCAGATTAGCAAAACACGATTTGACTATTATCTGTTGGCTATTATCTGTTACTTAAAGCTCCTAAAGACAGATGAGGCAACTGCCCTTCTTCCTGTACACTGGGAGTTTTACAGGTTTCTTTTTGAACTGCAGAAAATACTATCAAAGATTGGATTCTGCTTCTTATAGAGATGACATGCATATACTCATAGCTATATGTTCATATCTATATATGTGTGTATACACACACAAAATGAAAAAATAGAGAAAGTATTCAATTTGTAAGTTATTCCTAGGCTTTCATATTATAAATTAGCATATACATAAAAGCATATTGTTTTGCCTTGCTTAATGGGACAAAACAATGGTTTTTCAGCATTTACCTAGTGCTACTTAGACTATCACAAAGTCCTGCCTGTAATCTTACTATTCCCACTGCCTTAAAGCTGTATTAAAATATCAGAAGACTTCCTAAGAAAAGCAAACACAAAGGAGGTAACAGTAGGTTATTTACCTAGCAATAAAAGTGTGTCTGTGTATGTATGCACACGTAACTTCCTCCAGCTAACAGATTTTTAGTGTACTGTAAATGTACATGTAAATGAATGAAGTCTAGAATAAAGAACTTCAAAGTGGACAATTGACATACTTGAAAAGATGGACTAAACCAGGAAATATCTTGTACAACCAATCAATATTGCTATTAAAAAAAATAAAAGTAATTATATATTCTATCTGTCAATGTTTGCAGCTTATATCCATTGCAAAGAAGTTAAAAAATCAAACTCCAGTTCTGATTGAAATTATGTGATTTTCTATTTATACATATATGTTGAGGTTTAAGAAACTGCTTTAACTTTGAAGATTGAAATAAAATTACAGACTTATATAGGTATTTTTTTATGTAGCCAGATTACTATTTAAACGTCTGCTTTAGCAAGACTTTCTACATGCAGCACTTTTATACGGATATATCCTGGTTAAAAAGGCAGATAAAATTTATAGTTCTACATCTAAAGGTGACTGGTTGTTGTGCAAGACTAGCTCTCTGTCTAGTGAAAGGAACCAGCGTGTCCAAATGGAAATGGAAATTTTCATTTCCTCTTTCTTTAGCAAGAGATAAGAATAAGCTTATTTATACCATCCACATGAAATACACAGCTGTTCTTGGTAAAGTATGAAATTACATTTGGGAGAAAAATTTAAATGCAAAGATACAGTAGTATTGTAGTAAAAAAGCCTAGGATCACCAAAATTTAAATTTTACCTTCTGTAGATGAAAAACCTTAGTAACATTAAGTTTGGTAGAGTTCTGGTTTTTAAACTATTGTACATGTAAGTCATTAAAACAACTAGGAAAATAACTAGAAGAACCAGAAAAAAAAATTAAAATTCGACTAACCATTGTCAATGATTATTTTTAAAAGCCTGTATTGTCCATTTCTGGCTCCAACAAAGATGTCTTTAACACTTCCACTAGCTGCAAAAGAGAAAATAAAAGTAATCAAATTAACACATTTCACTTCCCTAGGACAAAGAATATTCATGAGGGTAAGAACAACACTGGAAAAATGTACTATTGGCCCTTTGCTACAAAGTTGGACAGAAAAACGAACACAGGAGTGATGCTGCTGCTATGCTGCACACTGTTCCAACCATCAGCATACCACACAAGATGAAAGGCAACATTACAAAACAGACCTGCTTTCTAGCATACCAAATGATTTTCAACATTGTGAAAATTAAAGGTGACATCATATCATCAATCTCATGTTTCAGAGTTAACACAGCAACACAATAAAAATATGACGCATCTCAAATTACAACAGCTTCACGAAGTCTGCAGGCTTAGCACAAACTTTCAGACAGAAGCTTTACGCCTGCCAGGAAAATGTTAGAGCTTGTCTGGCAGAAGTGCTGGTCTTTCCTGAGAACACCTCTCTGCAGAGTACCAGTGAAAGCTGCCACTCACTGCTCATCTTTCATACTGCCTTATCTCCTTCTATGGCTGCCAACATTGTTCAAGCCACAGCCTATTGTAACAGGATAGCTTATAGTGAATTTACAAAGTAACAAAAAGATTTTTACATTTTTGTAAATCACATTGACGCTGTACCACCAACATGACAGATTCACTTCCCTAAGAACACTGAAGAACTGTTCTTGACTTGCATGAAGGCCATTCTTATCTCAACTGCTCTGCTAAATAATCCAAGTGCAAATCAGTTTAATTATACCACAGACGGAGGGTTCTAAGGATTTACTGAAAAACATTTATTGCAAGCTGGTCCTTTAAGCAATCCCATAGGATAGAGCATAGCACCAGCAAAACAAACAGCAAACCAGGAAACAAATAAAATGGATTATTTATAGTTGAGGCCAAGTGAACAGATGGTATCCAGCAACATTATTGCCCATACTTAAAACATTTTACATTTATGTTCATCCAAGGGGTGCCAGGTCCATCCTGAGAGTCCAAAATGGCATGTTAAAAGAACATGTTAAGCAAACTGAACTGCAGTGGGTTACCAGTTCAATCCCAGTTTCATCCCAGCTGTCGTCTTCCCACTAACCAGTGCAGACCCTCACAGTAATTTGCTGCCAGCTTTTCTAATGATCTCTGCTGGTCTCCACCATTGCATTGAGCAACCAAACTTTGTGCCATTTCCTAGATGTTTTATTCCCCCAGAACATTCTTTATCCTCTTCTTGCCTATTATCCTTTTGATCCTTATTCTCTCATTTCAACACTACACACCAAAACAAGACCAGAATACAGCAGTCTCTACATAAATGCCAGAACTGTGACAGTTTCCTGAAAAATTATTTTGAGACATTTGTGAAACCAGCTCACTAGCAAGTGACCCATGGGGTTTTTTCATCATGACGGTTTCTGAATTCACAACAGTGATATTATTTTCTGTGCAAACTTTCTGCATATCAGAGGGCCACAGAATCAAAATCTGGGTTTATTTCACAAATACTTTTGCAGGGAAAATGATTTTAAAATTATTTAGAAGACTGCAGACTCATTCAACTGTATTTCCCCCCAGTTACTGCATTCTGTGACTTCCTACAGTATTTATCTGCACTGGCCCATTTAAAAAGTCCAGTCCTTTTAGCAACTGCCTGGTACATATCACTGTGCCCATGACTTCATTTCTGTTTCCAGAAAAAAGCAGCCCATGCTGCCAAATCTTGTAATTGTTTATGAGTGACAGTAGCCTGTTTGTAGCTAAAGCCAGCAATGGCACAAGTAGAGCTATTCCTTGTCCAAATTGCAGAGGCTGATGCTTTGCTGCAAACAGGACTCCTGATTAGTGCCTGCTGAGGCAGGTTCCTGAAGGAAAGCTGCCGAGTTCTCTACAGCTCTCCTCAGAGGACGAACGATTCCATGACACGAAGCAGAGCAGAAGAGGCTTAGCCACTCTTTTGCTTACAATAAGCAACAGAGTGTTCTTCTGCTCCTCCCTGCCAGCATCGCCAGGAGAACAAGGGCTTATGAGTTACTAACTAACAGGTTTCCCCAGACTGGGAAAAAAAAAAAAACAAACAACAAAACAAACCACGAACTATTCCAGGTGCACCTCTAGCCGCGACAACGGTTGAAGAATTTAAAATAAGAAGCTGCAAAAAAAGACCAAAGATCAGCATGCAAAAGAAGGAAAAGAAGAGAGAGAAAAGGGCGCAAACCACACGCAGCCAATGGACAAAAAAGGAATAGAAGAGCAGCTAAGGGCTGCCGTGGCTGGGACAAAAGTCACCTTCAACAATAAATATCTGAGTGCAGGCAAAGTACACGGTACTAGTCACCGAACACGAAGATTGCAGAAATCCAGACAGTAAAACCCGACCCCTCCATAATCCTGCAATATAATCCCTGCTTAGCAATTCTGTGATTCAGGGGAACCCGCTAATGCTGCAAAACAATACGCTGCCACCTAATTGCTCCTCGCACTCTGCAAGGCCTGCAAACATTGGAAAAAAGGTTCCCACATACTTTTCCCCTTCGTGGCCTCCAGCGATGGGCTTTATAGTGACTCTCGTACGCCAGGGCTCCCGCTTCGCCCCACGGCTCTCGCTCCGCGGCACCGGCAGCGACCCCCGGCACTTCCCGCGCTGTCCCACCCATCCCAAACTCGCTACGGCGGCCCCGAGACGGCGACAGCCCCCGGCGCGACGCTCACTCCGCGGCCGCAGGAAAACCTGCACTGGGGAGCCACCTGAGCCCAGGGGCCCTGCCCGCCATTCGGGGCTCTGCAGCGAGCACCTTCCTGGGGCGGGCTCCCTGCCTCTCCCGGGCGATGAGCCCCGCAGCCTCCGCCTGACTGGGAGCCGAGCTGCGGGCTCCAGGAGCCGCGGCCGCCGGGGACGAAACCAGCAGCAGCTCCCCCGTTCGCTCGCCCCCTCGGCAGCCCGCGGCGCAAAGGACGGGCTCCTCCGGCAACAACGAGAGAGCGCAGTAGTGGGGAAAATCCCTCCGGGAACGGCCCGCTAAGCGCCCGCCGCGGCCGCCTGCCCCCGCGCCGCGCCCCGACCCGCGGCGAAAGGCGCTCCGCCCGCCCCCCGCCCGGCTGGCACGGCCACCGGAGACGGAGCCGGCTGTCATGAGGAGCAGTGGGCACCGCGGAGCGAGGCGCGGAGAGCCCCGCGGGTACCTTGGATGCCGGTCTGGTGGGACATGTCGCACCGCGCCCGGGCACCGCCGCCGCCGCCTCCCCGCCCGGCACGGCCCGGCCCGGCCCGGCCGCGCGCACGTGACGCGCCGCCGCCACTCAGCGGCCGCGAGGGCGCGCGGCGCCTTCCGGGCCCGCCGGCCGGGGCTGAGGGCAGCGGGCAGCGGGCAGCGGGCACTGCCGCCCGGCCCGGCACCGCCTCCCCCTAGCGCTCCCCCTGCGCCTCCTCTGGCCTCCAGAGCCGGGACGGGCACAGCCCTCTCCCTCTCCCTCTCCCTCTCCCTCTCCCTCTCCTCTCCGCCGCCCCCTTCACCGGCTGTCCCACACCCGCAGCAAAGCAAAGCCTGCGGGCAGTCCTGCCTGGCACGGAGGGACGTGTGTCCCCGGCCCCGCTGCTTGTCAACCGAAGTACTGAAAAGTAGCTGAGGTGAATTTAGTTCATCTCTAAGAGCCCGTGGTGGAGACCTGTCGCTCTGGCTTGGGGCAGCACAGAAGGAGCCATCAGGTGTGTATGACATGCAGCAGGTGGCATGTACACACTGTAAATTTCGGATTAAACAATCCCTGACAAAGAGCCCACAAGTCAGGGCACAGAGCCCAGAGCCAGGGCTCGCTCAGTTCAGGCTCTTTCCCCTGACAAGGCAGTCTTTCTCTGTTAATTTTGGAGTACTTGGTACGTGGTGACACTGCATCAACAGAAACACTGAAGATTTCTTCTCTTTCACTGCAGATCTGGTGGTTGAGCCACTCGTCTGCCAAGTTTAGAAAGGGTGCATCTGCTTCTCAAGGCCCTATCTGCCTGGCCAAAGGCTTCTGTATGCCTTTTCAAACTCTGTTGGTACAGTTTCCCTCAGCTTTTTCTTTCAAAGTCTCCAGGGAAGAAGAGTCCTGCATCATGAATTTAAGCATGCTCTGAAGGTTGATTTGCTTTTGCTAGCTCTTTTTCAGACTCATCTGTCTATAGGTCCTATAAAACAAAAAGATGGGTACTAGGTACTATAGCTTCTTTAAAAATCGCTTCATTGTCATATAGTCAGCATTTTTAATCTGTGCTGTGGTCTAGATTATGACTCCACAGATGACATGTGCATGCTGTAGGCATCGATGCTGATGATTTCTTCAGGTTCCTGGGGATTAGCAGGTTTTATGGAGTGCTATTCAGGTAGAGAACACAAGAAGTGCTGTAAGATGACATATCAAATATCCAATCCAATGACCAGGCAAAAAATTGAAGAATAAGGTGAGCACATGGTAATCCTTCCTACCCTGGTTCACCTTCCCAGCCTCCAGAGTGCTGCAGCTGAGGAATGTCTAAAGTCATCTATGTTAATAAATACGGGTGGCCTGTGCTTTGTCAGATCCTCAGTTTAAAGAACGCATGGGATTTAGTGCCCTGTTTGGGAGATGTGAAACAGCACTGTAGCTGTTGTGTGAACTGTGCTATGTGATGCTAGTCCAGCAAATACAAAGTCACTGTGGAGACACGTCATGAGCTAATGAGCTGGGACTAACATCAGCTGGGCAAACAGAAAGGCTGCAGATTTTTCTTTCTTCCAGCAAGCAGGCTGAAAGAAACAGGGAAAAGGGTTTCTGTGAAACCAGGAAATAAGACACAGGTAGTGCCTACGAGGTACTCAGTAATCAGCTCTTGTTCCTCAATTGTAAGGCTCCAGGAGTATACAAAAATAGAAACAAATTCTTAGAGAAGAGCTTTTTCAAGAGGAAAGGAATACTAGAGATCCAAATGAAGTGGCAACCAAAGATATGGTTCTGTCAAAGATTACTTTAAATTGTTTGAGCCCAAGCTTGCCACAGGTTCTAAATTCTTGGGTTTTCCCTGTTTGCTGTTAGTGTTTATAAAGGATGGAGTTGCCTGAAAAGTTATGAGAGAAAAAGAAGTTTTCCTTGATAGACAGATGTCCTGAAAACCCCCATTGGTTCCTTGCTCCAGTTAGTCATGTGTCCCCAGGACCACTACTGTTGTCACATTGTGGTAACAAGGATGTGTGGCTGAGATTGTGGAATTGGTTTTTTTCAGTGGAAATTCATGCCTAGACTGGAAATACCAAAATTATATAAAATCTGTCACTATATTCAGGTCATCTTATTTGTCTGTCTGAGGTCATATCACTGCAGCCTCCACCAATATGAGAGCTCTGAAGTGCAGGAATGCAATCTTAACATCAGTTTTATATGAAACAAACCAGTACACATTGGCATTTTGTACCACCTTTTTGGCAAAAAGATGAACTGAAAGTCAAACATTTTCTCTAAAATATTTTTTCTCAATATCACATATATTTTCTTATTACGGTGATTGATATGTGACCAAGAAGAGATGTTGCATGGAAATTACAAGAAGTAGGGATTTTGTATCTAATGAAGATTCCTAAAGTTCTGAATTCTAGTGTTCTTCAGATTCTTACTAAAGTGCTTTAAATCATTAAACTCCTATCCAAATCATAAAGACTGCCTGGACAAAAATAGGGATGTTTATATTTTAAGTAACTTTACTTTTTATTGGTAATATCTTCAAACTTTTTCTTTTTTACAGCAGATTTTGTATCTAATTAAGGCTGTGACTGTTTTGGTAGAGACGGCATATTGCAGTTTCCCAAACTATAATTAGATTTCTTTAACTGAATAATAAATTACATATTTTAAAAGGAAATACCTCTAATAGATTTTGGTGCAGCATTTTTTGTGTGATTTCTGGGTCTTGTTTTTCAGAGTCTTTAATGCCTTTTCCTATACATTTACTTCTTCGTTTAACTATGTTCTGTTCAAATACTTATGCTAGTTTATTAAATATTGTGGTTTTAAGCTCTATGGAATCATCAGTTCACTCTGTTCATAGCTGTGTAATGGTATGCAATCATTTTCTCTTGTTGTGATGTTGCTGGCATGTCCCAGGTTTGACTATAATTGTCTCACAATGAAAAGGCATGTACTGTTTTACATACAGTTTCTATTACTGCATTTTGTGCCTATCTTAAGGTGACACTTAAAACATTAAACACATTTCCAACAATGGAAGTGTAAACCCCTTTCTTTTTACTGGGCAATATTATAATTTCAGTTTCTTGCTGCAGACCTCCGTTGCATGTAGATGTCTATCCTGATGCTCTTCAAAACTTCAGTTTAGACTATGCTTTTCCCCATCAGTAAGGTCTTCAAAACTAACCATATTTTAAAGTAATTAAATTTGAGAGAGTCCATCAGCAAGATTGAATTTCTTCTATAGAGAGTAAAAATATAGTATCAAATTCTTCCTTCAGAAATACACGAAAATTTCTTCAACTCTGCTTCTAGTTTTCTCCATTCCAACACACTCATAGGTAGCTAAACAAAGAAATTAGAAATCACATCACTCCTAGAGTCAGATTTGCTTTTAACTTTGAAGATAATGTGAAAGGTGTTCCTAGCAAGTAGACTTTGATTTTTTAGCATGCCAAATAAAAAGGTATTCTTCATGATGAACAGAGCTTATGGATAGTCTGCTATTAAGAATTTTTGCTATAAGAACTCATTGCTCTCTTGCCATTACAGCAAGTGGTTTTCAGTACAGTGTGGACAGCTCTCAGTTCATGTTCGTCAGTAAGCCTTTATAGCAGTAAGAATATATCTCTTCATCTCTTTATGCTCGGAGGCATTTCTGTTCATTTCTTGTAAATGAGCAAATAAACCATCTAACTCCCTTCTCTTAATATCCATAATCTGAGGCGCTTTTCTTTCTGGCTCTCTAAACAGCTGACACAGTAGGCAATTTCTGTGGGTGGCCAGGAACGTGCTAGATAGACAACTATTTTAAATTGAATTGTAATATAGCAAATAGCCAAGATTGGGGTATTGGGGTTTTCCCAGCCACTGTCATAAAACAGATTTGCAGCAATAGTTTTTGTTATCCTAAAGGTTGTAGACAATTTAATTTTGTCACCTTTTTTTGATGCTTTGATAATAAGATGAAAATGTCCTGTGAAGTAAACTGAAAAAAAAGCGCAATTGGTGGGACTTCTCTTTTTTCTTACCTCTTTATTTTATGTTAGGTACTGCCAGACTATTAAAGAATTGGGTTTTTTTTAAAATATATATCTGTGTCCATTTCTAGTCCTTATGCTAATCTGGTAAATCTGTAGACAGTCACTAGACATGGCATATCTGCATTCTCTGTGCACAGCATAATGGACAGTATCATGATCAAATTGTTTCCTGCTCTCAGTGCTTTTTCAATTATGAAATTTCTCAAATGTTGTTAGTTCTTTTGTATACTTTCCCTAGTAGTAGGGATTAACTGACATGTGAATACAACTGCAAAATCACTGTGCAAAATTACTTGTGATCCAATCATCCTTTTTGCCACTTTTCAGATTTTCTGTTCTTCTCCATGGGGTGTTATTTAATTGCATTTCTGACGTGCATTAAACAGTAAGACTGATATCTCTGTGCTTCTCTATTCCACTTTTTTTCTCCAATGGGAAAATTTGTTTTCATTCCTTAAAACCTATGATTGCTTGTTAGTTACTGAGGGCATGTTCTAAGAAGTTTCCTAATGTGTAAAGCACATGACAGTTTCTTAGGAATCTTTTTACATGATGTTCAAAGTGATTCTTGGGTCAGAAAAGGGCAAAAACTCACCCTTTTTAAAAGACCAGGGTAGCTCTCTCAGGCCTTTGGAAGAGATTTATAAGCCACAATTTAAACTTTAAGCTATCAGGACTGAGCTAGTGAATTTGTGCCTTCTTCCCAGACCATGTTCCTGACCATAAATAGCAAGGTTTTAAATTTTACTGGAATCTAGATAATACAAGATGGACATAATGTAGGGCAGGAGGGCTAGGGGCTAGAGATGCACTAATTATTTGTAGCAAAGTGTATTACATTGCTGTAGCTGTGATCGAAGATGATATAACAAAGCAGTAACTGGAGCCATATTACTATTTTCATTCAATTGGAATAAAATCAGTCTTCCTGCCACCAAATAGAAACTTCACTTAAGTAACACTTGTATTAAAAATGGAGATCTTGTATTGGAAAAAAACTCCAAGATAAACATGAGGTACTATGTGCATTCATGTAAAACTTTTATCTGTTACTCAAGATAGAAAAAAAATTTCAAATATTAATTTATTTTTAAAGAGACTGGGTATGTCTTACAGCAGCCTCTCCTTGTATGTTTTTATGTCAGTTAAGACTACTCTACCTTCCACTCCATTTGATTTGCTAGCTTTTTCTTGATGACAAAGAAAGTATGCTTAGGACTGTTTCAGTTCCATTTTGATGATCATACTGACAGCCCAGCACATGGAGACTGGAGAAGGACCCCTTTTAGAAAGCTAGTGAGTCCTGGCAGAGAGCCACCAAACACAATACAGTCTAGATTTAGAGTAGATCTTATCTGCTGAGATTGTTAATTACCTCCTGCAGGGGTGGTTTGTCGGGCCAGTAGTCATGTCTAAACATAGAGCAATATTTGAAGTTTGCATGATCTAATGAGCTGGTAGGTAGCCTCAGGTGCTCTGGAAACTAGTAATTTTCTCAAAGATTTCCTCGCCCAAATGTTGCTGTTATTACAAATATTTAAAAAACAATACCAAGGCATATACAATGATCAGGGGAAAATGCATATTACAAAAATTAAAGATTATTCTTCTGTTTTTCCTAACATACATGGAGGATATAATAACCCTGCACAAAATAATTAAGAATTCTCTCACTGACTTTGGTACAAATGGGATCTACTAGTAGAAAGTATATGAAATGCTTTTAGTGGCAGATGATCTAGGATGATAAACTGGTGCAGCACTAGCATGGATCCAGTAATTTTCCTGATGAACTCAAAAGAGAGATGCTGGGCAACATTCCTTTCATGCCCATTTCCACTTTATTATTTACTTTAGATGAGTGCATTGAGTCATGGTAAAATAGTATCAGCTCAAACATCAGCACTGTGCTGATTTGCGCGACTGTTTATCTTGTTTTCCATTACCATAAGGACGGCAGTTCCTCTCTTGACAAGGTACAGTTAGTACAAACTAATTCCAGAGGAAGCAAATGCAGCTCTGGCCAAGGCATTGTTTGCACTTGATGCTGAAGACAAAGTCCTAAGTCGCTTCCTTTCTTAATCACTGTTGCCGAGTCTCTGGGTCTTGCTGAGAGCTTTTACTTTGTAGCCTAGGAGTATCAGTATTTCAAAGTTTTGGTCATTTATCTTGTATTATCTTTGACATTTTGCCTAGCCTTTCTGAGCTCCCAGATTACTGCCTGTTTCTCCATGGTATTTATGGCTATGATGTAACAGATCATAGAATCATATAATATTTTGGGTTGGCAGGGACACTTAAGGTCACCTAGTCCAACCTCCTGCAATGAGCAGAGACATCCTCAACTCCGTAAGGTTGCTCAGAGCCCCATCCAACCTGACCTTGAATGTTATCAGGAGTGAGGCATCTACTGCCTCTCTGGAGAACCTTTTCCAGTGTTTTATCACCCTCGCTGTGGAAAATGTCTTCCTTATATCTAGTCTGAATATATTCTCTTTTAGTTTAAAACCATTATTCTTTTCCTTTCACTAGAGGCCTAAAAAGACTGTTCTCATCTTTTTTATAAATACCCATTCAGTATTGAAAAACTGCAACGAAAAGTCTTCTCCACAACCCCAACACCCTCAGCCTTTTCTCATAAGAAAGGTATTCTATCCCTCTGATTATTTTTATGGCCCTCCTCTGGACTCTCTTCAACAGCTGCATGTCTTTCCTGAGCTGAGGATCTAGAGACAGATGCTTCAGGTGGAATCTCAGCAGAGCTGAGTAGAGGGGTAAAATCACCTCCAGCCAACCTGCTGACCACACTTCTTTTTATGTAGCCCAGAGTAGTTTGTTTTCTGGGCTTCAAGTAGACATTGTTGGCTCATTACCATTTTTTTTTCATCTACCAATACGCCCAGGTCTTCTCAGCAGGATTCAACCCAGTAATCCCCCACCCTTTATTGATTCCAGAGATTGCCCCAACTCAGGTGCAGGACTTCTCACTTGACCTTATTGGACCTCATCTGTTTCACTTCTGAAACTCATGGGCTCACTTCTTGAGCTTGTTCAGGTCCCTGTGGATGGCATCCCATCCCTCAGGAAAGTCAGCTGCACCACTCAGCATGTCTGCAAACTTGCTGAGGGTGCACTTGACCCCGTTGTCTAGGTCTCTGACTCAGAAGTAAGGAGTATGGATCCTAACACAGATCCTTGAGGGACACCACGGATCACTGATCTCCATCCTGCCATTGAGACATTGGCCACTACTGTCTGGATGCAACCATACAACCAATTCCTTACCCACTGAGTGTCAGGTTACTTCCAGGGTCTCCTGGTATGCTTCTTATTGCTGGAGAAGAATTCAGTTGAACAGGCTTTTCATCTGAGTCACGCAGAAGGGGCACCCAGTTTCTACCCATGTATTACTGTATAAAAATAATAGCAAGAAAGCATGGGAAGTTTTGTCCCAAAAGGCCTCCATGAGACCAGTTAAGGATTATATTACTAATTGTTTGTGGAAAGTATTTCTGAGATGTTAGAGAATAAAACTCTAGCACAGACCCTTACTATGCAGTGCTTACTGTTTAAATAGACAGAAATGTGGAAGAAGAGTAGGAGAAAGAATTGCAGTGAAACCCCAAGTAGTTGCATTTTTCCCTTCTAGCACTTAAGACTGCTTTGTTAGTGCTCAGCTCCTTGCACTTAATTCCCAACAGAATAAGACCCTCACAGGCACACACAAACTCAGATGAATGCTATGTTTCAGCATAAGCTGAAGAACTTCAGTACTTCATTTTAGTTCCAAAAGATTCTACAGTGCACTCAGTGCTCTTAGAAATGGAAGAAAATTAGATGAAAAAACAAAGGATATTTTGACTGCACTGTACGTTCTTACTTGTTCTCTCGGGGAATTATTCAAACTGTGTGTTGATTTTCAATAGGTTTCCAGCTGCTAAATAAATTATTACATTTATAATTGATTTTTTTTTTGCATAACTATGCTTTTTCACAGTGCATTAGTGTGAGATAAAAATAACAGGCATTTACCACAGGCTGCTCTTTGGACATTGAAAAAAAGTCTATTTACATAATAGGTACTGCATATCCCTATAAAGGACAAGAAAAAGCTTAAAAGAAAGGTCACAAAACCTGGTCTTCTCATCACTTCTTCAAAACTAAAAATCAGATAGCAAAATCTCAACTCTCTTTAGCAATGTATATATGATTCCCTTATTAATTTTCTTTCAGACTGTTGATTAGATGTCTCATATTTAGTATTGATACACAATTATTTTCAGTGAGATTATAATTCTGATTCACCAAGTGCTACCATATGGACAGTCATCTTCAAGTTATTAGCAAGCATAGGTCACTTGCATTTCTGTATTTGATGCACTGCTTGGACCAGCCTTGCTTTGAGCAGGATACCTGAAAGGGTCTGCTTTGGCAAAAAAGATTTGCTCTTCAATTTATATTAGTTTGCCACTATTGAGTTTGCCACTATCTATTAGTTAGCCTATATTGAGACAGCCAACGAAGCAGCCAGTGCCTCCTAACATTCCCTGCCCTGGCTGCATTTCTATTCCCCCATTTCAGCCAGCTGTACATGACAGTGCATGATCAGTTCTTTTATTGTAATAGATAACATACACCAATTTCAGGTATGCAAAGATTAGAAAATAAAGTAATTAAATTGTTTGAGTTATCATACTATGCTTGAGCTTAAAAGAATACTCCTGCCAAGATGCAAAAAGTACTTTTCTCAGGACGTAAAATTTTTATGTCGTGCTATACCTGCTTTTGTTTTAACAGAAACAGGACCAAGATGCAGTGAATTAATGTGACAACACAGTAAAGTCTTCAGATTTTTTTTTCCAGAGGCAATGCATTGTTGTACTGTAGTTGTACACAGTAGAGTTGTTCATTGCACTTTAGAGGAGCATCCTGAGGCACAGTATATTGGAAACAGGATTTTTTTTTGTATTGTGTTCTTTTTGTGAGGTTAAGAAATTTTCCCTCATTATTTTTAATCAAGTGTTTCTTTAGTATTGAATAAAATTCCAGGCTGAATAGCCCCAAATCTTTCAACCTATCTTCACAGTAGAGATATTCCAGCCCTCTAATCATCTTTCTCTGTGCTCTCTGCAGCAGGTCCATGTCCTTGTCATGTTGAGGACTGCAAAGTAAGACACAATAGTCCAGGTGATGTCTCCTGATATTGGAGTAAAGGAGGGGAATTCCCCCCACTCCCTGCTGTCCATTGTAAGAGCCATAGTGAGAGATTCGGGACTTCAGATGGCTCTTTAAAATGCTGTTTACTGTATCCAGATGATAGAGCAATTCAGGGGTCATGGGTGAAAAAGCCTAGCCTACAGCTGTCAGCCCCAGCTGTAGGCTTGTCTGAAGCCAGCTCTAGCTCTGATTACAATGTATTATATACTTTTCTTTGCTGACCATCTTAATACATAGCAACCAATCAATACCTTTACTATTACCTATAGCCTATCATAACTACTAACATTGCCGTATTCATATTGCTATTCTCCAATCACAGGAAGTTAGTATGTTACAGTTTAAGCTAGAAGTTGATTTTCAGTTTCCTTGCACTGGAAAATTCTGAGATCTTTTCTCTGCTTGCAACATCAGCAATCTTGTTTGCCTGTGGAATCTTTTTGATTGGTAAAAACATATTCTGTTTGAGGTGAGTTTATCCTTTGCTCTGAGCCCTTCCAACTCATTTACCCTTTGCATTCTTAGTTATCCAGTAAGACTGGTTCAGCAATTGCTTTCATTTCTATTCCTTCTTCAGATTCTGCATTCAAAGAGCTTTCTGCTAAGCATACATATCTGTGAGACTTTCTTGTCAAACTTTCATCTGTCCTAACAATCCGTGCTACTTTTTATGTAGCCTAGGCCAGATTTGGCCTTCTGGACTGTGAGTGCACGCAGCCAGGTCATGCTGAGCTTCTTGTCCACCAAAACCTGTGTTTCTTTCCTCTCAATGCATTCTCTGCCCAGCCTGTACCTTTGTTTGGGATTGCCCTGATCCAGATGCAGGACCTTGCACTTGTTGAACTTCATGAGGTTTGCACAGATGCACCTCTTCAGCGTGATAAAGTCCCTCTGGGTGTCATTGTGTCAACCACAACACACAAATTGGTGTCCTTGGCAAACTTGTGGAGGTGCATTCAATCCCATGTCACCAAAAAGATGTTCAGTATCACCTGTCTCACTACTGACCCCTGAGGGGTTCCTCATCACTGGTCTCTGCTTGGACATGGAGCCATTGACCAGAGCTCTTTGAGTGCTACCATCCAGCAAAGTCCTTATTCACCAGATGGTCTATGCATCCAGGGTTCAGCAACATTAGAGCACTTTTTTTTTATGAAAGACCTTATGTTGCCACTTATTATTTTTCTGACCTTTTGTCTTCGAGCTTAGTTCTATTTTTCCGAAGTCTTCCTTTACCATTGCAACCAACTTGGGCAGTGTGGTTAAATAGAATCTGTGTAAGGATGAACTCAGATTCCCCTTTTTCTTAATTTGTGTTTTCTCCAAGTCTCAATGTGGAACTATCAGAGTAGCTGCAAGCTGATTATTCCTTTCTTTTTCTAGTGCAGAAGTCACATGTAGTTGTTATATTTGCTGAAAGCATCCATATGGCCAGCAGATGTACTTAAAAGGTATTTAATGAGTGGTGTAAATTAACTTCATTCTGTTCTCCTTTAGTGATTTAATCTAGGCTAGGTGTATATTGCCTGTCTGTTTGATATTCAGTGTGGATTATCTGAAGCAGAATCATGCTTACTTGGAGTCAACTTGGTCTGGACAAACAGAAGTAAGTACTTAATTCAAGTGTAAGCTTTGTCATTGGATTTTCATATTCAAAATTGTCAGTATAGCTTCTGCTTCAATTTTGGTAAGCCCTGTATCATTGGACTCTAGGACTGAAGTTCTGCTTGACAGTAAGTAAAAGGTCATATGAAGTTCTGGTTCTCCTACTGCTTTTTAGTTCCAAGTTCCACTGGTACGGTAAGGGTAGATATATCTATATATTAAATTCTGCTCAAAATTTTATTTTTATGATTTAATCTATCCAAGGCAATGAAACCATCCCTAACTTCCTCTTAGTAATCTAAAACCTGGTTGACAAAGGTCAAAAAGTACATGTTAATAACCCATATCCCAAGATTCCACTAACATGTTTAGCTTGAGCATCACTTATATTTCTAAAAATCTGTATCCAAATGCTTTTTTAACTTTTTTTTGCCTTAACATGTGTATGTACATGTGCATGCATATATGGTTGTTTTTCCCCCTTTCACTCATTACAACATTAAGTTACTTCTAGTTCTGTTAATTTTCCTCAGCATTTCAGCAGTTAGGAAGCAAATTTAATTATTCATATTGCTGTCTATCATGTCTTTCATTTATTTTTCTAATAACTCTTCAACCTTCCATTTAAAAATAAATGTTTCATTTGTTTGTGCAGTTTATTATCCTTTCATATTACTGATTTAATGAAAAGTATTTCATGTTACGCAATGTGAAAACACTGTTTCTGTCTCTTTTTTCCAAATATGCAGTAGAAACATTTCTGCTCCTCCACATTCTTTTACACAATTCTACTTTTCATATCTAGTTGCAAAGCAGTATTAATGTTTGAAATATCGTCTCTGATTAACTTAACATTCTTCATTCCACAGGATGTATCTGTTTGCCTTTACTTTCTTCTAAGTTCTTGAACTATTAAGTTCTTCAGTTATACACTAACGTTGCCAGCTTTTTTAGTTTTTTTCCTCCCCCATTTGTTTCATGTTTTATTTTGCTGCTTTCTCTTCTTTTAGAAGATGGTAAGAAATGAGTTGGGGAAGCAGATAAGGAGTAAGCCTGAAGAGGTATAGCTGAGACAGGTCATCATAATCATGAGTTTGAAATTACAAAGTGGAGAGTCTTTTGTTCCAAGGACATTTTTACAGGTGTACTGGATCTGGCCTTGAATTGACTATCTTCATAGCAGTGAAATTGTGCTGTGTTTTGTGTTTGTGACTAAAACAGTGTTGAAAACATGCCAATGTTTGGGCTATTGCTCAGCAATGCTTGTACAGGATCAGGGCTGTCTCTCTTTTCCATTCTGCCCACATTCCCATACCAGCAAGTAGGCCTGAATTTGGGAGAGGACAGAGCTGGGACAGCTGACCCCATGTAATCTATAGCATCAGGCCCACCAATATAACTGGATAGAGGAAAAGAGTGAGATAAGGGAATGTATTCAAAGCTGTTTATCAGAGACTGATGATCTGCTTGTGAGCTTTGGTAACCAGTTGCCTTAGCATACTTTTTAAAAATTTTTATGTATTACATTTTATTTCTCACTTTTTTTCTTTGCTTATTAAACTATCTTTTATGCTGACCTACTAGTTTTCTTTCTTTTTCTGCTGTTCTCTTCCCTGTCTCACTAGGGAAGGAGACAGGGGAAAAGTGAGCTAGCAGCTGTGTGGGTGCTTAGCTGCTGGATGTGTTCAACCCACAACAGCAGGATGGAAGAAAAATACATTAAGAGCACCATCTGAGCAATGGGGTTTTGAGGTTTGAGGGGAATTAAGTGCTTTTAATGAGAAGCAAGCCAGAGAAGAGGCATTTGTGCATCCACAGATGCACATAATGCATCCACATTAAAGGAGAAGGAGGACAGGATGAGAAAACTATGTCTGTTTAACAGGAGTAAAGATGAGGACAGACTCTTTGTGATGTCCAGGGAGGGACAAGAGGCAATGGGGAAAAACTGAAATAGGAGAAGTTTCATATAGTTTATGACAAAAAGAGAACATTCCAGTTACAGACTAATGGGCTGAAGGCTGATTCCTCATATCTGAGTGTAAAACGACACTACAAAAATTGGTACTGTAATATCAATTAGTAGTATCAATAGATGGTTAGTTCAATACTCACAGTTCTGCTGGAAACTGGATGTAAAACAATAGCTTTTATGCAAGTGCTACTTTGTAGTGGGCGTGCTGATAGATTAGTTTCATTCACAGGTATCAAAACTAACATTTCAAGATGACTCATTGTCCTGATTCAGCCTGCTTTTTAGGTTCAACTTACTGTTTTCACTTTTGGCTTTTTCATTCGATGACAGTTTTGTAGGTAAGAGTTTGTTTATAATCTTCTGTTGCAGGCTGTCCCTGGCACTGAGTGAGCAGGCCTGATTAGTCTTGTCTACTGAGATTATTTGTTGCTATTCTGATGGGTATTTCATTAAAGAAATCTTGATTACTTGCTTAAAAATAAGATATAGGAGCCATCTATTTTTTTTTATATGAGTGAAACACTACACTTTTAAAAAATATATTAGCTTCCTCTTAAGACAGCAAATGAAACATGAAATTTGGGGGAGATATCTGGAGCACTTACACTTTTGGTTACTTTAATTGAAAAGTAGAAAAATAGATGATTTTCATTTGCTTAACTCAGTGACTTCAAAAACTTGCTCACTGATTTACTATCTGCAAAAATGGATGCTTTAAGTGTAGCATGAGTTTCAATCTGAGCTGAAGAAAATATTTTTTGCTGTGTAGGTGCATGAAGAGTGATCTCTGTAGTGCACACTGCCTCTCTCTGTGGATTCTCATTAGCTGAACATAAGGAGAGTTCTGCAAGAGTGGCAGTACACACAGAACTGTTGCATGAACAGGCAGTGCTTTAGTGCTTCTCACCGTATTTCTGTGCTCTCACATTGCACATGATGATTTTTCATCTGTGACTATTTGAATTTTCTTTTTACCGTAAAGATAGCTTGGGGTGTGTTAGTGTGTTACTGTGAAATACTGAATACTGCATTTTTCTACATACAACTGAGGGTCTCAGACTATTCCACTGAGAAAGATAATGTAGTGATTATGTTAGACATCTTCAATAGCAGTTAGATTTATTACAAAAATACATAAAACTGTATTGCCAGAAATACAGAATGGGTTCACAAGTCGTCATCTGCTGCTTATTCTGGTTGTGCTGGTCTTTTGCAACATGACTCTTCTAAAGACCCTTCCACATTGCTCAGTGGATCTCAGCCACATTCCTGTCTACCTTGGTCTGAACCAGCCAGATGTCTGATGCCAAATTTCAGATATCTGCTCCAATGGAGTTACCTAACTTTTCTCAGCAATATATTGAGGTGTGTCTTGCAATTTCAAGTTGATTTTATCTGTCTTCAGCAATAACCAGATCTAGTACATACTGCATTAAAACCCAGTCATAATGCAATGCTGAGAGCATCCTGTAAACGTTTTCCTGGGATGTCAGCAATACCAGCACACTGACACTAGGGACTACATCCCACATTAAAAGGCTTTGGTTGACAATTCGGCTGAAGTGCAATGTCAACAACTCTGGCAGACTGCACAGAGTCATTTTGCCCGACACAGTGACCCTACAGATTGTGTGTGCACCCTGGAGCCTCAGCATAGCCCTTCCCAAGTAAGTAAATTGGGTGTAAACCTCCTTCCCCTCCCAAATATGAGGAGCTTATATTTTCATAGCTCGTCCTGAGTGATCTGGCTGTTATTGCCAGCCCTGTGCTTTTGCTTTGGCATAATAAATAACCAGATTTGACCGCCTGTTTCCCCGTGTTCGTAAATTTGCATAGTACTGGACTCTGACCGATGGGAGTTGAAGGCTGCTTGGGTTTCGTTCACCTCGCCGGCTGGATAAGCCCCCGCGGCTCCCCGGCCGCCCTTTCCCAGGCGAATAAAGACCCCGCGGCGCAGCGCGCACGTTTCGGGCGCTCGCTGGCAGGCTCCGGGAGGGGCGGCCACGGGCGCCGGGACCCTGCGGCAGCGGCGCCGCCCGCTCCGCCGCGGCTGCGGCACTGCCGGGCCGCTGGCCCGCGCCCGGCAGCGGAGCGGAGCGGAGGAGCGGAGCGGAGGAGCGGAGCGGAGGAGCGGAGCAGCGCCGCCGTCACCGCCGCCGCCGCCGCTCCCTCCCGCGGCAGCCGGGGGGCGGGACGCCGCGGCAGCAGCGGCGCTGTAGCGCCCGAGGGGCTGGGGGCCCTGCCGGCCGCGGGGGCAGCGGAGCGGGGCGGAGCGGGGCCGCCCGCCGCCGGGAGCCGCACCGGGGCGGGTGCCGAGCCGAGCCGCAGCAGCAGCAGCGCGGCCGATCCCCCAGGCGGTGAGTGAGGCAGCGAGTGAGGGAGCGAGTGAGAGCGGCGGCGCTGGGGGCCGTGGCCCGGAGCCCGGCGGGCGGGGTGCGGCGGGCTGAGCTGGCCGCGGTGCCCGGGTCCGCGCCGGCGGCCAGGGGAAACGGGCCATTTAACAGGTTGTGCCGGCCCTGTGCTCCGCCGCGCTCTTGGCACCCGCGGGTTTGGCCTTCAGGTAGGTGGGAGCAGGATTTTTGCTAGCAATTTGTCACTGCTGCTAATCCTAATGTTGGCTTCTGATGCTATAAAACGCTTCCTAGGAAGCCGCGTCTTCAGCTGAGTGTTTGATAACTCTCGGGTATCCGGCAGCTGTCAAAAATACCAGGACGTGTAGTTGTTTATCTCCAGCCGCATTCGGGCTGTAAGATGGTTCATACACATAAGGAAATACCAAAACTTTTTTTAATGGTAACAGAACGAAAGCAGAACAAGGAATAGCTTTAGGCATCCTTATGGCTCTAAAGGCAGTTTGGGTATTTAGGTGTTTTCTTAGACAACGACCCTTACTTTAAATCACTTTTTTTCCATAAAGTTTTTGAAGGACCGACACTTCCTTGTGCCAACTTTTTAACTCTGTAATGTGGTATATTTTTCCTTTTCATATGTCGTTTATGGATAATGGGACATTGTTCCTTATTTACTTACTGTTATTTACTGAATGCATTCTCTGAATCTATAAAGAGGTTATTTTATCCTTTTCATTTAATAGGTACAGGATTCCTTGCAATTTTACTAATATAAATTGAGTTATGGAATTAAATAATTTTGGGACTAACTAAGGGGAGACATTGAATCAAATTTATGCCATTTCTAAGTTTGCAAGTCCTAAGTTAGAAGTCCAGGAAGGGATGAGTAATTGATCGGGGTTTTAGGTATTTTATGGGGTGGTTTTTGTTTGTTTGGTTTTGGTTTTTGCTGCAGGGCATATGACATTTGCAAAAATTTGTCAATGTATCCTTCAAGGATCATGCTGTAATAAACAAGCAGTATTTTTTTCTTCCTACACACTCTGTCACTTGAATAATTTTGGTGTTCTACAACACAAAGGCCTTGTATCTTTGTGCAAAGGAGTTCAAGAGGATGAAACAACTAGTTGGTTGTGAATAAAAGAAAAAGAAATAAAATGGCAAACAGCTAAAATGTTGACCATGCTCAGTTGCATTTTTCTATAGCAGTACTTAATAAGTAAACAGGTTCCAAAATACAGTTTTTGTATTCATACAGAACAGTCTGTTTTCAGGGTGCCTTATTTTATGGTTTTGAAAATATGCTTACCTATAGGTGTGCTCTCTGTAGTCAATGAAAATATTTATACAGGCTGGCCTGACTTGCAAGACTTAATTCTAGAAACTTTTCCAACATGTTTTTCTTTCATGTGAGCATAAGTGTTTGATGTTTCTGGGTCATATGCTTTTAAGATTCCAATAGAAGACCTTTGAATTTTTGGGCTGATTCCATCCTTCTCCTACATGGAGAAAGATTCCATTTAGGCTTAGCATGAACATTTGTGAAATCTGTATTGTATTTTTTGTGTGACTGGAAAGGCAGCCTGAGTTTTAGGTAGCCTGCCATGTTCTTATATTCATTATTTTCATGCCCCATTATGGAGGAGGCATAAAAGCAATAGTATATTTGAGACTGAAAATCCTGTGCCATAATGCATATATGTTTGGTTGTTGTTTTTACATTGGAATAGGGAGAAATTTCAGATTTTCTTTGCCTGGACCTAACTATCTCTTTTGTATGAAACTTTCATTTCTTGTCAAGTCTAAAGTGTTAAAAAGTACTGATAACAAGGTTGCAATGATTTGATTTTTGTAATGTGTGAGTCTCTCCTAAGCTCTGAGAATTTTGGGTATATATAACATTATGCATTTGTGTCTTTACATACAGGCAAAACCCAGTTCTTCAGTATCTGAGGATGGATAAAGACTTCCGCTACTACTTCCAGCACCCGTGGTCTCGCTTAGTTGTGGCTTACTTAGTGATCTTCTTTAACTTCTTAATATTTGCTGAGGACCCAGTATCTCACAGCCAGACAGAAGCCAATGTCATTGTTGTTGGTAATTGTTTCTCCTTTGTAACAAATAAATACCCTGAAGGAGGAGGCTGGAGGTTCTTGAAGGTGTTTCTGTGGCTCCTTGCCATTCTCACAGGACTGATAGCTGGGAAATTTCTCTTCCATCAGCGCTTGTTTGGTAAGTTAAAAGATGCATCTGCTGACTTCCTGGTAATGGCTTTCTGACTTTTCCTTTTAGCTTTCTACTCGTGGCAATTTTGTAAACTTTGCTTTTAATTGCTTCTACTGTTTAGATCTGTATAGAACTCAGGACGTCAAAGCTTACACCATCATAGAAACTAATGCCATAGCATAATTCTCAACGATTTCAGTCAAAAATGTGAAAAAAAAAAAGTGAAACCTGACATGTTTTAAATACTTGGGAGGTCAGTAATTTTCAAGTTTTCCATGTTACAAATGTACTTATTTGCACCTTCAGACCAGGTTTTAGGTCTTATTATGTAACTTTCTCAGCAATTTGAAGAAAATAAAATTTCCTTGGGGTGGTAGCTCTTCATATCTTGTCAAAAGACTCTTAAGTGGAGGCAGAGGCACTTGTAAGTATTAGCAGAGCTGTACTGAAGAGCTCCCTGTGAAAATGGGAATTCTAGAGAGGTAGAACCTGTCTCTGCTTTAGTACAAGAGCAAATCAGTAAAGTGGAAAAGCGAGAAATGGGGAAAAACATGACAGTAACTGTTTCCATCCACACGATATTCTTAACTGAGGAACATACTGTACATGGACTAACTGAAAGGAATGAAATGGCCCTGGAATAAATTCTGAGTCTGAGAACTTTGATGTAAATATATAAAGATACAAGAATATTAATTGTCTTAACTTACATGTAGATAATGCTGTATCTGAAGGCTCAAGGCTGTCTCTGTGTCCTAGAGATAACTAGAAACCTTCAGTAGGAAAGATTTCTTTGTTCCTGCCATTTGCACTCTTCTTTGAAACATCTGATTCTGGGTGTGTTGCTTCTGGTCTAGATGGACAATCCCATATTGTTATACTGGTAACACTGAAGGATGGATAGTTATTGGAACACCTGGAAGCACATGAGCAATAGGCCATTTCCTTAGTCTGTCTCATTCTATTAAGATCAAGAGAGAGCCACTGTTGTTTCAGTAAATCAAATGTAAAGCTATTGTGTTGAGGAATGAACAAGCAATACCACATTAAGAGACTTCTTTTAATACAGACTTCTGTTGAAGCACTTATTTTGAAAAATAATTAAGCTTATGATTCAGCTATTCAGCTATTTTACCATAGTGTAATGGTACATGTAAAGTGTTCCCATAAAGAGGACATTTACCTGGAACAAGGGCTATCACAAGAATGTTTTCAATTCTGCTTCCTCGACTGAGAAATGATTTTGTTAAACTGAAGATGTTTAAGGAAAAATGATGAAACTGATGATAAATTTAGAAAATTAGCCAATAGTGAGAGGATTGAGAGGATAAAGGGAAGATTAGAGAGTGACTTGCTCAAATTTGAAGGACAGAACTTTCAGTTCAGCATATGCAATGCAAGGTCCAGTGTTTGGAAGTGGCAAATAGCCAGCATTTTTTTTTTTAACTGAAGGACTAGACAATCAGTGGGGCAAGTTTTTTATAGGATATGACCTCATCAAGACATGCATTTTTATTTTTGAGAACATATTTTTCTGACTATGGAGTAATTATCTTCTATCTAGGTAGGTTATTATGATACTATCTGGATTTTTGCGTGAATATCATATGTAGCTAAACATAAATTTTAAAGTGGCTTGGTTCAGTCTTACTGCTAAATGGAGAAGATCTGTCCAGCCTTCAGTGTCTGCTGCTGTGTGTCTTTGTGCAGTTGCTCAGTGAAACAGGATAGGGAACTTACTCATATTAGCAGTGCCCATCTTTTATTTCTGTAAGGATCACATGTCTGACCATACTGATGTTTGTGGCAGTGCTAAGATGGAGTCAGCATTGAGAGGGAACTAATGGGCAAGAAATTCCTAACCCTGAAGGCTGTGCTGGTTTATGGATATTTGTGGCTGTGGTCTGGGCAAGCAACATGGGTGTAGGTACAATCTGATTTGGGGCTGGCTGCTGCACATTGAGTTTCGTGGCAATTTGAGCCAAAGTAGATCTGTCACAACCCCACCCTCCTAATGCCAACCATATGAGTTTGGTGCCTCCCTTGAGCCAATGCTGCTGTTGATGTGACAGTGCAGCAAGCCAGCTCAGGCAGCCAATCTCATGGAAAATCAGTTGCTTCTGCTGTCATCTACAGCAGCTCCTTGAACTGATGTGGTCACTTGAGTGCCAGTGCTGGTGAAATGGCCAAGGACTGTGCAGCCAAGGTAGCTGGGGGCTGTGGCAGCCATACCTTGTGTTGGCTCGAGTGCTGTGGGACTGCACCCACACAGTGTGTCAGTGGAAATGTGCTGTTGCTTGTGATACACTGTGAGCAGATGGCAGGCAGTGTGACTGAAGAGCTGACTGTACTGCTGACTGATGTGGCTGTGTAGCTCGTGTGGATAGAGATTGCTTCGATGAGAATGTGAGTTTCCAGCTTCAGTTATCTCTGTGTCTCCAGAAGATCTGTACAGACCGTGCTGAAATATTTTCTGTCTGTTATTTGCTACTACTTTAATGACTTCATTGCCTAGAAATTACTTCTTTTATTGAGATCCTCATGAAATAGGTCCTCTGGATCTTCTGGCATCAAGCAGTTCATGAATTCACCCCTTTATTGTTTTTAATTTAACATGTCTATTTTTCTAAGTAACTGCTACTTTTGTAATTTTTTTAAATTTTACCTTTTTTATTTTTTTTAATATGTAATTGCTTAGGACCACTCTGGTTTTAAATCCTTGTTTATTTTTTTTTCTCTGCTAAACTGTGTTTGAAGAGGAAATTGTGACTGGTTGTTTCTTGTGGCCTGTGTATAACTACCTGCAGTCAGGAAACCAAACATCACCAATATCCCCCTTTCAGGCAGGCTGCAAATTGAAAATGAAAAGGATTAGTCTGCACATCTCACTTTAAGTGGAGAGGGAAGGAAAATATTTTCTTTCTCTATGCCCTTATTGCTTTTTCATTCCTTGTCTTCTGTATTTTTTGCTGCTGAGTTTGTATAGAAACTTGAAAAATAATGTAGATAGAACTGTGTCATAATTTAACTGTCTGTGACAGTCACTGCCTGATAGCCATGACTGTCATGGACTAAAAAAATAAAAGAAATAAGTTCAAGCATCTTATGTGTCTAAAAGTGGAAGGAGAAAGGTGCTGGAAACCTGATTTAGGCTTCATCACTCTTTGAGTTTACAGAGAGATAAGGGAGTAGGTAAACTATACTGATGAGAGATCTTAACTGGAGGACATAGTCTGATGTTTTCTGTTGCAACCTTTGAGCAGCATCATCCTTATGGAATCCTTCAAGACACTCCTTGAGACTTAAAACAAGATTAGAAAACAATTACTTTTCTTGTTCTTCAGTCAATAAAAGGCTTACTTCACTTTATAAACATCTCCCACAATAAATATTTCTGTGGAAAATAGCCCTTATGTGGTACATTCTTTATATCTCCATGACATGTGGTCAGAACAAGTAGAATTTAACATTGTCTTTTGGCTGTTATCCACTGTATTATTTCGATCCACCACTAAGCATACCTTCTATTTGGTTAGGCATTGTGTTCTGCAGTGCTTTTTATTTTGCAATGGAAAGTGAAAGGTCACAGAAGACTACTAAAAATTTGGGGAAATGAAAAGTAAAAATACCTACCCCTGCTTTGTTTTTTCTTTCTGTATGACAGAATTACTTGAGATAATGAAAAGTAATAATTTCTTGATGAATTTTCTGCTTTATTTAAATCAGGGAGATCTTACAAACTGACTCATCTGATGACACTGCATTTAAAAAATGCATTCAAATAATTCAAATCTTGAATTAAAATAAATTCCTAAACAAGCATTTGCCTATTTTTCATATTGCTCTGGGGCATTGTATGGAAAATAACACAGTGTTTAAGATGTAGAAAGGGTATGTTTTAACTGGCATCTGCTCAGCATATCCACAGTTGCTCTTCTGCACTATTTCAGACCTAAATTCTGAATTCAGTGGGGTGTTTTTTGGCCCAAAGTTCAGACTATGCATTTTACATCAATATAGATAAACATGATCCATCATGTAAATTTAAAATAGTCTTCAATTTGAATAGATTATTAGCAGTATGCATAAATGGGCAGTATACTTGGAAATACATCTTTTTTTTTCAGTCCAACATTTTTGCTTTGACAGGTCCTTATGTGCACTAATACTTAGTTTATGCTGAATATTATATACATCAGTTTTTAAAAACTTACTACAAAGCATAGGTTTCTACCTGCCCATTTTTCTGATTCTAAAGATGTATTAAAATCAGGTTAAAAGTCTGATTAGAGAGACTGTATTTGTATTTGTATTTGTATTGTACTTGTGTTTGAATCAATTGCCAATGAGTGTGCTTACATTTATACTTGTAAGTTCCTTTCTAAATCGTGCATATGGAAAAATTAAATACTTAATGTGTTACAAAAAATTACAGAAAACAAGATATATATATAACTAAATCTATATTTCTTAAAGTGGAGGAATCATAATAAAGCAAGTAAATTAGAGCTGTTGTATAAATGTTGAATTTAATGGCTTGCTCTCTTACAAATGTTCACAGTATGCAGTTTGTTTAAAATTAAATTATAATCTGAGCTTCCGACACTGGGATAAATGAATAAAACACTCATTATGGGAATTGCACTTAACTGTGGGTGCACACAAATGTTGCAGATTTTTTAACAGACAGTAGTGCCATGCTGGGAGCAATTTCATGATACAGGCAGGGTTTCAAACAAAACACCCACCAAGGTTATGCTGTCTGAAAACATTACTCTTTTTGTCAAACATCGTATCTGGAAGGCTGTAAAAGATCATGCAGACTCTTTAGTGTCTGCTTTTATGCTGAAATGTAAGGGGTGTATTAACTTAATGGAGACTGCAAGAGGAAATTGGGCAGACTGGGATTTAGTCAGGATGATGGTGCACTACATGGGAAAGGTGGATGTTAGTCTGGTAACAGGATAAATTAATACAATACTACATAAATAATTAGTTAGTATCCTGATATATTAGGGGTCATGTTAGTGTAAAATCTGGGCAGTGGTATTGCTGTTAGTGTTGGCATATCACTTTCATAGTGGTGCTTGTGAAATAGCTAATGAGCCATATGATCTGTTTTGCCAAAGAAGCTTCCCATAGATTTGTTAAGATTTTTGCATGCTTGTTTTTCAGCCAGATTGTTTCCCATTCCAGTTTGATGGTAGTGATAGGAACAGTTATACCACCGATCTGTAGAAAGAAGTGGTGTATGTATAGCAATACTTGCATAAAATTCTAAACTGATTGGTAGATCTTATTCTTTTCTGTTGTCAGCTCTGTGTCTTACCTTACAGTAAGGACTGTCACTTAATACCCAGCAAACTTTGTTCCTGCTCTTTCTTTTCCATTGATGACTTCAGCCTAATAGAAAACAACTAATGTGATAGCTGGTAAAAAATACTGTCTTCAAGAGCCTGTTCAGTATTTTAATAACAATGACCAAGTTAATACTGTTGAAGGTATTCAAGGTCTGCTGTGATTTTGCCTCACGGTCAATGCACCTCTTTTGTACCAGTAAAATATTGAAGCACTACAATAAAATTATTTTGGTCCTACAAAATGTATGCCAAGGAGCCAGTCTAACAGTTTGCTAATAATAATGGACAAATGACAGTGAGCAAGCATTTCTGAGAGCCAGAATCCTCAAATTAAAAAAAAAAAAAAAAAAAAAAATCAACATAAAAAGAAGATGCTCTCAGCCAGCGACTGAATGAGTTGCAGGCTCATCAGATTCCAGCTCTGGCAAGCTGACAGTAATTCAGATATCAGTTTATTTTAAACTTTACATCATTCATGAGGGAGACCACAAGTGACCTTTCAAATATAAATGAAAAGCATGCAAGTGACCTCCTAATTTCTTCTCTTACTCTTATTTTTAGAAGAGCCATAACATCTCACTGCTTCCTCTTTTCACATTCAATGAGAAGACTGCTGTTGTCTGCATTTAGCCTTAGTTGTGGAATCAGTCTTTGGGCAGTAAATTGTAGAGTTTAATTAGAGAGATGTAGGTAATAGCTACAAAAAGATTATTCTCTCTTCAATGAAAGCTTTGATTCTACTGGAGGTGCATATCCCACTCCCCAGGCAGTAACATAAGAGTGCAAGAAGAGCTACATGTGTCAGATTTTTCCATAATGGGAAAGCTCAAGATAATATTTAGCACTCAGTGACTGAAAACTAAAAATAAGTTCATTGCTATTTCATATTGATGTGTCAAATCTGTGTTTGATCTTTTTGACATGGCTTTCAGATTTTTCTTTCTGTTTGAAGCCAGGAGTGATTATGGAATTGATGGCTGCCACTTATGGGAATGATATGTCTCCATTCCCCGATTTCCAGAAATAGAAGTGAGCTTATTCTTAGTAGATGCATCCTGATGGGCATAGTGCAGGTGCAACCTAGTGCTGGGGAAAATTTAATATATCATTATCCCATACAAGGAGGAGATGGAGATGATATTAGTGTGGAACATCACCTTGCCGTGTGCCTGCTGGAGAGTCCCCAGGAGAACATGATTTCCTTGGTCATGCTGTGTCCTTTCAAAGGCCCCCTTAGGCTGTCAGAATAGCATGAAAGTCCTTCACCTACAAGCCAGCATTTCTCTCTGTGTGATTTTGCTGGGACCCCAAGCAGAATCCAGCCTGTACACTCCCCCAGCCTGTGCACCTGTCTTAAAAAGTTATATATATATATATTTTTTTTTAATATATATATATATATATATGGGTTTTTGTGGGTTTTTTTTTTTTTTTTATTTTTAAATTCTAGAATGAAAAACCCTAACATATTCTGGTCCTTAAAAAAATTTGAATACATTATCAGGATATAAGAACTATTTAGCAAATAGTAGGTGTGGTGTGTACGTTTCTCATAGATTTTTTTACATATGGCAAAAGTGAAAAGAATTTGTAAATGTATTCACTAACCAGAGTGACTTTCAAGGAGGGGGGATCAGTGATTGTTCCCTAGGACACAGGTAGGGCAAAAATACAGGGTTTCTAAATATGATTGCTGAGACATGAGAGGCACATGCCCTAATTTCAGATGCTGGAAAACAGAATTTTCTGCTTTCTTCTTTTCTCTTTCCATTAGAAAGGGCAATGCCCCTTTCCCATTGCGTAACTCATGTCAGGGGATAGCAGGAACAGCAGAAACTCTCCTGCTCTGAGGATTCACACCATTCTTGGTGAGTTTATGTGGGAAAGACGTCTCCCAGGAGCAGGCTGGATATCTGAGTAGAGGTAGCAGCAGAGCCCTGAATTGAGCTTTCATCTGCAGCACTGGGGTATGATCTTTCAAAGTGGCCAGCTGTGTAGGGGTTATTATGCTCACTTATGTACGTGCTAAATAATGTTTTCTGTTTCTGGGACACTGATACAATGTCTGTCTGCTAGCACTTTCATTTAGTAGTAAAGCAAATAAGAAATTAAATCTGTAAAAGATTCAGGTAAAGTCAAACATGCTAAACAAATAATGAAAAAAATAATGAGGGCAGTGAGGGAGTAAGGAGATGAGGCAAGATGGAGAAAAACATTCCTAGAGAGTCACAGCAACAACAATATTTAATTTTAGCTTACTTGAGTAAAAGGCCTTAAAATTGAGAGACCACAGTTTTGGATAACAAAACTCCACAAATATCCTAACTCTGTTGCTAATTTATACTCATAGATATATGTGACCAAGAACATGGATGTTAATTCACATCTGAGGTGTAATGTGCTAGAAAAGGGAGGAGAAACTGAAAATAATATTTTATGTGGAATGTCTGTGGAGGTCCTGCTCTGGGGAAATCAGGGCTTATCACAACGTTCAATTTTGTGTCACTTTCATGCAGCAAATAAAAAAGTTTTCTCCATGCCTACCACTTGGCTTCATGTTATCCTTTATAGGTTCCAGCTGAGATTACTTTGAAGAGGTTTGGGCCTTATATCCCATGAGCCTTATCTCCGTGGCAGCCAAAGGTGGAGTCATTTTTGTCTAAATTAGAGATCACTTTTGTATGACTTGTCTAAATTCAAAGAGTAAAACAGTGCTACTCTCTTGGGGAGGTCTAGAGATTTCCATCTCTTAGGCTGCAGATAAAAAGCAAACTTCTCTTGAGACGGTTTCTGCTTGCCTTGCTAGGGTACACATCTGAGCAAGGCAGCCTGTGTGTACCCAGAGGTTATCAGGATGCCACCCTGGGTATCAAACTACATCAAAACTTGGTTGAGGCTCATATAAGGCTGTGTATAAGAGATGAATTATTGATCCTTGTACTTTCGAATGCAGTTTGATATCCTAATACTTTTGGTGGTGTGGAATTGGTATAGGTCATACGCTTGTGTTTGTATGTTTGTCTTAGTTTTTTGTTTGGTGGTGGCTTTTTTTTTTTCTTTTTTACATTGGGCTTTCTTCAGACTTCAGACAAGTGTGCAAGTTCTAATAAATTCTAATTAGGGATGCATTCTGCCTTAATTTACTCCGGGAATGGGTTTGGTGGTTTTTGGTGTAAAATTGGACTCAAATATCATAAAAGTATTTTCCAAGCTAAATGATTCTGTGATTCCTAACTTTACAAAATGTGTGGTTTGTTAGTTCCACCACAATTTCTATGCCTCACCTTCCAGCAAAACTAATTAGAATCCTGCTCAGATGGGATTTCGATTTATTAGAAAATGAGTGATAACAGATCTGTTATTTTCATGCTGTGATAATGGTAATAGCAGACGAGGTCCAGCTGTTTTATAGCAGGGATAGCGGCTGCAATTACAGTCTGTGTAAACAACTGGACAGAACCACAGTTATTGGAGGAAAATTAGCATTTAACAGCAATTCAGACAGAAATAATTGTCTTTCAACAGAGGAGCGCCTTCTAGTGGTCTCGAGTGATCATGGCAGCCAGTTAAACAGTTCTCCAAGTAAGGAGAGCTAAATATGCTAGATAAAGAATAGCAATGCATATTTCTGTTCACTATTTTTATGATTAAATTAATAATTAATTTAAAAACAAAGGGAAAAAATAAGCATATGTTGGAAAAAATTAAAACGTTTTTCAATTAGAAAAATTTCTGCTCCTCTTCTCCCTGCTGACCTAATAGTTTATCAGCTTTTTATACAGTCACCTTGAAAGAGCACTTTTATATGTTCTACTTATAACCTACCCACCCTTTTGCTTTCTTAGTATGAAAATTTGTCTTCATTATACATCAACTCCAAAGGAAATTTTTTTGTTCAGTTTCACTGATTATTATAACACAATTTCTTTAGCCAGAGTATTCCTAATAAACATAGATCTTGCTATATATTATTTGCCCTGGTTACTTTTATAAATAGCATAGTATCAAATGATTTAAAATTCAGTTTTTCCAAAATTGTTACTAAATATAGGGGCTATGACAGTTTAGTCTCATCTGTGGTCTCTTTCAATCTGTATGTAGTAGATAATCCTTTTTGGACATGATTATATAGTGTACATAATACAAATGAATGATGTGCTATTTCTAGAAAGGCAAATTAAGATTAATAAGCAATGCTTAATATTTTGTCATTGCAGGATATTTATGCATTGGTGGAAGCTAAGTATATGAACCATATTCATACTTAGATTTTTATGACATTTCTCTGAATTTTTCAATTGAGTGAAAAATGTCAAGTGCAAAACCTCAGATTTTCAGGTGGTTAAAAGAAGACATAGCTATTCAATTTTGACTCTATAAAAATTTTAAATATATTCCTGAGTTATCCAAGTAGGGAACCTGACCTTTTTTCTTCTGAATAAATTTTTCAGCATTTGGAAACTTCTGCCCAAAACTGAAATAAGTCTTGCAAATATTTTAACCCATGAAACAAATTTTGCATAATTTGTTTTGGTGGTGCCATTATAAAACAGGTTTGTTGAAATAGTAATTTGGCATCCTCCATCCCCTGATAGGAGGGCAAAGGGGTAGTAAGACAAAGTTAATGGAGTTTTGGGGTTGTCAACCACTTCTGTAACAACAGGAACAATATTCTGGAAAATATTGCAAGTGCTACACACTCACTGGTAAGAAGTACAACTGCTAACTATAAGACTGGTCCAAATCTGGCAGGATTGTAGCTTACAAAAAGCCAGTTTTCACTGAGTCTGGAAAAGCTCAGGTCTATGTACACACCCCTGTATTCCACTGTGAGCTAGAGAGTGTCTTTTTTGTCACTGGAGTGTGTTTCCTCTCAGTCCCACAAAAACAATTCTCCACTTTGTTTTGCACTGGAAACACAGACCTGCTCTGTAACCCCTGGAGTACCTGTTTGCCCAATGTGGGATCTGGTCACAGTCTCCATCATAGACAGCAGAGTTGCAAATATTTATTGAAGACAAAAAATAAACCTCATGCTTAAATTGCTTTGTTTTCTGACTCAAAATTCTTTATAAATGTTTATTTTAAAGGCCTATGTAGTAGATACATTGTAAGCAATTCTATTTACTATTAAAAATAAGCTTGTGAATTGGCTTCAGGAGAAAAGAACAAACAGTACAGAAAAACCCTGATTATTTTGACAAGTTGTTGCAGAGCATCATCAAACGGTATTGAAGAACAGAGATTTCAGCACTTCCCTTCAGAGTTCAGCCAGCATTATAGAGGCTATAAATACTGCTTTGTTTCTTTTATCTGCTATGAAGTTTGTATTCCAAAGAATTCAAAGAAGGAAAATGTTGTTTCTGGGGGCATGACATAAATGTTGATAAAACATTTTAGCTCTAAAATTAAAAAAAAAATAAGGAGGATTGAGAAATTGCTTACATAGGTTTGGCAGTTAAAACCCAGGTTTCTTAAAAATGCTAAAAATTGTAAAAGAATAAAAAGTGTAAAAATATAATTAAATACTTACATGCCCTTTAAATAACTTTTTTTAAATACTATCAGTGAGGCTATTTTAAAAAAGAATTATTTTTTCATGTTAGTTTTGTAACCTGGGATTGAGTCACATAGAATTGAAAAATCTGCACCTCAGGAACAAATGCGTTAGCATTTTCTGTTGCTAATGCAGGGTTTTCAGTTAGTTCCCCACTAAAAATGTACTAAAACATTACAGGAAATCAATATCTATTTTTACAGGTTTCCTTTTATCTGCATCAGCACAATTGTCTAAACTTGAAGGAATAATGTCAGTAATAGTAAAGTCTAAAATTAAAATTGTGGGCTAAATCTCTATAATGGAAATTGAGAGGTGCAGAAAAACTCAGAATTCAGCCCTGCCTACACACTAATTCTGGCATAGCTTTACATCTTCCCACATTATCTGCATTTTACAACTCTTCCAAATCAGCAGCCTGAAATATTGCTTCAAGGTAATAGGAATGACACAATGTAAAGCAGAGATGTAGTGCCTTCAGGACCCCCCTGCAATGTTTGGGATGGCAGATGGCACTGATCATCACCACCCAGCTCTTTCTTGCCTTTGGGAAATCCACTAAGAGAAGAAAATGTCAGCTCTTTCCTTGCAGCAGCAAAAGTCCATCCTCCTGTTCTTGTTTTGGTATTAAAAGATGAATGTGCTTTCTTTTGAACAATTCTGTTCTTTGCTTCTTTGAGAAATAGCAAGAAATCTTTAAAGGCTATGTGTCATTTTTAAAGTGGCATTTCTTTCTCTAAAGAAGATAGAGTGCTCGCATTTCACTTGTGTTTATTCACCTGCAGTGTCTAGTTCAGATAAGGCCACTGAGACCACCAAAATCAGGCAAGACAGGCTGCACAAGAAGCCCAGTGGACAGACATCTCTCTGTGGACATCAGTCTTCTGACCAGTGTTGGCTGACCTGGTGGGAAACTGGAGATCCTAAGCTCCCTTTGTCTTAGCACACAATGTTCTGTGTGAGGACATCAGTTTTCTAGCTGGGTCAGTAGCTGAGACCTTGACTGTTACCTTTTGTGACATTAGGCTGCATTTTGCCTTAGACTGCAAAAGCTGAGAACTGCAGTGCTCCCTGATTAAGGTTCACCTTTCCCAGCTAGAGGAAGCCCCGTCTGTGCTGAGTCATGTGAAGTGGAAGGGACGGAGCAGCTAAGCGCCAAGCTGGGAGGAGTCCTGAGAAGAGGACTTGGGAGAGCTGTAGATTTGACAGGTCTCTGCAGGAGGCCAGCACATCCCATCATCTCTTGACTGCAGGCTCCAGACAGAGCGCAGGGAGACTTGGTCAGGCCTTGGATGTCTCCCTAAAGCAGGAGCAGAGAAGCTGCACTTCTTTACAAGGCAGATGATGGACCATATCACCTGCCTCTGCTGTGGTTCCTCCAGCTGTAGAATCCGTCTAGGCATATTTTTTCTTGTGCCTAAAGAGATTTGACTTCCACAGATGAAAGCAACATACAATAGTGAAGTATTTTAATAGGATTATGGTATTGTTTGTTAGCTTTTTGCCAAGTGAGGTGAGTTTGAGGCACAGCAAAGAAAAACTTTGATATCAGAATACACTCATTTATGTTTATTGAAGAGAAAACCGAAGTTTTAGGAACATCTAAACATTTTTTATTTAAAAAAGTAAGCTCTTAAGCTGTCTTAATAAACAAACATTTCAGTAGTTTTTCTCTGAGATGAAAGTATTATAAAGAAAAATAAAGAATATAAAGATTGCTTTCCTTAGCAACTTTGGGAAATTTGTAGCAAAATTTATCTCTTCAACTTTGAGATTTTTGGTTTAACAATTTTTTGCTTACATAACAATGCTGACTGTACAGTAGTAAATGAGAAAGTTGTTTCTCTGACAACAGCCGAGCACATACATAAAAGTTCAAATCTTTCAGGCCATGGTCTATCTTGTGTTCATTGAATGTATTATGAAGATGTTAGAATATCTATATAAGGTACACAAAAACTTCCTAGACCTTGTAGTGAGTTTTGTATGCTAATACATTATTACAATAATGTGTTCAAACTCATAATAGTTAGGTATTTAACAGGATACCACGTTCTCAGATTTAATCCAAACAAAGATCTGTGAGAAACCAATATTGCAACATTATTGTCATAGTAGAAGATGCTTACTTTGGCTCTTGGCTGTTTAGTTTGTTGTTCACTTATTGCAGCAAAATGGAATAAACATTTAATTTCATTTCTTTGTGTCATTCTATCCAGGTAATATTATAATAAAACATTTTAGGATAATGTTCTTCAAGGTAAAAATATAAGCAAGTAAATATGAACAGATGTCTTGTGCCTTTTTGAAGAAAACTTTTGGTTTCAATCAAGGCACTGTTAGCATTAGATCAGCCTAGTTGAACAAAAAGGTTTTAAAAAGTATGTTTAATTGATTATATAACCATTTATAATCAGGAAAACAAGTATCTAGAACCCTTATCAGCTACTAGAGTATATCCATTGCTGAGTATCATGAGAAACAGAAATAGCTTAGGGTAAGAGATGGAGGCATAAAGATTATGCCGTGCTTTTAGACTCAGCCCAGGACAAAGGCACGCTGTGTGAGATGTCCAGCCTGGGAGAACAGCCAGCAGAGGCACTGTGGCACAGATGTGTTTTGTAGCAAGGCTCTTATCTGCTGTTTTTTCCTTCTGTTCTTCATTATTCAGCGTTGGTTGAGACTAATCTCTTTAGAAGCATGAGGTTGTTTCTTCTGCCTTTTTTCCCCCCCCTTTTCTCTTATTTGTGTGAGCATCTTAGGACCTCTGTTATAGATGGCTTTATTTATAGATAATTAATGAGCTTTATAGAACTTGTGGACACAGACAGTGGTGGTAAACAGACATGGAAGCATCTTTCTAATAGACAATTAAAATATTTTTTAAAGTAAAAAAATGGAAATATTAAGAAATATCAAAGGAAAAGAAGGAGTAATTAGAATGAGGTAAGTACACATAGGCATGCAATTTTTCTGTGGGCTTTTGTGAGTAGTAATACATCCCAACACCTGTAAAGTGTTTCAGATTATCAGAACTGAATTCTTGTCACAGACAACTAAAAAATTTTTTTCCTAGACTTATTATGTATATATTTAGACAATACAATTGAAACATAGAACTAGAGAGATTGAATACCCATGTAGGTATAATTTTCTAATATGTACAGGAGAAAATTATATTAAAACTGTGGAAATTAAAGAATTAAGACTGTACAAATGTATATTAAAATCTACTTCGTCATCAGTAACTTTGAAAGTAAAGTTAATGTGCTCACTGATACATGGGCTTTTGTAATTAACAAGGTAATGTGTGGAACTTGGCAAGAAAACAAGTCAGCAGGTGGCTGATTATTGGAACATGATTATTTTGCCCATACAGTGTGATGAAGGAACACATATTTAATGGCTCTTGAAGGTGGATGTTCTGATGACTGTTGTGCTGGTTGAATGACTAAAATGCATTTTATTCTAATTATCTTGGACTGTCCTGAAACTGTGATGCTAAAACCCCAAAGGAACAAGAGAATAAGCATTCTCTGTAGTGGCATCTCTTACCTTTCTTGCAGCTCAGCCACCTTTTTATTTCAGAGCTTTTCCAGTGCAGACTTCTCCCTGTAGAGAAGTTCAGAGTTCAAGGCAGAACAGGGGCTCCCCTGAAGCAGAGCACTAATAACAAACAGCTGTAGCTGCCCAGGGCTGGGGGGAGCCCCTGCTGCCTGGGAGAAGACAGCACAGTTCTCTAATCCATGCTTGTTTATTTCATGAGCAGATTCACTGTGGCTCTGACTATCCTCAGGGACTTTATTTTACTATTTATTTTTTGTTTGTTTGTTTTTGGAAATGTGCTGCACTTTCCTGGGTTAATGAGGTTCCACTGCCACTGGAACTCTAGTGCAAGCAGCATTGAAGTGAAGTGCTTGTAGAAAGCCTCTGCAAATGCCCAAGCAGTTCAGCTGTAAGCATTCTGACAGTTATTAATTGCACAATCACAATTACAGCAGCACTTACAAACAGATGAAGAAATAATTAGCAGTAACTATGAGGAGGCTTCTCAACACTGTCTGCTCTTAATCTCACTGTATTCTTCTTGCCCAGAATTAAAGGAGCTGCTTAGAACTTTTTATAATTTTTTTAGTCCATGTTGCATGTACATACAGATAGAAGTATTATTTCACAATAAATTAGGGTACGACAACAGTATTTAGAATGCCAATTCTGAAAAGCTAGGAGCTGCTAGGGTTTCCTGTCATGCTAAATTCTACTCTGCATTTCTGTGTATTCTTGCTTATTCGAGAGATACTTGTACAATATGGGAGACCAAATATGAAATGGTTCTGATGACACAAAGCCAAATGAGCAGTCGCAGATGCAAGTCTTTGTTGACTGGTGTTTAAGTTATTGTTCTCAGGGACAGAGTGATGTCCCTTCCCCTTCCTGTCAGACAGCAGCAGTACTGACATTTGGGATGACATTTTATACTTTGGCAGAATGTCTTATTTGCTATTGTAAAAATGATTGGGTCAAGGCAACTGTTGATGCCGCAGATGATCTTTGTGACTTTGTAAATGGCACTTAATGTGCTTATATTCCCACAGGGTGGTTGGCAATTAATTCTGTAAATTAGTATCACCATCATCATAACATGGTAAGGGATGACAGAAACAGAGAACACAATTATGGCAGCTGAAATCAGTAACAGAGGCCTAACAAGTCTGTTCCTTCTCTGCTGACGTTTACTGAATTGTAGTAATGCTTTGAGAGTCAACATGTAGCATGTGAAGATGACTGTGGCCGGAATTAGGAACCTCAGTACAATTTTGGAGAATGTGAATGGCATGGCAAATTGTAGTGGTTCTTCGGTGATGTCCAGGTAATTGATGATGTCATGCTGTCTTCTAGCTGCAAATGTGCCATAAACCTCAGGCAGGGATGCAATGGCTATGAAGATCCATACCCCAACGGTGCAGAACACAGCCTTTTCTTTGTCCCACCATGTTAATGAGCTGATGGGATGAACAGCACCTATGTATCTGTCAAAACTGATGAGCGTCAGGAAGTACACACTTCCGTAGGTATTAATACTAAAGAATAGTTCTATGATCTGATAAAACACTTGGCTGAAATAGACAGCAAACTTCTGGACGTTATAATACACTGAAAAAGGTGCCATGAGAGTCCAAGCAAAGTCACACAGTGCCAAATTAAAGAGAAATATGGTATTGGTAGTCCATGTCTTCATGCAGTAAACATAATGTCGTAGTGCAAGTATATTGCCTAGAAATCCTGTTAATAAAGTGGAAAGGCAAACCACAATCAGCAAATAACAGTACCACTCCAGCTTAGGATTTCTGTTGCAAATGACAATAATGCATGTGCCATTTGTCATCTGTCCATGGAGTATGCCTGAAGGGAAGAGAGAGACCAACAGCCTTTAAAATAAAAATTGAGTTGGATATATTGCATTTAAAAGTAAAAAATAATAAGTTAAATTCAGTGTGTTTGAACTGGCAAAAGAGTTCAGAACATAGTATAATGTGCACACTCTCTTCTCTATCTGAAAAAAATGTAAACTCCAAGAAGGTAAAACAGCTTACTCTATAACACCCACACAAGCAGATCTTCATGAACTCATATGCAAAGCTTTATATACTTTCCTCTCTGTTATTTGCTGTAGTGTATGATGGATAGGAGGAAAAAAGTGTACACTCTCAAGTGAGAGCAGTGTCCCTTGGCCACTAATGTATTTGTGTCTATCTTTGGAAGAAGCAGAAGAGATGACAGGAGGACAGTAATTGCCCATGCTCATTCCATCATTGCTTTGATTGCCTTGAGCATCCGTATGGGGCCTAAGGGCAAGTTTCATGTGGGCAGCTGTGCAGTGAACTGTGACTGAGATCAAGAAAACAGCATCAAAACAAAGGAGGATGAAATTCTGCTTTTGTGAAGGCCACAGAAACTTTTCAATCTAAAGTGCTAGACAACGTGCCTTTTTTGACCCTTTTCTTTGATTTTCATCTGTAAATATTTGTTCAAGATTAAAAGATTGTGCTTCGGTAGGGTTAGAGAATATTCTTTTTGTCTAACTTTATGGCCTACTTTGTATCAATTCCCATTATGGAATATGTGAAATATAGATCTCCAGTGTATTTTTCAAAGCAAGTTTTTAATGCTTGTAAAGTTTTATGATTAGTTCTAATTTTTCTTCTCCTAATAGAATCAAAGGCTGGAATATTCTGTCAGAATGAGCTGTCACCAGTTGCAGTTTGTTATGTTTCTAGAAAATTTCCAAATGATGCTGAACTGTGAGGTCTGTCCAAGTAGAAGCTTTGTATAAGGATCATCCAAGCAGCAATTTGTAGATCAGAATCCACTACAGTGCTTGCTAGGATGACAGAATAAAATTTTCTTCAGCACAGGCCACACTTTGAGTGGAAGAAAGGACCTTTTCACATTATTATTGATTCATTGAAAATTTTGAAACATATTCAACTGTTAAGTTGGCAGTAGTGGTTTTTTCCTAATGTAATGCTTTGCTCTCATGTCAAGTTTAATACAATAAGACTTTTCCAAAGGTATGTTCACATACATGGGTCAAAATACAACAAACAGAAGCTGCAGTGAAGATCTTCTAAATAAAGACTGTGTTATTGTGCTTTGCAAATTTATAGTACACTCAGTTACCCAGCAAAAAACTGGTTTAGACTGTACTCAACAAAACTAGGAAGGAAAGTGGTTTCTCTAGAAGCTCAGCAACAAAGGCAGTCAAATGACTTTCAGGAAATTATGTAGATAGAAAGCCATCTGTTCTACTCACAGTGTATTTCACAGGTGGGGAGTGTTCGTTCTGTAAATGTATTTTTTAAAGTATTGAAGCACTGGACTTTAACCTAAGGTAGCTGTATTTTCCCTGCTCCATAGCCTTTGTGAATATAAAAAATTATGGAAACTGTGTAATTGTTTTCTTTCACTGAAATTTATAAGATGTCCCTGTAAATTCTTTAAAATGTGAAACATAGCTGAGTAACCTTTTCTCATTATGTGTTCAATTAGAAGTAGTTAGCGTAGGTATAGGAAATTTATATTTTCCTAAAATCCTCTTGGCTAGAGTTTGTGTGTTCTTGGAATTAAATGGCATTTTCTACCTCTCTGCCTTCCTTTTCAGTAGTTATAAGTGGAGGCACCAGACACTTGATTCCAAGCTGTGTTGGCAGTATAAATTAGTCCTAAACTGGCTGCAAACAGTAATGGCCATAGCTGCACTAGAGAATTGTAATGCCAGGCTCCTGATCTTATTAAGCTTCTGGCCAAGGGCTGTAGGTTAGGTCTAAATAGAGGGAGGCCAACTGCTGTGCCACCTGCTCTGCTTTGGCTGGAAAAAGTCTGGATGTGCGGCCTTATAACTAACTGTGTTAGGGCAGTCACAGACCTGAATGAAACCAAGTCCCCTATCTCCTTCAGCACCTTCAGTTTACGGGGCTGCACTCAGGGCTGAGCTGTATGAAGTAGGTTTTAGTAGCTGGAGGGGATAGAACTGCCCAGCTGTGTAAGGTGCATTTGGAGCTCAGAGAGTCGTTAGAAAGTATGTCTGTTTGTGTAGGCATTTTCCCCATGCCTACCTTGGGACTCCTATCTGAATTTTCTAAAATGTTTTTCCTGTCTCCTGTTAATTCTTTGTGTTTTAGAGACCATAAATAAGACTAGATTCTTGAAACTGTGCTTTGCAATTGAGATGAGTGACTTACAGGGTGACACAGGGGAGCAGGTGCAGAGATAAAAAGAAGCTCTCCTGAGTTAACTTAATAAGCAAGAGAAAAACAAAAAGGCTCTGACCCTCAGCTTCGTGTTATTCCAGGATCTCCTGGTTTTCCATCAGAATAATTTAAGTCCTTATGCAATTAAGGATGCAGTCTGACTGCATGCAAGAAGGCAGCATGCCCTGCTCTATGCTGAAGCCATTGGAGCTCTCCTGATGGCCAGAAGATATATGCTGCAATAATTTTCAGAAGTGACTTTTTGTATCAGACAGTAGCAAGTCTTCTATCTTAGCACCAACAGAATCACTTAAGTTACAGGATATGACTAGATTGTCTTCACAGTTTAAAATCCAAAATTTTGCATCTTTATTTTAAGAAAACTTTCTTTTTCTGAACATTACAGCATTCACTTCTAAGTGCATGTATTCTTAAGCAAAGCCAGCCAACACATGTATGCATATTGTATTAGGGTGGAATAAGCGGCAGCACCATGACAAAAACCAGACCTGCCAAACTTTTATGAAAGTAGAATTGGTTTTCAAGGTTAAAAAATACTTCCCATTTATTGAGGTTAATTTTTCAGTTGAATAGTTTCAGTCATTGATGAAGATGAGCACTAAAGTGGGCAGAAAGAGAATCCCTCGATGGGATCCCCAGAATTAAAGGAATAGATCTGATTCGATGAAGATCTTGGTATTAGAATATTGCAAATATGCCCAAGAAGTGGTTGAAGTTTATGGTTTCCACCACTCATAATTAAGACAAGAAAGCATGCTAAATGCATAGGTAAGAACGTGCTCTTTCTCTTGGTTCTGCTTCTGCAGTTTAATGAGTGCAACCATCTTATGGGCTGTGGATCTAAAGATACTAGAAAAGCTTTAGTTTTTAAAAAAGTGACCTGTTTGAGTCAGTTTTTTGTATCTGCCTATTGAGTTATCTTTTCTTTTGGACTGAAAAAAAAATCCTGGTTGATTACTGCCTGGTTTGTTTCAGACCCTAAACACTGAAATCTCTGCTACCCTGTGTTCCCCTAGTACTGTTGATGTGCCCTCCAAAGCCTTGGAGCAGAAAAAAAGACCTGTTTCCAGTAAAAAATTAATTTTGAGGAAACTTGTGGTGGAGCTAGGAAATATTATGATAGGAGAATCTTGATTGATTTTTGTATATAGCTAATTCGCAGTTTATCACTGCTGGTCATTCATATGGCATTTAACTTGCATTTGCAAAGGTCCATTGGGCTTAACACATTTATTTGGGATTTTTAAAGTATATCATTTTTTATGTGTAAATATATCCTAATAACCATGTTCTCTGTCATACCTGTCAGGGTTTATTTTACAGTTTTAACAAGTTCATAATAAGCAACTAATTTGAAGTAAAACAACAAAAAGAGTTAAGTCAAAAGCTTATTTTGTGTAATATTATTCCTTATCTACTCTCTTTGCCCCTTGCTACTTTTTGTTTGCTATTCTTTATAGTAAAAGCCCTAATTTTACATGAACTGTTTTATTTTTCTGTAATTACTCTGAGAATCTTATTGGGTGGTTTGGAATATTATTTTAATCTAGTTCAAGTCTATTCCAATTCTAGATAGGTTTTCCAAATTCCTGACCATTCACATCCAATAATATTTCTGTTATGTGTGCTTTCAAAGTGTAACCTTTTAGCTCATTTTATATATAAAAGAGCATCATACAGAGTCCTAGGTTTTGTTATAAAAATAACAAACATTATTTGCAATTTTTACTTTAACAACTTACTTGTTAGGTAATAATCTGATTCAACCCATTTTAATTTCAAGTGAGTTGATATGAAAGGATATATATAAAGCAATGTGAGCATTAGGTGGATCATTTAACAGATTTTAGTTTAACTGCATTTAGCATATTATACATGGTGGGAACAATAAGTAATATCTGCAACATTAGTATGCAGCTAGGTAAGAAGACTGTACTAATATCCAAATTGTTTCATTTTTATATATCAGTATTGTGATTAAAGTACTATTTTTTTCATTACAAAATTATGTTGATTAAACCTGCTTGAGAGTTAATTAAGTCCTATATGGCAAACACAAACTACAGTAGAAGGAAAGTTGAAGTGTAAGAATTTGCCTACTGAAGACAGTGTTTATGAAAATATTCTTGTAAGAATATGACATTTACACATATTTGTAGGTATTAATCAGTGTGTAATAACTAAATAGGAGAAAGCATTACTTTGGGGAGTACAGGTGCAATGAATATTTATTAAATCTTTCTCTTACCTGTTTTAGAAAAGTTGGAGTTATCTGTTTTACAGAAGTCTAGATTCCAGTCTGTGTTTTTTCTCTCCATTAATCTGGACCTCCTGAAATCACAACTCTATTTCACGAGGGCTGTTTATTATCCAAGGTGTTGGTAATATTCCATGTGCAATGGCAGCTGTTCAGAGAGCAGGTATCAAACTGCCAGGGAAGTATCTTCTATCATTAAGCCCCTCCTCTCAGTAAGTGAGGATAATGTGCTATTGCCATAGCAGCCTCCGCTTGCTCTTTAGGGAAGGAGAGACTTATGGGACATCCTCAGCCTAGCTAGGCCTGGGGCTGTCATGGTTTCCAGCAGTGAAAGCATAGAATACAGGGGCTTGGGACATGTATATGTGTTTTGCACTTTCCCTTTCTTCACTTTTATTCACTCATAGAATCCTTGTTGCTGCCCTGTTGCTGGACTGGTCTGTGGACCTGTGTTGCTCTTGTCCCATCGTAGAGCTTCATTCACCCCCCCTATACCTACCTGTCACTTCTCCTGCCTTGTGGTTCCAAAGGCTCAGCTTTGTCAAAGAATTCTCATCCTCCAGCTGCTTAATCCAGAGCTAACTCCCTACCTCTTCAGACCATAGCCCATCTCTTCAAGTCTTCTTCCCCCAGACCTGCATCTCCATTTTCAGCAGCACACACCAGTCCTGGGATCTTCCTGTCTGCCTAAATGAGCACTACAAATTTTTTATTATATTCTCCCACTTTATAGTTTCCCCTGTGTCCTGCCCTACTCAATGCTAAATGTGGACTTGGTAGTTCAACAACCAGCTCAGAGAAACTGCCTCCATCCCAGACCATTTCAATTCTCAGTCTGCTATATCACTTCTCTTGACACTTCATGTCCAGCTCCTCATGTTACTTCTGTTCTCCCTGTTATGACATCTCTAGCACCAGACTGCACTGTCTCCTTGTTAGATGCTATCCTTCACCTTGCTGCTTGAATTTTCCATTGCCTTCCTTTACCATCTTGGCTCCTGCTGTGGCATTCTCAGCCTTGCAAAAGCAAATTCCATCTCTTGTGCTGCTGAGGTTTTCAATACTCTAAACATTTCTCTAAAGGTAAGAGATGACAAAGAAGAAAAGCTAGCCCGGGAAAAATATGTTTGCAGCAAAAAATCATAAAGGCTTCACTTAACACCAAGTGGCAAGAGTAAGCAGAGCTTTTTTTCAAGTGGCAAGACACACCAGTATTCTTTAAGTACTGTATAGATTACTGCATAGATACTGTATAGAATACTGCTAAATAAAGTACAATACCATGTCATATGATTAAAGTGATTAGGTCTAAGAAAAACCATACTGTACAAGATTCTACACAGACTCATAAATTGATTTCCAAATTAAATTAGGGAAGTAAATAATATTTGTCAGTGGACATGCCTCACATACTTTACACTGTTTTAGGCATGAAAAGCTGTCTTAGACATGAAAAAGGAAAATTATGTATGAATCACTAACCTTTTTTAGCATTTGAAAGGCATTGTTATGTCCTGTGGTCTTTCTCATCATCTCTTAAAAATACTGCTATAATAAGTTATTATTTCGTTTTTCCCCCCTTTTGGATTGCAAGTAATTTGCAATTTTGCAGCAATAATATCTGTTCATGCTGAGCTACAGAAGAGTAGTTGGTCTGCATGATGCTGAGTCGTCCTCCTCACACACAGTGGAATAATTGGGTGTAGGAAGAAATACAGTTTAGTACTATATTTTGGTTTCATTACAATGTAAATATGTATTTACTGACTGACTAAAATACTTGCAATTTTTGTACCATAGGTCAGTTGCTTCGTCTGAAAATGTTTCGAGAGGACCATGGGTCTTGGATGACGATGTTCTTCAGCACCATCCTCTTCCTCTTCATATTTTCTCACATTTATAACTTGTGCCTCATTATGGCAGGGAATATGAGGTAGGTTCCAGGGTTTATTTTTGTATTTTAATTTTTTTTCTTTTAAAACTTTTTAATTCCTCTGCTTTTGGAAGTGGAATGGTAATTTAGGTGGAATAGTAATTTAATTGGTTAATTAGCCAAGGGGATAAAAATTTTAGCTATAAAAAATGGAGTCCTAGACTAATGTTAGCAACTGTTAAATCATGGTAGTAAATGAATATTATATCTTTTTTTTTTTTTTTAACTTATAGCTAAACTGATTTGAATTTATGGCTGAATGGTTTATAAGATTAAACATTGCTATTGTGCCTGGGGAGGAAGTTCAGACTTAAAAGTAATTGAAACATTTAAATTTGAGGAACCTCATAGGTATTAAACACGAGTATACTTCTGTTTTGCTTATGTAAAATAATATTTGCTGATCCAGTTTGTTTAGAATATTCTTAACTTTTTTTCTCCATAAGGTGCTCTGACAGAGCAAAATTGTGTTTGGCTGAGGGACGAACAGCTATTTATTATAAATGAATTTATTTTAAATAGACATCTTTATATTCATTTTCTATCTTAAGACCTGCTTTCTCCTATTATCTCAAAATTAACATCACTTTCATGTGTTGATTTTCCTGAGAAAACCTTTATTATTAGTCATCTAATAGGTACAAAATAAATTCATTGGATAAAAAACCCACAGTAATGTTGTTTATGAAAGGCAAGGTAGCATCTAAAGACTTCCCAGCAAGGAATAAGAAATCCAAAGTATTTATGAGTTGAAGAACAATGCAAATAATTAAATTCCTTGTTCCTAGCAGAATATCAGAACCATACTAACAGACTGATGATGAGCAATTTAATGGGCTGCAGTGTGGTGTGTTACAGATCTTAAGCATATCAACAAAAATGTGCAGTGTTCAAAGTCCTGTAAACAATGTGACATAAAGAAACAGGTGAGTAGGAGGCAGACTGCCTGTCACTGAATGAACATAAGCACAGACCAGCTGGGCTGATCATGAGATTGTGACATGAAAACTAAATGTATTGGTTTGAGCCAGGCAGGTAAAGCAGCAGACTCATTGACTGTTTTATGAAACCATCACAGTAATGACATGGTAAATATGGATAGGTGCTCAATAACAGGTGGGATAATTAGGATGAGGAAGCAGGGAGCATTGCAGGTTCCTGGCTTCCCTATTTACGTAGTCATACTATTATTGGTATTATGTTAAGATTTATATTTGGTATTCCTAATGTTCCATAAACTGAAACCAGCTAGCTGTTAGACAAAGCATTAAGAATTTTGAAAGGCCTGACTCATGTCTGGAAATCAGATTTCATTTGTCCTTGTCCACATTCCTGCTTCCTGTATCTGTTACAAGCTTCCATTAGCTGACTGGAGAGATTGTGTGGCTATCAGCATCCATATCCATGGAAAAAGGCACAGCCTAGTACTAAAATAGCTGTGTCAGACTATGTGCCCTCTTGTTTTCTGTGGGGTGAAGCCTCTCCTTTCCTGGAGCTTGTGCCCCATCTCTGGATTTGCTATGATTCTTCTGGGAAGTTCACCATAATGTGCTCATAGAATTGCATGGCTTTTTTCAAAGTGGGCTGAGGGCTCCTTACAGACATGTCAGCTCTCCATTCCAGCACACAAGAATATGGAACAGTTTCAGTCTCAAACAACAGAACTTAAATCATCAGTAAAACAGAGCTCTTGGATCAGTCCTCTCAAAGTTGGGGTAGAACAGTCTGTAGTACTTTTGAAATGAGGGTTTCTACAACAAACATCATCAAAGCCAACTGCTCCATGTTGCCTTAATGAAGTGTTTCAAGGAGTGCATTATTTTTTCCTGAGTAAATGAAACCTATTTATTTCATGGTGTGTACTTCTGTGCTAAGGAACAGCTCTGTCTGTATCTTTTACCACAGTGCCTTACTGAAATGACTGTCACCACAGAGACTGGTTTCCAGGATGAAGGTCAGAGTTTGCCTGCATGAAGGTTATGGTGTTTGTGGAGGGAAATTGACCTTTGAGCCTGTGGGCTCCTAGGAAACACAGTCATCCCAGATTATACATCTTTCAATATGAGGGCTGTGAAAGCCTTCCTGTCTATAAGACTTAAGTGAAAAACAGAAAAACTTTTTTGTTTTGTTTCATTGTTGTTATTTTGTTTTCTCATTGCAATGTCTCTGGATCACCTTTCCCTGGGTGCTGACACCAGAGGGATTCTGAAAAGTTTCTTTATGTCAGATGTTTGGTCTCATCAATGAAAATCCCTTTCTGGCACACAAGTAAGAGAGTCATACATCCTGCATTATACCAGCATGGTTGATTACAGCAAAAGCCTCTTTGAGGGCTTGAAAAACCTTTGATTGAAAGTCCTGTCATACAATCATATCTAAAAAAGACATATTTTACAGTTGCCAAAATCGGGGGTTTTTAAAAAATATTCTTTAAAGACACTTCACATGTATCTTCATGCAGCAAACCTAAAAAGATGTGAATATATTCCTTAAAAAATATAGCAGTAGGGACTGTAGTTTGCAGGGAAGAGCTCAATATGGATTTTGGTTCAGTTTTGGGCTCCCTTTTGAGGTGCTGGAGCAGGGCCAGAGAAGGGCAATGAGGCTGGTGAAGGGTCTTGAGAGTGAGTCATAAGAAAAGTGGGCTGAGGGTGCTGGGGTTTTTTTAGCCTGGAATAAAGGAGACTTAGGAGAGACCCTGTCACCATCTACAGTGACCTGCCAGGTGGGGTGTCCATCTCTTCTCCCAGGCATCTACTGACAGGATGAGAGGGAATGGCCCCAAACTGTGCCAGGGTGGTGTTTATTGGATATTAGGAAAATGTACTTCACAGAAAGGGTTGTTGAGCCCTGGAACAGACTGTCCAGGGAAAGTGGTGGAATCACAGTCTCTGGAAGTGTTCAAAAGATATTTGGCTCTTGGGGATATGGCTCAGTGGTAAATACACTAGTTCTCAGTTAAGAGTTGGATTTGATGATCATGGAGGTCTTTTCCAATCTTAAGGATTCTATAATTATATGAACAAGTTGCTGGTATTTGAATATACTATACAGCTGTCTGCTGGGTGAAAGCATAACTATTAGAAATAAAAATTTTGTGGCAGATTGGAATGTGTCTTTCTAAATTTAAAGTCACTTATTTTTTTTTTTTTTTCCCAGTGATCTTTCCTTTTAGGTACTTCACAGTGTAGGGCACTCATCCACTGTACATAAGGTCACTGTTCTTTTAGTCAGCACTGAATATCTGGTGACTATATCTGTTACCAAAATACCATTGAATACTTTTTTAAAAAGTGAGGGACTTGGGTGTTTATTTATTATCTTAGGTCATTTAGAGTCTTGAAATTAAGCAGGGATTTTTAGCTGTGTAACAGATAAGCAACACGGCTTATTTATTAAAGGCTATATTTGAAACATAAATGAAAGGAAGAAACTTTTCTGAAAAGTGTCTTACAGCAAAACCACGTGGTGGCAGCAAAGGGCACATTTTTAAGAAGCTAAATCCCGTGAAAGTATAAGGGAATCCTTGTTATCAAATTTTTTTTTTTCTGTATTTTTCTGTGCCACAAGCAAATTCAGATCCCTTTATTTATTGTGTTTTTCTTTAAAGAAATTCCAGGTCTGGAACTTTCTAGGGACTGTCTCATATTTTTGTCATTTATATGTGACTTTTGTGCCCATACTGAAGTATTCCAAGTCTGTGCATACACACATTGAAGTTTTCCCAACTGTATTGCTTTGTAAGTAGAGACTGTATCACCAAAAGGAAATCCATTTTCTCCTTTGGGAGCCTGCATCAGTAAATACTGGTTTGATGTTTAACGTTACTACACAGTGATGTGTTTTTCATATGACATCCAAAAATCAAAGTTGCGACTGCTTGTCTCACAAATGTCAGCTCTCTTGTCTTAGATGAAGAGATTTTCAATTGTCCAAAGGATGCTCAGGTACCTCATTGTTCAACACTGTAAAGTGTCATCAGAATAACAGACACAAACCCATTTTCTCTTTAGCAGCAAATTGTCACATTACTGTAGCAATAATACAAATTGTTGGGATTGTCTTCTTTGAGTGTTGCATGTGTCAGGAGAGGGTTTGGTGTGAATTTATTACCTGTGCTGTCAAAAGGTTTTGGTTGTTCTTTTATTGAGCACTAGGAGAGAGTACATCTTTTTTGGTGTAGTATTATCTTCTCTTACTGCTCATTTCTTTTGCAGAGAAAGTGTGACATTTCAATACAGTTTACATTGCTTGCAGAAATTCTTTAGGAATAAAAATGCAACTTTGATTCATGTTAGTTAGCGTTGTGTAGTGAATTTGGACCGAGTTACAATCTGCAGCTGACAAAAAAACGGGCCTGTAAAAAGGGTTTGCATTTTGCTTAACAAGCTCAAACAAGGAAACAGCTATTTATATATTTAAAAGCCACAATAATAGCTTTCTATTAAATACTTTACCCTTATCCAAATTAGTTACTGCTCCTTTTCCTTTTCCCCAAGATAAAGACTACTGTGTACCTGGAAATGTGTATTTACTCAAAGCTTTAAAGCTACATGTTGTTCAGGATTCTATGATTTAGCTTGATTGCTCATTAGAGTCAAGGATTAGTCATCATTAGCATAATTTCAGAGCAAGATTTAGCGACAACAAAGACTTTGTTTTCCTAACCACAGTTACTTTTCTACAGAACTGCAAGGCCCACAGTGGACCTATGTTAGGCCTCCAGAACACTTTCATAGCTCTATCTACCTGGCCATATGTTTTGTGAGCTTTATGTTGATGCATCCTTTGTGTATATTTGGTGTAGCTGTGTATTTATATTGTAGTCATGTGTAATATTTGGCAAAGATTATAGAGTTATACTGTGAGCTTTAGAAAGCTTTTGTGAACTGCTGGAAGATAAGGTTCCAAATCTGTAGGGCCTCTATGCTATTCTCAGACACTAATTCTTTTGGGCCATCATTCTTTCTCAAAATGTACATGGAAAACAGGAACTCCCTTTGAATATTTATAGCTTATAGACAGAATAAACTGTGACAGGTTTGCATTATGTAAAAGTGTATAAAGGTAGAAAGTTTATTATGATTATGCAAATTATGGATGCAAAATCTGCAGTCTGTAATAGGTTTTCAAGTTAGCCTTTTTGTTGCAGGTTGTCCTCTCAGCTGGGGTCCTAAGGGACAGGTGTCTAGCGAGATCACAGCAGCAATAGAAACCATAGTTTCCAAGTCACTGTGATTGGAGAGTGTCTTCAGCCAGGATTAGTACTTGAAAATCAAAGTAATTTTAAATTCCAAACTAGTTAATGGTGTTTCAACCTATACAGCTATCTCCCACTGGTCAAAAAGTACCTCTCCATGTGCTCAATCTGCCACATTGCTTCTGTCATCTGTGAAGTAGACTTCATCAATCTTTTCCTTCTTCCAAGCCAGGAAATGGCAAACAATAGAAGATACTTAATTTAGGTATAATTACAAGATGATGACTCTGAAAACCCAAACTTTTTAACGACCAAGAAACTTGTTTCCCAAATCAGGTTCTCTGCAGAGAAAGGACAAAGGAGATCTTGCACATCACAAAACAGTTGGCATAAAATCATCATAGATCCCAGGGACGATGGTATCCCAGGACACCAAAGAGCTCTCTTATCCATAAAAGCTATCCCAGGAGTACCTCCTGGTTGTTGGTCTCAAAGGCTGCCAAAACTCCTGTGGCATAATTTGCTCTTTGTAATGCAGGTTAATCAGAGTGAGAGCAATGTTAATCACTTTGGTAGAATGACTGAAATTAATAGGAATTTGTGGAGAACACTAAACAGTGAGAAAAAAAAATCAAAGCCAAATTATTTTCCCATAAACTCTTTTAGATAACTTACAGGCAAAGGCCAAACCACAGAATTTCAAGTGACAGATATCAGTTTTGGAAGGAGTTCTTTGTCCAGATACAGGCAGAAGACGCAGCTTGGGAGTTAAGTACTTGTCACGTGGGCTGACTGAATTAGTCTCAGGTACCTGTGAGTGTTTAGGTAGTTGGAGCACTGCTGTAAGCCCCCCTTCCTCTCAGAGCTTTCTTCCTATTGCCCAAAATCAATGACTCTGGTTTCAAGAAGGTTGTCACTGATAAGAGATGCCACAGGGAAGAGCTGCAAGTGCTGAGCACAGCCAGACCTGTTAGCTATGAACAGCAAGTACAAATAATGCTGGAGGCTGCCATGGGAGAACATGGGAAAAACACAGGCATGTCCAGCACCAGAGGGGTCCTGCTCAAACCCAAGACAGAGGGACAAGTAGCCCTGTGGCTCTTTCCTGGCTGTCCTGTGATGTGACTGTGGGAATTCTTAGGGCTTTATAGACTGATTCCCCTTTCCTCCTTTCAAATAAATATATTTTCTAGTGCTAGGGATAAATGACTAGGTAAATTGATCACAGTACAATGTTTTTAAACTGTATGCAAGAGTTAATTGATGGCACTATTTTGTATTTGCTTTTTATTCTTTAAAAAAAATTAATATTATGCTAATTTAAAGTGAAAAAAGTACTCAGTTTAAGGCATAGGTGATGACTACAATGTTACTTTTCTTATTTCATGCTCCTCTGTATTGAATTGATAAGTAAACATTGAGAGTGTTTTCCCTTAACCACACTATGATCTTGTTGCTGTGGCATTGTCCAGTAGGATTATGTGAAAATGCTCAGCTCCAGCAGCTCCCTTGCCATTTCAGGAGCTATAGCATTGCTGCTGCATTGGTTTCTTGTTTTCTTGGCCTATGGCACACACAAGTTGAGTCCCCTGAAGACTGAAAAATACTTTCCCCTAACCCAGATTATTGACTTCCAAAGAGAAAAACAATCTGGGGAACAAGTTAATGGGTTGTCCTGTGTTTGCAGCTTATGAGGTGAGGTCACATCTGTGGGTAATATCTGTGTAGAAGGTCCAAAGACACCTCCTGAGGCCTGTTAGGATATAGTCCTTTTGGAATGGTCTGAGTGAAGCAGAATTTCTTCTTGTATATAATATAATAAGTATATAATTTCTTTGATCATCTATCCTTGAACTAGAAAATCTGTAAAGCTGTAATCTGCACTTCTAAGAGGTTTTTCCTTTGCCGGGGAAACCTAAAACTGAGGTTTATCTTCTGAGAGGACCTACTGCTAATTTCCATTAGCTAAGGAGCTGATCCATTACTGTCTTGTTTGCTTTTAGCTTACAGGAGGACATTGAGATAAACAGTGTTTTAAAAATAGAAGTTTAATAAAATTTCCATTAAAATCAGTTTTTAAGAAGAAAAGGCTTCTTGACACTTTTTATCCTTCTTCATTTTGGCTGAAAACCCTGGAGACACCAAGTACCTGGAATAGAAAGATCTGTAGCCCAGCTGCCACCCTGGTGAGACATTTGCTTGCTGTAGGTTGTGCTGCTGCATTCTGTTTCTTGTCAGAAGAGAGCTGGGGAGAAGAGCCCAGCTGTCCCAGCACGCCTGCCAAGGCAGCAGATGGGGAGGCAGCCTGTTCCCAGCCCTGAGAGGCTGCTGGGGGAGGCTGCAGGTGTGATGGAGGCTGCTGAGCACGAAAGCCATGGCAGGGAAGAGAAAGAATTGGAAAGTGCAGGAAGAAATTTTGCAGCGTTTGGTCTGGCCTGGCAGCAGCTGCGGCAGCTGATGCGGTTCAGAGGAACTTGGCCCACGCCTGCTTTCAGCTCCCAGGGGGGACTCAGCATGGTGGTCTCTGCCCCCTGACACTCCTGGGTACTGCCTTGTGCTTGGAGGTGACTGCTTGTGTGCATCAAATCCAGCATTTGATGTAATTCTTGCCAGACTATGGCCCTAATGCTAGTGGTTAACCTGCTCTTGCTAGAGGGGGCAATTTGAAATATCTGTTTTCTTCACCATTTAGAAGTACAAGGGATAATGGAAGAAAACAGAAAATCAGGTTTGCTTTCCAAGAAAATATGACTTGAGTTGATTTAAAACATTTAAGATTGCAGTCCTTACCAAAAGTACATGCATTTGTAGGACACATTTTATTGTCATCTTGAAAAATCACTGCACAGGCATTTTTATAGAAATGTCTGAATTTAGCAAGTGCATGTCTCCCTATTGCTTTATTGATGGTGTAACCATCAATCACCCTAAAAGCACAACTGTAACAAAAAAAAAGTAGTCAATTAAAAATATATTTACCTGCATTTTTTCAGCAATTACCTTCTTTCTAGGTCTTCTTAAAGAAAATCTCTAAGTGTGATGTAAATAAAACAGTGCTTTAGTGATTAACCTACAGGGTTAATACAGTTTTTAAAAAAAATAGGATATCACTTGTAGGTGACACCTCTTCATTAATATGTTCATACCTCTGCAAATCAGTAGATTAAGAAATGTGCTTGTACATATGAAGTTATAAATGTTTGATGCCAATTAAAAATTTACTACCTTTACAAAACTAGTAAATATGTATTTTTTAAAAATGAAAGTCTTCTATTTTTTTTCATCCAGACTTATGAATTCTTATACTTTGGTTATAAAATGGAAACTACAAACAGTTTTTGAGTTTCTAGAAAACCCTAGGTTTAAAATATCCAAGTGTTTTAATCTCCATGAATGACATGATTGGAAATAGTTACCAGATAGTAAAGGTCACAAGTTAAGGTGGTAGAGTAATACTGTATCTAATTCTTGCTGCTTGCATTATTTTATCTGATACCTAAGTTAATTAAAAATTAAACTAGCTGTGTTTTCACTATGGAATTGGACTTGACTCCTTAGTCTTATAGTTAGCAATACTCATATGCTAAGTACGGAGAAATCTTCATACAAGGCCCACAACATGAAAAAAGACATTGTATTTGTGGAGAAAGGAGAAATTTTAAAGATTTGAGAAAGAAAATTTAATCTACAAAAGTTCTCAGGACCTTAAAGACTTTCTTGTTTATTTATTTTTTTTCCAGTTGATTACTCAGATTGCTGTTTTTTCTCTGTGTGAGTCTTTGTGCCAAATCTTGAGTACTTTAGTCAGAACACCCACTGGATAATCCAGGATTTTTTGCTTGATAGTAGCTACAGCCCTCCAGTTTCTTTTGCATGTTAACAAGAAATAGTGTCTTAGAATGTCTTCAGTGTTTTTCACAACATTACACATTTTAAGCATGTCTCTACTACACTTATCTATAGGTTTTGAAGCAAATGTTTTTATTTACTGTGCAGTAACAGTGTACAAAGTTTTGAGTCAGGAATTGCTCCTATTCTTTTTACTTTTTTATCTTTTTTTTTGTGACAGAACTGCTTATTCTGTAGTTTCAGCACCCAAAGGAACTTCACATTCAAATAAGTAGTCAAAGCACCAGTTACAGAAAATTGAAGCAGATATTTTCAATAAAACATTGAATGCTTGCTGTAAAAAAGTTCACAAGCAGTCTAAAATTCAAGAATTGAAAATTCATTTTGAATAATGTACAGATAACTACTTATGGTGGGACCAGATGGCAGGAAAAAATTGCTATATTAAAGAGAAGAGCTTTTTTATAATTAATGTGCCAAAAGCTTTCTCCATGTTATCATTCTTCAATTAAATTTAGTGTTGAAGCTTTAAAATTATCATGAAAGTTTCAGTATTATTTAGACAAAATGCAGGTACATCCATTCTTGTCCATTCTGTAGGAATATTCTCTGAAAGAAGCAATGGACAATATATTTTAGTATGTAAGCATTTGTTTTTGAATTGATACCTGTATATATATACACACACACACACAGATACATATATATATGTAGATTAAGAGGAATTGTGATATATTGCTGTTTCTGAAAAAAAAATGAAAAGATACTCTTTTAATTCTATGGACATATAGCTTTCCTTAAATGCATTACTAGCTGTAGTTATCTAAAGAACTTTTGTCCTTTTTTTTAAGTATGTAAAACTTTTAATGCAATTCATGATTTTGGGAATGAAAGAACTTAAAAATAGCTGAGTCCAAGAATTCTGAATTTGCATGCTGAAGTGGTATTCACATAGGCATGCAAAAAACTTAATGTAACTTAGGATACAAACATTTTCCAATCCAAAACTCTGCATGCTAAGACTTCTTCCAGAAAATCTCTAAGTATAGGTTAGAAATGTTTTGTCACTTACCAATGCTCACCTAGGAAAGCATAGGTTAGGAATTTATTTTTAGAGACATTTTTACTGTAAGAGAATCAGCGTGACTGTGTTGGAGAGTACTGCTGGTTGTAAAAATTACAATGAAACATTGAAAATGACACGGTGAGAACCTATCTAAATGGAATCAACCTGTAAAATGAATTGTGATAAAATGACTTTAAGTGGCACATGCTCTGAAAAGTGGAGTCAAGGTGCCCAATAGGTTCTGCTTCTTTCAGGTGACCCATTGTAATACCTCAAATCTATCTAAGACATAATGGTAACTGATAACGTAAATTGGTGCTAGGTAACAGCAGCATTTGACACCTACAATTAGTCTACAGAGATGAATAAATGATAATCAAATCAAAAGAACTATTTTCTAGCCTTAAAATGCTTGTGAGGATAAAGGGAATATTCCTTTAGTACTCTGCAGTAGCAGGAGGATGATGCCTTGCTCTATATGAAATACAGTGAGGGAACTTGCAGAGGGCTTTTGTTCTTGTCCTGGAGGAATGAAGGCTGGTCCTGTGGGCACTCCCTGGGCCTCCCAGGGTGGCAGGTCCATCCTGGACAGCAGAGGCAGAAATCTGCAGTTGTGATTGTGACACCAGCTACAAATGACCTGCATGTGCTGTGTTTCTTGGGCTTAGGACTGAGGCTTGCAAGACTGGCTTGGGACTAAACAAAAATAACAACAACAACAAAAACAGAGGTGCCAGATTAGAGATTCAGAAGCATATCAGAAAAGCCTGAAATATTCCAGGGCTGAGAATACTCTTCTTAATCTCTGGTCATATGTAGCATCATGTAGCACTTGGGGTCACAAAGTTATCTTCTAGTCTTTTTCAGAATGGTTTTCTCACAACATTTACCTACAGAAGCATTACGTGCTGAAATTATTTCCATATATGCATACAAAGAGGTGAATGGAATTAGCATAGGAAAAATGAAGGAAAAAACCCCTGCCAGTAAGGTGACACCAAAATTCCACAAGCTGAGTATAACACCATCACAAGCCTATGATCAGTTCTTGTGACTCAGAAACAAAGATCTTTTTAGATATTTCAGTTTGGACTTTTTCAAGTAAGAATTGTCTACCTTCTCAACAAACTGTAGAGTAAATGCTCAGTTCTCATATTGGCAGGGTTGAGGAAAGCCTTGTTTTTAATCTGTTGCTGAATGCATCCTGTGTCCAGGAGACAGAACCAGGATATTTCCACACAGTGGATGTTAAGATCCAGGTTCTCCTGGTTTTGCTTTACCTTATGTTGCAACTCTGTGAATGCAACATAAGCATTAAATAAGCAAAGTCCACACAATGTCAGAGATTTGTCTTGAATTTTGTAGCTCTGAACATTGCAAAGAATTGCATGTTCTCATCTGGTATTGCTAGTTCCAGCTGATTTTCATTTAAAATGAGAACAGAGTGAAAATGGCTGTTAAAAAATTGTTTACGATGAAGTTATTCTCAGGATTTATAAATTAAAATTACAGTAGGCTGGGATAGAGAATTTGAAATGTTTTTAGGACCTCTGTGATTCTTAACCTAAGTTTTCCAATTTCACTCCTTCTTCTCAACTTCCATGGAAAAAGAAAGCCAAGGAACTTTGTTGTGTCCAAAGCACTGCTCAGACTTCAGGATTACAGACTGGGACTGGGACACTACTGAAGATGATTCATTGCAAAATAGTTTAAATAGATGCTTATTTTGTGAAAGTCTGCAATTTTCTGGTGTTTTTTTGAAACAAAAAAGTGACTGTGGCTAAAAAAATCCTGTATGTAAGTCATATTGTCCATTAAAGGTTAAGAAAGAAGCTGAGTGCATCTTGTTACAGACAATAAAATTCTGAAGGTGTATTTAAGACACTGAGTATATCAGGTTTTAGTTGGGTCAGGTTTTAGTATGGTTTAAGAGGTTGGAAGTGGGCAAAGTCTAGTCTAAAGAGAAGGAAGAGAATATCAAGTGTTCATTAGAGAGTGTTTCTGGAAGACATAGCTTTTGAAAAGTGACCCAGTTCCCTAAACCAGCTGGATTAGGAAAATACACGATAAACTGGATCTTATCTGCTTGCCACTGACTGGTATCATCTGAGAAGGGAGCCTGGCCTTCATGCTTTCATCCAACAGCCCACCTGTCCAGGTGTGCCCAAATGTGCTGCTCTTTACTGGTGCTTCAAATTCAAACAAGCAGTATGGATTGTACACAGAGGTAAAAAGCAGTGAAAGGTAGAAACCCTTCTTTCTGTTGAGGTTTTTTGGGTCCCAGTGAAAATTTTGAAGCTGTTTTGATTTTCTTCAGACTAGTTTCCTGATCTGTACTTTTCAGGCTGGGAAATTCAATAAGAAAAATATATTTTGTTCATTGGATGTTAGACTTTTTTAGGAGTGGTGTGCATGGGTCATCATGATAAGGAGAACTGGGTAGATGGAGCACACCTGGAAATACCTGTACCTCTCTAGCTGGTGATTCATGCAGAGATTTCTTACTTTCATGAAAATTACACTGAAATTGTAAAATAAGAATTAAGACAGCTAGAGGGCACTGTGGCTAAACTTTTGTAACGTACTATTTAACGAGACCTGATTTATTTACCAGACATAAACTGTAATGTGAAATGAACAATAGCTTTAAAGTTACCCCTCTTATCATATGTAGAATGCATCAAAATCGCTGTAAAAATGCTGTTTGTCTTTCATGAGCTTTTGAAGGAACAGACAAAAGTATACAGAACTGAGTATTACTGAAGTCCCACAAAAGAATATATTGACTATAAACTATATGGTTATTTACAGTACCATCTGCACATTTTAAGATGCTGCAATCTTCTATCCATTATTCACATTTGTCTAATTGATAAATAATTTTTAAGGAAGTTGGTATTCATATGTTACACTAAATTTTTGTGTATGTAAATAAGTGACAGATTAGATATTGCTATATACTTTCAAAGCTGCTTCCCTGAGGAGGAATTCAGTGCAGTACATTAAATATTGCTTTTTGAGTTTGTTTCATTAGTCTGAATGTTTGGGAAACTAAGTAAAACAGTAATAATTTTCTGTAACCTGCTTAGTTCCTTCACACAGAACTAGCAATATTTCAACTGTGAGATGTATCTCTTGGAAATCTCAACACAGAAAGGTTCCAGACTTTGACTTACTGAGAATGGCAACTTCTGAAGACACAAGGCTGGATTTAAAATCAGATTTTGTTGCATTGATTTCCTTGAGGAATGCCTTAGCTCTCCTGTGACCTCATTTAAACCAGTAGAACAACCTACTGTGAATTGGTTCTCACGTGAGTAAAGTACTCCAAGCCTGTCCATAGCTGAACTGCTATGAATTAATCATTCAGGTGTCAGATAATCCACTCTAAATCACAAGGTACTCTCTGCTGCATAAGTGATACGTGCACAGCTGATGGAGAAAATACGTAATTTTTACAAAATATGTTTTTAAATGTATAGAGAAAAGTGTTTTGAGATATGTAAGACTGTGATTAAATTTAAAATTAATGATTCAGAGCATTATATTTTGTTTTCTGAATCAAAATGTTGAAAATCAAAGGATAGACAAAATTATTTTTCACAATTCCACAGTTCTTGGCTTAATACTTCATCAGGATGCAAAATGGCTATATATAAGGTTCATTAATGCAAAGTTTACATCTGACATGTCTGAATGTTTTTATCTACGTAAATCACATACCAGTTAACTGTGTTATTTAATTGCACAGTCTATTTGATGGAATCATTTATAAATCCCACCTAATTGGATGTGTGCTGGTAACTGTTATCAGTTGTGCAGTTCAGCTGGGATTAGTTTCATGCTGGGTGTTGCAGCTGCACCATTACTCAAGTGGTCTCTTTTGTCTCTGCTTTATTCAGGGAGATGACAGGTTAGGTAACAGCTGAGCCAGTTATTGGTCTTGGGTTTATTGGTGGCTTGAATGCATGCTCAAGGCAAAGATAAAGTGATTTCTGTCCTTAGGGAGTAAGTTTTTTTTCTTCTCAGGCTGCTTATGGTTGAGCATATTCCTGGTTTTTGGACTTTTTTTTTTCCAGTGTCAATGAAAAATGTGTCTGCACATTTACGGCAGCACTAAGTATATCCTGTAGAACATCTGAATTTCCAGTAGGTTTGCAAACATTAAATATTGATATTGAATTTCTGTCACTCTACCAATAGTTATTCTACTTCTCTGATACTATTGCAGAAATTATACTTTAAAAATGTTGATTGGAACCCACTGTGCTGACTTAAGCAAGTGGTTACACTAAATGTATTAAATTCACAATTTGTAAGATTTTATCTTCAGTAGTTTTAATTAAAGCTGTCTGATTTTTATCAGTTTGGTTGTTCTTTGCGTTCAATGAGAAAATTGTATAATAAAAAAGAAATGAACGTTTATTGAGGTAGTTATGAAAAAATCAGATTAAGCTGCTCAAATCCTTAGGTTACAGGGAAACTACCCTGATAATTGATGAGAGGGTAATTGATTCCTCTCATTAAAATCCAGAGTCTTAAGGTAAAAGTAAACTCTCTGAATGAATGTTTTTTCATTTCTAAGGTATGTTTGAGGCAATTTAATGTACAATGGCTTGATTTTCTCTCACATACCTTTCTCAGTCCAACAGGAAACTTGCTTGGCTTCCCTCTGTCTTGTGGTATAAAGATCAAAACAGGAGTAACTCAGGGATTCAGTACAGTGCAGTTTTAAATGAAAGTCCTCCTAGCAGTTCATTCTGCAAAACATGTATTTTATAAGTGTAATTTTGTATAACCCCAGAAGTCCACAAATAATTGGTTTTTCTTTATTATTTAGGAAAATTAATGTGAACCAGGAGAGTTATTGCTCTGTAGCTATTTTTTGTGACTACTTAAACTGTAATTTCATGTACGCATAATGAAACATGAAAATTGCTTTTATTCTGATTATTTGATAATCTTTTAACCCAGCAAGCAGTTTTCATCCCTGTAATAATTCTGTATCATTACTGACAATGTACTTTACATCTAGGTATTATAAAACGAAAGGTAGAGAAATACATTCTCTTGCACCTGTTCTTTCCTTGTTTGTGCATCAGTCAGATGGCTCGAAAGGCAGGATGGATCCAAGTCTGGTTTACACTGATAAAAATCTTTCCCAGGTAAATGAAGATACACAGAGATTGATTGTCAGGCTGTATTTTTAATAATAAAATGTTAGAAGAGAATAGCGTGTATCCAGTTTCCTGCCTTGTGTGTAGGTGGAATTTACGTGGCTATGAGTGCCCAGTCACAGAGTTCTCACTCTGCTGCAGCCATCGATTCAGGTGAAAGCCCTCTGTTCACCCACTCCTGGGAGCAAGCCTGCTTCTCACTCCACTGAGCTTTGTCTGGCAAGATGCTCTTTATCTCTTATCCAGTCCAATTGCCTGTATATTGGAGGCTATTACATATCACCTTGTTTTGAGTATTAATGAGTTTGGCAGAGCTCAAATATCCTCCACCAGAGGTGCCTGTCCTCTGTTGATAACACACACTGCATTGAAGGATGTAAAGAGAAGGTGTTTGGGACACCTGGTACTCTCAGTGCTTCCATCAGTGCTCGTCAGTTGATGAATACTGAGATACACCTGCTCAACTACATTCCTTTCTTTTGATTTTTTATGGCCAGAAGGACTTCTAGTTTAAACCACTGCTGATGTCTGCAACAAAAGTGCCTATTTTGAAGGGGAATGAGTGTCATCTGTGTACTGTTGTGTACATTGTATGGCATGGGCTACTCCTGGAGCTACAGGAAAGAGTTGGAAGCTAGAATAATGAAACTTGTAGGCTCCATGGGTGAGTGCCTTGGAGGCAGGGCACAGTAGTTGACTTCCTGTAACTTGCTTTAATATATGATAAACAAATACTGGAATTAGTGCAAATCAAATGCCTTCAGTGCCCAGCAGCTGACTGTGTTGTGAGAGCATGGGAAAGAGATAGCAACAAGATTTCTGTAGGAGGGGTGCAAAGCTCAGGGAAGGATGTTTGACTCCTCTATGCTGGCACTCTCCCATGCCAGTAAAGGAACGTAGAGGTAGTAGTCACTTTTGGATTTAGCACATTCCTGTTTGATAGGGTTTTTTCACACAGAATGGTGTTTCTTTCATCCATGAGTTTCTCACAGTGTTTACTAAGTCCTTTTGAAGCTGTTTACAGTTATGGGAGATTATTTTATTTCCTACTGCAGGCATCTGGTGTTCAATATGAGCTGTTTCTTTGTTTTGCTTATTTCCCTCTCCCCCTTCTGGTTTACTGTATACAGTACTTTTTTTTTTCCTGATTGCTGCATTATAACTAAAAGTGGCCTAAACTACTAAACTCATTAAATATCCAGTATCCTAACAGGTTCCAGATAGTTTTAAAAGGAAAATATATTATTTGGAGTGTCTTAAAGGGATCTGTATTGATGCTTGCAGTGCTTGGTGTTTGGAAAAGTGTACTGGTAAGGAACAGAATGGCAAAGATTTTGATGGTCCCGAGTTAATCAGTGTAGCAAAAATGAAAGCTCACTGCAGAGATACAGAAGGATTTCACAATACAAATTTAGCAGATGACAAAATGGCAGGTGACAAGCTATTCCCTCTCAGGACACAGGGCTCAGAGCTAATATAGGTAGTTGTATAAAAACTGTGTGTACAAAGGTGAGTAGAGGGCAAGGAAAAGAATGTAAAGAATTGCTAGAAAAAGACCAGAGAACTAGGAACTGCATTTAGAATAAAACAGAAATTATTGGACAACTCCTCATACCACTAATGCTCCTGCATCTTGAATAATATATATGGTTCTTCTCCCCCTTCAGAAAATAGAACAAAGAGCTCAAGATTGCATAAAGAAGTGCAACAAGGACGGGGATGGTCAAAGGAATGCCTTCTATATTACAAGCTATGTAGTAGACTAAAGTCTATGAAAAGGTCTATAAATTCATGGAGGTACAGAGAGAATTAATTAATTAAATTATTTATCCTGCTATAAAATTTAGACTGTATCAAAAGACATCAAAAACATGCTGTGGAACTCTTGTCACCAAAAACTGCAGATGTCTGTGTAGATGCAAAAGCAATTAATAAACTCATAGAACAAGAATATGCTTGAGTTTTACACACAATGTTATCACCCTTCTCAGGGAAAGTCCTGCAAGTCCTCCCAACTGGAGTCTGTAATGGAGAGGTATCACCTATAGGGTTTCTCTATTCTAATACTTTCCTTGGTCATCTTACAGGGGTGAAATGTTGGGACAGACAGGTGTTTGGAAAAAGTAGAGCCATTATTGTTATATCCTACAGCTTTGATTGCGTGTGTCTCTCAAATGTTTGAGTATAATAAAAGAGATACTTAATAAAAATGTCATGTTTGCATTAAGCTGTGTAAAAATATACTGAAGAATGTTACAGATCACGTCTCCAATGTGCCTTTTCTACCATTTTCTGAACACAAAATTGATACTTTTTGAGGTTTCTTCTAAGCAATCTCATGAAGGATAGAAATTGTCTTCCAGATACCATAATGAAAGATCTCATGAAAAATCTCATGAGGAAATCCCATGAAAGATAGAAGTTCTCTTCCAGATACCATAAGGAGTGATGACCTTGAAAATCTGGAAATGCTTTGGCACTGAAAGGAGATTTAGCAAAACAGTGGGGAAAAGAAGTGTATATAGATTTACAAATAGGAAAATTGGTTAAAAATGCTGGCCTGTATTTATTTACCCATCTGACATTCTTGTTGTGTGTCTGATTCTATTTGGGATTCTGTTTCTGTGCTATTCTATTTGGAATAGTAGCTTTTGATTCAACATATATTATTTAAGAGTTGCAGCAAGTACAGGGCTGGTGTATCAAGCTTAACTAAATATCCATCAGAGATGGAATGAATATTTTGTCATTCTCACAATGCTGCTAAACACATAGGAAGGATCATATGCAAAATGTAACAAAATTGCAAAGAGTAAGGGAGATTGTGAATTGCTAAAGTATTATGTGAGAGAGAGGTCAAAGGCTGGTGAATGCTTCACAAAGATATTTCAGTTTTGTCAGCAATCATATGAATTAACTTCCATCAGGCTGTTAACTACTCTTTTAGTATAAAATCTTGTTCTTTTCTTTAAATGATGCTGCTAGTGAAAGAAACAGGCAAAACATACATAAGAAATTGAAAACAGAAAGGTGTTTTGAATGTTTTTTGGTGGTTCAGCAGAGATAACATTGTACATTTCTTGGGGTACACTATGTATTCTAGATCTGTCCAAATCCTCCTGTTCACAAATCTGTACTGAAGACAAAGGTGCTGGTTTCATTCAGTCTGGTTTTCAGTTCATTCATTCACTCATACAGCACCTAACAGACACTGGACTGAATATTTTCAATCAAATATTTTCTCTACAGTTGTAAATTATTAGCTAAATAAGCCATCAGTACCCTGACCCTAAAGAGTGACATCTTGTTATAAATACCCAAAGAAGGAAACATTGGAAAGCTTGGCAGTATAAATCAGCTCCTCTCAGTTTCTCTGACACCCACACATACACCGCACATGTGTCGTGGAACACATTAAACATTCAAATGCTTAAATTAGTTCTGTATCCAGCCCTTATATTTTCAATTTTTATACTGTTTGTCACCACAAGTGTACATGTTATGGTTTCATTTTTCCAAATCCTGTAGGTAACACTTTTTTATTGCATGTCACTGGTGTAATTTTGGTTGTGTTGTCAGACTGCTAAATGATAGTGACGTGTCTGCAGTATATGTAAAGCAACATCTTGTAATAGACTGTAGGTCCCATGTGAGACCTGAAGATGAATACATTTAAAGTTGTAGCAGTATAGCCTGAAAAATTGTCATCAATGATCTGATTATTATGTGTGCATTTACTGCTTTTTGACGTGCCTGTATGCATGTTGATGTAAATCTTCCATGAAGACTGGTGACAGTATTATGACCTCCAGTTAGCAGCCCCCCTCTGTTACTTACCTACGTGATATTACTTCACAGAAAGAATATCAACAGTTCTGCTCCTACTGGAGAACATGTAGAAAATCTGAGGTCTTGAAAAGCAGTGTACCAGTACTGCTAGTAATGTGTACCTGTGTTTTCAGAAACATGTGCCTGAGTCCCAGGGATTACCTGAGCAGGAATAGGATGCTGGACAATAAATTAAATTTTAGCTACCCTTGTATAATATAAACACAGTGGATTAGTAAAATATTACAGAAGTGCAGATGAAATTAAGGTGTTCTTGATTTTTGTCCACTTAGACCAGAATGTCAGAAATCTTTTCAACTGATACTATTCTTAAAAAAATTTTCTGGTTTAAGAACTTAGGGAGGCATGGGAAGAACATGGGAGGCATCTCTCTTTGCCATCATAAATTCTACCAGTTTATGTTTTATGTAATTCATAGACTTTTGGAGCCAGGACATTTCCAAGATTAATGATTTTAACAGTAAAACCTTGCTACCTTTATTCTATTTTGGTATTTAACTTAATCTTTCCATAATAATGAAGTTACTTGCTTTTTGGATGGATTTAAGAGCTCTCTACTATCAATAATCTCCCATGTAAATACTTGTACAGTGTAATCAAGTCCCCTTTTAATCTTTGCTTTGATCAGATAGACACAGATTCTTAAGTCCGTGTAAGGCAGGATTTACAGCCCTCTGATTATCTACTATACGTATTTTTTTCTTTTTTTTGCTCGTGTTTTTCTTCAGAGTATCAGAATCTAAAACAGACCTGTGAAAATACACATGCTGTCCAAAAATACCTCCACATTGACGAGGAATACCATTGTTGACGTCTTGATAGCTATTCCTCTGATTACATTCCCAGGGATGTTGCTATTCGCTTGGCTGTAGTACTGCTTTGGGACCTTGTGTTTTGTTAGCAGTAATGATGCTCATAGTGTGTTTTCATAGATGATATCCATCTTGTTTTACAGATTAGGATTATTTTATTGAATATTAAAATGTTATTTGAATGAACACAATGTAATGTGTAATGAATGAACACATCTGTAAATGATACAGATGACATAATTGCACAGCTCTGTTTTTCAGTGTAGCTCTGTGCTGTGTGCAAGTTTTTAAAATATGAACTTGTAGTGTTTTCAGGTCAATGACAGTGGATCTTATAGGACCCCAGAACAAAATGTACATGACTGCATCTTACAACACAAAATAATTCACTGCACATTCTTTTAGATATCACCTGTGAAAAATTGATTTGGTTTTGCATTCAGATGTGATAAATTTAAAGGGCTGTATTCTGTTGCTGCCACACATGATGTATGTGTTTGCTAGATGGCCACTAGTTGGTGGGGCTCTTGAATCAGAATTTTTGAGATGACTCACCTGCATGAGTATTTTGAGAATACTTACCTACTTGAAGACTGCCATATGCTGAAATGAACCTTTGCAGGTTGTTTGTGATAACTGATAGGGTGAAATAGTGATGGCTAAAACTCATTGGAAGCCTTTTCAAAATATGGATTGTGTTTGATTTTAGTTCTTTTAGTTGTTTTGGGATTTTTTTGTTAAAAATTTTCACCCAGCTGTTTATGCATAAAGTACCTTTTAAAAGGAATCAGATCCATAGGCAATACTGTTGAGAAATGTGCTGTCTTGGCTCCTTGAGAGCTCACCTCTCCTGTTACTGAAATCAGTGGGGCTAAATAAACTTCTATCAGCTAAGGATCTGGCTCAGCTTCTGTAATAAATTTTCCATTCACTGGGTAAGCTGACAATCAGATGTTTTGAAGTCAATACTTTGAGAGAAAAAAAAATGTTGCTCTGGAGATATCTGTCTCTCCTTTATCCTTCTTCCTCCCACTACCTCCAAAAATACTCCACTTGCTCTCCCAGAGCGGGTGAAGTTTCAGAGAACATGAGGAGGAAAACAGAGCTGTCCTTTCCACGGCGCCACACTGATGAGGATACCCTTTTCCTGAGTGATGTACTCCACTTCTCTAGGCTTTCTTCTCTCAGTCTGTTTTTTCAAACTCATGCCCTTATTGCAAAAGAATAATTTTTTCCCTGAAAACCATTAAATTGTTTTCAGACATGTATTTTTAGCAATTTGGAGTTAGGTACCACAACCTGTGGTTGTGGATGAAGTTCTGCATGATGTCAGGCCAAACTCACAGTGACAATTAAGCAATTTAACTGATAATGTAGTACAGGAAAAACTATATTGGGAATTTTGTTTTCCTTTCAGTGGAATACCAGTGACTGCTAAAGACTGCAGGCATGAAATACTTGTCTTATAGGAGTGTTTTCTCCTTGCTACCATCTGTGAAAATTTGAAGCTTTAAACATTTATGTCATGCATTTCTGTGTGGGAGGTGTGATACTTTCAGTTTAATAAATGAGTCTTAGCTTGTTTACAGTATATCAGAATTGACTATAATTTGGACAGTGTACATCTGTTCTGGAAAATGTCTAGTGTACTTACTTCATAATGGAGTGTGATTATGTTTAATTTGATTTCTTCTGCACAATGAAGCATAATTAATATTTAATTTGTAATCCTTCGGTAATACAGTATGAGGTTCCCGTCAATTAATTGGAGGCAATTAATTAATTAGCTAGCAATGATAGTATCACAGGAACAATGAGAATACATAGCTGGGCAGTGAAAATATCTGTGGGAGGCCAACAAGTGTGGTTCAAGTCTCCAGGCCACAGATTTTCTTCAATAGTAAGCAATTTGCTGCAAAGAGATGTGCCTGTACTGGTTTTCAAATCTGTTTTTGCATTGTTAGCTCTCCTTGGAGTCTGACTTTATTTGTATATGAGCTGCCATTTGTATTGGAAATTTCAATCAGATTGCTGGCCATTTGGTTTGGTTTGGCCACTGCCCTGCCTTTCAGGAGACAAGTACTTGAGGGAAGGTTCAGGGAAGGAGCAGGGACAGGCACACTACTGAGGGTTACTTGATATCTTGGTTAATTCAGGAAACCTTTTTTCATTTCTGGCAAGAGGTGAGCTTTCCCACCTGAAAAATGGAAAAAGAGATTCAAAGAGGGGGAAGGAGTAGAGCCTGAGAAACAGAGCCCTCTGCCAGCCCTTCCTAACTGTTAGGCAAATTTGAATGGAGTATCCAGCTTACAGAGCTGCACACAGACCACATTAGGTACAATTTCTTCAGACAGATCAATTTGCTCGTCACCTCAAAAGAAGGGACTTACAATGTTTCTTATGTACCCAGATAGCTAAAGGACTTCATATGACTCACCTGGCACATTAAATCTAGCTGAATTCTTACAAACACAATGGACTCTTTTCCTATGGTCTTGACTTCTCTTCTGAGACCACCTCAGGGCCACCAGTTTGATTCTCTTCTCCTTGTCAATATTGCAGCAAAAAAGAAATACTACTATCTATGTGTTTCACATGAATAGGCTAATTTATTGATGTGCTCTGGTCTGTGTTATCTTCACAGGACCACTTTAATTGGCACAGTCAAGAAATACTGTGATTGTCTTGTTCCTCACTGTTATTTATTTAATGGAGGCTTTCTTTCTGCTTCCCCACATCTGTTTGCATCTTTTTGCAGAAGAGCAGATCTTAGGCTGTGCCTATACATCCTGGACTCAACATTGCATGGGTGGGATCTACTGTTGCTGAAGAACTGGCCCTTATTGTCACACCCACTGTGAAAACTTACCTCCTGATGCAGTATATATTTTTTGACCTTGGGTATCAAAACCTTTTTCTGTTGAGAACCTATATCTATTCCAAAATAATTTTGCCCAGTTTATCTTGTCAGGTCAATTTTGTCCTTGCTTGGAAAAGTCATGGAATATAACCTCTTTCACAGTTCTGATAAAGCCAAAGTGACAAGAACAGGCTCTGTGCTAAACTAGGACCAACTGCTATCTTCCTCAAAAGGATGAGAATAAACACAGACTCATCTTGCTTCCAGCTAGTCAGGAGGGGCCTGTGCAGCCTATATCTGTGTTAGCAAGTTGCTTAGCAAAATAGAATTGAATTTGTAAAGAAAATAAAAAGAGGTGCTGAGGACGGAGTAACCTCAATATATGATTTGGGGGGTGTGAGGGGGTTCAGGCTGGCTCTAGTCTGGTACTGGAGTGAGCTCCAGTGCCCCTGCAGGGCTATAGAAAGTGGGAGCTGAGTAGAAAGCTGGGTCCTCAGTAGTGGTCAGCCTTCCCTTTCAGTTTCAGTATTTTTCTAGTCATTTCCAATATTCCTTACCACTGGGAGGCAGCTGATGTCTAGGATCCAACACAGCACCATTCTGCACAGCAGCCTTGAAAATGGTTTGTGTTACAAACAGATGTTCTGTAGAGAGATGTGGAACAGCATCTGATCACACACAGTGAAAGTTTTGTTCTGTCTCAGGATAAGTAAGGCAGCACATTGCTTCCAGGCCATTAGGCTGGTTGTAATAATTTCCTTTTGTGCCATTGCTCTGAAGTTCTGTGGATCACTAAAATGAGACATCTGAAAACAGTGACTCTCTAGATGCAGTACTGCAGAGAAGAATATGGGCTAAACTGAGATAACCGAATTTTTACTCCTATCTACTTACAATGTTTACTTTTTGTAGAAGTATCTTTTTTTTAACAGATGCACTAAGTTATGATTTCCTGTTGATATTGTGCACCAGAGAGCATTACAGCTTCAGAGAAACTTTATTGTTCTGCTGTTCTTTTGGGGAGAAAAAGTTCTTTTGTTATTGGCATAATTTGCTACAGTTAAAATATGCACAGCAGTACCGCAAAATGTTAAAAAAATATTCTGAAACTATCAGCACTTCAAAAAAATATTAATAAATTATTTGTCAGTGTTGTTGCCAGCATATACATAAATAAAATACTGTTTTTGTGTGTTTGTTTTCACTGGGACCCAGAAACAATAAAAACTTCTGTGGTGATACTATTTTTTATAGCTTTCAGACCTATATTCTGGACCTATATAGCAGTACTTAATACTACTTTAGCATATGCTACTTATAGCTGTATGAGTTTTCTTACATGAATTTAGAATTGCACTTTTTTCAAACTATCTGCATTTTTTGCTTAAATTGGGCAGTCTGGAAAATACTTACTTATTTTAAATTCCTGACAATTATATTGGCTATTTCCTAGATTTTGTGTTAGGAGACAAATTTAATAACACCCTCTGTTCATATTGTTTCTCCTTTTATAATTTTGTAATTTGTAATCCTTTGTATGCCTTCTGCTGCTGTTTACTTTAATTTTCTCTTAAATGCTCTACTTAAGCCTCAAAATTGGCATTCTCTTCAGTGGTATCCAGGAAACAGAAGTGGAGAATCATTTGTTAAAAATAAAATCAGGATGAGGACAGGGAGGACCATGGCCATCTTGAATTAATGAAGTTATTGTATGTGCAAGGTCATCACCAGGTGAAATTTCAGTTTACAGTGAAGGAAGAATCACATGAGGAAACACACATAAAAATTACTTTCTGGGGCATACAGAACAAAAATCAAATAAATAAAAGAAAACACCATAAAAGGAAATTAATAGACTTGATATAGATGAATTCCCTAACTTGTCCCAGTTTGCATTTTTCTTCCCTTTGTTACATCTCTATGCAAGTAACTCCCTTAGAATTTATTATTACTCCTTATGTGTTAGAGCAGCAATTTAGCTGGCACCAGACACCTTGCTAAAAGAAAGCTAAAATTCTGCTTACTGCCATTGAAAAAAGAATTGTTATTGCACCCAGATAGTAATGAAATGGAGCAGAGCAGAGTGAATGATTTTTTTTTGCATATTTCCTCTATTATATGATCTCTCCTATATATCCCTTGTCTCTTCATCACTAAAATGGAGTTATTAAATCTTCTGGGCAACAGTGCAGTTTTGACTCAGGGAGGAATGCTCCCGTTGAAAGCAGCACTTCAAAGAATATTTTGTTTGCTTTTCACCTCTTGTACCCTTATTTCTAATTCTTAATATACAAAAGCCACACGAACTTGGAATTTTTGCTTCTTTTCAAAAAGTTTAAAAAAGTTTTTCAATCTGTTTGTTAATCAAATTAAAGGTCTGCCACCAAAATGTGACCTATTTGTTGTGGCTTGCACAGTGGAGATATCTACACCAAAAGCTTTTCCCCACCTGCCTATATCACCAGAATATGAATTTTAAAGAATTTGATCTTGATGCCTGCAGGTGAAACCAGTTAAGGCAACAAGAAATTTTCATCAGCAAATTACTTAAACACAGTACAAGGCAGTGAAATTCAGGGGTAACACTGTACTGCTAGTACCATTTTGAATCCGAAATAAACTGAAATAGTTGAGTGTGGTAGAGTAAAAATACAGCATAGTCTTGAGTGAAGCTGGTGATGAGCTCTTAGACCAGGGTTGCTCTGTGCAAGCACATCAGATGGCTGAGTTTTAGAACAAAGCATTAATTTTGCAGGGTATGTCCTCTCTTCAGAAGTTTTGCAGGAAGACTTTAAGGCTTTATTCTATCTACTGCTCAGTTATAAAGCCTTTGAAAGGGACAGACTGACTGAAAATACTCCCATTCCCAGGATATTCTTCTGCCTGTGGACCTCTGAGAAAGAAAAGAAGCAGCATCTGTCTGTGGATTTATATATTCAGGAGAGGGAACATGAGAAGGAAAGGTACATTTATATCTGATTGTGCACATTGTTGAGAATCTTACTCATGCTTTGTGTACATAGAGTTTTGGCATCAGCAGCTGCAAAACAAGAGTGAAAATAGAAAGCTTCTTGAGAAGCCACTTCAGACACTGAAAGCTAGGAGAGGGTAACTATGTGAAGCCAAGAGCAAAGAGAAGAGAAATAGAAATAGCAATGTATAAATATTTCCAAATCACGTTTCATGTAATAGAATTTCTTCACATGCCCCTGTAGGTACTTGTGGATGTCCATGTTCAAAATATCTCATTTTCTGCTTTTACCTTGTTTCATTTTGACCACTGCAGTGGAAAAAACCCAAAGGTTAGGTCTGCTTATGTTTTCTTACTGATACCTTGGTAATGAGGCCTTACAGCAACTTTAAGTAATTCCAATCTCTTAAAAAATAAATTCTGTAGTAATAAAAGTAATTCCCTTTAGCAGTTATGTAATTTTTTTAAGCTACAAGGAGATGCATCCTTTTATGTAGCTATGTCTTGTATTAGCCACTAAATCTACTGCAGAAATTGTGGCAGGGAACTTGGGTGAAGTGTCTGTATTTACGAAAGTTACTGGTTTCAACAGTGGGTTGAAACTCTCTAACTACTAGTTTTCAGCACTCCTGCAGCAAGTCATTAAAAATGTTTGCACATTGCCATTCCTGAAGTCTTCCCCAAATTTGTTCTGCATATGTGTCTGATTTCCCTGCGGCAGATTTTTCTTGACGTCTGCTGTCAAGACAACTGTAGCTAAACTGAGGTGGAAAATGCTGTGGCTCTTCAAGTGTGCTGTTTGACCAAAATCTGGCACTCCAGACAGACCCAGCAGGGGGAACAAAGCGGCCAACCAACTCTCATAAATTTGTATTACAGTTGGATAAAACTTTTAATTATGAATTTTCCACAGAAACTGTACTTTCTACTAAATTTAAATTTCCAACAGGACACGACTTTTTTTTTTTTTTTTTTAGCTTTTAAGGAAAGTTAGTTTAAAAATGGTGGCTTTTAAAAGGGTTTTCCATTACTGCTTCCATAAATCTAGGTCACTGTGGTGGTTTATGAGATTATGGGGGGTGTAGTTTGGATACCTCTTGTCTTCACAATTCCTTGTCATCAATATAACTTTACAATGTACTGAATCTTTTCTGGTAGCAGGATAGTCCACAATACAGCATAGAGAATATTTTTTCAAAACTAAATTTGGAACTGAGTTTTCAGACTTCATCTTCTATCAGAAAATTTTCTGATAGAAATGTTTTACCCCTACTTCAGGGAAGAATGAGTATTGAAATAATTAATATATTAAAAATTGGGAAATTATCTTTTTTGCTAGCTTAAACATGCATGTAAAGTTAATTGACTGATTCATATTTTTTTTCAGGCCTCTGTAGAAAGACTTGGCAGGGCATTCACTGGCTTGTTAAAAGTAGGCACAACCAGGAAGCTGAGGTCAAATTCAGGCCCTTAAGTACTGAGGAGGAGGAGAACTAGTCATCAGACTTTTAAGCTGCTGCCATATAGGTGACATGTATAATCTATTAGTGATTTCAAGAAAATACTTTTTACCTGCTAAAAAATGACTAGAGAATGTAAAAACATCTTTACCATGAAATCCTATGACAAGTTCTTAGGGAGATAAATATATTTGCCATACTTGTCAACAACAAAGTCTTAATAGTCTTAACCTGCTTCAAGCTATGCAAACGGTTCATTAACACTGTTGCTTGTATGAAACATGTCTGTATTTAGTTCTTTGTTAAGTTTTTTGCTGTCAGTGGCTCTCAAGTTAGACATTTTTTGTAAATAAAAATGTGGGAAAAGTTATCTGGGTTTCTTTTCTTGCTTTACCCAAAACATGCTTGCATTACCAAAAAAGCACGACCCAGCAATGTGCACATGCATCCCAGAAAGCCAGTCTTACTGTGGGCTGCATCAGAAGAAGTTTGGCCAGCAGGTTGAGGGAGTTGATTCTGCTCCTTTACTCCATTCTCCTGCTATCCCATGTGGAATACTGTGTCCAGGTGTAGGGCTCTGGTAAAAGACAGACATGGACCTGTTAGAGCAGGTCCAGTGAAGAGAGGTCTGTAGCACCTCTCCTGTGAAGACAGGCTGAGAGAGTTGGGATTTTTCAGCCTGAAGGAGGGAGACTCTGTAGAAGCCTTTCAGTATTTGTGCACTTGTGCGTATTGCGTGTTTGAATTGGCTCCACTGGAACAGCACCATCAGCAAAGTACTGATGGTGGATCATAAGAAAGATGGAGAAAGACTTTAGCAAGGTCTTTTATGACAGGACAAAGGTCAACACTTTTAAACTGAAAGTGATTGGATAGAAGGAGGAATTGATTTTGATGAGGGTGGTGAGACACTGGAACAGGTTGCCCAGAGAAGCTCTGTGTATCCCATTGTTGGAAGAGTTCAAGGTCAGGATGGGGCTTTGAGCAACCCGCTAGTGAAAGGTGTCCCCACACATGGCAGGGGGTTTGAAACTAGATGATTTTTAAGGTCCCTTCCAACCCAAATCATTCTGGGACTCTCTGGTTTTGTGCAACGTTCCCAAATGCTCAACTGCATCTGACTTTTGGTATAGCTTTGCTGTTTTTCATTGGGTGGTGGAACCCAGGCTGTCATTTATTGGAAAATAGAAGATGTATTATGCTAAAGATACAGAAATTCTTTTCTATAATTAAAATTAGTTTGGGATTGATAGAAACATAAGCAACAACTTGAACTGCTCTGTGATAAACACATTAAATTCCATATCCCATTGGGATGTAGAATTGACCAGGATTGTACCTTTGTGCTATAGTATGTATGGAACCAACATCTTTCATTTTTTTTCTATAGCCTTAGGATTCGTTTAAAATGGTGTCTGTTAAATTGCACAACTACATTTGGTGATTTTGTGAGTGAATGTCTGTCTATAACAAATTAAAGTAAATTATTTGTATTTATGTTTGGAAGCTTGAAATGTTAGTGGGAATGTGAGCCCTTCTTATTTTGGCACTCTCTAGAGCAAGGTGAGTGATTCCAGCAGCCTGGTCTTATTTATCTCTTGTCAGCTCCATGTGGTTTCTTTGGTCTGTTTGTGTCTGGGATATTAATTCATGACAGAATTATTTCCTCCCCAGCCAGGCTTTTTTTGCAGTGTCAGCATCTCCTGGTTCACACTCCAGTACTGTAATCCACAGTGTAAGCAGGCCTAAGGCATGGTGGCATAAAGAGAAATAATGGAGAACCAGAAGACTGAGATGGCAGACTAAGCTTGTAAATAAAAAGTGTAGATAAAGATTCAGGAATTGGAATGTGAATAAAGGAATCAATATAATTTCCCCCATGCTTGTGTTAATAACAGAGATTTGTACATAGTGCCAATTGCTGTAAAATGCAGTAAAAGAAGAGAAATTCAGTAAAATTGTTGTTGCTTTTAGGTCTGCATGAAAAGTATATATATTTAGTTCTTAAATGACAATAAGTTAAAAGTGCCCTTGAGTATTTTGCTGATAAGAATGTTTCAGCAGAGCAAATTCAAACGTGTAAGAGTCCTAAATTTGTAGATATTACCTTCTTCATCTTGCAGCAATTTTCCTAAGTATTATTGTTTGAGCCTTCTATTATATGTAAAAGCTTGTATTTGGTGAAATCCATCTGTATGCAGTACAACAACAAGGTAATGTGCACCATTAATGACCACCATCTATCTCATCTTGATATTCTTTTTCTTTACTGGATAACCTGTATCATTATTACATCTTAATGAAATGAGATAAAGGTAAGGTCAGCTCATCAGTGAATGTAAAGTAGACCAGTCCAGTTGGTACCAATTTAAAATATTTCAAGGCCTTGTGCATAGATTCAGAATTACATACTTGAACATTAAATTCTTGATGGTCTTTTAGCTATAGTTTGAGTCATAAAACTAACACATAGCAGTAGTTCAATTAATACATGCAAAATACATTGCATATCAATGAATGAAGTTTTATTTTGAAACTGGCAATTCCAAATAGAACTACAACTATACTTATGTGTTTAATATCTTATTTGACAACTACTTTCAGTAGTGAATCAGTCAGGAACAGATACTGTTTCACTGTGATCTCTTGCTTTTCTTACTTGTCTACTTCATGAATTAGTTTTGAAAATAATTACTGAAAACTTACTATCAACTTGCACTGATGTCCTGAATTCTGCATTTTTAAAAAATTTTACTCTTTGTGTTGGGCCAGAAATAGGTAGTTTACTAGTAGATTGATTAGATTAAAGCCTGTAGAATCACCCATATTCAACGTTTAGAAGCCCATGTTCAACCTTAGCCCTTTTTGATCAAATTGGATTTGCTGCTTATTTGCAGCTTACATGACCCTGAAAATGTAAGGAGTCCACTTAAATGAGAGTCAGCTGGGATGAAACCATGAGTTGTTTTAATTTGCCAATCCAAGGAACCATGCTGCTCTCATTAGCTGACTATCTGATCCAGCATTTGTGAGTTTCAGTTACATTTGTCTTTTCTTCAAGCATGGAATTTTCTTCTACATGGAATTTTTGACACGAATACCTGGTGTTATATTTTGCTTTGTTACAGTTGATAACATCTACTTAGAGATTATTTCTGGATTTGTATGTTTCTAACATGGTTATATATTGTGACTTGTTCTTAGTTTGTATTGTTTACCTATGTATGTAAGGAATTTTTATCCTGAGGGTAGTCCATTCATCTGCCAAAGAAAATGTATACAACTTTCCTTAGTAACTTTACATTCACTTTCTGTGAAGCCCTACACATATGACACAAAGTAGTGGAGAACTAGGCCTGTAATGCTTGTGAGTTTTTAACAGTTTTAAAATATTTTTGGTTGTTTGTTTAATCAGTTCTGGTTTTCTTCACTTTTCCTATGTGCATGCTGAGGGCACTCTGCAGACTGTATCACCTAAGCCAGCTGAGAAACATCTGCTGTGCAGTGACTGATAAGAAAAGGCCTCTGTTTCCCCAGAATTATTAGATTGCTTCCAAAGAACTTGTTTTTACCAGTACACTGTGGTTCAGGAAATCGTGCTTTATTTAAGTACACACTATCTGATATCACTAGCTTTAGTGATATACCTGAAGATAGGTGTTCTGCTGTAGCTGACTATAGCAGCCAGCTTGCAGCACAATTTATTTCAAAAACCAAAAAGTGTATTTCAGTACCTAGCTGCTACTAAAACACCTAAGTTCTCTCTTTCTCTCAGAGTGTCACATGAATGTAGGGGCCAGTTATGTATTTCACTACTCCTTACATGCTGTAATGTACTCCTTACATCCTTTAATGCAATTTGTATTTGCACCTATCCTTTCATTGGATCCCTGCTGCATATTTTGTCTCAATACTTGTTCTTATTTGTAATTGATAAACCAAGGGAAATACTCTAGTTGCTGGGATATTTTTTGCTTCAGTTATGTTGTGGTTTTATTGAGGTATTGAGTGTAGGCTTCTAAAAGGTTAGAACACAGTTAAAAAGATGGTTAGCAGAAAATTTCAAAACATTGTAAAAATTATTGACTTATGTAACCTGATAATACTAAGCAAGCATCTTAAACTTTGAACCCATTTGTAAGATTTCATTGACTTGAAACTGTTCAGTGAGCTTCTAGAATTATTGACTATTACCAGTTTTGGAAGTAAATCTCAGTGGGACATATTTGCAAGGCTGGAATAGATCCAAGATAAAAGCCTTGGGACAGAGCATACACATAAATCCCTAATCTTGTTGGTCAGGTTATTTCAGGGAAGCTCAGCAGATGAGTAACATGACGCCTTTCGATTCCATTAATGAAATCCTGTCAGAATACATTTATGAATATCATACTGATATTTTGGACTATTTTGTGGCCATGTAATGGAGCTGTTTAAAAACTCACTGCACAAACCATTTTAAGTTAAATAGTAACCATTAAATAGTAACCCATGCAGTTCCTCGGTTTTTCCCCTTAACAGCAGCATTGATTTGGTGGAAAGCAGAATTTACAAAACTATTTTCTGATAAAGTTGCCTGTATAGGACAAAGATTGCAGTCCTACTAACACAAGAACAGTGTGAGTTCTGTACAGGACAAGTTTAAAGGAACTAATGTTTTGAAATTTTGAGAAACGTAAATTTTGATCGTAACAGCCTTTCTGTCCAAAATGTTATAACAAAAGCCTATTTTGATTATATCAGTCTGAAATGAGCTTAAATACCCCTGTGCAGAAGTGAATAATTTATTTATTGCCTCTAATAATTCTTATTTATTAATGCAATGCAATATTTAGAATTTTAAAAGTAATTAAAATGTACTAAAGTCAATATTGTTCAGGAAGATTGTGAAAAATATTTTCAGGAAGAGAGGAGGGAGCAATGCTATTGAACAGATGTGGCTTGGTCTTGTTTCCATAAAAAATTTACATAAATTGAGGCTCAGAATGCCTCACACACTGATGTTAGAAGGCAAGTATGAATATTATTCAGGTAATTTAGATTATAAAATATAATTCAGGTTAAATGTGTGTTTGCTTCATTTTTGGTTTAACTTTACAAATCCATCTTTAATGTGGATCCTCCTTAGACCACCATGTGAGTTGTCTTTATATTGCTTGACTGTAAGAATGCCAATTAAGACAGACAGAGCTGGACCTCTAGAGATTAGTTAATGACCAACAAAGCATGTTTGTTTCCACAACCTGTAAACAAACAAAGTAAAAAGCCAAGGCTCTGAACAACAGTGATAATGGTATCTGCTATTTCTATTGCAATTTGCAGTTTGTACTCTGGTAAATCTATTTTATGCTGCTTTAAGTATTATATCCAATTAATTTTCTTTTATTACCACTGCAAGTTCTCCTCCAGTCAGAAGAACTTGGTTCTAGGAAGCACTTCCCCAGTCAGAAGCTGAACCCTCATCTGTTTTAGTAAAAAGCATTTGTTTTAAACCAAAGAATGTTGGCTTATTCCACTTACATTCTCAGTGGCAGCTTCACTTTGCTATTTCACAGTTTTACCTTCAGGATCTTACTCTCCAAAATTCTCTGACAGAGACTGCAAGGGTAGCAGATTGGTGTTCCACTGTACTGAAAGTGTTGCACCCACCTGCAGAGCTCATAATCCTGCTCTTGAAATGGCAGATTGATCTGGAAAATTAACAATCTACTGTGCTAACCTTTAACCTTTAGCCTTCTCAAAGGTCAGTGCCAGGATAACAGAACAAACCTATAAAGGTTTTCACTTTTTTCCCCCAAAACTTCAATTTTTCAAGTTCTCAGTCTCCTCTTCCTGTTCAAGGAGTTCATGAGTGCCATCAAGAGTTCTTATCCATAAATCAAAGACTATACTACTGATCAACACATACCTTTTTTTTAAACTGAAACTCAAATATTATAGTCAAAATATTTTTAAAAAGTAGTTTAAAACATAGAATATGAAAAAAATTCTCCTTATATGGACAAGCTGCATAAGAACAAAGTTATGTAAGCAGCATCTGCAAGGAAGTAGTAGTCTGAGCCTGAAATTAGTACTACAAAACTCAAGGTGCATGAACATTCCTTTTTCTCCAGCTATAAATTGATTGGCTCTGAGTAGGTTCACTCCATTAAGAAAAGACTCATGAGTGAGACTAGAGGCCACACAAAGTCTGAAATACAATACATGAGTTCCTCTCTTCAGCATCACTTCTCTTCTTGGCACTTGCTACACTATTGTTTCATGGCTCTTATTCCAGTAAGCAGTAGTCACTAACTCACTTGGCCTGCCTTAAACATAAATTTCTTTTTGCAGCCATAGTCATCAGCTCTTGAAAGAGCTGCCAATTAATAATAAAGGCTTCTATTGTGGCAAAAATCTCCTTGCAGTAAGAAAGTACACTATAGCTCCTGCATTGCCCAGGAGAAGAGAGACTGATAGCAAACTTTTTCATTGCCAATTTTTACCTATAACTGATCTCTTCTATATCCAGTCAGATTCTTTTGCTTTATTGCACCCCTGCCCAGAAGTACTTCAGGATCAAGTATATTGGATATGGACCCCATTTTTACCTTATATTTTGTAGATATTTTATTCAAGCTGACCATAGTGATTATAATTATTTGAAAAGGCCTCAGAAAAATTATTCAAACATTTTTAACACACATATGACAGCAGTACCTTACAACCTTAAGAACTAAGTTTCAGCATTTGAAATCCAGCCTGTCAAACATGTCATCGTATATTACTTCTCTTTCTCATCTTTTGGGGAATTTATCCCCAGACTATCTGGGGGAAAAAAATTCTCCCAATAACACGGGATCCATTCCACTTTTGACTCTCTCTATGCCCTGGAGGTCATCTGAGATTATTGAAAGTTAATATTTGTTCCAAACTGGCACTGCTGGTGGCATCAAGAAACTCTACTCTCTTGATTACTTTCTCTCTTGAAGGACTTAAAACACTGACTGTCTCTACAGTCTATTCAGCTTTTAAAGAAATAGGATTGACTTATTGGTCTTACTCCAAAATGAGTCTTCTCTATCTTCATTGTTTTTAAATGAACTGCTTGCATTCGTTTAATGAGGAGACACTTCTGTCACAAAGTTTCCATAAGGGAAAACACAATCTTTTTTAATGAAAACAAATCCCTGATAAGGAAGTGCATCTGAAGCACAGCTATTTTATACCTTGTGAATCTGGCCAAATCGTATGGGGTTTCTTTACTTACACATTGACTGAAAGAGCAATAACATTTTTTTGGTTTAATGATCATCTATTTTGTGGACAAAAGGAGTCTATTTCTGTATGTTCTATAAATAAATTTTTATTTGAGGTTTCAGTTTTATCTCAGTAGTCATATAACATTTTGTGAGAAAAGAAGCCCTGATAACTAAATCTTTTTTGAGAGACATAAAGAGAGACACATGTAATGATAGGACTTGAAAACAAAGGGCAATAAGAAAAGTGGTGTAAAATCCTCAGAAAACTTCTGTTGGCTGTTCCTCTTGCAGACTGAAGGCATGATAGCAGCAGAGTTCATGCACTCCTTTTCCAAACACTTATTCTGCTGTGTGGAAAAAGCCATGTGGCTTATGCTGTGTTGCCACAGGTGCCTCTGTATAGGAAGGCAGCACTGTGCTTACTGTCACAGCCAGCCATACTGCTTACAGGATGGGTATGGGGCTGTGCCAGATATTGTCAAGCCTGCAACAGATTAGAGAGAGCACAAGGTGAAAAAGTATGTTGGAGAAGTAAATGAAAATGCATCATATCCACACCACACTAGGAATCCAACTGTCCTGCCGAGGATGCCCGTATGCTCCTCATCAGTGCCTGGGTGTCTGTCACTCCTGAGTGGTCTGTTAATAAGGAGGAGTTCTCTCAGCCCTAGGAAAACTTTCTGACAACTTGGTAAACTAATGCCAAGGTCTTGTTTTCCTTTAAGAGGGATTAAAAAATTAAAATTAAAAAATTATAATTGCTCTTTATTTCAGCAGTTCAGTTAAAGACCAAAGACTTATCAGTGAAGATTTCTTCTTAACTATCCAAAACTGTAGTTTTTTTATTTATCTTTGTGTTAGTAAGTCCTTGTTTAACAAGAATTCTTTGTGGGCTTCTCTGTCCAAAACCAGCTAACTCATTTGTTGTACTTTCAATGATGTTTTTTCTTTTTCTAATGACATGATTACTTCCAAGATGAATGTAGTTCATCTGAAATTTTCATAAATTGAGTGCACTTTCTCTTCAGTTCAAAACACTTATCACAAAAACCCGTACAAAAATGTAGGAGACTGAAACACTTCTGAAAAAAAAATAAAAAGGAGATACAACTTCTACTTCAAATTTAGATGAATAGTATTTGTCATTCCAAATCTGATCAGTTGAAATGTATTTAAAGTATGCAGAACATGGAGTAAACTTTTCTTTTGGAGTTCTTGCTGCTATCAGTCTTCCTGAAATTGGTCATCCAAGCTGCAAAAGAGGGCAGGAATATTTGTGCTATTTTCCTAATAAAACCCAAAGAGTTTCCCAAGTGGCACCTTCGGCACAGCAGGGGCTCTCCTTTGTGCTGCTCTCACCTCTGAGCACAGCAGCTGTGGAGGTCTCCAAGCTCAGCAAGTTTGGGCTGTGCTCTGCTGCTGAGGGAAGATCTCAGCATCCCTCAACCTGCTCAGGTTGAAATAAACCATGAGTTGAGCAGGAGTTTGCATTAGGTCATCTCCAGAGTTTTCTTCTAGCCTAAATTATTCTATGTGTTCATGTGAAGTATAAAAATAGGAAAATATGTAAAAGTCATTAATTTTCAGTGTTACTTGTCTGAGATTTTATTTGTAATAAAGGATCATCTGTAGAACAGTTGCATTCTGTTCACTACAGAAAACAGTAAAAATCCATCAGCTGAAAGTGCTGGTAAATGACTCCCCTCCAGTATAACAGGAGATGTGAAAACTGGATATGAAAAAGTGGAACTGGTTTCCTGCAAGGGGGAGATCTCCTGCCAGTTCTGAGATACAATCTTTGGGGAAATTCAAGAGATGACTCAGTGTAATGCACAGTGTGCCTGTACAACCAGTAAATCAAAAGTGACAGTGTCACAATCCATTCTTTTTTCTCTTCTCTGGTAGAGGATTTTGTTTTCATTTGCAGTACAGAACAAGAAATGGGATTTAGGTTCACAAATATGACAGACTACTGACTGAATAGGCTTCAAACAAAGACAGGAAAATACTCTTTAAACACTGCAGGACATAACTCACAGACATGGTGATACATATTTTTAGAGTTTTTGTAGATCATCTGCACTGTGTGTTAATGTCAAAATTTCTGACTAGGTTGACACATTTATCATACATATAATTGTGAAGTTTTCTGTTCATAAATTTTGACTTGAGGATGTAAATGTTATAAATGTCCCAGACAGTGACCAAAAGTGGATGATACAAAGTTAATCTACATGTAAGAATGCAGTACTCCTATCTAGATTAAGAGAAATTGCAAAATATACGAAAATGAAATTTTATGGAGCTGTTTGTTTTGGTAAAAAATTGATATTAGCAAATGAAAAGAATTAATTTTAAAAAATCTCTAGTCTTATTTTAATAGTATGCATATTTGAGAGATAAGTATGATTCATGTAGATGCTGGGGATCTCTGAAAATCCTACCAGAAGTAGGGCCTTATGATTTGTATTTGAAATATTTTGTAGGAATATTTAAATTAATATTCAGTTAGAGTACGTACTATTTATCAGTTGTGGACTTTTTGTTACTAGAAAGTCAGTATGAACAGAATGTATTGTGGAGGGCTGATTTTGGCTGGCTGCCAGCACCCACCCTCAGGAGGACAGAAAGAGAGCAAGATGGACAAGATCATGGGTTGAGATAAAGACAGTTTAATTAAAAAAAGCAAATAGACACATGTGAAAAGGAAGAAAAAAAGAAGAAATTTATTCATCATTTCATGCTAGATGGCCAGTGAATTTCTGGGAAGTAGGGAATTGGTGCACATGGCAATTCCTTCAGAAGGCAAACATCATAACCCTGAATATCCCTCCCTTTTCCTTCCCATCCTCCCTTTTATGACTGAGTATGATGCATACAGTGTGGAATATCTTTTGAGTCAGCTCAGATCAGGTGCCCCAGCTGTCTCCCCTCCAGACCTCTTGCCTGTCCACACCCTGATGCTTCTCAGTGGTGGTTGGAGAGACAGCCCTGATGCTGTGTGAGCACTGCTCAGCAATAGCCAAATATCAGTGTGTTACCAACAGCCCTGTAGCAATAAATGCAAAGCACAGCACTGCATGGGCTGCTAAAATGAAAGGAAAGTCCATCTCAACCAGACCCAAATGTGTGTAACAAAGGAGATGTGCAGTATTGTGTCTGATTCAAAGCTGTATTTAGCTATGCATATATTTTTTGTTCACAACAGAATGTAAAAAGACATTTTAGAAAAAACAAAGCAGGTAACATATCTGACATATAGCTAGAAAAATATTTAGTTTGAAAAATAATATGTTTGAGGTAAAGTGTCTGTAAATGTTAATTACAAATGAGATCTTAGAGTCTTGAAATATGATAATTTAATCATACTCTCCTTGTAGCAACTAGTTTCTATTGATTAGATCTCACATTACTTTATTGCCTTGTACCTTTGTAGTGGTATGACCATTGCTGCTTGAAAGTGAGCTGTTTACTATTTCTGTCTTCTCCTTTGAAAGATGAGGCTTAAAATACTTGGTTTTACCTGAAGAATTACATTTGATCTTATCTGATCTAAGCATTCTCATGGCTTCAACTGGTTTCTGAATGCAGGGAGAGTTTTTTTACTGTTGTTCCTGGGCAGAGAGGAGGGTTTAGAATTGTTCTGCTGAGCCATTCAGCAACCTTCTACTTCTTCCATTCATCAGTGTAGAATATCAGTTTAGTTACAAAATCTCCCACATAATCAATAAGTTAACTGTAAAATACAGTGGTGGTGTTCCTGAAGCTTGGGTGCACCCAAGGTAAAGATCTCAAGGTATCCTTATTAAGGACCCTATTTACTTTAGCTATTAATATGTGAGTGATAATTTTCAGTCAGTATAAATCCATTTCTGGATCAAATTATCATTTAAGAGTAGCATTTTGAAATGTTTTCCATATTTAGCATCAGACAAAGATATTTACTCCACAGTTTATTTAATTATATGTGCCTTGCTTTCATCTTTTCAACTTTGATTTTAACGTAATATTTTAATAAAATCTTAATTGAAGTTTGCTCATCCTTTTAAAGGTTTCTTATTGTCAATGTTTTATCATGTAATCTTTTACATGATTTGGAAATGTATTTTTCAATCTTATGTATATGTTTAAAGAAAATTTTTTTCAGCCAGAATGGCATTTTCCAGGCTACATATTTTAATGAAGGTCACCGAGTTTTAGTCCTAGTTTGGGATATGTGTAGGCCTACAAAGAATGTTAGACCATCACTCTAGAAATCTGAACTTAAGTCTTAAAACATAAAAATCTATATTGGGTCATATTTCATAGTTTAAGAATCCAATAAAGATGAGTTTGCATTTAACTAACTACTTTTACATTTAACGAAACTGAAATCCCAAGAAGATAATTCATTTGATTCAGAGTTTTGCTTGCATTTTAACAAGGTAAGCTAACAGGCAGGAAGCATTATTGTGTTATCAGCACTCTTTAGGTCACAAATCTGAATGACAGCACCATACGAGAGGCTCTAAAGAAAATTGACTCCATCTCAGCCAGACCCAGTGCAGACGTTTAAGATAAATCAGATGAGTTATGTATGTCTTTAAAGTGCTTATTCTTCTCAATTGACCCTGGGGAAAAGTGGGCTCTTCCAGGGAATCCCAGAATTACTAGCTGAATTTGAGGCTTTTTAAAAAGTCTGTAGCTGGGATGAAACTCAGTATTTGTAAATAACTGACCTTAAAAATGTATCCAAGACCATCAAAGCTTAGTGTCTGGGTATCAAAAAGGCATGTGGCATGTGCATATATCTCGCTCTCCCTCTCTCCCTCTCTCTCTCTCTCTCCATTGTTTGAAGATTTACTACTCCTAAGGGAAAATTGGGAAAATATTATTTTCAATGAAATTCAGACCACAAATTATGTATTTTTTTCATTTGTGCGTCTTATAATTGTATGACAAGTGACAGTGATGGAGCAAAAGCTTGAGCAGTGTCTGGTTCTGATGTGTTTGTCTTCTGACAACTCATTTTCAAGACATTAAAAGAAGACTGTATTATAAAGTGGACAATCTGCAATAAAGAGGTGTTGATTTGAGGGTAAAATCAATAAAAACCTTCTGTCACTTTCCCCCTCTATATTTCAATGATAATTTTATTTAAAATGCTGAGTATTTAGGGACCAGAAAATAAAGCAATCAGTACAATACAGAGCAAAGTTATATCAAGTGTTGGACTGGTATCAAGCATTGGATGGTTAAGAAGTCACAGCAAAGGTGTTTGCTTTGCCAGCCAAGGAGTGGAAGAACAGGCTGTCTTCTTTGCTGTGTTTGCCATGTGAAACTGCTGCAATTACATGCCAGCTCCTGTCAAATGACTGGCCCTAGACACAGTTGTTCTTTATATACAGTTTTCAAGTAATATGGTAAAGAAACAATCTCCTCAATTTCAGAATTTGTACATTGCTTGAAGTCTAGTTCTTTTCCATCTGCTCTGCAATCTGCTGCTGATAGTATATTATGAGGGAAGCCAACCAAATCCTCAGACCAGCCCCTGAGTTGTCAAGCCTCATTTTCCTTCCATTTCTTCTCAAAGGTACCTGTGAGCATGGTAAATAATTTTTGTTTAACAACTCTCATTTCTGTATCCCTCTGATTTTATACACTGCAGCAAGACTGATATAAATCAGTCATCTTAAACAGATTCAAAGCCAAATATACATAAGTGAATCATGAGATCATAGAAAGGTTTGAGTTGGGAAGGAACCTTATAGATCATTAAGTTCCAAGCTCCCTGTCGTGGGCAGAGATGCTACCCCCTAGACCAGCTTGCTCAAAGCCCCATCCAACCTGAAAGATATTTTCTGTTTGTACCTGTAAGTAGTTTTAAATAATAACTTTTACTCCTATGACAGTTTCCCAATTAATTTTGATTTATTCACAGAATATTGGCTATGTGTCTGCAGGCTGTAGAACCTGGATAATGTTTGAGAACAAACCATTTGCAAAGTGCTTCAGAAGATTCTTATTTAGGGCTTGTTTGTAGTTATATCAGATTGTAGTATCACTTTTAAAGCTGTGGCTTACAGTTCTTTTCAGATCCAGCTCAAATTCTCTTCAATTGTCATCTGAGTATCTGTCAGCAGAGATTCTGTGTCAACATTTCTTTGTTCCCTATGTTTCAACCCATTAACTCACGGCATTTTTTGTAGTTTTCAATATTTAAAAATAAAAACCCCCAAATTTTTAAATCAAACTTCCAAGGACGTTTAGTAAGTTAAAGAATGACTAATATGCAAAGTTGCATCAGCTGCTAATACTTACAAGTTTTTACTAAAATTTACTTAAATATTTTTCTGCTTCTATTTTCCCAGTTGGACTGCTGTTTACAAGCAGAATCTATCCAGTGTTTTGTAACAAATGTAAATTGTCCTACTTTAACCTTTCTGAATAGCAATAATTCTGCAGTTACTTGTTTATTCATTGTAATAATGCATTTAAACTTCTCTATCATCCCTACAGCTGAAACAGATAGAAAATACAAACTTTTGCTGAAATTCACCTGAAGTTTTAAAGTTATCAAAGCACTTGGTTAGAATGATAGAGTTACAGAAAAATGATATTAAATAAAAAAATAGTCCCTTGGAATAGGGACTGGATCTCGTGTGTACCCTAACATTTAAGTTACATACCTCTTCTACATTGACAGACAGATTGAAATTGGTGCATTTTTCAATGGACTTTGTCTTAAATGCAGGCTTTCAAACCTAGAAACTAAATGGCCTGTTCCTGTGGACAGTGAGGAGCTCCTGTATATCCTAGCAGCAGAACTTCCACTGGCTTGGGAGCTCTACAAGCAAAGTCCCCAGAGTAAATTACACAACCCTCAGGCCTGTAGACTGATGACAGAGGTTTTCAGAATTACAGTTCTGCTGCCTGATTTCAAAAAAGCATGTGTAAATAAGTTACCATCCAGTGATGCTCAGTTACAGAATGGGTCTGTCAGTCTCAGGTATTCTGCACCGTGCCATGGATCCGCCTCGCTATAGGCCAAGCTGGTTTTGCTTCTCAGATTTTTGTGTCTTGGAGATTAACCTGCTGATCCTCATGTGGCTGTTTCCTGTTTGATGTCTTGTCAAGCAAAATCCCTGGTTCAGTGCCTCTTAATTCTCTCTGTTCTGATGTCTCAGAAGAAGTTTCATCTGTATGTCTAAAGCACACTCTGGGGGTGGTTAAGGACAGGATGAATAGCTGTTGTGCTCTCTATGCTGTTTGCTGGTAGCTATGCATTATGCCATCCTCATTATGATGTGCCAGTTTATAAGACAGCAGGTCCTGCTGTCTCTGGGCACCTTCCAGTTCCCCATGGCTCTGACTTCAATTCCTAACATTAGAAGAATAGCTTTTCAGCTGAATGAAGTGCTACCAAGCGTCACATTTGCCATTCTATCATTTTAGAGTGACAAATACAGATCAGGAACTATCTGCAGTCTTTTATGTGTGTTTTCAGTTATTCTGACACTCTCTGCCTCTTCTAAATTGAGAGTAATGGAAGCTTGTGGTGCCACATCTAAACACACACTTTGCAGCCTGTGTGAACTCCCGTGCTTTCACTTGCTTGCCAGTGTCAAAGCATTTCACTTTGTCAGATGCACTAAGGAAGATGAGTTCCATACAGATAATCAGCTATTTAGGGGGAAGGCCAAATAATAAAACCACCTCAGAAAAGTGCATATTGGACTGCAGAACACGTACAGACTTTTTGTTACTCAACAGAAAAGATATCTAGGCCTCCCCTCCTCTTTAAAGAGCATTAGGTTATCATTTTCTGTGGGTTGGCTCTGTACAGAACATGCACTGTGTGCTGTGTGCCAACCCAGTGCCTTCAGTACTCTAGAGTGTATAAAGAACCAGCTGAAGCTTAGTTAAGATGCATCGACATTGCTAAAATTGCTTTAAAAGGCAACTAAAACTCCCCAAAGTGTCTATGTTCTCATTGCTGTCCCTGGACACCCAGGGTTCAGTTCAGATGTGTCTGGGTTGTTGGTTATGTCACAGGCTTCACAAGAGATACAGAACTCTTTGGATTGTCATCTGGGGATCAAATTATGTCACATCACTGGGAATCACATAGGTTTAACAATGCCTTTTCATGTGTGAACGTGGGTTTTTTTGACATGCTAGCCATAAAGAAGTAAAGCAAGTAAATTCTTGACCCAGTCTGATCAAGCTCCATAGAGGGTTTGCCTTCCTAGTTTACCCTTGCATTTAAGTGTCTCTATTCAAGCTATATAGTGTGTCTATTCATTCTCAGATCCTGTGATGGTCATGAAAACACCATCTCAGCACTGAATCTCAGTCATGACATTTTTTTCCAGTACTTGGAACAGTGTCGATGGCACCACAGTGACTTGTGCATCTTAATCCAATGTAAATTTTAAAACCTTCCATTTGCTTTCAGACTGTTTGTCGTTTTAGCAGTGTCACCCTTCTTTGAAAAAATGCTCTGATATCTTCCTTTGAACAAAATCTTGGGGCTAGTGTGGTTGTCTCCCTCTTTATCCATTCTGTGCACACTGCTGCTAACTCCAGAAACTCTTCAAATACACTGGACTCATATGTCTTTTACTGACTCATGGTTATTAATTTACCTTTTGCATCAACATGGTTGTAGAGAGTTACTTATGATTTTTTTAAAAAAATCTGTTTTAGAACCGTGTTTGTCAAGTCTCCTTTGTCTTTTGATTCCTCTTTTTTGTCCTATTCTGTTAAAATGTTGGTCTACCTTCCTTAAACTTTGGAGTGCTCAGAGCAGTTTCCGTGGAGCTGCAGCTTCCAGTCTTACTGTGAAAGGCTCCCAAACCCCAGTCACAAATTTATCCTTTATCTATAATATTCCCAAGTATTGGCTCCTCAGCCTTTAATTATTTACATTTACCCTGTCTGTTTCAGAGGAGCTTTTTACTCTGGGCTTTAACTGCTGTGGTTTTTTCACTCTGTTTCTTTAGATTGTGCTGCTCATGCAGTATGCCTGTGCCTCTCTGCAGAATACACATATGGCAAAGCAAACAGAAGCCTTTTGACAAGCTATAGTAAATCTGGGCTGGCCATGACAGTTAAATGGAAAACCAGCAGACCTTAGTCCTCCTGCAAGTTGCAGACATGGGTCCTAGCCAGGAAAAAGACTGAACAATTGAAAGAAACTACTCTAATCATTAGCTAAAGCTAGAAAAAAGTGAGGATTTTCCACAACAAAATTAATTTTACTTTTGGAACTGTAATAATATATATCCTGCTAGTATCATCAGGAAAGCATGTCTATTTTTAATATGTCAAGTGTTCTTATTTCTGTTTAACCTAAAAAACTGAAAATGAAAACTAGAGGATTACATTTCTTTTTTTTAAATTCAGTTTTAGCAGCCCCAAACTCCTACTTTAAAATTAGTCAATTTCTCTTTGTGTTTTAAAAGAAAAATAATACTGTAGAGAGCATAAAAGACATAGGGTATAATGCCAACAGTTAATGAAATAGCAATGTATTTCATTACTATTTCAAATAAGATGACAATGCTAAAAATATTCTTCCTGTTCATAAAAAGTTGTAGCTGTATTTTAAGCAGTAAATGCCCTTAAAACATCCACAGCTTATATTCTTAAGAGTTTCTTTACAGCAATATGCTACTTTGACACTAACTAAAGTTTTGTCAATTTGCATATTTAATTGAGGCATTAATTATTTGTTGACAATGCACAATTTATACTGGGCTTCTTTGATGCTTTCATGTTTGAAAAGACAACATGAACTGTTGGGAAGATGTGATGCTTTCAAGGCCTTTCTGTGTATTTAAGTATTGCATCCAGCTCAATCAACCTTAATTATAAGCATTCTAATATTTCTAACATTCATAAAAACAAGTGATTACACTGAGAATTTCCATTTCCATTAAAAAGAATCGCTTATGTCTGGGTTCATTTCACTTCTGCTAGGTAATACCCATATTCAGGGAGCAATGACTTCTCAGCCTTTTTGGTGAACCCTCCTTGTGTCCTGCAGCTGCCAGGGTGGCTGTGGCAGTTCTGCTCTACATGCCAGGGCTATAGGCATCGTCCAAGTGGCCCATTTTCTGGGGGTGTTATGCAAATGTTTGCTTATTGCACTCCTGTAATCATGTATAATGCATATAAGAATGTGTAGTACCATAAGAAAAGGTGAGAACCCTAGGGTTTTGTGTATCTCCCACTGCTGGAGAAAACTAAGATGTAGTTTGCATTTGAGGGCCATTCCTTACAAAAGAGACTTATTGCTGTGCCTTCTTTGTGAATGACACCTCTTTAAGGAGTGCAGGCTTGCTGATTTTCTGCCTTCAGGTGCTATAAGCATGGCAAGCCCAAGAGACAGGAAAAGAGGCATTCCAAATATTTTCCTGTTCTAAAGCACTAGGAGAATAAATCTGGGAGGAATGTGCTTGCCTGTTCTCAGCCTTTGTTTCTGCTGTTGCCCTCTGTTGGAGACAGAACATTGAAACAGGGAGACTTTAGGCTGGCTTGATGTTTCTGTCCTTGGGTTCCTTCATCCTTATTTATAACATGGTAAATTTGGGACACTGATGATCTTTTAACTACATGGAACATTATTAAAAATAGTTTGGAATAAATTTTTTTTAGTTGAAAATCAGAGCCAACATTTATGTGCAGTTCAACAGAAAAAATAAACAGATGGCATTTTTGTTAGTGATATATCAGCTGAAAGGTCATAATGTGTATAACAAAAAGGGCTGTTACAATAGGACATTTTTCACGTGTCATGAAAGTATTCACTGGTGATAATATTTGTGCTCAACAACATATTAAATTGTCTCTAAGAAATTATACCATGGATTTGTGCTAGAAAATTTGTGCTTCTCTCTTGATCAGATGTTTAGATTTTAACAGAATTAGCCCAGAGAGTGGAATCAGTTTGCACTGATCCAGTTGCAGAGATATGCAACTATCCTAGACATTGCCTATCTATTGTTCTATGTCTATCCTAGACATTGCAATATTTGGTATGTAATAATTGTAAGATTTGAATAATGGATAGCACAATGCTCAGGGACACTTTTCCATGTAACTGTCAGTTATGCACACTCTTAAATAGGTATAACATTACATAAAAAATGTCTACAAGTGTCTTGAAAGTAAAGATATCACTTGTAAAGTTAAAATACAATTCCATTCATGTTCACTATCATCATTATTAGCTCTTGAGGAGAGTCGCCTCTTAATGACCACTATAAAAGTCTTTTAGAAAAGGACATCAGTATAGTAAAATGTGGGTTTTTTTCAGAAAGGTTTTAATCCAGAGCAAGTAACTTTACCTTCTTAACTGTCCTTGTAGCATCTTGGTGAACTTGAAGTCAAATTACCAAGTGAGGTTGTAAATCCTACCTGTTGCATTATTTAAGCAGAATGGAAATGCTTATTTTGGATTTAAGTAAAATACATTTATGAAAACAAATGGTATAAATCTAAAAACAGTGACATCTCACTGAAATTTTGTAAAACTTGCTTGCACTTAAAAATGTTAAAAATGTGGTTGTATAACTGATAGAGTGAAAAGTTGAGTAGCTTAATTATCTTCTTTATATATTATATATATTATATATATAATCTTTTTATTTTTATATTTCTTCTGAAAATTTTGCAAAGTCACCGATTTGAAGAATGTTGTAATTCTATTTGTATAAAGGAAAAAGAGAAAAAGCATAAAGCATTTTCTACTCCCAGAAGCCTTACATAATCCTAAAGTCTTTGCCAACTGTTATTTTAGCACCTTCAAAAGAGGCAGGGACTTCAAAATCAGATTTACTTTTCATTTCTAATTGGAATCAACCAATATGGGTTCAGTTCTATGTCAAGACTCAGACATAGCAGAAAAGTTATTATGAAAGCAATGGGAAATCTTTCACAGATAATCATAAATTTTGTCACTAATGCAAGTTCTTTGTAACTGCATTGAGCAAATGTGTATATCTTACATTTGTGTTCTTGTTTCCACAGTGCATACATTATAACAGACTTCATGGGCATCAGGAATGAAAATTTTATGAAGGTAGCTGCAGTTGGGACTTGGATGGGAGATTTTGTCACAGCGTGGATGGTAAGAAACGTAATTACATTTTAAAAGTAAAAGAATATGTTTGTTGCTTTCAAGGGAAAGAGGAGAGGAGAAGAGAGAAAACGCAATTTCTCTAAGTCAAGCATTAGAACACAGAAAAGTAAGAAGTTAACAAATTCATAATGGCAGAGTATTCAATTGACAGTCCAGAGGAGTTTCAGTTAAAATGTGTCTGAGTGATGGTTTTTTTTTGTGAGTGGGAGTTTTGCCATTGTCTTCTGCATGGTGGCCCTTCTTTGCTATGAAGTAGCATCACAATTTACTATCCTGTGAAACAGTGAATAACAGCTAAAGATAAATAAGTCTAATGAAAAGAATTAGAAAGAGAAGAAAATTTAAACTGAAGGATGTGATAGAGAACAATGGAATGAGAGAAGAAAAGCAAGCCAGTTACGTGCCAGAACTTTGAAGGTATTCTGATCTGAAACTGATTCATTTTGAATCTAATTTAGGATTTAATATCTAAATCGAATTTAGAAAAATAAAATTTTCACTTGGATTATACTTGGTATAAACACTTTCTTCTGAAATACATGCAAGCCAAAAATCAGCTTAGTGAAAGAGAATCAGAAAATGGCAGCTAATTTTTAAGAACAAAATCAAGCATCAGCACATTTTAATTGTTCAGAAAAAAACATTTCTTAAACACCAAGTGATAAAAAGTGAATTTAATTATTTTTGAAGATTAGATTTTTAAGATTCATGTAGGTAACATTTTTAGCAACTGTATTTTAACAGTGTCTTCTACCCACCATATTTGAAATGTACTGTACAACAGACAGAAGGGAATAAAAAAAGCATCAAGGATTTTTTCAGGACGTTGTTGTGTCTGTGGTTTGTCCAAGACAAACTGTACTCTGTGGAATGGTGGCCATGAAAAGCAAGTACAGAGAAAATAATTTGTATATGCTTTACAGTAAGGTCATCACAGAATTGGTGCCTTGACTAATGTTGACAATTAATCTGGGCTTCTTATGAATTGGAAATAAAATTCATGGGTAGTTCTGAATACCTTTAGTTGCATTTTTCTCACGGGCTTCCACATCTTTATTCCACTGTCAGAGAAGACCTAAGCTGAATTGAGAGATAACATGTACCTCATACATATGTGACTTAGGGCTCCAGTTATAGATTAAAGACAAATTGCACTACATTAGCTAATGTGGGTTTTTTTCACTCCCTCTTTTCTTGTTTCCGTAAAAAAAACCCTTTTATGTGTAACACTGTATAAAACATGGAAATGGTTGATGCAAAAGGCATAAGAATCCTGTTCATTTTCTGGGTACTCAAAGCCCTCTCAGCAGTGGATTGTGCCACTGCAGATTCCTGTGGCATGGAATTATCACTGAAGAATGGGAGAGAGACTGGGAGAAACTACAGAGATGGTTTGATTAGAGGAGACTTAAATGTTTGCTTAAATTAGTCTGGTTCTATTAGCTTTCAGGAAGAGTAAAGAACATGGAATTGGAGGGTCAATGTGTTTTAGGACATGCTTTGATTGCATGAGGAGAGTTAAGAGGCATGATTCATGTTTAGGTCTTCAGAGTGAAAGGAATAGTGATACTGCTTCTGCAAATCTCCTAGCAAAGTGTATCAACCAGGCAAGGGAAATGACACTGTTCAAGGGCAGCTAAGCCTAGGAACGTCAAACAAAACTACAATTTCAGGTCTCTACCTGAATTAGTAAAAGATGAGATTGGATATGTATTCTGGTGCATGGGCATGTACATTGGTGAAAATCATCTCCCGCGGCATCTAATTTATACAATCCATCTTATTCTATATGAACAGAAATTGCTGTGTTATTTATATTTGAATTTGCTTGACCTTCTGCTTATAAAGAACAGCATGAAATCGATGTCAAAGTAATATGAGTCTTCTGTGGTATTATATTTTGTGAAGTTTCCCCATCCTGTTTCAAAACAGAAAAGAAAAACCAACCTGTAAAGGAACCTTTGCACATCTTCCCATTCACAGAAGTGTTTATATTTTCTAATTTTTAAGAAGTTTTTTAAAGAAACCATCCATCCATAGACTCCAAAGCAGAAGATAAAAGCAAAGATGTGGCCTCCACTTCACTGTGTTTGAACGATACTGGAATTAGGATCTTACCCCTTATTTAATTGGAAACTTTGGGAATAAGCATAAATAAAACAGATGGCATTCCATTTTAAAAATGAGTAATCAATAAAGAATACTATTACCCCAGGACAGTGAGGAGTGGCTTATTGAATCAGGAAAATGATTGAAATGGGAAAATATATTTTGGGTCGCTCTTTATTTTGCATTGAAAGGGCCGAAGTAAGACTTTCTCCTCAACACTTCCTAGCTCACTGGCTAGTTTGGTGACAGGGTCTGACACCATTTCTAATAAAATCAGCAATATTATTTCCATTGTGTAGAATGAGAATGGGGCCATGCTATGGGTACACAGAACCTTCCCCTTTGTACCTCTGGACAGAGCATCTGCTGCTAATAAACATCTTTGCTGAATTCTGTAGGAAGTGTTAGATATTCCAAAGTCTGTGAAGTGGGAATGGGTCCAGTACACTGACCATCTCTGCACTTTTCCCTCTTTGAAGCCATGGAAGTCTATCTTGCAATCTTGCACCTGCTTTGACATGCCCTCCTGCTCCCATAAAAAATGCACTGACCTCAGGGAGAATGCTTTTGAGGCAGACACCATAGATTTTTGCACAGTAGGACACCTTGGAAGAAAGGCTGAATTCCACCCAGACAAGTTCATGAACTAGCAATTATGGCCCCCTTCTGAGAAAGTGGAAGCAGGCTGAGGAAGGAGCTGATTTGTGGGCAGTCTCTGAAGATTAGGGTGGCCTCTCTGTGAAGGTGAGCAACCTGCTGCAGCTGTGTTTTTGTGAGGGGGACAGTCCTGAGCATGTGGGGTAAGGCATGCTCAGAGGATAGCTACAGGAGTGGGTGGCACTGAAGAGTGACACCGAGAGCAGTGTTGGCTTTCAGGTGTCAAAACTGTTCCCTTTTGGTGATGGCTTTTTGGACTCTACAAGATTGGCCCTGAGCTGTGAACTATACTTGTACCACATGGAAGGCTTTGCTTACCAACTGCCATTGCCATTTGCATTAAAGATGTATTTCTGCCTACAAACCCTACATACGTGTGTAAGAATCTAAACAGTAGATTTAGTTTAGAAGTTTGTTTTATCTTTCTTAGATGTTGCTTGCTAGGATTATCAGAAGCTGAGGCAGTTGCCTTCAGCCAGTGTCTGGTACTGATCTCTATGAATATACCAAGGTGATCCTTCTGACAAGGGATCCTATTCCTATTTACCTTCTTTCTGAGTGGTAGTTTAGTTGAGGTTCTCTTTTCCCATGTTAGTTGCTAGGGAGAGCTGGGAAAATTTGAGAGATCACTGAGCAGCAGAGACTGTGCCTGCTCCTGTTATCGGAAACAAGGATAAACTCTAGGGATGGTTTAGTTTGTTATTCATCAAACTAGTGTTTACCACATATATACCAGCATATTCTTTTTAAAATGAGAAGCCAGGAATTTTCTCATCACTGCTCTTTAGCAGAGTGCTTGACACAATGAGTGTGAACTGAATCATTGTAGCAATTCCTGACTGTTCTTTTTGACACCTTTGCTTGATTTCAGTTTGATTTTTCCCTTGTGTGGGATGATGAAGACTTCTTGGGACTATTTCTCTTCCATCATCTTAGCAGATGAATTAGTAGAAGTAGTACTTCCAGCATAGTCTGCATGGCAGAGTGAGAGATCACTATTGTTCTGCTGATCCAGTACTGACCAAGACACATGATATCCACTTGGGTGGATGGATGGATAGATATGGAGGTAGAGACCTTCTGCTGAGGACTTTTTGTCAGCAATTAGTATTGGGATTTCAAAAGGTCTGTACTGAGTAGTGAGTCTACACCTCCGTTTCCTCATTAGTGGAACTGGATAATGACTCCCATATGTACAAATTGCCTGGGCTTCTGAGAAGTCTTTTAGGGAAAAGAGTCACTTCATTTAGGTGACATTCTGAAATACAACTTTTGGTGGAATGCTGCGCCCCTTGATAAAGATTATCTGATTTTATGCAAGAAAGATTTTCTGTTCTCTGAGATTTTCAGCATTAGCTGCAAAAACTCCAAGTTTTCAGCCTTGTAATTCCAGGGGAAAACCTCACACCATTTTGTGTTCTGGCTTTGCTAGTTGTGAAAGAAATAGATTTTGTCCATGTTTTTTTAAATTCACATTCTTCTGTTAAATATTTTTGTCTTCATCCTTTGGTGAAGAAACTTTCTGTATTTTCCCATTTCGTGTGATTACCATGTCTTATCTGGGCAGTTCCAGTGTAACCAGTAGAGAGGCCTGGGGCTGGTTTGTAAACACACTAAAGGACTGAAACTTTCCTCAGGATTCTTAATGCTATTAACATCAGTAGTTGACAGGTTTAAGTTAATGGTTGCTGCCATGCAAGGACACAGTGAATCTGTAGAGTCCTAAACCAGAATGTTTTCTGTCACATGCATCATATTAGATCTCAGGCCACACCTGTAAAACAGCCCAGTTCCTCCACCTGGGCAGCCCAAAAATCCATCCAGACTAGTATCCTACCTCAAAATGTGACTATAAGCAGAAGCCAACCAGGAGAGTAAGACAAGGCAATAGTATGTGGTAGGGTCCCCTAATGCTCTCCTGAAATTCATATGATTTTGTGTATATAATGACTCTTGATCTCAGAATTGTTTTGCTCTTTTTTTTCACCACTTTGCATTTTCCCTACGAAGAATTTCATCTGCCATTTTATCCCCTAGGGTCTTTCTTCCATAAGCACCTATCCTAATTCTTCACATCCAGCAAGCCATCATCCTTTTCACTGTGCATAAGTTAATATCATTATAAAGCTTTCTCACCTCACTGCTCATCCATTTTCCCAGGTTGCTTAGGAATATGATGAATAACTGCATCCTCTGCAAGAATCCCTATGGAACTCTGCTAATGACCTCCCTCCATTGCTAGAACTGTCTGGCTAACCTACTTACCTTCTGTTCCCTGTCTTTTAATCAGTTATTTATCAACATAAAGACCTTCCCTAAAGCTCTGAGTGTTGAGTTTCCATAGAAGCCTGTGACGAGGAATTTTTCAAAAGGCTATTAGAAAATTCAGCTTTCCCTATTTCAAACACATCTCCTTTATCCATGAGTTTTGTTGACCTCATTCAGTAATTCTGTTCTGAAAAATCTCCATTCCTGTTGTTTACAGAGCCAGCCACTTAGCACTCCTTCTGCAGCCTCAGATATTCCCTCTGCCATTAAGGGGGTATTCTAACGATGTTGGCTGGCCCTGAAAGTGGTGTTTGTAGGAAAGATAAATTCACAGCTCAGGGGCTGTGAATGTGCAAAAGAGTGTGGAGCCATCTTCATCTGCCTTATCAGTGAAGGACAGTGAGCTTATATCCTCATGTTCATCTTTCCTCATCATTACTTTCCTCTGTCCTTTTTCCTCAACACCTCTTTGTCCAATGGCATGGGCATCATTTTTCAGGCGAAAAACAATTAAGCTGTGAGTATTTTGTTTTGTATGTTCTTGCAGATAGCAGAATGTTCAGCACAGCCTGAAGATGGCTGTTGCTGTTATCTCAAAGACAGAAATGTCAGTGCTTGTGGTAGACCTATATTCTGAGCATGGGCATGATGTTCTCTGGTTTGAGAGAACATCAGCTGCGGATACATAACCTCTCTTTCCTGAAATCTTATGTAGTCTATGGGTTTCTTTGGCTGAATATTTTCATAATTAGATGGAATTGTTGAATCATAATTTTGAGCACAGAGACACACGTCTGCTAAAGTAATTGTTTGAATCTGGGCCCCTCTTGATCTTGCTGAGAAACACCTTTATTTTTTATTTTCTACTGCACAAACAGTGGACACAATCTAAATTGCTGTAGTTTAGGCCCAAATATATTCTTAATTGACACTTCATTTTGGCTTTGTAAATGCTGTTCTGGTGTTTCTTTACAAAATACAAGCATAGCAATCTAAAACACTCTACAGTGTAGGGTGAAGTAACGAAGCCCATTACATGCTAATAAACTCATCAGTTGCTGTTTTTGTCTGGTAGATATCTGATACCTGTAGAATATGTTTTGTGTACTTTCTTCTTTATTAATTTTTGTGATAAGAATAGATGTTTACTTATTGCCATTAAAACATTTTTAATGGCTTGTAATTTCTTGGCAAGAATTTTGAAAGTATTTGGAGATATTTGCTTTTGACTGTTGCCTCTGTGATCATGACAAACAACATTTATTTGTAGAGTAGGATAGCAAGCTATTCAATGATTTTGAAGTGCTTTCCTTGTGTCCATTAAGACAGAATGTTATTCTTGTCCTCTTTTGCTGAGATGTAACAATCTATGTCAACGTCCTGGAGTAATGAAGGGTTCATTACCACTCTGCAGAAACAAGATTAATTTACCTCTTTATTTTATTTAATCTTGAAATGTATATGTGTTGCTAGGACATGTTCACACAAAGTGAGCAACATTGATGCTGGAAATACTGTCATATTGCTGAAAATATCAGACATACTAAATTATTGCAGTGAAAATACATAGAAAAGAAAATAATAGTTGACTAAAAAATGAAGGCTACTTTAGTACAGGGAAGGACTCTAGTATAAAAATCTATATTGAAAGAAAACATAACAACATCATTAAAAAGAATAAATTTCCAGGATTTTGTATTTAACTTTTAGACCAAAATAATACCCAAAAATGTTCACACTTAAATTTACACGATTCTTGGTAAGTAATTCTTCTATCCAGGAAATTCTGTTTAGCAAGGAATAGTGTATAGGTTTATTTGCAAGCAGTGATGAATCCATTTTGATGCACATTACAAGGTAGTTTGAAGAGTCAGGAGTCTTGAATGACTGGCACCTTTTTTAACTCATGCCTCTGTCAAGGATTGGGCATGACAATTTAGATTATGATCCATGTCAATCTTCTTGATTGTTTCTGTTCCACTGGCTTATCAAATGACAAAATAAAACTGTAATTGAATTTGCAGCAGCATCCGAAGTGCCATACAGCTAACAATTCTCCTGTTCTTGAGTACTGGAAATGAAATTGAACTATGAAACATGAACTGGAAGGAGCAAAATGGATGAGACCTGTTCCTAAACTCACTTGCCAGGGTTGCAGAGAAAAGTGACTAATAACATTATTAATGGCAATATGTTTCTTTCCATTCAGGGAGGCATACAAAAGCCCGTTGCCCTTCTTGTTCACCTGTGTATCTTGTTTTGGTTTTCATTCCTTTTCTTAGAGGCCAGTCCAGTTGCAGAAACATTCTGTAGCTACTGTCTCTATCTCCAGATGGTAACCACAAGCAAATTCATCAGCACAATAGCAGTCCAAATATATCCAGTCATATGAGACCTGCTAATTTTGTTTTTTCCACTTTCTGGGGCATGAATGTGCTCATATCCTGCTCTGCTTCATGACTGCCACTTAGTTATATAAGGTGGAGTGTGCCTGGTGTCATCTGAGTTCATCCAATCATCCCATCAAGTCAGATTGCACTATTATTTATTCATTGATTGACGGTGTTGCCATCTGTTCATATGCTCTAGATTATAATTATCTGCCTTTTCAAGCTTGATCTTTTTTTGTATTCCCCTGTTACTTTGTCATTTCAGTTCTGACCAGGCATTGCCAGAGGTGTTACTTCATCCCTGTCTGTTTCCCATGCAGGGAGTTTTTAATCTCATTTTTGCAGCAGTCACCTTTGTTGATGACCATTTTTTGGGCTCTAAAATATGTGCTTAGTATATCTAGCAGTAAAAGCCTCTGGATGTTTTGAAGAAGGCCATAGCTAGCTCTAACTCAGAGCTCAAGAGTAAGAAATGCAAACCCTAGAGTTGGGCCCCAAAATATCTCCTAGTGTTTCTCCAAATCAGCCAGTGACATCTTTCAATGACAAGCAAACGCAATGGGAGTGCTTTCAAATAAGTGTTACATTTTCCCAACTATCTTTTCTTAAATATCAATGCTTATGAATTCATACACAAGGTCATTTTTGTGACCTTGTACACACTTTTCTTGCAGTCTGGATCCCATCTAAAAATACAGAAAGGGTCATATCAAATATTAATAAGTGAAATTCTGTTTTCCAAATATTGTAGAAGTCAAGACAAGCTGTGAGGAGAAGATATGTCTTCGTGCAACTCAAATCTTGTCTGATTGATTTGTTTTGTAGCTTCAAGCAGCCACATCTATAAATGACACTGGAGGTCCCCTATTTTCTCTTCCTCATTGTCATACTCTCCTTTGCTCTTTTTCACTTGAAATGTTATTTGCTTCTTGATGATATTTATGCAGCAGATCTTGATATATCCTGGTTACATGTATTTAGAAACTGAAGTCAGAGTAGCATATAAATTAAAGTAACTATGCAGCAATTCTGCATTCTGACATGATGTACTGCTTAGAAATGGTGTGAATGAGTGGGTGTCAGATGTGCTGGAGAAGTGGGACTCTAGAAATAACATGTTCTTACTGAAGATCTTTGAGTGCAGATGGCAACTGTGTAAACTGTTGGAGTGTCTAAGATGGACACTTCCTCTCTGGAACAGTCTGCTTCTGGATGAGATTGCAGCACAAACCATTTTCACTCACTGGGGGAAGAAAATACTTTTCTTCCTGAAACTGAAATCGGAAAAATCACTTCAATATATCAGCTAATACGTGCAGTCAGAACCTCTATGATGAAATGGGGAGAGATGGTTTAAAAAGCATTATGAGAGGACTACTGAACTGACCATGCACATTCAGCTGAAGATCTTTACTGGATTAAATATATGGTGAAGTAAGATCTTCTGTATCCACAGGGAGAGATTAGCAGCAGATGGCAGTGGTACACAGCAATACATTTCTTTAATTCTGAATTCCTTCAGGATCTGTGGGATGAACTATTAGACACTGTGTAAAGGGAAGAAAGGAAGGATGTTCTATTATGAAAAAAACATATCACAGCACTCATGCCTAAAATAATGTTGAGAATGTTGTACATGATCCATTCTTCTCTACTAGGATGGGGAGGGCTAAAACTGGTAAATTAAGGAAGATGCTATTGCAGGTTTTAAATTGCATAATTTTGATGGGTGGGTGTTCAGCTGAGAAACTTTATCTCTGATGCTGTTTTGTAGAGAAAATGTATTTAGAATATGTTTAGAAAGTAATGCCCTAAACACTCAAGTTACCAGAGTACTACCAGACTCATTTTGTCTTGCATTATGCCTATAAATGGAAGATTATTCTCACAACAGATACAGTACCTTAAAAATTGTATTCCATGTTATCATAGGTCAACTCAACCCGTAATATATCATCAGAGCAATTAAAGTGCTTGAGCAAATACAGCACAGAGTTATTTTTCCTGTGCAGTACTGCATAATATATGAATTGTAATATGGTGTGAGAAGTCTTCCCTTAACAACCCTGCTATGAACCCTGAATTGAATTGATCAAGGAATCCTGAATTGTAAGTGAAATCACTAACTCTATCTTGCATGTATGGAGAAATCATAGAAACTGTCAAACTTAGACTTATGATACTCTAGCCAGAAGGTCATTTTTTTGATATCCATACTTGTGATTGTGCTCAACAAAGAATGAAAATTCAGTATGTTCAAACCAAGTTTCTACAGAAAAAAATCGGATAGGTTTGCTTCCAAAAGCTCTTTGCTGTCAAAACCCAAGTCCAACTTCGGTGCAATTCTGCTGATTGTATCAGACTTAAAATATACAATTGCTTCTTAAAAACTGAGATATTAAAAAGTTTCAATGGATTTGAATTAAAATTCATTGTAAGACTTCATTTAATAGAAAGCACTCAGTAAGATGAGTCTAATCTCTTCTTGCTCTCTTTTTATTGTTATTTTACATTATTTGAAGTGGGAACTTGAAGTACTTGTTTTAATGGATAGAGAGATTGCCGAGTTTCACTTAAACTTTTCTAAGTACTTTTAAAACCTCCATTAAAAAGCTATTTTTGTAATTTCTTACAGTACTATGCTTCTCCAAATCACAAAAGAAATCACTGCCTCCTACACTAGCAGCAATAAAAAAGGTTTTGCATTTTGCAGACACTAGGGATTGATCTTTATAGCAACTCATGGAGATACGTATGCTAATATGCCCCTGTTTTACAATAGAGAGCTGAAACAAAGAAAAAGGGACAAGAAAAAAGGGAATTGGTGATGGAGCTGAGACGAGACGAGACAAGACCCTGCTCTCAGTTTTGTATTCAATCTCATCCCTGCTTTCCTCAAATCTTTAAGGGAATTTTTTTTTCTTTATCCCTATTGATGGCAGCATTCTAAAAGGTATCTGCCTCTGCAAAGATGCTGAATAATTTCTTCTATGGAGAATTGCAGTGGAATTTATGGGCACTGGAGATACTTCCAAGTGGTGAATGCCCTGGAGTGTGCTTTTCTTTCCCCTGGCTTCAGCTGTGTGTGGACTCAGAGTACATGTATTTTTCTATGATGGTTTTTCTGGGCTAATTTCTGGCCTGCCTTCTTTTTTGTATTACTTTTATAAATTGTATATATCTTGTAGAAGTGTGCCAAAGGGATGAAGCTCCTACTAATGTGTGGTTGTGGAGAATCAAGGCATGTATTCACTTTCTCTTAACTTGAAGAGATTTCTTGCTTAATTTTTTTGGCTCATTACATGATGACACAAAATTAGTTTTACCACCCAACACCGCAATTTTATTGTAAAGAAACAACCTAAGCAGAGTTATTAGACAACATAATCTACTTCATAATGGATGGAGTCCTATCAGGAGCATTATCAGAATGAGTAGCAATCATGCAGGTGTGATTACACTGGTGAATCACTTGCAAAGGTCCAGCACTAGTGCCAGGCTCAAGTTGCAGCACTTACATGTCGTAGTAGGCAGGACCATAATTTTCAAACTGCAGACATATTATGCATACACTTCCTTTTGTATCTCATAGACTTTCAGAATATCCATGGCAGATGAGGAGCAGGTTTTATATTTGTATGACTTTACACTGTGCTTTACTTGGGTCAACACTTGACCCAGAGAATGAAGGTAGGATCTGTGTGACCAAATAGTGGTTTGGTTTCAGAAGTGGTAAGATTTACATTTAGACAGCTACAGATTTTGATATTTTATTCTGAGCTGATTTCCTGGGTTGTCTTAGTAATCAATGAAGAGAAAAAGGCCTGCTATGTCATTGGAGTATATTTGGCAACTAAAATGATGCCAATAAATCACATTGTAAAACCACTTATTTCTCTCCACTGGTAATAACGGAATTATAATAAAGGAATTATAAGGTTTGGGTTTAGATATAAAGTAAGATTTAGATATTTACATTCACAGTATTAAGGTTTTGTGTCCTGGGAAAACCCAGGACAATTATATAGGGGGTATAGAAATGCCAGAAATTTTCCTACAAACCAGCAGAGTTAAAATATGTAATGGTTTACTGTTAAACATCCCTTGAGAATTAAGGAAGGTAAAGGAGTACTTCCAGAGTGTTGAGGCTTTTCTGATGAAACATTAGAAGGACTTCACATAAAGTCAGAAGTTCATGCAGCAGTGAGTAAATTAAACCACAACAAAAATAAACCAGCAAGAATCCACATGCAGCAGCAGTGTGAAATCAAGGATTGTATGGACAGTAATGTGAACAAGCATATCAGTGTATCCTCCAGAACTTTAAATTTTACCTTGAAGTTAGGAAAATTGCTAAGAAGAAATGTTATGTATCTAAATTTCAAGACTCATTTCAAAGGATATTGGGCATTAATAGATAACATAATTTGTGCACGTGTGTGTGCTCCTGAAAGGCAGCCTTTTTTGTGTTCTGTTGTTACTGATACAAAACAGCCTTAATCTTTATAAGGCAATTGAAGGCAAACATTTATGACTAAGCTGATCTGTGGCCACGGTAGGCTTTGTCTCATTGATTTCCCCTGAATTTCCTGTCCTGTGGTGATTTCCATGTATATTCTCATTGGCATGACCAAAGCCAGACTGGCCCTGAACCATCTCCTAAGTTTATTCATGCTTTGCTAACCTACTGTTTTTATTGATTTAACATATTTACAAGGTTATCTTATGCTAGTTGGTAGAGGAAGGACTATTAAATGAGTTGAGGTAGCATGAAGGGCCTGAATCAGCCACATGATGCTCAAAGCCAGATACTTGGGAATTATTTCAGAACAGATGCCAGCACTGGCTGACTGTTCCTCTGTGAGGTCATATCTCTGGCTTCTTCTCTGGTCAACTCTATACCTTCTTTCTCCTTTGGAAATGCACAGAGATTTGGAGCTGAAAATATGGTGTAGTGATACCTCCAAGCCACTCTAACATTGTGTGGTGCTGGCCTGTTGGGTTATTGAAGACTGTTTAGCACTCACTGGAATAAACCCTTATATTCCAAAAATGAAATCTGAATTAGTAACAAGTATTTAAAAAATCCACTTATTTGACAAGAAGGGATAATAAGGAAAGTACTGAGAATTTAACTGTAATGTGGGGTTTGTATTAAAAGCTCTGAAATCTAACCATTGAATGATGCTGTCTCTAATTGTTACCTCAAAAATTAGCTTTTTCCTCTTAAGTTACTTTTATTACTCATTGTTTGTCATTAATTTCAAACTGTAGATGCTAAAAAAATATTGTCTTTTTCTATTCTTATTTCTGTGTGTCAGTATTCTGGGACATTCTGAGTGGTTCCCAAATATCTTTTATTTCTGGTTTTTTCTGTCCCTCTTCCTGCTGTTATGCTTTCTGTGCACCACACAATATCTTAAACTCCTTATATTTCCTTCTGTGTTCGTCATTTGTTCATTCTGAATCTCTTGCCCAGTATTTTTACACTGACAGCCTCTCAAGTGCACATGCACTTCAGCTCTTTCACATGGAATTAAAATTCTAAATACTTAATTAACGATGTCTTAATCAAACTATTTATTTATTGTACTTCTATCTTCTGTGTTTCATTTTTTGACATGTGTGATATAAAAAAGGTACTGACTGTCTTTCACTGGCTGTTTGTGTGGGGTTTTGCAAACTACAACAGTACAATCCTACAAGGCTGTGCTGCAATAATAAACATTAGTGCTGATTGAATTTTTTAGAATTAGCACAATTGCTTCAGTCTCCTCTTGTATCATGGGCAGTGGAGTAAGTCCTGCACACCCCCCATGCTTGCTGTTTTCTTGTTGCCACGATCTGGTCTATTTGAGGCTCAGAGGGGACAGTGTACAAGCTTGCAGCTCTCACTGGCACCAAGGACCATCCTTGCTGTGCAATCCTGATGAATATTTTCTGGTATCTACATGCTCCCCTTCAGCCCTGGAGAGACCTCTCTGTCAAATGGGTCAGTGCTATGTAGCAGGTTGAATCCCTTTTACTGAGGTTTTAATCCGTGCTCCACCAGACTATACTAAAGAAACTGAAATTAGGAGATTTACAGGAATACAGCAGGGGCATGACCACAGCAATCTGCTAGCCAGTTCTAATGGCTGTAGTTTTATAACAGTGTTAAAGGAAGTTGCAGGAGACAGCATAGGCTGAATTAGCCCTAGCTGTGACTTTTGTCTGTACAGAGTTGCATGAGGTGGGTGTGGGTGAATGTGGTCCTTTCTCTGTGGTCAAACTACATTTTTACACCTGCTCTTGGCAATGAAGCACAAATGCTGGTGACATACATTCACTGCAACGTGGTAATGTAGGGCAGAATTGTCAGAGAAAACTCAGCTTGGCATTAGAAATTTTGGTTCATTAAATAAAATTAATTGCTAAAATATAAAGCATTTCAGGCTAAGGTGTGCAATCGCAGCAAATAATCAGTTCATTTTTGGAAGAGGAGTAGATTGAATAGCTTGTATTTAAATAATAAATAAATTCTAAAACTCAGTAGTAGCACAGAAAAATGTACTCACTTTGCTGCATTAGCTTGTGGACAGTTCATTCATGAACATTACCAGGCAGCAAAACATGCCAACATTACAGAAGCACTCAGTGTGCCATCCATGCAGTTCTAGCTTGTGAACCTCTGTGTAAAGTGTTCTAACTATCAGCTGTGTGTCCTAACTATCAACTATTAGTTCTGATAAAGTCAGAAAAACCATTTTATTACTGATGACGTTAGAGTCAAGATATTTTTAAAAGAAAACACACACGCTTTTATAATAATTCAACTGCACCCTTATCAAAACTAGTTTGACAATGTGGGAATTATCATCCCACAACCCTTAAAGCAGTATTTGTGTAATGTACAGATCAAGCCCACAAACCAGTAAATTTGCAGGAGCCCTTTAAAAGTTTTCAGAGAGCTCCCACTCCTTGTGCTGTAGCACCAGTAGCTGCTGCTGTGGTTTCAGTTCACTTATAAACATTTAATCCAGCCCCCAGCATCATTGCATGAGGTCACTTGAGAGAAAAATTGAATTATTCATTGTATTTAAAATTTTTTTTGAACTTCAAATGTTGAAGAGTTCACAGTCTATTTTATATAATGTACTGAATTACTTCAGAGAGCAGTGTTGATTTTGTTCTTGGGGTTCTGCTGCTGTCCATAAAGCATTTAGGCAGTGTTTTTGTAGTGTATGATGTCAGAAATGTAATCCCTTGAGTGAATTATACACATTTGTATTTGAATTCATGCCAGGTCATCTTATAACCCCAAGGTTTTTAGTCAGTCCAGTTGCTTCCACCAGCTGACATGTTTTTGAACTCTGTGCAGCTCTTTTCTTCAGTAACACCAATATCTCAGTTAAGGATAAAGTCCCAGGACTGAGGGGTGACATCATGATAGTATGAAAAGGGTGTTAAAATTTTAGTCTCATTCTTTCTGATCCTAATAACTGTTTATGACAGCCTGTGCTATTTTTCTTTCTGATGCTAAAAACACTAGTTAAAGTGACTTAAATTTTCTAAGACTGAAGGTTCCTTTGCTTTTAAAAAAATATTCAAGAGGATACTTTTCTGTCCATCTGAAGCACTGCACTGTTTAAAACACAGCACTTCTAAGTGAGCTGCTTTGAATTTCCTATCACTGTTGAGCTCCCCAAAGTAAAAGTACAAGTACTTTACAGGAGAAGGAGAGAGGAGTGTCTTTATTGGTGGTAAGGACCATTGTCTTTCTTAGGAAAGAACTTGAATTGTATTCACCAATAATTCTTATTCAGTGAGCAAGAAATTGGGAAGAATGTCTTGAAATTCACTTTTTGGTATTTTTCATTGGTTTTAGTAGAGAATGCATTTGAGACAGAGTAGGTAGGTAGTTTTCTATGCTTTTTTGCTAGTCTAGGACCCACAGTTATTAAAGTATTACATGTCTCACTATGTGTGTCTGTTTTGTATTTACATCTGGCAATGATTATATGCTGAAGACTGGCATCCAATCCATCCACCCATTCTGCAGGGTTCAGTTTCATGGGGGAGAAACTTACTTGGGGAAGGTCTGAGGATTTCAGCTGGTGAGATTTAGTAATTTTCCTCTCTTCTGAATGAAACTCTCACCAAGATTTAACTTCTGTAAAGTTAGTTCTTCTGCATTGCTGAGCTTCTTCCCTTGGCTGACAGCTTCATTGTTCCAAGGGAACAGAGCTGTCAGAAAAGGTCATCACTGCAGAGGGGATGGAAATCTCTCAAGTACCTAAGGCCAGTCCCACTGAGAGTTTTGAGGGCCATGGCAATAACCTCCACCTGGACTCTGAAATCGTGAGGGAGCTTGTGCAGAGACCAGCATGGCAGAGTGATGCATTCACAGTGGCTTGTGTTGTTAAGCAGACTAGCAGCTGCTTTTGTAGCAGTGGGAGTTCTTTTCACAGTATGTATTTTTCAGTCTTGGATACTATGAGATGCAGTAATCAATCTGGAGGTCATACATTTGTGGATTCCTGCTGCCAAGTCTCTGTCTGATAGATTCTGAAGAGAAGTATATTTTTCAGTACTTCATTCAACAAAACGTTGATGTTTAGTTAAGGAGGCAGATTTCCTTCATTTCTTTGCAGTGTTTGTTGGGAGTGAAGAGGAAGAAGTAGTAGTTTGATAGGATTTAGGAGTAGTTCTTGTATTCCATCTATCCCATACATCTTCAGAATACTCAGTTTCCATGGGTGCAGATTGAGGTTTATGGGTTCCCCACTTTGCTCATATGATGGCAGCTGTTGATTAGGTGGTTAAGAATTTCCTGTTAAGAGCTGCAGTTCAAATTTATCTCTCTCTTCATGTCTGTGTAACTAAGAAGCAACAGCCTGTCTGTAATGTGGTTGTTTTCTGTGCTTCTCCAATATTTTCTTTAGTTTTTAATTTGCTTGAAAATAACAACTAAAAAGTATTTATATTAAAGCAATTGGTGCTTAAAGAAAAAAAACCATGTGTATCCTTTTTCTAAATGAAAAAAGAGGAGACTCACAAGAATGTCTGACAGCTAGACTAACTACTCTGTGTTAACAGTTTTCGTGTTACACTCTTGAAATATTTTTAGGCAGAGCAGTTAACAAGACCTTGAAGAATTATTCAAAATCATGTTTCTGCAGAGAATGTATAGATAGTGAATAAAAGGAAGAAAACACACTACTATCACCTCTGACATTACTGTAGCATTTTATGCATGTTCCTGCACTGGCTTCTGTTGATAACAATAAGCAAACCTCTTATTTTCTTTGTGCGCCTTACTGACTTTTATAGGCAGCCTACCAACCCTTCATTCATCATAAATGTTAAAATCCAGGAGAAGGAACTTTTTGTGATTAGAAAGGACATGGAAATTCAAGGTAAGGAATATGCCTCCTGTGCCATGTTCTGCAAGCCAACTTGCTAACTTAACGTTGCACTGCAGCACCTATGTACTAATGATTACTGCCTGTGCTAATAACTAAAAGGCAATGCAGGTAGCATTTTCACTTTGATATGGTAGTGGGTTGCAAGTATATTTTGAAAAACAAGAGTATGGGAATAGGAAAACCTAGCCACAATACAGCCATGGGTGTTAAATTAGTTACACAAGTCACCCTGTTGCATCTTGGTATATCATAATTCTGCTGCATTCTCTTGCCTTGTCTGCAAAGACAAAGCTTGGAGACAATTAACTGCACCTACTGAGGAATTCAGTAATAAGCTCAGAAGAATAATAAAACTGTGTTTAAGTCAATAGCTTAGAGGAAACAGCTGTACAAGAGCAATGGTTTTGAAACAGGGTGTATCTTGACAGAAGCTCAGATCCCATATATTTCAGCCTTGTTCATTTGTCAACATAAAGGCAAGATAAAACCTTGTGGGATTAAGTAAACTTCACAGCTGAAAATACAGTTTGACACTCCTTGTAGACACATGACAAGTCTACAAAGATAAGATATAGATAGTCTTTTCATCCAGAAAAGAATACTTTTAAAGGAGGGTGAATGCTTTTATTGAATTTAGATTCAAGCAGTGTAGTATTAGTACTTTCAAGTAATTTTAACCAGATGTTGCATTTTTCTTCTTTTCAGAATTTACAAATACAGATGGTAAGGAAATCATGCATGAAATACTTCTAAATAGAAGTTTTAATTAATATTTAGAAACTATTCTGCAGTTGGCATGATTTCTAAAACAGTTTATCTAATTTTTTTAACTGTTTTCCATTATTAGAATTTAATTTTGTTAATGAAGATTTTCTTTAATTTTGAGTTCTGTATTTCATATGTACTTTCCAGCAACTTTCTAGCATACATGTTCCTAAATTGAGCATGCCATCCCCATTGATGCCAGTTGTGCTATATGCATTACATGTTGTTAATGAGGAACAGTGACAGGCACCCAGTGTCAGATCTGTAATTTGTGCCAAACAAATCTGATGAGAGTGCAATAAAATGTGACTGGAAAGTCTGACTGCCTTTTGAAGGACAAGAATGCAGGAAGAACAGTTAAGTCAATTCTATTCTCTTTTAGGTGGATATAAAATAAGGGTCCTTCTTGACATACAATCACATTAATGGACTTGCCCTAGTCTGTGCAATGAGAGCAGAATTCAGCCCTTTCATCCTTTTTCATGGTAACTTTCCACTGATTTTGGCATGATGCAGTTCCTGAGTCAGAACTGCTGTTAACCTTCAAAATGAGCAGAAGGTATTTTGGGATCCCATGTGAATCATAAACTTCTGTATTTTTGTTTTTGTTTGGAAAAGACATTTCTATTGCCATGTGTAGAACAGCCGAGACTTTTCTTCCACATCAAACATCAAAAAGTTAACTTTGCAAAGGGCATTTCCAGAGAGATATATTATATCTTTCATGCACATGCAACATCCTGGATTTTTCTGGGGAGATTCTCATTCTAGTTCACCCTCCAGTAGGTATCTGGATGGTAAACCATACTTCCATTATCTGCTGCATTTGCAGTATCTTACTACTAACATCCCAACAAACAAAAGAAAGGATGTTGTCCTTGGCAAGCCATAGCTAGACCTCATCAGTCCAGGTGTGTGAACCTCATTGCTCTTAGAGGAATGAAGTTTGCACATTTGTGACTGGAGCTGCAGGTGTAAGAAATTACACTTTTTGCCTGGCAGATTGACAGCAACTTGATATGATGGTGATCCCTTGAAGAGGGCATCAAACAACATTGCTATATATCAGTCTGAATGCTGAGAGCTGAGTCAGAGCTTGGAGATATGTAGGAGCAGAAAAGTAGAAAGGTAGTTTGAAGCTGTCCCCTTATGCCCAGGTCTGAGACTAGGGATCTGGGCCAAGAAATCCTGCTAGCTTGGAAAATTATTTTAAATGAAAGTCACATTAGACTCTTTTTCACACAGAAAACGAATAACCAAAGCTGTCTGCAAAGACAGCTCCAGAAAAAAATAAAGCATTTCCAAAATATGCCCATAATTTGATATTTACTATGATGAAAAACCAATGAAATCTCCAGTATAGGAAACTGGTAGAGCTGTCTGAAAATTGCCTTTGAACTCGAAGAGCTGAAATTAAATGGACTTTGTTCATTTCCCTTCCTTAACATTTCTATGTGGTTTGTGCTGCTTATCTATTTGGGATTTGGTGAGTTTTTCTGCTTTTTTTTTTTTTCTCTATCCTGCAGGATAAAAGCAGCATATTCTTATTGTTATGATGATGTGGAGGCCAAACAAAAGTCTAGAAATGAAGATGGTCATGGCCATGCAGAACCTTCTTAAATGGCTTCTTCAGTGTTCTGTTACCACCCATCAGTTTCAGATTTTGGAACTAGACACGAGTCAGTCATAGGAACCTTCTCCATCAGCTTCAGTACAAAGTCAGATGGCTTAAAGTGGTGCCAAAAGCTTTGTTATTTTGGTCTCAGGAAGACAAATATAAATTTTAAAGCCCTCAATTTTATTCATAAATGGAAAATTTTCATGAAACAATGTAAGCTATAGGAATCTCTTGCTAGTCATATTCCAGCTGACAATCTATTCCTAATTATTGTGCCATAATATTTATTGTTGGGTTTCCAATTTACAGTGCAGTTAATGAGAAAGGAGCATAGTCAGAAACTACAGGACTTATTTTCAAGATGGAATTTTGTTGCTATCATGCTACAAAAAAGAAAGAAAATAACTTGTCAGTTACCTAAAAAACTTCTAAAAACTGCTAAAATAATTATGATTAATGATATTTCTCTAAAGGGTGACACACTTGTATAATGTTAATATGTACAATGCTAATAAAAACAGTGCAAGAATTTAAAAACCAGGAATTTCTGGATCAGAAAAATATGGACTCTAGAATGTGAAAGGATGTCTCTCAAAGTAATCAAATAGTCAAACAACAGCAAGAAAAGCAAGAATGACCAGAGGCAAAAGGTATTTTAGTTCTATTTCAGTATCTTTCTACAGCAGAATGAATGTGAAATAATATAGTAAGGGCAGCCATATGTATGCTGTGCTGACTGGGCATTCTGCTGTAAAAATAGTATAGATGTGTGAATACCATATATTTAGAATGTCATATAAGAATTTTGGCAGAGAAATGCCCTTCATAAATAACACCCTTCAGAAATACCCTGTTTAGTCCTCAAATGAGGACTTTTGTGATGCTATGACTTAAAAAAAAAGGAAATATGCCTTGGTTTGCTTATGTATGCCCTTCTACCTGATACTAATTTTTCCATTTGAAGTACTTGGTTCTTTGCTTCAGTAACATTTCTGCAGCAGCACAGTGTCTTCAGCTCTTCATCAGCCTGCTTTCTAGAAGCACTTTCTTATTTCCCATTTCTGTTTTCTAGCACTTTGAATTTATTTTGCAAGTGAAAATCGCAGTGGTGCTGTGGCAGTGTAGGGGCAATGCAGATTACCAGAAAGTTGGCATAGTTTGAGCTTTCTCCTTGACTCCCAAAGAGTGTTTTTAGATAATTTTGTGTAGAATCAATGGAGAAAAACCCACAGAGGACAAAAATAATCTTTGGGTTTGTACAAAAAGAGTCTTAGACCCTGAGATCCTTTGTTTATTTATAAGGTAATGTTCTTTCATTGTAGGAATGGGAAGATATTCAGTGAGAAAAATGTGAGGATGGCATGCTGCTGGGAGGCAGGTGGCAGGCAGGACAGTAAGAGGGTGGTAGATAGTCCAGTGTGATAGACTTCCCTGCCTTAGAGACTGGGGCAAGAGCTTGAGCCTGGGAATGTTGACTGCATTTGGCTTTGCAGCCTGTAAACTGCTGCTCACACAAAAGTCTTTGTGGCCTAGTTTAATTCTTTCAGGGCCTTAGTCCTTGCCTTCGATTATAAGAGCACTGAAGACAAAAAGGCAAAAATACCTCTTCTTATGTATAAATTAATATTTTGTACTTGCATGCATAGTCACTAAAAAATGACTGCCACTTTTAAGTGTTCTATTAAAAATTCACCATTAAAACAAACTAATCTTTAATGTAATTTTAAAAATTTTAATCCACCAAGTAATTTATTTTTCCAAAAGCCTACATCCTTCTTTTTTCTTCTTGTAAGAGGGCTTAATATAAGTGTCTGACAGAGGAAGTATGCATATATGTAGATATATATGTATAATATATCACACATGAAATCAAACACACATTTGCTGGTTTTATGCTACATTGATTGATACACTGAAACAGCTAACAAATAATAACTTTCCTGATTATTTTAATCAATTGTATGCACCAGGTTGCGAGTAACATATCTAAATATCTCCTGTTTACTGCCATTGGTAGTTCTCAGATATTTTTTTGGGGTTTTGTGGTGTTTTTGGTAACTGTGTCAGAAATGAAAAAAAATTACTAAACATGGTAAAAATATTGCTTTTTAATAGTCAGTGTGGCTGTAACTTTTAATACTAGTTGGGGCTAATGAACTGATATGAAGAATCTGATTCTGCAGTCAGTCCTTCCATTGCCTGATTCCCAGCTTGCCTGCAAATTCTGTGTATAAATTGCTTGCAGGATTGTCCCAGATATTTCATTGCCTTATTTTTGTATTGAAAATGATTGATAGAAGGCACATCTGTGTGGAAATCCAGGGACAGGTAGCTTTGCAATATTGGATTCAAGAGCTGTTCAAATTTATGTCCAACATTATTGGAACTCAAAAATTTCATGGTCACTGGTGTGGGCGAAGTTACACCACCAGAGGTGTCTGACAGAAAACCTTCATTCAGCAGTGATAATCACCTTCCTGTTTGTAGACCAGTACAGAAGAAGCCCCAATGAATCAACAGTTGATAGAACACCATTCAGAGCAAAGAAAAAGTCAAGTCTTCACATGCTAAACTAAATTTAATTGCTGACTTCTGAATACAGGATTACAGCATAGTTTAATTTATTAGCCTAGTAATTGAGATGAAATATCCACCTGACAGATCAGTTTACCTTCACTACTTTTCATTTGTCATGGGAAAAAAAAAGGTAGCAAATCCATATTTGCAAACCCAACATAAGAAGCAGAAGGGTTCATAGTGCATAGATGTCAGACCTGGGTCATAAAAATAAAAGCAATGTTTTGTTGTCCTTCATCAAAACTAATCTGCCTGCATCTCAAGTGACCAAAGCACATCAAATCAGCTGCCTGTGAATCAAAGCTAAGTGTGTGTGGATGGCATTGCAGTCCACTGAGAAGACACACTGGCTTCTATTGATCCCAGTTTAGAGTTTTCCTTGCTGGGCAAGGTTCCCTAGTGGGCCAAAGGTTTTTGAAGATGCATATAAAGTCTCTTCACACGTTTATCCAATGAGATAGTAAAGCTTATAAATCACTAAGCAATTATCCATTGCTCTTCTCTGTTTCTTCAGTGATTCACATGGCAGCACTGGGTTCTGTGTGTTTTGAAGATATCTTAATTACTCATGAAAGTGAGACATCTACAGACTACTCCAATTAGGAGTATTTTATATTTAATAACTTCAGGTATTATCTAATTTCTTCCTGTCTCTCAAGCACATGATAAGGCTGGGGTCTTAGATTTGAACTTTCTGCTCCTGGAAGTTGTGTCTTTGTTCTAGCTTGGCTTGGTTCTTGTCCTGTGTTTTGGTATTTTGTCTTACTTGAACAGCTGTTTGGATTGCCTTTCAAACATTCAGGAATTAATAGTCAAGCTGAGACGTCCTATGAAATATTCTAGGGTTTAAAGCTGTAGTTTTCTTTAATCTAGGTATAATCTACCTGTCAGTGTCAATCCTTCTTTCTTCTGAAGGAAGTGTAAACAGCTCTGAATTTGACCATCATTCTTTTACAACTATACATTACTATGTCAATTTACTAAGCTTATTTCAACTCATACTCTCATTTTTAGTATTTTATCTTTTCCACACTTCTCAGTCTCAGTCTTCCATCTCACTCTCTTTCTAGAATATCTTTCAATAATCTTTGACTGTCTATTTTCTCGTTTCATTTTCCTATAAAAAATGAAAAGTTTTCAAAGCTGATAATGGTCTTTATTAAACTTTGGGTTTGCATAGGATTCAGAAAGCACTATTACAAACCAATCTGTCTATACTGCATTTTTACATGAGAAATGCTTCATACTAGACCTGAGGTCATACCAATTTTAGCTAATCTAGAACTGTGATCATATTTCATTATTCATCTGTTATAAAATGGTTTTGCCAATATACAGAGGGGAGCTGCAGTTTTAATAAAAGTGTTTACAGACATTACTAGTCTTCAAGCATATATAGATAAAGTTTATATGCTTATATAAATAAACCTGAAAAATTCTGTTCCAATTTTTCAGCCAACTGACATGGACATTTCATGAGATTCCTGCTTATGTGACAAAAGAAATCAGGGAATGTGTATTTCAGCTTTATGCATTATACATGCACTGAGCATCACCACTTACATTTGTCATTTGTGCCTGAAGTGTTGCCACATTAATTCGGCTGGGGGTAGTTAAACCAGCAGTATGCCTCCTAGGTTAATATGCACCTGGGCTAAAATGCAAGTGCCTCAGCACTAGCTTAGTTTTCAGACTGTCTCTCAAACTGGAATCAGGGTGTCATTGCCAGGTACAATGTCACAGTGCTCTCATACAAAAGGGCTACATAGTCCTGGGCAGAGTAATTTTATATATAAAATTATATATTTTTGAGCAATGATTTATGATTAACAGCGTGAATTCAGAGGCATCAAATCTGTAGTCTAAGGACTGGTTCAAAGGTGACCTAATGTAGTCAAGGCAGCAAGGATGAAACTTTAGTAAAGCAGAACATACATATTTGAAAGAGAAGTGGCATAATTTAAAGTAAATCAGCTGTAGATATAAATTTACTTCAACTATTGCAGTAGTGGATATCCAGTAAATATAATACCTTTATCTTTTCCCAGTTAAAGTAAATTTTTTGTCTCATATCACTTGAGACTATGTAGTTATTTGAGAACACTAATAATCTAACTGAATCTTTGCCTTCTCTTTACAGCTATAAAGATATTTTTTAAGTCATACTGTTTATGCTTAGTCAGTGAGCTTCTGTTTCTCATTTATCAACAAAAATTTATAGTAGATATTAAGAAAATATGATGTTGGCTCTGGAGGGCAGATTTACATTTTCCCAGAATACAGTGGTTCCCTCCTTGTGCTAAGAGAGAAAGGCAAAAAGCTGGAGCTCAGCCAAATGGCCTACTCAGAAAAGCCCAAATGATAATACTCCTGGTTATGTTAATATCATGAGGGAGACATATATAAACATAGACAGCATGAATAGAATACAGGTGATTTCAGAGTCGACATCAAAGCTAGTTCAAGCACGTAAATATAATCTGCATTTCATTTTCTGAGAACTCTGGGAGAAAAATCAGAACTACTTGGTCCAAAAAGTCAATAAAACACCTAATCTGGCTGAATACAAGGGGTAACTTTACAAAAAAAGTCAGAAGATAAGGGATAAATACTTTACTAAATACAGTATTTTACTTTTTAGCGGCAAAAAGGTTAAAGTAAAATGAGGCAGTCTTGTTATATATTTTCCAAGGCATTATACTAAACTTAAAACAGCTTAGTAGCTTCTTTGGAAGCTGCTTACCATTGTTATTAGTAGAGAATTTGCAGGTACTGGAGGACATTCAATATTGTTTTATAAGAAAGAAAGAAAGAAAGAATTTAAGATACTAATTATAAACCCTTCAAAAATTATGGCATGAGAAATTGACAAAGTCTAAGTAAGATATTGAGAAGTCAACTGGTTTTGAACTAAATACCAGCCAGACAATTTTTAACAGAAGGTGCATGGTCTTAAGCAAAACACTGATTAAAATACTTAATCAAGTAAGCTGAGATGACAAACAAGAGCAGCTGTAGAGCAAAGATTGTACCATATCAGCTGTGCACACAGTGCTCAGCCTTGAGAAGTGTCCACATGGGAAGTAGTAATTGACCAAAAATTGTTGTTGAAAGGAGAATCTGATAAAAAAATCTGCTTTACACCATGTTGATAAAGCAGCATTTTTTAATTTGCAACCTCTGAACATTTAAGAAAACTAACTTTCCCTTTCATGTAAAGTTGGTCTCCTTGAGCTTTTTCTCCTTTGTTCTTTTTTGAAAATATGTATTGGTTTTTGCTACACTGTTTCTTATAAATATGCATAAGGCAAGTGTATGTTTTAATGAGTGACCATTAGGTGATTTCCCATGGTTTTGTGTGTAGACAGTAGATAAAAAAAAACACGTCTAACTAATGGCAAATAGCTGTGCAGCCAGGATCTAATGTTGCTTGTTTTTCTTCTAAGTGACATCAATCCTGTGTCCCCATGGGACGAATGTTTGCAGATGGATAGTCATACATATGAGGACAAAAAGAAAACCTGAAAAAAAAAATCTTGATTCTTTTTTTATATGAGAGTTATTAAATTTCAAATGAAAGTATACCAGGGCTGAAAAACAACTGTATTTCAAGAATTGTGTTCTCAAATGTCCTTAAAAGTGGAAGAAATTGCTTTCCATTCTCTTTGAATGTTCTCTTTGCCCAGAGGTCCTGGTATTCTTTCACTTCTTATTGAACAAAACCAACAAAAGTATAAAGTTCTGCCTATGCTCAGTAACTAAGCATTTTGGTTAAAGACTGCTATTTTCTATAGCCAAGGGCATGTGAGAAAGCAATGTTACTACCAATCATTTCTAGCAATCCTTGACTTCCCTGCCTGCAAAACCTCTTATCTACTTACTGTCAAATTGGCTGTGGAACATATTTCAGCACAAGTCCAGAAGGGAGTGTGAAATTCTGTCCCTAGAGATACTGCAATTTCTCTCAGCTCTCTTTTTGCTGTACCTCCTTTTCTGAAATCCTCTCCAGCAACCCAACAAGTACTTAAGAATTCTTCACAAACCCTTATCCCCTGTGTGTCTTCAATATTCTTCCCAAACAAGGATCAGTGTGAAACGTTTTCAGTTGTATCCATTAATGTTTGATAACCAGCTTCCCCTTTGGTGCTTACTGTACAAAAAATATCAATATTTGGAGCTGTTAAAATCTGTAATATTTTTTCTTGACTCTGCAGTAGCAGCAATTTTATCTGAAAGCCAAAGTGGAGTTGTAAGTGTGTCTTATGCTCTGCTTTATTTCAAGGCATCAAATTTGGTGGAAAGTCTACAAAAACATGAACCTTAAAACCTGAAAAAAATTAAAATGAAACATAATGTTAATATCTTTCTTAATTTGGTATATCTGAGCTGAACCAATCATACAATTTTAAGGGAATAGCAATATCACTTGAAATCTTCAGGGCCCTCAATATTATGATTTTTTAATAGAGACAACTTCAGTTATGATCTCCATTTTTTGAATATTTAATCCCAAAAGTTCCCTATTCAGGGAGTAGGGACATTCACTTTGTGGGTTTTTTTTCAGCACTGAGAATTCTTTGAACAATTCCAATACAGTTTTGTTGCAGCAGACCTCTCATTAGGGGTAGAAATGAGCCAAGACACAGACTCTCATTCAACACCATGAAAAGGGTCCTGGTTTATTCTTCTTTACAGCTTTGCCACCCTGACTCTGCTACAGCAAGCTCCCAGTGCAGGGTCCAGCTGCAGACTGACTGTGGCTGTTTCCTGCTGGGCTGTGGCTGCAGGTGTTGGTTTGCAGGCTCTGAACACAGCTTGCACCCAGCTCAGCTGTGACTGCAGGGCTCTGACTCCATCAGACCCAGACTGACCCTCACAGCAGATCTTTTACTGCAGCAGCTCTCTTCCTTGTTTTGTTCTTCTTTGTGACTCTCTAGATCATTCCTTCTTCCTCAGGGCTTCTCAAGGCCTCTTCCTCCAAGCTTCCCCTGACCAGCCAACCCACCCCTTTTATCACACTTATCTCTGTCAGTCACAGCTGCAACCCATTGAGGGCAAGGCTGTTCCTCTTTGGTAGTTAGTACAACTGTGACTTATCAGGGGCAAGGTTGCCCCTAATCGCTTCTTCTACACCTACACAGTTTGAGAGCTTTCTAATAAGATGCTATGTCCTCTTGTGAATTTTTGATGGGTATTTTTACATTTTAATTATAATCTGGGCTGTTAAAAAATTGCCTGGGTTTTCTTAAAGAACATAATCCAACAGGAAAAAAATTGACTGACTTTTCAAAACAAAATATTTGTTATTCAGAATAGCAAATGACTTTGCAACAGAGTCTGGAGATTTTCTTCTGTTGAAGTGAAACTGGTATTAATAACCTTCCACTGAATACCTTCCATGCGTACTCTATTCTGGAAGTAAGACCAAAGTAATTCTTTACCATTTAAAGAGAATTGAACAAAACTGTGTCCATGCTTACACCTCAAGTGCAGAATTGCACAGGAAATGGGGACAAATAGGAGGATTTAGTTGATGGATTATGCTCTTAGTGTGATTGTAGCTTCTGTATAAAAAGGTAATTAAAAACAATTAATAATGATGCCCATAAATCTGTCAAAGGACCAGCAGCTGCACATACACACTCTTCTACTTGTATAATCCCTTACAGTATGATAAAGAAAATATGGGAAAGAGCCAATGAAAGGTTTTTCAGAAGTGCTTCATGCATTTTTTCAATTTGTTTTCCAGTAAGAGTTTTCATGAGAAACTTGTTTTGTGCAGAATTGTTTTCATTCTCTATTTAGAGTGAAAATATTGTCATGTAGTAGCTGTGTTTGCCTTGAGTACAGAACAGAAAAGGCCAGGTAAAGGAAGTTTCAAGTTCCCCTTTACTTTGAAGTAAAGGTTTCTTGTAAAGGAATGAAATGGATTGAAACCACTCTGAGCTGTCAGTACATCACAGCTTTGAATCAACTGGAAAAGCAGCACGGTGTCAGAAGCATGGAGATGGATTTTCATTTAATTAGCTGCCTTGTTCTGGCAACAGGAGACGGGAGAGTGTCTCAGCAGAGTGGCCTGAGTGCCTCCCACCATTGCTGGGGGCATCCCAGTGTTCAGATGCACCCCCTGAGGTTGTGTGCCTGGGTGCAGACAGGTGGAAGGCAGAGAGTAAACATCAGAGCTTGAAATCACATTCTTCATTCGATTGGGTTCACTCACTTTTACTAGGTTGTGCTTTATGTAGACATCAATAGAGAATTTTGAAAGATCTGCTTTTGTAACTTATATTTACCCTATTTAACTGTTGATCTATAACAAATTGTGTAAAGTGAAATCAATTCCCAAAAATTAAGTTTCATGAACACCCGTTGTATCTCACATTCACTTATTCATAACAAGATACTCCCCTCATCAGTTGATAAGTGGAAGTTAAATAGAGAAGAAAATAGCAATCTCCCTAATAATTCATTAGAAATATGCTATTGTCACAAAATATTGTCACAAAGGTTACTTTTTTTGCTTCTTCACATGCCACAGAATCACACTAACACTGTGTACTCAAGTGTTGGATAAGAGTTATTTAAACATTTGTTGTTCTTCTTTCATCTCTTGACTCCCCAAACACAATTAAAAGGTATTTGTGGGAAAGGAGAAGGCATGTGAAAGGCACCAAGTGACATGTGTGTTGTCACCTTTTTTCTGAAGAGCAAGAACTTCAAAACTATGATTGTCAGAACAGCAAATGATGACCTTCTGGCACATCAAAGCATACACAGACTACGCAGACACTGACAGTTTACAACTCTAACTGTGAGTCTCTGAGGGCATCATGATACAAATAAAAATGATGGCACTGCTCAAGAGTAATAGCTAATGGCCCATCAGAAGCTGTCTGCATCTGTTAGAGCACATGGGTATGTTCACGTGTTACTGAGAAAATAGTTAGATGGAGATGTTAAAAGAAGACAAGCCTGAAATTAAATTTGATCAGTAGAAACCTTTGTCTTGTGACCCTGTCTGGCATGGCATTTCTTCATGTCTTGGGAGCTGATATTTATTCCATGCCTAAGCTGGTATTCTGCTCTACAGCAGGTACTCTGGTAAGGTTCCTGTTTGTAAAGTCCAGAAGAACTGTCTATAGAGACATAACTACTCCTTGTCAGTATATCCAGAACAGCTGGCAATCTATCCAGAACAGCTCAGCATCTGTGTTGCATTGCTCCAAATCAAACCAGAATTTGTTCCCAATTTTTCATTGCTGCACATAGTGACCTTCCTGATTCTAAATCCTTATGGGACCAGACAGTTGAACTTGTCTGTGACGGGTACATTGAGACATCAAAATTTTAGGTTAAGACAGTCTCAGAGGATGAACCACTACTTAATTACTGTGTGCCACCTTTTGGTATATAGTTTCATATATGCTAAAACAGAACTTCTATGATTATGTAATGTGATTGTACAGCTCAAAACTGGGAGCCTGTAAATGCTGAGGTGAATGAGGAAATGTTTGCATTCCTCCAATATTCCAAAATGTTTTGGATCCAACCCTAACTTAAAAACTGCTACTTGAATTTTTCATAAAAATTCGGCTTCAGCATGAACTCGTTTTTAACCTTCTAGGCTACCTCTATACTAATCAGGTGCTGGCTCAATTCTTTCTTCAGTGCTTTGGTTTGTAGATGGCTGTACAATATAAGTCATTACATTGATTACATAGGATTAAAGAAAGGATAAGTTCTGAAGAGTCTAATTCTGCAGCTACAGAAGATGAGGAGACTTGAAGGCTGATATTTCGCCTAGGTGTGTCTTTAGAATTAAAATCAATGGATAAGGCCTGTAACATTGGCTAAGATATAAGCACTGTTAGATCCAAGGCTAAAATGGGCACACTGATTTTACTGCTTTAAGCAATGATCTACTGCACAAAAGAAAACCAATGCACCTTTGTTGTAATTCCATAGAGAACTTTGCAGGTTTATTCTCAAAAATACAGAATCACATCCTGTGGAAACCTAGGAAAGTACTTCTGTCTCTGATATTTGCATTGGCTTGCTCTTGCTCCCTAGGTTGGGTTACCCTTTTGTTATAAGACTTCTCCATTCTCTAAATCCTTTGCTAGCTTCCCTCCAGACCTGCCAAAGGAGCTCTAAAGGATTCTCTAAGTATCTTTGTCTGAAACAGCCTACTGAGGACAAAAGCCTAATTTTTAGGCGTAGGATGTGTGAATACAGCCCTTTCCTATGACAAAACCCCATCTCTTATGAGCCATCATGTATGTCATTAACTAGGTTAATGACACTTTGGTGAGAAACACTAAAAAATGTAGGAAACCATGTTGGGCTTCATGTTGTCAGACTTCCAGCAGTGTGATCATCTAAGCAGGTTCTGGTTTAGAGTGAAGAAAAATAGGGATGTCTTTACTGCAGGGCCTATTTTGAAGTGAATTTCACCCCAGAAATGCTTTTTCTTTTCACTGGCTAGAAAAATAATCTACATTGATTTAGATGCATGTGCCACATGCACCAAACACAGTGTGACTTCTGTCTCTGGCCTTTCACCTGAACCACCAAGCTCTCTAAATGAGTAAAGAAAACTTTCCTGCCATGACAACTTAAAATGGAACTGAGCTGAATGCCTTAAATGAAAATCATGATGTGGCTTTATGTCTCACACTTTGTCTGTAATATGTGACATTACCCAGACCTCTGCTTCTGCATTTGTAACACTAATAAGGAAGCTGTAAAGCAAGGAAAAAAGTCTTCTGAAATGTGCTGTCAATGATTATATAAACAGTAAATGCTTACCACATGGCAGCCAGGATTTTTGTTGCACATATATTGTGATTTGTGTGCACAGTAGGGACTTGAAATATGTAAGGACATAAAATGGCTCAGCTTAGAGTTTTTCAGCAGAAGCTCTGCTTCAGTTGTAAAATTAATTCTAAACAGTTACTTATATTTATGAACTGTCAATATTATTGTTATTTAATAAATATTATTAAATATTTATTATTATTCAATAAGTTGAATAGAATAAAAATAATTTCAGACCAGATTTCTCCCTAACTCATGTTTTGATATATAAAGTTTTTAAGAAATTTATTGTGGGCTAGATGTTGGCTTTGTGAAGCATTCTGTCCTAACTGAATTTGGAAATGGAAAGGAAGTGCTGCAGAAGTGACTTTTCTGAAGTTGAACCTAAAGTGTATATATTTTTATATACATATTCTTGCCATCTTGTTGAGTTGTTATCCTGGCATGGACTGTATGACAGTATTCAGAACCAAATCAAGGCATTCTACTAAAAAAGAAGAGGCTTGCTGCTTCCTCAGTGGGTGAAGAAATAAATTTGCATGGATCAGTAAAGATGGAAGTAATTACCATAAGCATCCTCCATGTTTATACAGAAGAAGTTTTTAAACTGGTTTTGGTGGATATTCGGGTGTAAGACAGTGCACAAGTTCAAACATTGTGGATTGGGAGAATAAGAGCTCATAAGAGCAATACTTAGGAAACATGGTGGGAAACATGCAAATGAACAAAATTGTTCTGGGAGCCACAAAAATGAACCATAATATTCTTTATAACTCATATAGGTTACTGAATTGTGCCAGAAATTTAATGCTGTTTTTCAGGATTTACTTATTGTTAGAACAGTAAGTGCTGGTAAGACAAGAACAATGTTCTGGCTCTGATTAAAACGAGAAAACAAAAGAGAGTATATTGATGGGGCCATTTTGTCTCTGTGGATGTTGTTGCTTTGAAAATGCAAATATGGAAAGACTTTATTGCAATTAAGTTGAAGGAGAAGTAACCTAAAAGAAGCTTCTTTTTTTTTTTTTAGGGTAGAAATCTACTAAAATAGGAATGTTCCAAAATGGAGGAGGCAGACAAAACTTTATGATCTAGTTGTGAATTTACAACTGACTAATATTTAGCTTGAAATATATCCTCCCCCCTTATAAATCTGTAAGCCTAATTACAAATATTTGTTAAATTTGTTTTCAAACACTTACACATTTTGTTTATTCCAGAATGCTGCAGAGAAGCTTGAAATAAATTAACAGTTATTTCAGAAGAATGTGTAACAAAGTTCTTGACGCTTCTGCTCAGCTGCCAAAACAATTTCAGAATTAAAAGAGGCATTGCATATTATCATGTGTAAGCTGTGTAACAGTTGAGGTATGATCACAGAATCACAGAATTGGAAGGATTGGAAGGGACCTCTGGAGATCATCTAGTCCAAGCCCCTGCCAAAACAGAGAAGGTGACACAGGAATGTGTCCAGGTGGATTTGTCTCCAGAATAGAATGTCTCCAGAGAGGGAGACTCCACAACCTTGTGGGCAGTCTGTTCCAGTTCTCTGCAACCATCAATGTGAAGAAGTTCTTCCTCATGCTGAGGTAGAACTTGTTTCTCAGTTTTTGGCCATTGCTCCTTGTCCTGTTGCTGGGCACCACTGAAGAGAGTTTGACACCATCCTCTTGGCACCCACCTTTGAGATATTTATATGTATTAATGAGATCCACTCTAGTCTTCTCCCAGACAAAGCAGGCCCAGCTCCTGCAGTCTCTCCTCATCATCAGTCTCTGGAGCATCATCATAAGATGCTCCAGACCCCTCATCATTGCTGTGGCCTTCCCTGGAGCCTCTCCAGTTGGTCTTTGCCTTCCTGAGCTGAGGAGTCCAGAACTGGGCACAGCACTCCAGCTGTGGCCTCACTGGGGCCAAGTGGAGGGGCAGGATCACCTCCCTCAGCCTGCTGGCCACACTCTTCCAAGGCACTCCGGGGGCCATTGGCCCTCCTGGCACAAGGACACTGCTGCCTCATGGACAGCTCTCACCCTCCAGGCTCCCCAGGTCCTTCACAGAGCCACTTCCAGGAGTGAGCTCCAGCCTGTGCCAGTGCTTGGGGTTATTCCTCCCCAGGTGCAGGATCCCCATTTGCTTTCTCTGAACCTCATTAGGTTTCTTTCTGCCCGACTCTCCAGCCTGTCAATGTCTCACTGAATGGCAGCAGAGCCTTCAGGTATGTCAACCACCCCACACACTTTCTGACCATCTGCAAACTTGCTGAGGGTGCATTCTATCCCTTTGTCCACATTGCTGATAAAAAAATTAAGACTGGTCCCAGTATTGATCCCTGGGGAACACCACTGACTACAGGCTTCCAACTGGATCCTTCTCAGCTGATCACAACCCTCTAGGTTCTGCCATTCAGCCAGTTCTTGATCCACCTCACTGTCCATTCATCTGACCCACAATTTCTAAGCTTATCCATGATGTTGTTCTGGGAAACAGTCAAAAGCCTTGCTGGAGTTGAGAAAGATAGCATCATCTATCCTCCCCTCATTGACCCATCCTATCATGCTATCATAGAAGAGTATCAGACTGGTCAGCATCCATAGATTCTCTCCCAGAAATCCAGATGAAAAAAGAATAAAAACATTTTCCCTACAGATTACTCTTTTTTGCATTAAGTGAACAACTCCACAGCTTTTGCATATCTCAAAGAAGAGAAAAGTGTTGGATGAAAACTTTTAATGACTGACTACTAAATGTTTCCCTAGCTTGGTGTATAATCACTGTGATGTAGTATAGTACTTAAAGACTGAAATATGATAAAGAATTGATGTGCAGTTAGTGGGACACCTATATATAGCTCTTACCTAAAAGCACATAACAGCAAAGCAAGGGGAGTGTATCCCCTCAGCGGTGTGCATTAGCTCTCATTGACTTCACACTCTGACTTCAGAAAACATAATTACTCTAACCTGATTTAGCCCCTGTTTTTTCTAGAAAAAAACCTCACATACTTTTCAGAACCACACAGGTAATCTTCAGTCTTTGCAAAATTGTTGATGGATTCATTTGATGAGGAATGCAATGTTCATGGTCTTGCTATAGGAAACTGCCCTCTGGCCTGTCCTGTCATTAGGGCATCCTTACAATTCCTGAAATATGTTAGAATTTATGATATTCACTCTTATCAATGAAATGCCCCAGTTGCAGGACTGAAAATAACATTTCTTGTTTAGAGTTTGGGGTGAGGGAAATATGCAAGTTATGCACTATTTAAAGGCTGAGTGTCAAGTGATATTGATATAGTGCTACTTGTGAAGAAGTTTATGATTTAAAATATTTAAAATCTTAAATTCTAAAAAATTGAAAAAAAAATAAAACTTCTAATACTTGAGTCATGTATTTGACAGATATATATTGGCAAATGCAGTTATTCAGGGCACTCTGTTTTCCAACAGTAACACCGTGATGCCACGTCCTTCTGGCTGAGTGGTTGCACACAAACAGCTTCTTTACTGTTGGAGTCCTACTGTCCATTAGACTTTTTGCTACTCATTATGTTATTGTAAAATAATACAAAAATATTTCATATTTCACCATTTGGTTTGTCTTTTCAGGCTTTTCTTGTGGATCTTAGATTGAATAAAGTATGAATAAAACAATGAAAATGCTCTGTTAAGGGCTTGTCTCCATTTCATGAATATTGCAGTATAGAATATATTGTGTCCTAAAGCCCAGAGTCCGTTTGTCTAGTAAGAAACAGTTTCTGCAGCTGCTTATATGAAGAAGTGCTACTGTTAAAACAACTGATGTACTTTTATGTTTCCACATTTGTAAAATGCAATTTGTCAGATGAAAACATCTTGGCCAGCCGCCTGTGCCACATCAGTTTTTTGTGGGTTATCTCTTTGTGCTCTGAAGATGATAGCATAGTTCCTGCTAGTGAAGTATTTTAATGATACTTTGTAGGCAGGACCAAAGTATGAGCTCTTTTTAAATCTTTTTTAGTCTTTTATTTTTTTTTTTTAATTTTTGAGGGAAGTTTTACATGCTATTAACTTATAATACAAGAAATACTTTGCCTTGCCTGACACTCCCAGTGCAGATATGCAGAGGTTTCCTCTGCTGTGAAGGACCCTGTGAGGTACAACTAGCACCATTTGACATGAATGTCTACAGAGAGATGTAAAACATGTGCAGAGTATCCTGAGCAATAGGCTCAAAGAATAACTGCATGGAAGGAATAAATGATCCTTAAGGTGTCTTACTGCTCCACTTGGTACATCTTGGTACCTTTGGTATCTTGCTCTTTCGTTGGGTTTTTTTTTTTTGAAGTTTTTTTATTATTTTGCTTTCTGCACTTCTTGCCTGATTAAGTTACTGCTCTGAATGACTTTGAATCCCAGATTCTTTCTTCTTTGTGATACAACATAATTTTTCAAATTATTGTGTTATAGATTGTACAATGGTATCTGTCATAAGCCAGGGTGAATGGGGCTCTGAGAAACCTGCTCTAGTGCAAAGTGTTCCTGCCCATGGCAGGGTGGGGTTGGAACTAGAGGATGTCTAAGGTCCCTTCCAACCCAAGCCTTTCTGTGGTTTGATGATTGTATCAAACATCAAAAGGATCATATCAAAAAGGAAAATAATTTTATTTTTCTGTAACAGAAAAATGGTAATAATAACATTTTGCTATTAATAACAGCAATATATAGTTTTAAACCATTATGAATATATCGTAATTAATCATAATTAATATAAAGTGACTAATATGAATAGTTGATAAAGTCAAAATTTATACGGCAAAATGAAAACTAAGATTTCATAATATGTATGACAGACTAATTATTAATGGAAATGGAGGTTTTTGTTGCATTTGTGTAACTTATAAAGTTAGAGAGTGTGTATGATACAGCTTTGCTTTTGCAATTTAATACAGAGTAAGTGTTTCTCTCATGAGACACTAAATGAAATGAAAGTGTGTCCACTGTCTGTATGTTGGGGCCATTCCTTTTTGAACTGAAGCAGTGTAATTATTGATTAAAGTATATTGCATCTCGTAGTTCAAGAAAAAATGCATTACTTAATTACACTGTAAGTGGCTTTCCCTATTTTATCTTGATTAAGAAAGATGCAGGCAGGCATTTACTTAAATGTTTATTTTTTTTTAATTCCCATGTATCAGCAATGTTTTCAAACATAGTCCAGTAAAGCAGAGATAAATGTATGCTGTCCAGCAATTACATTGTGAAATAGGACTAGAGAAAGAAAAACACACACATTTTTTTACACAAAGTTCTGCAAATTAAATTAAAATTTATATATTTTTTCTTTTTCTAAAAACAATGGGTATTTGGTATATATCTAAAACTTGTCTGCTGTATGACAGTGTTGAGTGCTTTTCTCCTGTGAGCTGTTTTCTACTGTGACTGTCCTTGACCAAATCAGAAAATGAATTTGATTTCTCTAATGCAAAAGGTAATTGGATTTCTCTTTATGGAATGCATCCCTTTAATGACTGTCTCTGCTTCAGCCAATTTAGCTGCAACTGACCTGACATTGATCTGGTGATATGACTTTAAATAAATGCCGAAGTTGGGAGATGAAAGACCAACTATTTGATATCAGAAAGAACATTTCCTGACTCATCTTGCCATTTTCCTCAGAAAATATCTCCATCTCAAATGTCATTCTTATGAAACATGCTCCTCTAGTAATTGGTCATAGAGCTGCGAATTGCATCCTTCTCCCAGATTTAATAATTTCCCAGAAAGCATCTGGAGAAACTATTTTGAAACTTGAATAAAGCCTCTTGAAATATCTGTTCTTCATTGCAAATATTCGTTACTATGTAGAGTCTTCCTAAGAGAAAAGAAAAAAAGTGTTACTAAAGTAATGAATTAAATGTTTACAGAAGTCTTGTTCAGAATTAAATATTTATTTAAATATTTATTTATATAATTGGGATCTTATAAAAAATATTATAGCTTGCTGATGAGAGGAAATATTTACCCACATACAAGAGTTAATAAAGGTGATGTTTTAGGATATTATCTGTTCTTTCTTAAAGTTCAGTTTAATGGAATGATGAATTTTACAATGTGTATTTCTATTTATTTAACATAGTCATTATTCTTTGGACCCAGCCCAGGCTCATACCTTGAACAGTTTTAGCCCCAAATGGACTTAAAGCTAAAATTTAGCAGTTGAGTCCTTTTTTAATTTAGTCATTGGCCACGTGTTCTTTTTGATAAGCACTCTTAATGCCATTGATTGAAAGTGGTAGCTTACACTGTGGATGATAAACTGAATTTTAAAACATCTGTGAAATTTTGTCTTCAGTTTGAAGTTATTTCCTTCTGAAACCTTAAGATTAATTTTTTATTTTGATCAAAACACATAGTAATTTCTCACTCTGTTCTGATAACAGTGAGGTAGAATTTAGTTTACTTATCTCCATTTTGAAGCAGGTGGTCACCCCCATTTCCTTTATCTGACTAATTATTTCTTAAATCTTTCAAATGAATAGGTTTTTCACTCTGGACCTTTTGCACAACAGAATTTGTGAGTTTATTGTGATGTAACTTTTGGTGCTTTTCAGTACAGTTAATTGGAAGTAAATGGATATGAAAACACAGTTTCCAAAGAAGGAGGTGCCTGAGGGGTATTCACCTCCCTCACTGAGCTGAAAGTAATTTTTAATACTTTAATGTACCACCCAGAAGTACTGCATACATATGAGTCTCTGGACAGAGAAACAGATGGTCTCTTTAGATAGGAATTATGAAAATGAGAATAAATATTTCATACTTCTAAAATTTTTTGCAAGTTTTAAGGGTTTTTTTTTCTGTTGCCGGTCCCAAGGGTGATTTTATACTGATAGCAGGAACAGAGAGGACATTACAAATGTTATATAGTGCTTAATTCACGGGCTTCCACTCCCTAGCTGCAGTTCTGATTTCAGGAGTGGAAATTCTGCTGATGCTGCTCTCAGGGAAGTGGTTTCCCTCTCCCAGATTGGGCCAGAAATCTCCACAGCCTCAGGGGAATGTATCTCACATCCTGTAGCTTGCTGTAGCTTTTACACTGGTTCCTCTTATCTTCCTGTCTTTGGATCTCTACAGGTGTCATTGTTTCTCAAGGAGTTGCATGCACTTCTAGAGGCAGGATATGTAGTCTAATCTTCTTTATCTTGGTTGCAAATAACACTGGGCATACTGTTAGTCTGCTGTCTCTCATCATTATCAGAAGTGATGCAGGTGTGCCACTGCATGAAAGAAATGTTCCTGAAGTCCTTGCTAGCACTGCCTTATGTAACCAGCGTATCTCTCTGCTGTTTCTTCTTTCCCTATAGGTCACAGATATGATGCTTCAGGACAAACCCTACCCAGACTGGGGAAAGTCTGCCAGAGCTTTCTGGAAGAAAGGGAACATTAGGATCATTTTATTCTGGTAGGAAAACAGTAAAATCAAATTGCTGTAAACAAACCTTTTATAGAACATTGAAAAACTTATCTTCTATGACCATCTGTGGCAGAAAGAGATATGGTTGAAAAAAAAAGGGAAATCTGGTCTAACAAAAAGTTAAACATTGCAGAAATGGTACATGAGTGAGGAATTCCTAATCAAAATAGTTGAGGTAAAAATATAATTTTAAATTGATTTATACAGTTTCTTTTATTCTGTTGTGACACTTTAAAATTGAGTTGCAAGATTTTTGCTATTTGTAATACTATTTGGGTGTCCCACTGTAATTCCTTGTAATAAAGTAGAAATTTGAATTTCCCTTTATGGCCATGAAATTAATTATAGCAATTCTTTGAATTACCTCATGAATAGGATTTAAAATGTCACATCAGTCTCAGATGATTAAGAAAAATATTAAAAATAAATGCAAAAAGTTATGAGGGTTAAGAGTTTATTTCACCTCAAATGTAGCCTCTTCTAGATAGATTCCAGACTAATATAACTATTGAAACAGAACCCAAATTATGTCAGGAAAAATGGAAGATGCAATATATATTCTAAGAAGCAGTCTGAAGACCTTACAGCTGAATATTTAAGAAATAGCAAAGATTTTTTCAATTATATCAGAACCAGAAAAACTTATGAAAATATCATTAGACCTGCTGTTTTTAAAAGAAAAGATTTCAAAAGACCTCTTACAGAGAAGTTGAAAGATTTATTTGTATGAAGTTTCCTACAGAAAATGCAATGAAGTATCTTGCACTTTAAAAGGAGCTATTATATTAAGGTGAGGAAATAAAGGAAAAAATAAGATAAATTTGAAAAGGAACTGGGATCAGATGACTGATTGGCTACACACAAAGCTTAAAAGGAACTGAAGGGGTTGAGCTGATGCAAGTTTTATTAGCACTTAATTGCCTATTGAAAAATGGAATATTAAAATTTGGAAATTGTTTTGCTTTTTCTGCCTTATTTTTCCAGCAAACTGGTATTATCCTACTGGCCTGTAAGTATTAGTTCAGTTTTAGATAAATTTATTGAATATATTGCATTATTATATATCATATATCATTATGTATCAATAATAGAATTATGAGCAAAGCTTTAGATTAATTTCTGCTATAGGAAGCTGGGGAATCTTTGTTGAAAGAAAACCTTCTCTGGTCTGTTAGAAATCTTTGCACATGTCATCAAAGTAATGGATGAGGGAGAAATGCTTGATATAATTTATTTGGACTTTCCCACGGGTTTTGATAAAGTTCTTCACTGAATGCAATTAAGAAAACTAGTAAGACTAAGTGTCCTAACATTTAGAAATCATCTCAGCAATTTGCAGTGAAAGTTATTAATAAAATAATAATTTTCTGCTACATTGATAAGGCTGAGGAATTATGTTGTTTAATGTTTGAAGTGGTATTCATTATTTATATGCATCATAAATATTAGTAACGTGACAGAATTTAAAGACTAAGTTAATAATTTGAAAAATACATGAAAGAGGGATCTCAGAAAACTAGGTGAAAAAAATAATGTGACTGAATACTTGAGGTATGGATGGGGGTGGGGGGATTCAAGTAGCTCCTTGTCATCATTGCAGGATGTGCAGAGGAAGATTCTGTCTCAGCATGCAGGGATGGGCAAAAAGGTAAAGGAGATATATCAAAAAAATTCACAGACAGGTGCCAGGTGGGCTACCAATGATTGTAGTGTCATCTGAGCTAAAAGCTCTGTCTAAAACATCATTGATTTCTTTCACCCTTGTCTGAAGAACAGCTTTGTCTGAAAGACTGAAAAGGGGATTAGTTAAGATTTAAGAAAAAACTTAATTACATTAAAAGACTGGGAAAATGGGGAAAAAGGACTAAAAGCAAGGTGACATGATAGTTTTCAAATTTATATACCAGACAGGAAGACCAATGAAACAGTATGTAAATTACTTAAATATTATTGTGATTTTCTTCCACTCTGAAATGCTAAAAATCTGTATTTTATTTCAGATAATATCCACACTAACAAATCCTACCAAAAGTTAAATGTAGAGATAAGCAAAAACAAAAGGGTTTTCATGCAAAAGTCTCATACTAAAGAATATGCTCAAAACCTAATGGGTGACATAAAAGCTTTTATTTTTAGCTTTAGGCAGTGAAATAAAATAGCCCTGGATGACAGTCTATATTCTGTAGACATTATTTATACAGTGGAAGTTAGACATCAGTAAAAGTTGTTTTTTTCTCCACTAGGTAGGAAAAATAAAGGAGTGATAATGTTAGGCATGGTAACATGGGGTGTTTGTGTTTACTTTACTGTTGCTTAAGCAATGTGATGTGTATAGCTCATTTCTGAAATGTCCTAAATGAAGCATCCTCAACAGTGTGTCCTGCACAGATAGTGGGAGGTCGAAATCCATTTATTCAGGACATCTTCTAGTAGCACACCTGTTTAGTAGAGCTAGTGCAGTACTGTGCATTGTATTTTGATTATTCCTGGTATAGATATGTGATACATAATCTAAAGTGGTTGATGAAATGAAAACCTTAGATACTAACTAGACTTTTTTTTTTTCTGCTAAAATTTTTTTAGTTTTGGGTTTACTTTTCAAAATTAGGAAGCTTCTGTAAATGCACCAAAGATGGAGGGGTTGTAAAGGTGGTAAAGACACCATCCACTTGATTGCCTTAGTTCATTATGTGTCTGCTTTGTTTCTCGTTTGGAAATGTTTTCAGCTCTCCAATGCAACTAAATCACAAAGGTTTTGATTTATCTTATCATCTCCTTTTTAAATCATTCTTTGGAAACATTGTCACCAACTGCTTGTTGGCTGCTCCTAAGGATTCTGACTGACTTCGTGAATTTCTTCACAATATAAGTCGTCCACTAACAGCTCATCTTGCTAAAGAACAATCAGGTGCTATTTGTCTTTGTGTAGTCCATCACTGCCTTCAACTTCCATTGAAGTCAGAGGTGGTATTTTTTTCATAAAAAAGTTCTCCATTTTGGTAATTCCCAGCTCTGCTCATGGCTAATTCCATCATTCTGAGACAGCTTTGTGTAACTCTGTTATATTGCTAAGTGATACAATGCAAATACAAACACACTTTCTCGTGTTTTAAGAAAGTGTGTTGTCAAGAGGACTTCTAGGTAGCAATGAAGCATCTTGAACCCTGATGGAATTACTGAGATGTGCAGACATGTATGTAGCTCACAGAAGAAAGATACACACAAGGAGTTAAATATCTGTACTACCTGCAGTCAGATGAGTCTCTCTACAGAACACTGTCTCCAGTGCTCTGTCATCCCCATCAGTTATTGCAAAATTATAAGCATGACTTGAAACAGGCTGATTTTTATTGATATGTTGATAACTTGGCTGATTTAGGAGAGACAAATTATATATGACACAAGAGGACTGGGAATTTGAAAGAAGCAAAAAGAAAAGTTCATTGAATAAAGTCAAATAAAGATTTTGGACAAGTCTGATGACAAGTCAACAGCTACAGCTAGTGGTAAGATAAATAAAGAAGACAGTATAGAACTGTACTTAATTTTGATGTTTTATATTAGATGAAGCAGGGGAAGAAGTAGAATTTGAGAAGACTGTTTTGCAAATATTTTTTTTTTTTAAACTCCTTGCAGTGTCTCCTGCAGTGACCTGCCATATCCTGTGGAGAACTGGTCATAGTAGTTGGAATAAAATCATAAGGACATCTCTGGGCTGCGTGCACAGTTTGCTCAATAGAGGCAGGACCTGAATACTCCCTTTTGACAAACTGCTCCAATGTTAATTGTCCTCAAAATTTTCCTAATAGAGTATGGAGGGTTAACAGTGAGCCAGGCATAAAGAATGTGAACTTTTAGGCATAGGGAAAAAACAAGAGCACCATCAAATAGAAACCAGTTTATGGCAATAGAGGAAAAGAGCTGCTGAGGTCTGTGTAACCAGGTAACAGAAAATTGATATTCAAGGTAGCTTATCAAAATGGGGGATTGTGGAGATAACAGTGGATTGTGCAGCTGAATCTTGATTGCAGACAGAGTGACAGAACAATATATACTAGCTGAACCTTTGATTATACAAGCTCCAGGCTGGAATGCATTTCTGTGGTGTCCCTGGCTAGACATTCATTGTATGTGTACACAATGATTGGTGAAATAAAGACAATTGTTCTTTGACACAGGATTCTTGGCTGAAATAATGCAGAACAGATACCAACATGGAAAAGAAATAAAGCAATACAGATAATTGTAAATTTTTTATTCTCTATGTTTGCTGTTTGATTTCACAAACTAAATATTCTTCTATTAGTATGTATTTTCATAAGCTCCCACTAGGTCTCTTTAATAAAAAATACAACTACACATGCTCAGAGATGTATGTTAGGAATCACAGTGTTTTTCTTTAGCGAATCAACCTAGTCATATAGGTTTAGAAGTTTTTATTCAAAATAATTGTGCAGAATTGCTACAGAGTTCTAATTTATATACATATGTTTATACTGGATAGTGTCAAACATACCTTAGGCTAGTATTCTTAACTGGAAAATAGTTTGTACCCTGGAAGTAGAGAAAGCTTCCTTATGAGATAGATAGCCACATCTCCTACAAAGAAATAAAAGCTGATTCTAAAAGAGATTTTCTATTATGCAGCTGTTTGAACGTTTGGTTTGATACATTTTATTTCCATTTTCTATATTTTCACAATCAAGATAATAAGTATATACTGTAAATTTGCATTCTTTTCACATCTATGAATGTTCAAAAGATGGCTTCTGAAATAATTCTTCTCACTATAGGCTACATTGAGAAAAACTAACTACACATTATACCTTGATTAATTTCAGTTGTGTACTAACTGAAACAAAACAAACCTTTCATTAAGTTTGTGTAAAAGTTTTTGTTATATATTCCCACAAATAAGACTGCATGAAACAGTGAAATAATTGTTTATATAATATGCGTGCATTTAGAGACACATACACTATTCTCTCCCTAGTTTGGAGGTTTTTAAGTTTATCTATTAATTCTTTCATATTTAAGTAATTTATCTTGGGATAAGGTACTGACTACTGAACAGAAACCTGCAATAATCTAAAAGGTAAGGCAGATTTCCTGGTAAATAGCATAAATAGTATAAAAGAAGATACAAATATCTTCCAATATTATTGCTCATAGTAAATCTTATACTATAATCCAAATGAATAATATCAGTTTGGGTAAGCAAGACAATACATAAGTTTCTTATTATTTCCTTTTTGTCTCAATACCAAATATACTCTAAGGTCCTCCACAGATGATTTATATTGAGTGATCTGACTACTAATCTGATCTGGCATTGTTAAATGTATTCTGTCAGGATAAAACTGTCCATGAATAGTAATTGCTACATTTAGTCTGGCCACCAAGACATATGATTATAATTTTTCAAGAAATGACTAAAATATTTTTGTGATAATTTATTTAATTTCTGGGTGTTATTGGTAAGCTATGCTGTGAAATGACAATTTGTTAACATGAAGAAATGTTGAAAATAATTAGGCATGATACAGAGTACTGAACTTTCATGTAAATGAGAGTTGTTTAAGGTTTCTGCCTATTTTTAGTTTTCATTATCTATTATTTTGAATATTTGACAACATCAAATAAATACAAAAATACTGTACTATCAAAAATATTTGCAGGAAAGATTTTCTTCAAATCTATGTTTGGTCCTGTACAAATTCTCTGATTCAGGTCCTGAGGAAAACTTTACCCCTTGAATAATAAAGTGCTTTTACAGTTCTAGTATGGAAAAGTAAAGGTGGTCAAAACTCATCAATCAGAATGGTTGAAGCTTGGCAACCACATGAGTCAGATACATTTTTGGACCTTGTTCTCAGATGCCCCCACTCCTGAGTGCATGAAAACTATTGTGTCAGCAGTGCAGGGTTCTCCCTCCAATCCACTCTCCTCAGCAGGTACTGCCTCCAGCTGGAAGTGTTCCTCAGGCCCCAGCAGGACATGTCTGCCCTTCTCCTTCCCTTCTCCCTCCCTCCAGCACAGCCATAGCCCAAAAGGCTGCAGAGTTTGCAGAAACCAGGGGGAAGGGGTAAGGATGATGTGGGGCCCTGGGTCAGCCATGGGGAGGGTGGCTTCCAGCATTATGTGTGTTGTTCTGACATTGTGGTCTGTCTCAACCTTTCCCTGGCTTTTCTGGGAGCATCCTAAGGGCTGCAATCACTCCACAGGCCTCCCATGTGGCCACATGGAGCGTGTTCTGCACAGACTACTAATGCTCTGCATGAGGAGAGGAGGCTTGCATGACATTATTTATGTATGAGCAGAGAGAAGGTATGCATGTGGGAGGCATGCAGGTGGAAGTCTCCCATCTGTCTCAACTATCAAGGAAGACATCTGTAGCTTGCCTCTGCCAGTCTCTATTTGGAAAGGCTGTGTTATGCATTTTCCCACACCCTAGTCATGATAGGAAGAATAGTGAGACAAATTACTCATCTCACTTTTCTTCTCAAGGCAAAGCACTTGAAGGAGATATAATTAATTTTAGGGAGGTCTGAGATTAAAAAAATACTTTAAAACCAAAGCAACAAACTAAAATTGTGAAATCACTTTAGCTTGAAAATAAAGTTCTTTTTTTTTCTCATTCAAGTTACATAAGGTGGTCTCATCCTATTTTTTTCTGATGGAGAATCCTACAAATCAAACAAAAACCATATGTTGCTTCTTATTTGTATTTGCATGAATGAGAGAAGGGTTGGCATAGGAGTATAGTGTGGCAGCTTTTCTCTCACATGAAGTAGAACACACGTGCTCATCTGCATCGACACACACAGCCACACACTCGAGAGGGCAGCAGAGGGGAGGAAGGGAGCCCCTAACAGCCTTCACTCACACCATCCCCCTGGTCAGTTCTAGTGTGGAAACATTTGTGGGGTTTTTAAAAAAGATACGTAGACCAATCTGGCTGAAAGGTAATTCTACTGAAGAGAGAAAAGCATCATCCCTTAGCTACAATGGGATTTTGGACTGACCCAGAGATGAAAATTTCACCTTTAATTTGGATTTAAATTGTCTGAACCACTGTAGTACATATGTATTTTGTACCATATTTTTTCAGCTCCTCAGCCTGTTTAAGCTTCTTGAGTTATATTTGGTAGATACTTGCAATTTAGTAGATGATATCCTGTTAGGGAAAAAACATTTTTATTCCTACATAATTGCTGGATTCCTAAGTATAGCCTTCGTAATTGAATGGATATTGCAATCCATGTTCACCTCTTTCTAAAAGTACATTTTATTCCATCTCTATTACTGAGAAAGAGGTATATCATGAACAATTACTAAAAATATTTCATCCAATGTATGGCTTTAATAAAACTTCTTAAAATGCACTGTCTTCAATGTTTCAGCAATAACAGTGCCCCTAAATGGCAATACATCCACAAAATCACATTCTATGCCAAAAACTGAAAAGCTCTAATTCTTAATTGAAAAATTTCCTTGGGAAATTCCAAAAAATTTTTTTCTCTGAATGGGTAGCTGCAGTTCTCAGTTGAACCACAGTTGGAGCATGTCCTTTTATGGCACCTTCTCTCTACTGCAGAATTCTTGTGAACAGGACACCCCTCCTCCCCCACTCAGGCCCTGGAAGATTTTCCATGGGAGCAGAATCAGTGATGTCATTTTTGCTTTATTATTGCCCTCTTTCAGTTTGAGTGCTTTACCTTTTTCTTCCTTTGTTTGTTACTAGAATTTTTTTTCTATCTTTAGCATTTGCAGCTAACCTAGGCCTCATTCTAGGTCCACTCCAAAATCAGGATGAGTGTAGCTGTCAGGTAATATGCATTGTGTGATCATATGGGCAGGAAAAAAGGACCAAAAGATAAAAAAATATATATTAAAAAAAAATATATATAGTTAGATAATTGAGATAGCCATCCCAAGATAGAAGTTCTATGTATTGCAATTACATCATCATGCACATTGTGGAGTATTATTCTTACAACTGGAAACATTTCAGATTATCAATGTAGACATTCAGTCTTGCATCCTTGCTTCAATGTGCAGAAGCCTGACAAAATCATAGCACAAAACATGGCCAGTTGAACTGAAACTCATTTCTTTGGGAAAGCTGTAAAGAATCTATCACACCAAAGACCTGGTACATAGAGAAGCTGCAGCATCAGCCAGTGGTTTTGTGCAAGATGTGAACTCTGAAAGCCCACAAAGTTCAATGGAGATCAGAAAGCAAGAGTTTCAGCTGCTCATGCTCACTGCCAGAGTTCATAGACTTTGTCATGGCTGGGTTCCAAAAATCAATAGACTTTTCTAAAATAAATGTGATGATTAGAGTAATGAAATTATTTGCCTTCCTGGAATGCTGGAGTATTTCATTAAAATTGTATTTCTCCCTAATGGTATGTTTAAATTTGTGCCTTAGAATTTGCTGATGTACTTGGCTTAACTTCTGACTCATCTTTCTCATAGAGTCATAGAATGGCATAGAGTGGAAGGGAATATAAAGATCACAAATTCTCTTTCCAATCCCTCTGCTAATGCCTTTCACTACACCAGGTTTCTCAAAGCCCCATTCAAACTGGCCTGGAACATTCCCAGGGATAGGGCATCCACAACTGCTCTGGGCAACCTTTTCCAGTGCCTCACCACTCTTACAGGAAAGAATTTCTTCCCTATATTTAATCTGAAATAGCCCTCTTTCTCTTTAAAGCCATTCCTCCTTGTTCTATCACTACATGCCCTTGTGGAAAGTCCTCTCTACCTCTCTTATAGCACCCTTTAGGTTCTGGAAGGTTGCAATAAGTCTCCCTGGAGCCCTCTCTTCCCTGTTTTGAACAACCCAACCTCTCTCAGCCTATCTTCATAGGAGAGGTGCTCCAGCCCTCTGATCACCTTTGTGTTCTTCCTTTGAACTCCGCCCAACAAGTCCATGTCCTTGTTTTGGGGGCCCTAGAGTTGGATGCAGCACTACAGGTGGGGTCTAATGGGAGTGGAGTAGAGGGGCAGAATCCCCTCCCTTGTCCTGCTGCCTGTGCTGCTTTTGCTGAAGCTCAGGGCATGTTTGCCTTTCTGGGCTGCAAGTGCCCATTGCCAGGTCATGTTAAGCTTCTTGTCCATCAACATCTGCAAGTCTTGTTCCCCAGGGCTCCTCTACCAAGGGGACAAACTAATCTAATCCATTCTTTGCCCATGCTGTACTTCTGCTTGGGATTACACTTGCACTTGCAGGACCTTGCACTTGGACTTGTGGGACTTCTTGAGCTTTGCACAGACCCACCCCTCAATCCTGTGAGGGTCCCTCTGGGTGTCATCCCTTCCCTCCAGCACACTGATCACACCACACAGCTTGGTGTTGGCAAACTTGCTGAGGTGCACTTGGTGCCACTGTCCATGTCACCAACACAGATGTGACACAGTGCCCATTGCAATTCCAGCCCCTGGGAATATAACCCATCACAAGTGACTGACCAAATTCCAGCCAATTCCTTATCCACACAGTGGTCCATCCATCAAATCCACATCTCTCCAGTTTGAAAGAAGGCTGTCATGTGTTAAATGCTTTGCACAGTTCCAGTAGATGATGCCAATTGCTCTTTCTTTATCTACCAATGCTGTAGCACCATCGTAGATGACCACTGAGACTGTCAGGCACCAATCTTCCCTTAATGAAGAAGGATTAGTATTCCTGTGTTTTCTGTAAATAATGACTATTTATACATGATCATGTTAAATGTTGTTTGGCTTTCAGACCCATCTGAAGAAGCAATTCTGAAACTGATTTGTGCCCAGTGAAGGTCAGTTTGGAAACAATGTTTTTAAGACCCGTGGATTTCTTGTGTAACTGGATGCACTAACACAGTGAAGCTGTTCCACCAACATTAATGGGATTTTTTAACAGTGGGAACTGAAGTCAGTCTCCCTGGGGACACTCTGGATGAGGTTATTAATCTGCAGTTTTCAGAAGATATGGCAGTTGTCATCCATTGAGTGTCTGATTAAAAAAATTTTATTCCTCTTGATTTCCCCATAGTTCTTCATGATGTGACTTCTGCTGTGTTTTAGGCATCAATTTTTCAAATACAATTAGTGAAACTCTCCACCATATCCACCTGTGGCTCTGTTTACAGCCACAGAGTAATAATGGTTCCACTGAAATCACATCTTTTGATTCAAACTGCTGAACATGACTAGAATGTGGTTGTACATTCTAACTTTAAAAGAAAGAAAAATAGCTTGGTGTATACAAATTCAGTTATGTAGGCCTAAGAGAAAATTACAGTACCCTGTCTTTTGCGAAGACTGGACTTAAAGTTGGAGCAAGAAGTTATTATTTGAGTGCTGCCAGACTTCTTAGTCCCATCCTGTCCCCACTCAGATTCTTATACCCCACGACCACTATCAGAATGAGCCCCTTTCAATACAAAAGAAAACTTAATTAAAGCTATATTTTAGGCTGTGCTTAAAACTGTTATAAATATGAATGTATATAAGCTTATTTGGTCTATGTATAAAAAGTCAATTTAGATGTAAGGAGCCTTTCTTTTGTTTCTTACTTCTTTTCTACTTTGAAAAAATTGCTATGGCTGTAAAATTAAATACATCTGCTGACAGCTATCTTAATCAAGGCGTTCAACTTCAGGTCTTTTTTAGGCTGGGCACCATAATGAGAATATTGTGGATATATTTTTATTTCAGATAATTGCATGTTATCTGTCTGCGATTGTGACTGTGGAAAAAGCAAGGCCTAAAACAAAGAATAGATTAAATTTTCAGTGAAATCACAACAAAAGGTTGTTAACAAAAGGTACCCTGCAGGGCTCTTGGTTTCATAAAGTGTGTTTTGATACTTTTTGCATCTTTGCTAGATTTTTCTTCTTTTAGCACAAAAATAAAAACCAGCTGCCATTTAAATTTCAGACCATGCATATTTGAGCGTGCTTTGCCTAGCAGGAAGTCATCCTGATGAACATAGTGATTTTGTGATATTGGCTAATCAAAGAGCTTTGGTAAACTGTGTAAATAACAGTATTTTTAATACAGTACTTGACATTTTCCATCTTTTCAGATTCTTTATGTACTGAAATGATTGATCTACTCCTTCAATCAAAACCACCTTGACTCCAGTTTACTGCTGTTTGCTTTGTATTACTGATTGTGTTGGTGCATTGGTCAGCACAGTGCTACTTTTCATGCAGACAAAGAGTAAATCTTTCTGGATTTCAGTGGAAAGGGCATCAGCCCTTGTTTGTGATGGCTGAGGAGTAAAGCATAGCCAGTGAAAATGACTTTTTAGCCTTGAGAAAGGTTCATATTTTTCAAAGCTTTGTTTCCTGCTTTTTGCTATTATATTCGTTTTCTGCTCCCCCATTTCTTTTTTACACATCCTACCAGATTCTGCTAGTTCTACTGTAGAAAAATTTGAATTTGATTTCATTTATTAAAGATTGTCTTACAATTGAGAAGGTAAAGGGCAAGGGCCAAGAAATTATCAAATTATCACATCAAAATGAAGGAGGTTTTTGTTTCAGTTTTGTGACTTGCTATGGCAGCTTTAATTCATTCAGCACTATGCTTAAAATAATAAAAAAGGGAAGGTAATTCTTATTTTAAAAGTACTAGACACAGCTTTGTCCCAGCTCTGAACAAACCTCTTTGAGAGTGTGTGCCTTTGTTAGCTCCAGTGCAAGCCCCTTTTTCATACATGGTACTTTTCATTTAGATGGGTTGGTTTGAATTTTTATTCAAAGCACCTTTTCTATGAAGTCAGGCTAAGAGAGCTGGAGTTGTTCAGCCTGAAGATGAGAGAGTTCCAGGGAGACCTTATAGCAGCTTTGCAATGACTAAAGGGGCTGACAAGAAAGGATGGAGAGGGACTTTGTAAAAAGAGATGTCAAGATAGGACAAGGAGGAATGGCTTTAAATGGAAAGAGGGTAGGTTTAGACCAGACATAAGGACAAAATTATTTCCTGTGACTGTGGTGGGGCACTGGAAGAGATTGTCCCAGGGTGCTTGTGGATGTCTCCACCCTGGAAGTGTTCAAGGCCAGGCTGGACAGTGCTCTGAGCTACCTGGTATTAGTTAAAGGTGCTGGCAGGGAAGTTGGAAGGAAATTATCTTTAATGTCCCTTTCAACCCAAACCATTCCGATTCTGTGATCTCTACTATAAACTGAAACAATAATTTTATAACTTTTAGAAAATTAATTTTGTATAAACAAACACCTGTGACCGTGGCTGGAAAATGAACTGCTATTATAAATGCTCTTACATGGGACCTCCATTGTGCCAGCATTGCACAGCCCAGGAGAAGTGAACTCTGCCCCAGGGAGGTTATTGTCTGGAATTCTAATTTTAAAAAGAAATATGGCATAGAAATGTGCTCAATCCCTCATCTATAAACGCATATTTCCCACTCACAGAAGTCGGTGTGCCAGTAAAAAATGGACCTCAACACATGCTCAGCTTCCAGTTATTTGCATGCTTTGACCTGACCTCTTCTACTGAAATATTCAAGGCCAATTAGCATAGAACGGGAAGTGTAGGTCTTGGGAAGGAAATAGAGTGATGCATGTTTTCAATGACAGTAAACAAGCTGGAAATACCTTATTTGACTTTTAAATTATATACTGAGTTGAAAGAGATGGAATTTAAGTGGGAAACAATCAGTTTTAAATTGAATAAATTTGATCTGGACGGTCTGGAGGAAGACAGCACTGGCAATGTGATTTTTAATGCATTAGTTCTCAGGATGAAACTTCTCTCAAAGACCAGACCAGATTTCTTGTCTAAGCTTCTCTCCAATATTCTGTCACATGAAGCCTAACATACTCATGTTTGTTAATTCAGTATATTAATGTTTTCCCAAGTATTCTTTCAATGTCTGATACAAGCTTGACCAAGCTGCATGAGCATCTCTATTATAAGGCATTTTTTCTTTCAAAATATGGTACAACTGATTTTAATGTCTTAAATTCTAATGATTTAAGACTGTCCTTTCAGGTTGATCATAGAATCATTTAGATTGGAAACGACCTTTAAGTCCAACTGTTAACCCAGCACTACCAGGTTCACCACTAAGCCTTGTCCCTAAGTGCCATGTCTACATGTCTTTTAAATACCTCCAAGCAGCTGGTTCCAATGCTTGACAACCCTTTCAGTGAGGAAATATATCCTAATAGCCAATCTAAACCTCTCCTGGCTCAACTGTTCTTTCATCTTTTATCACTTATTGCTGGTTACAAGAGAGTGACCCCACCTGTCGTGAGCCTCCTGTCAGGCAGCTGTGGAGAGCAGCAAGATCTCCCCTGAGCCTCCTTTTCTCCAGGCTGAGCAACCACAGCTCCCTCAGCCATCCCATATGCTTGTGGTACGGACTCGTGCTCCAGACCCTTCATTGGTTGCATTGTCCTTCTTTGAATATGCATGCCCCAGTACCACAAGGTTAATCTGGAATCAAGGCAGTGCTTATGAAGATTTAAGGATTGTTTCCTCAGGGTGGCTTACTCAAAATTTTAGCTGATATACTATAATTATACTTACCTTTAATAGTTTGAACAGGAAAAGTTTTGGTTCATAGTAGAATAATTAGCAGTGTACAACATTATCTTAGTTTTAATTAGGATGTTTTAAAAACATTTAACTTTTCCTCTTGTGTGCACCTGAACTGATAAAATGATCTGAACTCCTAAAGTTTTATTTTTATGGAATGTAAAAAATTTTTACTTTCTCCCAAAGCAAATGAATTTACAAGGTGCAAGCACAGACAAAAGCATCTGGCATGTGACAATTGTATTTCAAAGAATGATTGCTTTACATTTCAGAAAGGTCGGACTTAGGATTAGCTTCTGTTTAAAGTGTGTTTAGCAAAGTTTGCCAACCTATTGTATGATTTCCATCTCTTCCCACCTGAAACATTTCTATGAAACCACATACTGATGTATTCAGTTAGGAGTACCACTTTCTTTTTGTGCCATAAGATCTTTCAGTGGCTACAATATATGTTGGCTGGTTTCAAGAAGCATACACTCTCTTTTAATCTATACACAACCTCAATTAGCGTTCAGGTCAGTAAGTGGGAAGACATTTATAGAATCAATCATTTTGGGTTAAGGAGTACACATACTGCAAGTGTACTAATGGAATGGAAATAATGTCTGGAACATCTCCAGAACAGTCACAGTCTCAATGGAGCAATTAAATATGTATAAAGAATGTTTGCAGTGAAGTTCAAACACATCAGCCTGAGGCTTATTTTTTGGTTTAATTTATTCTCTGCCTTTCTGTGTACTGCTGCTTGATGATTCAAAAACACTTCTGCACACTGCCTCCTGCATCATCTATGTATACACTGACTGACAGATATGGTGACAGTTGCTATTTTTAATCACTGTCTAAGCAAAAAGGAGTAGACACTATAGGAAAAAAGTGCAGGGTTGGTATTGAGGTTAACAGTTTTTATTTATTAATGAATTCAGCATAATTCACAATATGGAAAATAGTCTTCAGATTTAAATCAAGCAGTGTTTTAATATTTAGCAAAACTTCTTACTCTGAATATGTTGGTGTTATTGGAGTATTTCATGATATGCCCTGTATTCCATATCTTCATATCACTGCTTTTATCTTTCATGAAAGAGATGCTTGTCCTGCAATTAGGTACTGTTTTGTTTTGTTTTTTTTTATATCATTATGAATGCCAGCACTCCTTGAAAAGTTAGTGGCTCTATTTCCTGGTGATTTTTCTTTGAAAATATGTGAAAGGACGTGTGCTATTTTAAGCTTTCTCTGCTGTTTTCAGCCATAAACAAAACCAAACTATCTGGGGCTTTGTAAAGCATGCTTGTTTCCCGTGATGGGTCCAAGCTCTCTGATTTGTGACTGACCAGAGAGCACCAGTGTATCAGCTGGTTCATCTGTTACCAGTTCATGCGCTGTGAGTAAGTGCGACTGCCATGTAACCAAGCTTAGAGCTATTGGCAAAGCAACTGAGCAAAGAGAGCCTTTTAAAAGGATTACTGGTAATGTAATTACTTGTGGAAGATGTATGGATATTTCCCAAATGAAAACACCAGCATCTTAATATGTTCTTTAAGCAATACCATTAGTGGAATGAGAGCTTGTGTTCCAGTAATGGCAAACTCTGCTGGTAGATAATGGCACAGTGATGCAAAGGCATTTGTGTGAACTAAACACTGAACTAAAGCCAGATATGTGCTCTTCTTTCTTTATTTAGTTTCAAGGCTGTTATTGAAGCAAAATTTACTTTCTAGCGACACTAGCATTATTTTATTAAATGCAATGAGGTTTTGAGGCCTCAGAACTTCCAGTAGATTTTCTTTAGGTCTGGAGGAAAATCTTTTTATGTCTATAGTCAATCTATAACTGCTAATAATCTCAATAATTCTAACAAAGGAAATATCATCCCTATTACCAGAGATATCAGCAGTATGTCATATAATTTTATAAATTATGTCATATAATTTTAATTTTATTTAGGACATTCAATTCATGCTTAGAATAACCAATCTTAGTGAAGCTGGCAAAATTAAGAAAATCTTTGTGCTTCTGAATAGTTGTTGTCAATGGCTTTTGAAATTGACTTTAACTGTCAAGATGATTGACTTTTCTTAGTGAAAAGATAAATTCACGTTTTTAAATAAGCACCTGACCTCCATATTTTGAAAATCAATGAAAAAAGCCCAGTATGAAACTTTGCTCCTCTTTTAGATATTGACCGATATTTTTTTCCAGCTAGATGTAGGGGGATGTTTTCCCTTGAAGTGGTTAATAAGCTCCATGACATCCATAAAAATAGATTACTGAAGCATGCAATGATTGCTGTCCTGTTTGATTTGTTTAGTCTAAAACACTTTTCTCACCTTTAATAGTACTTCCCTCTTAGAATTTCTGTATTTTTTTTCTTCACAGTGTTCGCTCATATCTTCTCATTATTCAATAAGCAAAATTCTGATGCTTGGTGGATGTTGTTTTGTTTTTTTTGTTTCCACCTAATCAGGCTCCTTTTTACATTCATTCATTGAGTTTTGCTACTGGTTTGTTTTTTTTCTTAAAGACCTGTTTTCTGATTTTGAGTAATAATGATGTTCTTAACATGATATCTTTATGATTCTTGTATCAGAAACCTGTGTCAGAAGTTACATACTTATCTTGTGTAATACAGCATTTTAAACTTGTGACTGCAGGTTTTGTCCCTCAGTGGAAGAACAGACTAAAAAAGAAAGCTGACACTAATATCTCTGCAGTCAGAAAGTGATGCATAGGAAAAATGCTTTTTTCCTTCCAGGAAAATCAGTCATAGCCAAAATATTTATGCCTTAAACATCTGAACTTAATATCAAAATATACTAAAAAATATCTTGAATTTTACCTACATCAGATTTGTGGGGCTTGCAGTACTCCAGATAATCAGGCCATTTAAATATAATTCCCTGGCTATGGATTTAGGATTCTAGCTTCAGCCACAAACTTAAGTTTCATCATATGGTCTTCCTATGGACGTTGTAAAAATTTTAGCTTTCCATCCATATTCTTAAGCCATTTATTATGCACATTTTTTGTGTTTTCTGATCATTTTGGAAATAGAAACAGGTTTTAAAAAATTTAGGAGAGGGGAATCACTTTGTAATGCCATTATTCATTTTACCTCCTTTGTTTTTAAGATCATTCATGCTATATGGATGTCTGCAGTGATGTGACTTCCTATGATTAAGGTAATTTCCAGTAAAAGGACAAAACCAGAGCACCTTGAACTGAGAGAGGAAGGATTAAACGTTCATGTCTCTCCCTGCAGAAGCAGAAAGAGGAAAAATGATATTATCCCATTTGCAAATGCCATCTAAGGTCTAGGCTTAAGGAACCCTTTGGCCTCGTGACACAGGGCTCATTAGGACAGTGGCAATTAGGGCTCAGTTTTGTCATTTTCTCTGCAACATGAACAAACTGAATAAGCATTAATAAGACTCTAATTGGCAGCAGGTGTGACTGTGTTATAAAACAACCCAAAATTTAAGAAGCATTTCAATTTGCTACCTAATATTGAGTTTTTCAGTATAAATGAAAGAAAACTAAGCAGTCACTAGCAGGCCTTGGGCTGCAAAAAGAATGGGCTTTAAAAATCACGGCAAAGTGTAATAATGTAAGTAGAAAGCTCTTGGAGGTGTTTTTAAACAATTCCTTTTTAAAGAGCACCTAGGTCACTCTATTTGGAATGAAATTGATGGCAAGGTCCAAGGTGCCAAAACAGCAGGCACACACACTATCAGCATAGTATGTTAAGCAGGAGCTAAGATTTTAATCAGCTTTCACAGGTATTGAGGTACTAGTTTGCTCCAAACTTTTTGACTTTGTGAGTTGTTCTGTTATCATCTTTCTGAAAGAGATTTGAGGACACTTTTCCACATGGTCAGTCTAGCTAGAAAATAGTCTTTATTCTTCAGACTGAATTATGAAAGCCTATTTTTGTTTGTTTTTTTTGTTAATTTTTTCATAAGAAAGAGGTGATCTATAAACTCTCTTTGAGTTATGCTTTGTAACCAAAACCCTTCACCTGTTCAATTATTCCCATTCCAGTAAAGCAATAGAGGCTTGCTAGTGCCATCCATTACACACATCCTTTAAACAAATTTGATGCAAATGTAATTACAAAAATCTAAATAGAATTAAATATGTGTTTTCCCGAGCATTTAGATTTATGCAAATTCAGGAAAAGTATCATTTGATTGACAGAGAAACTGGTAACAGCATTAGTGTCTGGAAGCATTGTTAAAATTTATTCTAGCAACGTATTCTCAAGAACTTGTGGGCTATAGAGTATTCTGAATGAAGTAAAGGGCATCTTGCTTAGCAGACAGGTGGCTTCAGAAAAGATGTGGCATTCTGCAATTCCTGCTCATAAGACAACTGGTGGGCATCCCAGTCCTGTACAATCCATATCTTTAAATGCAGAATGAAATGCCTATATTAGTAATAATTTGTTATTGCTTTCTACAACTTTTCAAACAAAAAAACCCCAGCTGATCTACTTGAGGAGTTTTAAATATAAAGTCTGTTCCTCCCCAGATAATTATCAGAATACTCCCACTGTGGACTGAAAACCTGCTTTAACTTGGTGAAGGTAGCCACTGCCTCAGGGGAAATAAATTTCTTGGAGGTTTTTTTTTGGTTGTTCTTATTTTTTGGTTGGTTTTTTTGGTTTTTTTGGGTTGGGTTTTTTGGGTTTTTTGTTCAGTAGACATTGATGGGGATATCAACTCAGAAACCTCTGTGGTAGATTGCCAGTAATAACTGGAATGGCCCAGGGATGATTGTAGAGTCACATTCATCTTTCACGGCCTCTTAGTTAGAGATAGCAGTTATTTTCAGGGCTCCCAGAAAGAACATAAAGCCAAAAATCTCATTGAAGAACTGGTCAAATTAATTTATGTCAACTCTGTACAACGACTGAATATCTAGGAGAAAACTGGAGATAATACTAGCAAAGTTAATCCAAATGACTAAACAAAGCTTTCTGAGATGCTCGTGTCTAGTCCCCAAAGCTGTCTTCCCTCTCAAAACCTTTGTGAAATGGAGGCAGTTATTTGCAATACAAAACTCTAAAAATGTGGCTCATTCTAGTTTCTCCAGTGGTCGGTCAAAGAAGGCAAGTGCTTCCATTTATTCCAAATTCTGATCTGTTTCAAGGTCTCATCAACAAGAAAAAGGTTCCCTGTTAAGAGAGAAAGTGAGACAATACAAGTATAGCCCTTCCAAAAGTATTCCTCTAGCTTCTCACTGTAGGTGCTTGCTGGAGATTAACTGAGCAATCATATACAGGGTGGGGTGGCAGCTTGTGGCCTTTTATGCTTGTCAAACACACATGTTGAAGTATTTTACAAGAAGAAAAGGATCATAGAGCTGTAAAACTAGACGGGACACAATAAGTGAGGGGTAAAAGTGTTTAAGAGAATATTAAACATGGAATATATGTTTAACAAAATTTGGTCAGCACAATCTCTATTAAACTTGGGGTCTCTTTAGCAGCACCTAAACTATTTTGAGCACAGTATAATCATGTAAGCAAAGCAAAATCTGATGTGCTGTTTGGGTCTCTGGAGATAAACTTGGGTGGATACCTAACCTCACCTAGATGTGGCCCCTTGTCCACACAGCTCATCTATTCCTTGGGCAAGATAAAAGGCCTGTCCCCAGCTTGTAGCCTGGGTCTGGTGAATGAATTACCTTTGTTGGATAGGCATAAAAGGTGTGATATTGATCACTTATTCAAGTCTTTCTAAAAGATAGTTATAACCCTGAAGGAGATGCATGAGAGAAAACTGGGAGGAGAAACAATTGCCTCTGATTAAAAAAATGAAAACTGATGGCTTTTAGCACTCCCTGTCAGTCCTTACTGCCTGAACTGTGTAATGTCATTCAGCAGTCCAGTACTATTCCCCTGCATTAAATCCTGCTGAGGTGTCCTCAGTCCTTTGCATTAGTCCCAGATCAACAAAATCCTGTCATATCTTAGGGCCAAAGGGGCTCTATTGCAAGTTACAAACCACATGGAAATCCATTCAGAACTAAGTCAGGTCAAGTGGACAGGTAAGGAGGGAGGAAGAGGTCTAAAACTGAGAGTATTAACTGCCAGGAGGGGATGTCAGCTAAAAGCAAATGGGTTTTTTTCAACATAGAATTATGTGACTGAGATGGTAAATTCTGAGCATCTTAATGTTAAGTCTTACTTGTTAAGACGTTAGAAGTTGAAGAGACCAAGGCTGAAAGGTAAAGGATGACAAATTATTTCTGGAGAAAAGGGATCTTTGCTTACACTTGGTTTGGAATCCTGCAATACAACTTTTGATTGCTGTTTTTTAAGAAAATCAAAACATTCAAATAAGCATCGTTATTGGTTAAACTTTCATTAATAAATGGGAAAGAATTTCTGATGAGAACTAGTGAGACCCCAGTCTCCTCAGAGTAGCCAGTAGCATGATGATCCAATCCACATGGATGATTGCTGATCTGAGCCCCTGCACTTGTCTTTGCAGGGCAGGTGTGGGACAAGCCTCAGCCTGGGTTTTACTGCATCTTTGCTGAGTTCCCTGAATAATGCTATTTCTTCCAGGATTAATCTGGCTTCTGTTCACTGGAACAATTTGGAAAAGAGGGCAGATTAGTCTCAGGATAGAACACAGGACTTCTCCTGAAATACTGAAAGTTTCTGTTTGATGGGGGTAACTATTTCCTGGAAAACTCAAAGTTTACCCAGTATATATCTGGGCATCTTAGTGAAACAATTCCCAAGTTCCCTTGTCCACCTCCTTCTTGGAAATTTCTAATGTTTATCTTCCACTGAAAAAGTGATGATATTCATATTCTCACAGAGCTGAGCATTTAATTACTGTAACAGCACTGGCTGTCAGGATGTATTTTGGTGAGTCTTGTTATTAACTTCTTTTTGTTCAATCTTATTTCTAGTCCTGTTCTACTGTTAGAAAGGTTAACTTTCCAGGAAGTCAAAATCACAGTAATTTGCATGTGATTTTTCTTTGTGTTTTTAGGAGACATGTGTCAGCCTTATACTGGAACTGGCTCAACTTGTGAAAAAATAAGGCACATTAACTTTTATTTTCTAGACAACTTTTGAGTTGGTGTCAATTCTCTTGTCATCCTGTCATCCCCTTTCTTGGGAGAGGTTGGCTCCATCTTCTTGCTCACCTCCCCAGAGGCATTTGGTGGGGGGCAGCTGTTGGTTTCTCCCATCCTCTGGGCCCTCTTCATGGGGCAAGTGCCTAACGAGGAAAGCTTTAAAATGCTCCACTTTAGAAAACTTCACTTTAGTTTATGGGTGCTTTTTATGTATGGTTGGCCAAAAACTGGATTTGATATTCTGGATATGAGCAAAGTAATGTCCCTTGATCTACTGGTTGTGTCTCTGTTATTGCAGCCCTGGACACTGTTGAGACTTCTTTGCTGCCAGCAGACATGTCTGGCATATACACACTCAGCTTGCTGTCTACTGATGCCCTTTTCTCACTGGGGTAAAATTGATATTATTTGAAAGATTTTGGACATAGAGTGTTCTTCAGGAAGCAAGATTAAAGTTTTCTTTGTTTGGCTTTTTTATGTTGCAGTTGTTTTGGAAATACATTTAATCAAAATATAATAAGTTGTTAGGTGAAAGACCCTGTATTTATTTAAAATGCTTTGGAAAAAAAATTGAAGAGCAGTTCAAAACAGTTGCAATTGTATTTTACTTTGATAGGGTTTGTGCAGATGTAATTATAAAAGCAAAACATCTTGATGAATGAGAAACTATATCCCATAGATATGATGGTGTATGAAGACTAAAATAATAACAAATTTCTTGTTCCATAAAAGTACTCTATAGATAAATTATACAGCTAATCTAATCTAGAACATAAAAAGCCATTAAACTGTTATGTTTAGTTTATTCTAAATTTGAACTGTGTTTTAGATTTTAGCTGTGGATGTAATATGTTGTCTGAGAAGCCCTGAGAATGTAAGCATATACCATACAGCTCTCCTACCCACTTATCATAAATGTTTTCTAAGAGTAGCAAATGAACTATCTGAGCAAGGACAACATGTTCCATATGTTCTTCTTAGCTAAAATAAGTTCAGTTTTTATCCTTTATGCTTTATATCTCATAGAATCATGGAAATATTTATGTTGGAAAAGACCTTTAAGATCATCAAAGTGGTATTGGTGCAGGGCTGACTTGGCCTCGGTGGCACCTCCGTGCTGGATGAACAATTGTTCACTGTTGGGTTCCACTTGCAGGTGCTCACACCTGAGGAGCTGGGGCAGTCCCCGAGGAGACAGGTGTGAGCACCAGCAAGGGACTTGTCACCAGTGTCCCTGTCCTTTTGTCACTGTGCTCAGCAGGCAGAGGGAGGGCAGGGGATCCTCCAAACCGTGCATCCTGTCTGGGTGCTGGACCTGTGCCAGGGAGGGCTCCTGGCAGCTCTCCTCTCCTCCTGAGCTTCCCCCAGTTTGGGAATTGTGCTGGCCCTGGAGCTGCTTGATTGGTGACTGAGTGATACTTTTATTATCACACATACTATGGGAAATTTTATGGGGGCTGTGCTTGGTTTTTTCTCAAAGCTTGCAAGGGTAGTGTTAAGACTGCCACATCAAAATTCTATGTGGAATCATTTCAGTTTTCTAAAATATGTTTTAAAAAGCAAGTAAAGCCCAACTTTTCGGGTGACTGTTTTCATTTGACAGTTTCTAAATACAAATTTTTCATTGTTTTCTTTAAAGAAATTAAGCCATCAAGAAATGACTTGACTCACGGTTCCGAGATTCAGCTCTGGGTTCGGTGTCTGGTGTTCATGTGCTCAGGGTGGCTATCAACATGCCAGCTCCTACTACAGCCAGTGGAGCTCTGCTCAATGCAGATGATGGTCATTCAGCTTGCCACAAGTAGAAACTCGCCTGTACTTACCTGCATCATTTTCCAGACTCCATCATTTGAGTAAAGGTGGGATTCAGGTCTCTAAACATAGGCATTGACTACAGTTTGGGATGCTTTGGTGTACTGAAACAGTGCACAGGTGGACATGGCACAGGGCTCACAGGAGACCTTCTGTTGCAAGGTTTGAAGACCAACCAAGGTTCTCCACAGCAGCCCAAATCATACTAAACTAAATCTGGTTTAGGCAACCAGATCTCATACTATATATCTGTTGACTGTAATAAGAGATTAGATCTGTTAATTCACATGTAGACTTCTGAAAAAAACCCAAAAACCTCTATTGTCAATTTTCTGATGATTCTGAATTCTTTATAAAATGTTTAATTGCAGTAAACTAACCCATATGTAAAATAATATCTTTTTTTAAAAAATAATGATCAGCTTTTTGCTTAGCTCTAGACAAAATGTAGTAGACCCCACTGTGATTCACGAAAGAATTTGAGTAACTTAAATGCAGAATATTCTGAAGGAAACATTGAAATATTGATCAGATTTAAAGTTCACTTAATGATGAAATAAACTATGAATACAAACAATGCTAGTAAATTCAGCAATTGAAAAGTAATTGTTTATTAATGAAAGAATTAACTTTTACCATTTTTTTGACTTAGATGTTTTCAACTTTGTCTTCTGAAAATAAATCATTTTGTCTTAAATCAATCATCTAAAAATCCAAATAATGCAGATCATAGACAGAATTGAAAATGTGGTGTTAGATCCACACACTCTTCCTTGTTTCTAAAACTAGAATTTAATAATGTGTCTCAACTCAGGAAAATCAAGGAGGTCTTGAGATATACTTCTAGCTCCTGCTCTAGGTCTGAAAAGCTTAATTTTATGCTCTTAGAATAGCATTTCAATTACCATCTAAATGCATTTGACTTAGGTTTTTTCTTCTAAATGTTAAAACATATGTCTTTTCCATTTCAAAAGTTTTTTCCTGTTCTACATTGCAATGAGTTTAAGACTTTACTGAGTGTTTCATGATAACTGAGAAATGGAGGCCAGTAGAATTTTCTTCTCCTAACCAGTTTCTAGCAGTTGCTGAGGATGCTGGTAACACAAAAGGCAAAGCCCCTGATTTTTATGGTTTGGCATATGACCCCATGTCTTGCCACTGTGATGAGCAAACAGCCTTTGCCTCCCTCTTACCAGGGACTGGGAATAACTAAGTGCTAAGACACTTGGGTGTAGGAAATCTGTGTCCAGAGAATTGTTGACTCATGTCATGACTAATGTCATATCTTGACTAGTGTTGACTCATGTCTACTAAGTAGACCAGCTCCAGCTAGAGAGTCTGAACAAATAGTACCCTGTAGCATGTGAGAATCTTCTTATTGCATCCAGCTGGTCTCATTAACACTAATATTCAAATAGCTGCTCTAACTCAGAACAGGTACTGGCCTCTGTGCTGTTTGTATCATCTTGTGTGGCTGGGGTGCTGCCCTAGCTCCTCACCCACAATGAGGTGCAGGAATTGTGCCCAGTTCTGATACAGCCTCCTTCACATTGCAGAAATCATCCCTTTTACAGGTAAATTTTGCCTAATGATGAACTGCCTTTGTCAGAATATAAACCATTTTTGCTGAAAAATTGCCAGGCAGGTATATCCTAAGGCACATTTGATGCTCTGAAAATATTTTTTAAAATCTTGTTTCCGTTGTTTTTTGAGCAGCTGTCTTCCACTCTCCATTCCATTGACAAAAAAGTAATGTATCCATCTGAAAGTAAAACAGAAAAATGGCTTCTCTTTACCTTATATAGGATTGTGTTTGTTTTTCTGTTTTGGTTCAGTTTTTTTTTTCCAAATGCTTTCTACTGGAGTTGAGCAATTAACTTCTAACTTTGGAAGTTGAACATGAAGTAGTTCCTTGAATATGATTCATGTGAGTTTTATACTACCTTGCATATGATACGTGGTGATTGAAAATGTTTTTTACAAGTAAGACCATGAACTTTCATAAACTGTTTTTGCTTTTCTGTGTCACAGATAGGAAATGCCATTTGAAAAGTAAAAGCTTATGGTGATGAGCTCAATTTAAATGAGCTGCTGTTTGAAATAGATAACACTTTCATTTTAGTAAATTAATGGTGTGGCAAAAGGAAGCTCAAAGATGCTTCTACCTGTAATAAAAAAATTATGCTCTCTAGAGTTCTGATATTGCACCATGTGATTACATTACCTAATCTTATTAATATTATTATACCAAACATAGCAAAATGTTTCCTTTATATATTAACATAAATGTAATTTCAGGCTTTATACAAGTCTGTGCAAAAATTCCAAATAGCTCTGGAATCATATTGATGCACTCTAATAAAATCAAAACTCTTACAGTCAAAAGATAGATGTAAAGCAAGGTTTGTGGGAAAGGTTTTTGGTTTTAGCTCCAGGAACATCTGGGGCTGGAAAAGGCATGCCAAGTCAATCCTGGAAACCCAAAGCCCTGCTGCCCCTACATCTTTCTGATCTGGAAAACTCATAGTGTTAGTAAGTGAAAATATAAAAAAGCAGAAAGCAATTCCAATTTTGCCATCTCAGAGCATCCTTTATACTCTGCAGTGTCCAGTGTCTTCAGCTTACCAGTCAGAATGACAAGAAGCATTGTTTAGAAGACTTAACTGGGAATGTGTGTTTCTCAAAATGTGCAATATCTGCTACTGATAAGTAGTTATGAGCCATACACAACATAGGGGAGTGTTCCAGAACAGGTATTCCAGAACTGGTAGTTACTGGCCACTGCTGAGTTATTTACACATTACTTTCAACAGGACAGAAGTCTTACACTGTCATACAGTCGTGTCACTGTGATGCGAAAGACTTTAAAAGATAATGTGATTCAACATTTGAATTATAAACCATTTTCTTGTAATTGATATTTAACTTTAGATAATTAAGTCTCGTTGATGGTAATCTGCATTAATGTAATTTCTCCCACTTATTCATGCCTGCAGAGCATACCATGGGGAGTGTGGTGCTCTGAAATCTGAAAATAGTATTGCTCCATATCTCTGCCACACACTTATCTCCATCAGGATCAAACACCTTATTTTAACAAAAGAGGTCCCATGAAATTAACTCTTCCAATATTCCTGGATTTCTAGGGTCTGTCTGTATTACCAATTCACTTCAGTAGCACATTTCTGAGGTGGACCTGCCAGTTATCTCTCCACCTGCCCTTGCTTCATGGTGTAGTTTGCTCTGGGGCGCAAAAGTAGGATTTCTTCAGGATACATCTGAGATGGACACTGCTTTCTGGGATCTCAGCTGAAGTTATGGATGTGTGCTCAGGTCAGCCCACACTACACAAACAGGGTGAATATGGGATCCTCAGCACCAGCTGTGCCACTCTGTGGCACTGCAGTAGATGCTGATAAACAGACAAAACTCACATCCCTGCTCTCTCTTCTTTCAGAGAACTGTCCCAAGGGGGCAGAAAAGCAGTGGCCAGCTGGAGGTTTGAAGTTATGCTGCTCCAGGGAACACAGATGCTTTTCACCACCAAAGCATCTGTCCCTTATATTTGCTTAATTGCTGAAGTGGCTCTGACACCAAGCAACAGGCAGACTAAATATTTTATTTTGAATGAGCTTAGAGTTGCTATTTTTGACAGATTAAATAACAGAACCCTTCTTAATTAAAACAAGTGGAAAAAAAAGTGTTGGCATTTGTATATGAACATCTGCAGTAACATTGTTCTTTATAGTTATTGTACACTGTGTGACTGTATATTTGGCCAGTGCTGATTCTGAGATTAAAAATTACATGGAGTATTTGGCTCAATGGATGATCTTTCATTCCTGAGGACTGGAAGGCCTTTTTAAATATAAAGAGCAGTAAAATTTTTAGTTCCCCTTCTGTATCTGTTTTCACAGTATATTTGCATCTATTTGGGTACATTAATTAGAAGCTGCCAAGGCAACCAGGGCCAGTGCAGGTGCATTCCACAGCAGAGTGAGGGATTGTGACATATGTGGATGGGTTCTGAGTTGGGGAAACCCCAGGGAAGTGCAGAGACACGCCAGGAACTGGCAGTGGGATGTGGGGGGACAGTAATGGCAGATGCCCCACTCCCACAAGGGGCAGCCCTAAGGAGCATGACTGACCAGTTTCTTTGGTCCTGTCCAGTGTGTCCCATCCCAAGTGAACACTATATTAAGCAATACTTTCAATCCTTGTTAGCAATGTTTAATGATTTCCAATTGATCTAGCTTAGTGACAATTATGTGTGAAATTACAAAGAAAAGTTCTCAAAATACTGTCATACAAATCTAAGAGCTACTTTTGAATAAGCACAGGTAGGTTTTTTTACTGCAAAGGTGCAGTCAAAGGGCACGATAATGCTTTTTGCCTCTTGAAAAAGATGAAATGAAAATGAGGAAAATAACTAAAGTTTGTCTTTCATCTCTTCAGTTGGTCCTAACAGAACTCTTACTATCTGATCATGAAAGCAGTAGCATCACAAAAGATTTGTCAGAGGGTCATGTAAGACAGGAAAAATCTAAATATCTCTAAAAATGAGCAGCTCAAGTGACAAGTAATGGGAAAGTAGTGTACAAATAATTGTGTTCAACTTTTGAATGAAAAAATTCATTTCCTTTATGTTACAGTTTGAAAAATGAAGTTCCATCACAGACCAGAATCCCTTGATATACTTTGCCCTGCTGATTTAGACATGAAGAATCATGAGACTCAGATTAGAAACAGTTCTGGTTTCCAACATTAACTGTTTTGTGAACATGTATACATTTATTAGCTTGTCTTTTATCTTCCCAGTGACAAATTCTGGATTGCTCAGTTTTTCTCTCAGTGCAGACAAGTAATAGACTGATTCCTGAAGGTGTGGCTCTATGGAGTCAAAGGTACTTCTGGTGTAGGTTTGGAGGTGATGCACTATGGATGGTTCTGTGGTACTGCCTTGGGGCTGCAAGAGGATGAGTTGTGGCCTCATGGGCTCTGCTTGGGAGTTCCTCATGAGGGAGGTAGGACATGCTAAACAGCAGAAGAGAGTCTTCAAGCATCCAGGACATAAGATCACAGCAGTTCATTGTGTTTATTCTCTATAAGGTTTAGGTTGTGACACTGTCTGCCATGAGGGAACCGCCATCAGTGACTAAAACCTGCTCGGGCTTCTGGTCCATGTGGTTCACAACCTCTCACAGTGTATAATATGCTGGATGACAGATTTAAAGATGGTCAGTTTGGTCAGAGCTTATAGTGCAAGAAAGTGTTGTGGAAAGGGGCAGAAGGGAAGATGCATCTGTTTTGGACCCTGCCAGGCTTTTGGAACAGAGAAGCAGATTAATCTTCTGTTGAAATGAGCCTGTAGTATGGATTCAGTTTGGCATGAGTGATTTGTTTTGACAAATTCAAGACCAAATTCAGTCCTGGCAATAAAAGATTATTGTAGAGATATAGTCTAAAAAATTGCATATTTTTTGAGATATTTCTGGCAGTAAAAGTTCTTGTCTCTCAGCCTCCCCTTTTAAAACCCCCCCGTTCAGTGTAGCCCTGGGGATTTTAAATAGTCGCAGGCAGTGATAAGCACAGTAGTGACTTTTGTGGATCTACCTAATAATTTTAACTATTCAGTATACTATTGGTTTGGACAGTGTTTATGTGCACTCTTAAGGAGTATGCAGTAGGTTGTAAAATATGTGTTATTGCAGCTGAATAGGTGTCCAGGGCACATAATCATTCAATACAGCAAGCTAGAATTAGAAGTGAAATATAAAAGTGTATTTCCTTCGTGAAGTAGAGACAGAAACTGCATTTCTTATGCCTGGTACAGAGAAGAGTCAGTCCTCTCTCGCCCTTCACCTTGTAGCCTTTCCCTTTCTGTAATGAGGAGAGGTCCTGCCAGCAATGTGGTGAATACTTTGACAGTGTAACTCTTTCTCAATAATGTACATTGCAGAATAAAGGGCAAACTATACTGGGCTAGATATTGCAGGGCAGCTTACATTGGTTTATCCAGTACAAGTTATGTCAAGTTAAATGAAATCCTCCTCTTTTTTTCTTAATCTCCAGGACACTGTACTTTCACAGGAAGTGAACTGAACTCTAACCCAAATAAGCTGAGTTCATAATAACTCCAAAAGCATGTTTTGAATATCTTGCTGTGCTCCAGTATCATAGGTCACAAACACAACCGGAGTACTAATTATGCTGTTTAATGCAACCATTTTGAAAGTCTATTTCTAACCTTCTTTGTTGGTCTCACATTTTCTTATTCTATTAGCAGCTCATTTTCTGCTCCCTTCCCTCCCTATTTGACATTTCAGAATGAATAACAAAGCAGTTTTCTAAGTGCATATGCATTTCCTCAAGGAAATCAGGACTTGAGCACACACATCAGTCTTTGCATGCATGCCAACAAAGCATGAATAAAAATATGCCTTCCATTGCTTGCCTACATGCCAAAGTCTGACCTTCCATGCTTTGAACTCTTGCTCCAAAATGCAAATGCATAATTCAAGAGGACTGAGGCAGAATAGTCTTGAGCATAACTTCTGGGTATATGCTTCCTATAGCAAAATACTCAGATTAGAATTATGGTTTTAAACTTCCTCTGCCCCAGGGGAGGTGGTTCCACAGAAGGAGGTCAAGGAAAATCAGGGTGCCTAGTGACTGGAGGAGTCAACCTTGGCCAGCAGACAGGTGCTGAGGTTTGTTTTCTTTTTGGAGAAACTTTCAGGAAAGTAAGAACATTAGCCATGCAAATTTCAGATCTGAAGGTGAAATAAGTAGGAAGAAACCCCTTTGTGTGTTTCAAGAGACTATATGCAAGAGACAGAATTGTCTTTCCAAAGTAAACTGTTCTGTGTATGTGCCAAAGTGGAGCTTGTACAAAAGTCAGTCAGGTTCAGGTACTGAGAGCTGAGATGGTAGCAAATGTTTTGGGATAAGAAGGCTTGACTACTGCTTAGGTTCAATTACATCTAATATGCCTCATTTATTGTTTTTTTCCTTGCCTAGGTGCTCATAATTCTTTCAAGGGAAATTGTTAGGTGTCAACCATAGTGTTGCATGTAACTGAGTTAATTTATTAAGAACAAAAATAAATGTTCCAAGGTAAAGGCGTAGCAACCAAGTAATTTTGTGTCTCATTACATTCTGAAGAAGTGCAGCCCGTCATGTCACAGAAGAATGATGTTTAGGAGTCCAAAGGTATTACACTATTGCCTATGTGCATATTTGTTTTCCCTTCCTCACAGACAAGGCTGCTCAATAAAAAGAAGTGAGACTGGTAGCCTGTGACGACTCATGTACAGATTTTTTTTTTCCCTCTGCTGAGTATTTGTACTGTTTGGAAGTGTCATGGGAAATATTCTTCACTTTATTTTACAACCATCAGTAGCTGAAGAAAAAGAGATATTATTGCTGTAGAAAAAATAACACCTTGACACAATTATTTAGCCATGAGCATGTATTCAGATTTTGATATGCTGCTATTACAGCACAGATTTACTGACAGCTATGGCTACTGGAAGAAGCCTTGCTCACCCTTAAATTACCAGCTAAATTTTCCAGCTTCCACAGAACCAGAAATTCAATCAGTCACTGCTGCCAACTCTGTAAGATATTACCAAAGAGCTGCTGGAAATGATTCAGAGGCATTTTGCAGGGATAGCTTAGAAAGATATTTTCTTAAATATTGTCTTCCAGAATTGTATGAATTAGTCAAATGTATCTTCTGGAATTGTTGTAGAATTTTTATAGAGGCTTTAATACTTTTGTGATTTGCTTTTCACTGACTTCTCAGAAAAATCATAAAATCGTTGAAAACTTTTACAAAGGATATCTTAGAAAATGCAAAGCAAAATCTTTCTACAATCTCCTGGATTTACTAAAAAATAATTTAATGCATAGAATTTTTTTTTATGGAGATATGTTTCTGTATAAAAATTAGTGTCACAGTTAGTGTCTTATAGGTCCTACAGCTTAGAAAAGATTTTCAAAGCTTCTAATGTATATGTGCCTTAGACAATGTTCTCTCAATTTGTTCATTTAAATTTGGCCTAGATCATGCAGGCCTTGGTACATTTTACTTCTCTCATATTTTACTTAACTGATTTTCATCTTCAGTGAAAATTACAGAAGGAAGAACCAGAGTGATATACTCCAGTTAATTTTGCAGCATGCTTTAGTACTAGCTACTAAATTTATTTTCACTAAGGATACAGCTGACTTTCTTTCTTAAATTAAAAGATTTGTTTGTGCATTTAATTTTCATTAGTCTGTTTTCATCAGTGGAAAAGTACTGATAAAATACTAGTTGACTGTTAGGAGACAGATAAAATAGAATGATGCATCTTCATTACTATCTTATTCTCTCTGAACTATTTTTTCTTTTCCTTCCAGGACAGTTCTGTTTACTCTGACCTCTGTAGTTGTGCTTGTCATCACAACTGACTGGATCAGCTGGGACAAGCTGAATCGTGGATTTCTGCCAAGTGATGAAGTCTCAAGAGCCTTTTTGGCTTCTTTCATCCTGGTGTTTGACCTTCTTATTGTCATGCAGGTACACTCTCCTAATGTTCCACTCAGGCTGTTGAGGCTGCCTGGTCACTCTGTTTCCTCTAGAGCAAATGGTGTTTAGCTAAGGCTACAAAAAGGTAAAGAAATGTTTAGTTTGTAATCACTTTTAGTTAGGGACCTTTTATAACATCATTCTCAGTAACTTTGCAAAATAGGCCTCTGGCCTTTTATTGTGAAAATATTGCTGATTTCTCTTCTTAGAGTGCTAGGTAAGAACTGCGTCACTTTCCAAAATGGAAAGAGTTTTCTGCAAAAATTACATGGGGAAAAGAAACAGAAGCTGGTTGTTTTGTAAATTCAAATCTTCTCTTAGAAAGATGAGATAAATTCAGACAAACAAGAAAGAAATACTTCCATGTTTCAAGCATTTACAAGATTAAGTATACACACACTAAGATACTTTAATAGAGGAAAATTATTATTTGCTATTAAGATTCAGCTTTCCACTTTCATGTGAAAATTTTGTTACTTGATGACAAGTGTAATGACTTCTGCTTGAAAACTTAACTGGGGAGATGATTCACTGCAATCTGCCTGATCTCTGCTCCTTTGAATCTAGCTGCTGAGAAAGGAATCTGGGTCACAAGTATGTGGCCAAAAACCTTCTTCATGTGATGCTGTGGTCTCCCCTTTGCATTAGTATGTGGTTTGAGCCTTGTGTGAATAATTCACCCAAAGCTCTGTGAGAAAGTGTCATTTGGGCTGAGGTAAGGAAGAGGAGCATCAAAAGCCCATGGCTTTGCTCTTAGTCCTAGACATGTTGGACTGTTGAACTGAAGCCAGCAAAGAATATGAGAAGAACCAATGGGTCCTTCCTCTCCAATGTATTGCTAACTCCACCAGCAGACAGAATTTCTGAGACACTCAGTTCCCTTTTAAAAGCTATCTATTACTTGGGTAATTATTATAGAGGTGACACTGGTGGCACTCAGATTTTATCACTGCTGTACTAGGACTTGAAAGGTGCATATAGTTCAGATTTGTTTTCCAATATCTACCACTGTTCAGTGCTCACTGTGGTTCATGGTTAGGTCTGGGAGGATAAGAAAGGAAATACTATTTTTCTCATAAGATTTCTGGTGCTTGGTTTTTTCTACCTTTGAACTTTTATATTTTGTTTGATGTTTCAAAAATTAAAGAGAATGTATAATGAATGATTGTACTTTACAGAGGTGTAATGAACGTATGAATGAAAATGCAGGATGTATCAAGCTATATTGAATTTGATATTGCATGCAGGGTAGAAAAACAGAGCTGTCTTCATGTAAAATAACTATTAAACCATCCATTTGGCTTTGAAAAATGAAATCGTAGTATTTTGACCTTGGAGTTGATGAATATAGAGAAAAATCTTATGTGAAACAGCTTGTCCTGAGTACTCTTTCATATTTTTATTTGTTTGGATTGTGAAAATATATTGGCATGTTTTATTTACCATGTAGTTCTAGCATTGCTACTGCAATAATCTCATGTTGAGAGAGCAATTATTAAATCACCTAAAATCACAGAATAGGCCAGGATGGAAGGGACCAGACTGGGAATCTGGTCCAACCTCCCTGCTCAAGCAGAGTCATCCTAGAGCATATTGCACAGGGCTGAGTCGAGACAGTTCTTGAATTTCTCCAATGAGGAAAACTCCACAACCTCTCTGGAAATCTTTTCCAGAGCGTGGTTATCTACACAGTAATGAAGTTCTTTCTCATATTCAGGTGGAACTTCCTGTGCATCAGTTTCTGCTTTGCCTCTTGTCCTATTGCTTGGCACCACCAGCAGAGCCTGGCTCCCTCTTTTTGGCACCTTTCCTTCAGATGCTGACAGACATTGGTGAGGTCTCTCAGATGTGGACTTAGCAATAAGGGCAGGTGACCAGTGACAGATTTTTCAGATGAGTCAGGGTAGATGGAAATTTGCCTTTAGTAAAATCTGATGACAGATCCAGCTCCATTGCTGGTGCAGGTTTTACAGGGAGGAGCCATATACCCTGGACTACTTTTGTCAGAATTTTGTGGAGTGTTTCATTCCACTCAGAGTATATTGCTCTTCCTAGCAGATTTTAGCCACGCCTGTCAAACAGCATTACTCTGGAAATGGATAACCATTTTGAAGACACACTTGTGCTCAGCTAATTGTGCAATGTTTGCTGAAGAATCCTGCTGTGAGGGCTGGCTCTGTTGTAGTGTGTCTCCCGTGGCCTGTAGATCTCTGAAGGAGAAGGGACAGGTTCAAGTGGGGTGACTTTGGTAGAAAACTTTCAGTAGCAAGTAATGGATTTTTCCTTCCTGCAGTCCCTCACACAGTAAAGACTTTCCCCTCTTCTTTTGTCCTTTCTATGTCCTCATCTATCTATGGATTGTGGAAGTGTTCCTTATCAGGACCAATGTAAAACATTCAAAAATAATCCTGAAAATATAAATGAGTTAAAGGACTAGAATGGAACAGTCTTGATCTACATCTTACCTTTATTTGTACTTACTATGAAATTCAAGTGACATACCTGAGTATATTCCTAAATACCATTTAACCAAAAAAATTATAATGTTTCTCATACCATTATTGGCACCATGACATTTCTTTGTAGTGGATCAGATATGGATCTTTCTTGCCTATTATAGATTTCTTTTCTTGAATCTGCCTCTACAGCTGCTACTTATGGTTTTGTACCTGCATTGAATTCCTCAGTCCCAAAGTGCTGTTTTTTTCCCCTGAAGTCACTGCTTTCAATGATATCAAGTCTCTCTCCTTTCAATTTCAAACACAGAACAGTAGCTCTCCTGAGCTCCACTTTCATCCATCAGCATCTGTTCTCTTAATTTTCCTGCATCATCTCCCTGTGTCTGGTAACAAGGGAGCGAGTTGTTGTGTACTAAGAGGGACAAGTTAGTGTGGTCCCAGAAATGGCCAGCTCAGGAACAAGCACATAGAAATGGAGTGTCCTACAGTGAAATGCCCCTGCCCATCTCCTGGCAGGGAAGGGAGGCTCTGAGTAACCAGGGCATAGAACCTCCACACCTCCTTCACTTTGTTTTTTTCTGAGGACAAGGCAAACAGAATGGAAATGTATTATACTTACAGGTCAGAGAATGAAATAATGCATTGTTAATCCAATGGTTTTATTTTAAAGGAAAACACTTTCAAGTTTGGATGAAAGTGTAGGTAGTGTTTATGTAAAAGAGTGACAAGGGGCAAAAAGCATTGATATGTGTAATTAAAACCCAGAAGTTTCTGTTGAAATGTTTTCAAGATTTACTAGGATATATAAATTTCTTCCAAAAATCCTTGAAACATTCTTTTGCCCCCTTGCCAGACCCCACTATAAAGTGCATTTCATTTCTTCAAGTCTTTCAGTTACTTTGGGACTAAGAAAATTATAAGCAAAAAAATTTTCTGCTGAGAAAATGTGGGTGTCCCTTATTGCACATTATATACCTTACCATTTTAATGAGCTGTCTGTTTTTTCTTGCAATGTTACCATTCTGTGCTTGTCTAGTTTGATAAACTGGCACCATCATTTTGTGCTGGGGATTTTATTAAACAAGACATGTGAAGTACAGTATTTTTAAATACATTTCATCCTTTATACTGATTGCAGATGGTTAAATATTGCTCAGATGCATTATATTTATCTCAGGCATTATAAATTCCACTCCAGGGTTTTCTTCAGCTGCTGTAACTTGGTGTATTTGTGCTGACCTGAATCCTCTTGTGCCAATTTACACTGGCTGAGGGCTGAGCCCTTTTTTTAGCTCTGTCACTTAGTTCCTCATTTGCAGAAGAGGAACAACTGTGGTTCTTTTCCTTCACTAGCTGTGTGATTGTCTGCTTAAGCCCCCAAGGTGCTCAGTGAAGGAGGCTGTCTGACTTGGTGCAGCTTCTAGTGCAATCAGGCACCAGTCCCAGCTGGAGCCTCTTGGCTCTGAGATGACTACACACAAAATGAATTAGCTGAAAAAGCTTCTCATTTGTCACAGTCATTCCCTTTTACCCTGACAATGGGTATATGCCATACATGTGACACTGAGCCCCTTCTTTGGCAGTGCAGGTATTTGCCTGAAAGCAGTTGTCTAAAAGTAGACCCAGCATTTTCACATAGTGCCCCTGGAAACCAACATATCCAGCCCAAATTCACAGAAAAACATGCACTTAAACGAACAAGAAAATCTGGGAATTGTTTGCAAGTGTTTCACAGGACTATTTTCATCTTTAATAGCAAGGAGAGTATTTTCATAGATTCTGCTGTAATCAGTGTGTGATAGGCTTTTTTATTGCTGGGTGTATGTGTAAGAAAGGTTGCATTGATTAAGAGTATATTGGAGTGATTTATGTTGGTATAACAGTAATGGTGATATTCAGATAATTTCAACTCTCCAAAAGCAATGCTCTGGAATGTATTATTTTATATATATTTGATTATAGAAATCTGCTCTGAGTGTTCCACAGGTTTTTATCTAAAAAGAAAATATCTGAGATGAGACTGAACAGGTTCAGCTGCTTTCTAAGTGATAGAATTGCTTTCAATTTTTAAATGCAAGCAGTGAGAGAAAGATAAACCTCAGCTTGCCATCACTAGACAGAGCACTCACTGCCTTGGCAGCAAGTTTTATGCCCATCCATATCTTACATTTGGCTACATGGCATATTGAATATACAAAACTTATGGACAGGTTGTACAGAGCATACAGATCCACCTATCAATAATACTGAGTTCAAGTAAGAAGAGAGAGCAAGACCAGTGTGGTTGCTTTTAATCAAACCTTAGAGGGGAAAAGAAACAAGAATATGCTTGATATTGTTAGTCTAGCTGAGTTATTTCTGCAAAGCTGATTGAATGGTAGATGTTTATATTTCCTTGAAAGGTTTGAAGCCTGTAAAATGAAACATTACCAAAAAGACTGAATTATTTTGCTGCCTTTGACTTCTTCTAACATGCTATAAAGCTACTGCTTTTATCTGTGTAATAAAACAGAAATATTTAATCACTGAGCGTCTTGAGACACCAAATACATTAGATATTTTTACATCTGTTAGAATCCAGACTTTACTGAGCCCATAAATAAACTATTTGTTTTTATACGTATAGAGGAGGGGAAGTATTCCCTAGTGCTTTTAGTGATTTGAAATTATAGGTTGTGATGGCTTCTGAGTTTCAAGTACCATTTAATTACTCAGTTGTACTGTGTTTGGCATCATGTCTCTGTGGGTCATAGGTGTTGTGGAAGTGTGGCCTTCAGTCAATCAGGTTTCTAGTTTCCTACAGGTCAGAAGCTTCTGGAATCTGATCATGTTTGTATTGTGTAATGATTTTTAGGGAAGGGAGATTCCCCAGAATAACACCATGTCTGACACATAGATTAGGCACCAGCACTGCATCACACAGTGTAATTGCTGTTTCCCACTGGAGCAGCAAAACAACAAAATCAAAATGCCTACAGAGTCTCCTAAATAGTCTCAGTAGAGTCCTACAGCAGACTTTGGACTGTACTATGCCTCAGCTGGTCCCTAAATGATTAACCTCTTCTTTATCTCTTCCTAGAACCCAGATAGTATTTGCAATATAATTTTTCATTAAGATTCCTTAGAGCCCTGCCTGAGCCAATAGGTGCAGTAGACACATCAACATGTCATCACTCTTGTTGAAATGGTATGAGCAGAGACAAAGGTGATGTTGATCAGACTGGGAAAGAGCTGTAGTTTTCACCTCACTCTCTCCAACATTTGTTTGATTGTTGCAGTAATGCTGAACTTTTCCTGATACCTCTAATGCCAGAATGACACAGCCTCAGGTAGTGTGTGGTGGCACCATGTGCTTTCATCTCCCACTGAATTAGCAGAGAGAGCAGCCACAGGCTGGAGGGGACTATCTATTAGCAACCAATGCAAGGTGGAGCTGTCAGAGCCTGTGAAATCAGTCACAGCAGGCATGGAATCCATTTCTCCCTGGATGAAAATAGCTGAATTAGAGAGCTGCTTTCAGGACTGGCTCTGGGGAAGGCAGTGTGTCTCCTAAGGCAGCCTGATGCTGGGAGTGGTTTGAAGCACTTATGAGGGCTGTAAGGGAGAAAGAAGCCCAGGCCCAGCAGTCATAGCAGCTGCTCTATGCTTGGCCACCTGTCAGAGCAGACATTTGCAAGCAGTTCCCTGTCTCTGCATAAAGATCATGGTGGTGGCAGGATAGTCCTTCTGGGCAGGGTAGCAAGTCAGCAGAGAGAAAGACTTGAAATTGGTACAGCTCACCAGAGTCACAGGGGGAGGCACAGACCAAGGGCTGTTGCTGGTGGTAGTGCCCCACTCCCAGGGAATACTCATGATTTCAGTGACCCAACCCTGGCAGGGCTCCTTTTCTGCTGTGGCTAGCCAAATTTGGCCATCACCTTCAAGAAGCTTTTACTCTGCCCTGGCAAACTCTGTTTCCATCTCTTTTTCAACAGTCATAGAAACCTCTGGAGCACTTCACTTCTCAGTGAATTCATGGCTTGCATCCCTGCCAGCATTAATTTAGTGATACAGTAAGTCAGAAGACTGCACTGTAGTTGTTCTGGCTGGTAATGGTCATTTTGTCCATGATTTTATTTAATCCTCCAGGAGAGACATTGAAGCTCTTCCTTTCATATAAACCCAGCTTTGATTTCACTCTCCATCAGTTCTCACTGAGCTTTGCTGTGATGTTGTTTCCCGCATCACGTACCACACAAGGAATTAAATGATGGAAATTCATGGCTAGGTAATCCATTCTGTTGCCTGTAGATGAGAATGAGAAAACAGTGTACATCACTTTCTAATGTATCTCACTATGGATTTAAGGATATAATCCTATAATCCTTCTTGGATGGCTCTTTACTTTTAGTTTCGCTCAGGTGGTTTTTGGGCTTGACTATGTACAATGTGCAGCACGCTTTTGGTCTGTAATGGAATTTCATTCCACTTCAGAAATGTGTGCCCAAAGTGGAGAAACAAATAATTCTCAACAGCAGCACTGATCCCATGTATAGCACACCATCTATTTAGGAGTAGGTGGCAGAAAAGCATGGATGAAGTGATCAACTTTATCAGACAGCTAGAGTTAGAGGAAACCAAAAAGATTGTTGTTCCATGTCAGGGGTGCGAGTGTACATTTTTATGGTCTTGATTTGGTCCAGACTGTGTGTTGGAGAAAGCTGCCCAGACTGTGCCAGGTGACATTTCTGAAGGCAGCTGCTTGGTGGTGCCCCAGCTACCTGCAACTGCCACCTCCCAGACAAGAACCACAGCACCTTCTTTTGGCTGTAAGTCATGCTTTCATCCTCATCTTAAGGCTGAAAAGCAGCAGTTACATCTGAATGAATGTTAAATACCCTTGGGGATGTTTCTAGCATCTGGGCCAAACAATTACTGCACTAATCTAAATTACACAAACTCTTACTGTTCCTCAAGGTCAGGCTGCAAAGATTTTCATATCTGGACAATGTGTTCGAAATACAGGGGATTAGAGAAAGAAAAGCATCACACAAACAAGCCTAATATCAGAGAGGAACAGACAATAATTTAAGCAACATGTGACCCATAAAAAATGGTGTTAAAAATGTGACAATACCACTGAAGCTGCAGAATCATTCATTCAGGAATTAGGAGATGTCAGAATTAATTCACTAGTATAAGCTTTTCACCCCTATTTTGTGCATGCATTATGATACAATCTTTAATTATCTATTCACATTCCATTTTTCCACAGGATCTCTGTCTCACTTGCTGTACTGGTGTTCACTTAATGAGAAGCTATTTGATATTTTGGTTTACCTTTTCTGTGCCCCAGGCCTTACTTACTGCACATGATTGGAACCTTGATATGAAGATGAAATCAATTCATTTCCTTGTGGACTTTTGTGACACTCATTGCTGTATTTCCTAAGGGCTTCTCAAGCATTAATATATTTATCTTCACAATAGCCTTCACAACAGGAGTATTATTGTCCATTATTGTCTACATTTTATACTAAGGCACAAAAAATTAAAGTCAAAGGGCCCCTAATTTGAGATGTCTTAGGACATTATTATGAAAATTCATATTCTTACCCATCTCTTATCTGAGCAGTTGCCTAATTGAGGGAGGAGGGTCTAGCATATTATTTCATTAGTAACAGACAGAGCCACAGATTTACTTGATATAATCTTATATATTATTATACTGACAGCCCTATTTCTCTTGTGGCATTCCAATGATTTTAAAAGCTGTTGCTTTGCTTTCTTTTAATGATGCCTATCACTGTATCATATATCTAACTCTATTAAAAGGCTGGTTACTTGTTTATGCTGATCTTAAAGGAGTACAATTCAGTCTTCCCTGGATAGTGCCATGCATTACAGGACTTTTGTTCTCCCCATGAATATTTTGTCAGCTCTTCCTCTTCCCATTGGTGATATACTCAGGTCCAGCTCTGGTTAGTTTCAATACCAGCCACAGGCATTTGTCACTTTTACAAATCCAAGTGTAGGTTGGGTGGGGAGGCAATCCCACAGAGAAAAAAAAAATTTGTTTGGTTCTAGATATTCACTTAGTGTCTCTCAGATGTTTCGTAGCAGAGCTGGTCAAATTCACTTTTTCCTAGTAGCAATGATTTCTGTAACAGGAGGTAAATGTTTTCACATCTGCTGCTGTCTCTGGCATTTACATCCCTCTTCCCACACACTTTCCAGCTTGTGCAGCAGATGCAGAGTGCAGGAGAACTACATATAGTTCCACCTTACAATCATAAGTTAGATACTCTTTAATGAAAAAAAGTTGTGACTTCTGGAACAAACTCTGTGTGATCCAGTAACTAAGAAAGATTGTGCCATGCCTACCCACAAGGTACCTTAGCCAGACATCTAGTTCTTAAGTCTTCACCATTGCAATATTCAGGCAGATGCTTTAATGCAGGACTTTCTGTGTGCATAAAAGTGATATTTTTTTACAAAGAGATAGCAATCTCAAACTCAAAAGCCTGCCATATGAATCCAACATTTCTTATCAGGGTACTTGAACTCTTACCTCCCATTCAGGGATGTTTACCATGTGAGCAGCTGCTAATAGCAGTGTGTGCTTTTTTTTCCAATGAGACAGTTCACAAGAAAGGAGAGAAACATACTTTGCCTCTGGACTTCACATCTGCTTGTTAGCAGCAGAGAGTGGTAATAATTAGAGGCACGGTGACCAGTCCAAATGCCAGAGTCAATGAGGTACTGACACTTTCTGATGGTATCCCCAAGCAGGGCTTTTTCCTTCCTGTCACTTCCAAATCCTCTCTCTGTGTCTCCTTTTTTGCCCCCGTCCTGGGTCCTGCTCATGTCTAGTTCTGTGACATATCCCGTTATTTATATCCAATTCCAGCTTTCAGTCTTCATGTCTCTCATTTCTAGGCTCCATATTTAGCAAATCCTATTCATCTACCCTGCAGCTGCTGTTCAAATCAGAACCACTCCTTGTCTCTCTTTCCCCTTTCCCTAATTCAGTCTCTTTTTCCTTAACCAGCCAGTCCTTACCTCCTGCTCTCATCCCTACCCTCTTGCCCTGATTCAAGTCTCTCCTCTCTTCCCACTCCCTTTGTGTAGTCTATCCCAATTTTCCTATCTGTGGTCATTCCCTTCCACACATGGCCCAGGCTGTGTGGCTGCACATGGCCAAGCCAAGCCTTCTGCTCAGCCTCTTAGAGAGGGCTGGTGGGGAGGGAGGAGGGTAGAACAATTTACTTAGAATAAGACCCTTAAGATCAAGTTATTAATCTAAGACAGCCAAGTCTACCACTAAACCTTGCCCCTTAACATTACATCCAAGTGTCTTTTACATACCTCCAGGGATGGGGACTTAATCACTTCCCTGGGCAGCCTGTTCCAGTGCATATAACACAAAGTTTTGATCTGCTATGTACAGCTTGGAAAAGGCCTAAATACCTTTACTTTCATTCAACATACTGCTGTGTTGTGCTATGTGCAAAATAAAAAGATCAAGAAATGAAAATCAATTTTAAAAAATAGTCCCTGCTAGGCACAGTCTCAGACCCAGAGCCAAGTGCCCTTCTGCCTCCATCTTCCCTCAGGTCCAGATGCCTAGCTCAAGCTGTACTTGACTAGCTCCAGCTGCACACAGAGTGCTTGGGATTAGTAATTAGAGGAAAGATGTCCCTTGGCTGCTGTGCAGGGCCAGCTCTGTCCCTGTTTGAGAGCAGCTCAGAGTCCTGCCAGCAGCAGCAAAAAATGGAGGTGGAGGCAAAGGGGAAAAGGAGGATGCTCTGTCTCTCTTCTGAGATTGGCAGTTTCACTGGAGCCTGATTCTCTAGGAGCTGAGGGATGCTTTGGCATACTGAGTGATGCACAGTTTGGGATGATGCTTGTTTCTGAACCTTTAGCTAGATTCTTGCAGGTATGACAATTACTGGTTTTTCAAAGGTACCTTAACCTTTTTCAGTTTGGGGCAGGTATTTACAGGGAAGCAGGAGGCACATCTCTGACACAAAGTTACTCCCTTGCTAAACTCTATGTCTCCACTTGAGATATCTCTAGAGAGCAAATCAACTTATTTTCTGTTTGGTCTCACTCTCAGAAGTGATTAAATGATGCTAGTTGAAAATGTCAAAACCCTAGACCAGAAACAGAGAACCAAATAGGAAAAAAATAAAACAGCCTGAGGCACGCACCAGGCATGGCCTGTGTTCAGCCCAAGCAGTTATATTTGGAAAAGTTGCAAGCAAATGAGATCAGTATGTGCACAAGCCCATTTGCATGATAAGCAGCAGCACTGTGATTTCTGCCTGTTCTATGTGGCACCTGCCATGGTGATAGCTGTGTGCCCTTGTGTATGAATTATTCTAATGCCATTTTTTACAGCAAAATGAACACCAAACCACACTCTTTCCATACTCCTGGGAACTTCCTGCATTCCCTTCTGTTGCTTTTATAAAACTACACTAAGGACTGAGTTTTCTCACTGTGTTGCTCTGTGGGAGGGGTCTGGAGAGAAGAACAACCTCTGCTCCCTTAACCTGCTGAATTTCAGATCAACAGACTTTTCCCAGCTCTACAGGACTGTGCTCCACCATCCTGGCTCCATTTTTAGCCTTCACTGAGACAGGTAGCTCCAGCTTGACACAACTGTGTTGATTTGCAGAGAAAATGCCCTGTTCATACTGGTGATGCTCAGAGTCTGAGCAGAGGTTGTTATGTAGCCACTTCCATGCAACCTTTCTCAACCTAATTTTTAAGTTCATTTTTCTAGCCATAAAAACCTCACTTTTCCTTTGCATAGTGCTTGTAGATATAAGCAACTTTGAACTATCAAAAAAAAAGGAAAATGAAGTTTTTATTCCCCATACAGATCCAGTAAATAAATTTCTACTGTGTGTCCCAATGCAAATATACACATTAGTGATGTTTCCTCTGCAAAGAGCACTTCAGAGAGTACTGCTCACTGCAACAGTGAGAGGCAATCTATCAGGACAGTATTATCCAGAAAACACATTTTATCTACTATATAAGTTAATGGTATTCTGTGTTTATAAGACACAGATTGCTACTGGAAAATCAGAAAAGTGGTGAGAATCCTAAACTATAGCTAAACTATAAGTTCCATTTGGGGTAGAATAACTGTATCTGAATAGCCACACACAGAACCACACAGGCTAGATGGACCTTCAGGTTGTATAAGAAAAGTAAATGAAATTACTGTGTTTTGTGGCTAATTCATAGATTTCTGTAGCATTCAATTTAGAATGAGAACATGCATTTAGTTTTCCTTAGTGATTTAGTTCCAAAAAGGTAACACATTCTGGTAGAAATACTTGTGCAGAATCATACTCATAAAAAGATAAATGTAGACATCAGTTATATGATTGGTAATTGCCCTTATATCATGGAAATCAGTGAACACTTCCAGTGCTTTTTCAGGGAAGTAGAATGTTGTCATTACTGCCAATTAAGTAGCAAGCCTTCAATAACTCTCTTTTCTGTCAAAGAATCTGTTTCATGGGGTCTCTTTATTAGCAAAAGGATTTCTATGTGTCTGTGAGTTCATAGGAAACAAGTATTTAGAATTAGGCATGAGGTAATGGAGACTTGAAGAGTATGTTGATCAGAAGAAAATTATAGAGCTTGCTTCTTAAAAGGTTTTTAAAAGAGTTGAATGGGAGATATTTTCCTTGAATTTTGACTCAGCATTTAAAGCAAAAAGTTTTTCAGCTGACTGCAGGAGACCTCAGAAAAGAATTGGGAAACAAGAGGCAAAAGCTTTAGTAATATTTTAGGAAGGGGCAGTTAAATACTAATACTCGTTCTTATTCTGAATTTCTAACAAAAGGCTTGGTCATTCTAAGTGACTGTTAAGGAGTAGTCAATACTTCAATCAGTCTTTATATTGGTCAAGAATACAAGACAGGGAGATGTTAAAATGAATTTGGTGTCCTTGAGCATTATGAATCCCCCTGTGCTATGTTCCTATAGGAGCTTATAATCTTCTATGGCTCACTTGAGCAAAAACTTTTAAAAAATTCTTTTCTGGTCAGTAGTTTTGTAGCCGAGATCAGGGAAGTCTCATTTGTGAAGGAGATTTGAAGTAGAAAGACTATGAGCTGGAGCTTTCAGCTGTTTTTAGCATCTGCAAGGTCTAGCAGGGTCTTCACTATAGTACATGAGAAATATTATTTTTTGTTAGTAACTCAGCTTTTGAATTTTTTTGCTTGCAGAGTCCAATGAAATTGCATTTTGGGCGGCTCAGACCATTTGGCCAACCTCTGCTGTCAGGCATGCTGATGCAGACCAACAGCCCAGTATCTTTAATTTCTCCATAGTACATTCCTGTAGTAAGATACAATCTTATGGTTTCTAAATTTTTTCCGTGCATTGTAACTCTCAAACTCTGATTATAGATTATTTGAAATTGCAGTATACTTGTTATAATCTGTTGCAGCAGACCTCCCATTAGGGGTAGAAATGAGCCAAGACACAGACTCTCATTCAACACCATGAAAAGGGTCCTGGTTTATTCCTCTTTACAGCTCAGCCACCCTGACTCTGCTACAGCAAGCTCCTGCTGCAGGGTCCAGCTGCAGACTGACTGTGGCTGTTTCCTGCTGGGCTGTGGCTGCAGGTGTTGGTTTGCAGGCTCTGAACACAGCTTGCACCCAGCTCAGCTGTGACTGCAGAGCTCTGACTCCATCAGACCCAGAGTGACCCCACAGCAGATCTTTTACTGCAGCAGCTCTCTTGTTTAGTTCTTCTTTGTGCCTCTTTGGATCATTCCTTCTTCCTCAGGGCTCCTCTTCCTCCAGCCAACCCACCCCTTTTATCACACTTATCTCTGTCAGTCACATTAGACCCATTAAGGGTAAGGCTATTCCTCTTTGGTAATTAGTAAAACTGGGGCTTATCAGGGCCTGTAATCTCTTCTTCTACATCTACAACAATCTGATTTGCTTGTATTTCTTTCATACTTGCATATCCTGAAGCCATACATGCAAACTGGATAAACCTCAGGAAAAATGTACTGTGTCTGAGGAGACATCAAAGCAATGGTCTCTGTTTTCTTTTAAAATTATGGCAGCAAGCCTGTTGTTCTCTGGAGACTAATTGCATTTACATAATTAACAACAGAGGTACTCAGCCAAGTCAACAGATAGCAGGTAGTACTGCTACAGACCAGCACATTCCTAAATACATTTTGTAGTGCACTGCTCGTGTACCTAAACTGCTACATTTCAGTGTGCAGTTTATATCTATTCATTATTTTGGTAAATGTAGATTGCCCAGGACCCTCTGATGAATAATTATATGTTTGAATGAGCACAGCAACTTCAGTAGCAGACGCTTGTTCTGCAGACATGTTAGGAGAATTATAATTGATGCCTTTTTTTTATCACTGAATGAAAGAAAGATAAAAGTGCTGCTATAAACTGGAAGTTGAAATAAATTATGTAAAATACATAATTCGCATAATGACTGTCCCTTTATAAATGTTCATATTAAGTAACCATATCATTTGGGATAATTCCTCCTCGAGGAATGCTGTGAAAGAACAGCTCGTTCATTATCCTGACTTGGTGAATTGTTTTAAAACAGCTCCTCTGATGAGAAAATTGATTTACCATCTCTTTAAATTATTGAAAATAATGCTTGAATTCTATACTTGCCTGTTCAGAAGGTTCCAGTAACTGTGTCCACTATATGGTTTTGACTAGTTAAACTAGAACCCCATCCAAAAAACACACACATATACCTCTCGTCTGCACGCATATACACATGCAGAACCTTGCTTTAAAACTCCACCTGATCTATTAATCAGACTAACAGACTAATCACTCAGCTGCTGTAATGTAGCTCCCCTGATTCATTGATGGCAGTACTTAAAAGTTTTGGAGTTTGGAAGCCATGCACTTATCTGCAGGCTGTGTCTGTTTCCTGTGTCTGTTTACTGCCCACATGACAGTGTCTCTGAGAATAGGCAATGTGCCATTTCCCAAAACTCTCATCAGGAAACTTCCTAAAATTAAGAATATGCACTTATGAACTGAGTCTATAATTTTTAGATGTTACAGAGGAAGTTGTGAGAGAGAAGATAGTAAAGGGAAAAGATTTTAAGTGTTACTGTTTGTGGCAAAGATTAGAGAGATACAGGGTTATGTGGATAGATGAAAGAGCAAAATTTCTGAAGCAATAGATGGTGTAAGAGACCATCTTCCCCTCCAAAAAGAGTGGCTTATGGGGCTCTTATGATTTTCCTCAAAGAAAATTCTTTCTTAATGGAAATCAGCAAGTTGTCTTCCAAGAGTAGTATCAGCAGCAAAAGGGAAAAGTAATTTCTTGCAGATCAAAAGTAAAGACTAAATAGAAGGTTTGCAGGGGGGCATCATTCAGAAGCATCTGTTAGTTTGGATAAGCTTCTGCCAAGATCTGTTTCTATGGGGTTTTTATCTGCACTGGGTTTCCAAATCTTTTGAAAGATTTTGATTTTTAAAAGATTTTGGAGGATCTGTCTTACTCTGTCTCACCCTCTCTCATCTCTTTTATCTTTTTAAAAAAATCTAATTCAGCCGTACCTTATAGTCAACATAGTTGTTATATTTAAATTCAAATCTCACTAGCAGAACAATTCATTGCATACCATCAGCCTTTGATTTTGTCTTTGAGATTCAAAAAGTCACCTTAATAACATTCTCCCTGCTCTCAAGGATTTTGATGGGAGCAGTTTTGCAATTCAGACCAAACAGTTGTGTTTGCCAAGACCAGGTTGAGTTTGTGCAATTAGAACTTGGTTCACTGTGTTTTTGACAAGCTCTCCCAGGAGGTTTCTGAACACTGAAAACCTTTTAGGAGGAAGTTCATGTTTTCTGCATGTGCTTGCCAAAGGCAGATATATTTCTCTAGTATAAAAAGCTGAAATTGCATTTTTCCTCTCTCAAGCTCAGGAAGTGAGTTTTGCATTGGACATCAGAGAGGAGGCTGTAGAAAAGAGTTGTCTTCCCTAATTTTTATTCACATTGAAGACTATCCTTTTGGGTTATGATATTGTTCATTCTCTAAGGAATGTAATTCATCTATGTATAACATAGAGCACTAGCATCACTTCCTCAAGGGATAAGAAAATGAATGCATTTTTGGAGAGGGGAGGGCAGATAGGAAAAACGTAAGCAAATAATTCTATTAAAATATTCTATTTTAAAATTTCTATTCTAAAACTATTAAGTGACATGCACTCTCTCTAGTTAGAGGATATGACATGTTACTGAGCTGCAGTGAATGACTAATGTAATGCTGTGTACTCAATGGAATATGGAGTATAGTAATCCCAGCAGCACACTAGTTTTGTGTAGCCTCTTATTTACCAAAAATAATAAAACTAGCAGACCTGTACTTACATAGGGAGACTTATTGTTTTCTTATTTTTCTCTGCTCCTGGAACAGATGTGCATAATGGCCACACCACAGCTTTTGAGGATAAAACTGGAGGTAGAGGGGTAGCATGGAGGTGTGGATCAGGAATGGGTTAAGCTGCCTTCAGGAAATGTAGTTCTGTTTGCAAACAGTATGCTGCTGCTGTGGATCCTACTAGCAGGCTGAAACTCAGGACACAGAAAATATTTAAACTTCAACTTAAAAAACCAGAGGGAGCTGGGAAGACCAATTAAATTCCATATTACTCTTGTCCCTGAAACAAAAATTAAATATCCATGTTTTGTAGTCAGCCTTTCTTCTTACAACAGTTGCACACAATTTCCTTTATCTCTCCTTGTATATTATAACTGATATATTAATTAGCATAAGTCATGAATAGGAAAATAATTTTGGAAAGAGTTATTACCATTTTTTTAAGGAAAAGGGAATTCATATTGACTTGTTTGCAAACCCCACATTTAAATTCATGAGACATTTCTCTCTGTGTTCCATATGCATTCAGTGTTTTTTACTTTATGTCACCTTCAGCTCTATTATTTTTTCAATATCAGTCAAATGTAGCATGTAATACTGGTGCTTTTTTCAATGGAAATTTAATACTACTGTTTCACTCCCTTAATTGCAGCAAGCTGAGACCTGTGCATGCTATTTTGTTTAGTTATAACTAAACCAAAACAAGCTGGATGGAAGTTTCAAACTGAGACCATTGGCCCAAATCTGCCACTTCATATTGCACTAAATACCCAAGGGCAATTTATAGTTTTCTTTGGAACCAGACACAAATTTTGGGGGATCAGAACAGGTGATGGTAAAGCTCTTCAGAACATATCTAATAATTTGAAGGAATTTTGGCCAAAACAGAATGGCTCCTCAGTCATCCGTTTCTAACACTGATGCTGCTGATTTACTTTCCACCTACTGTGTGAACAACACATAGTAATCCTCATGCTCCAGATGCTCTTTATTTTTATTACACCATTTTTATTGTGTTGCAAATCTTATAGTGAGGAAATACCTGCTCAGGTATTTTACAGTGCCTCTTCTCAGGTTTAGGCAACACTAAAAAACACTTAAAATTTAAATATCAGGCAGCAAGGAAATTAATGTATGTGGATATTTGGAAAGAGAAGGAATAATATACATTTTAATACAGCTGAAGTTAGCTGGAGACAGTTGTCTTAATGAAAAATTGCTTTAGACCCCTTAATAGAGCTTGCTGTTCTCAAATAGGTACAAACAGCATTAGCAGTGTTTACAAATCCTGAAATGCCCCAGATACCATTTTACTGTTCAGCTGCAGTGTGGGTGTATTTCCTACAATGCAGTGGTACATGTTTCATTGCATGTACATCTGCAATGTTCTGATATTGTTGAAGATGATTATACAGCAATATATTTAAAATGTATTTTTATTCTCCATCTCATAGTCAGATATTTGTTTTTCTAGGGTACGAGAAAGATTGGCTCTCTGTCATGATTTCCCTTGACAGTAGGATGTAGTCTTAGTAAATGTGTAAATATAAGTATTGTGTATTATTAGTGAATGTTCATTTCTCCTATTCACTGCACAAATTACTTTCATAAAGTGTATCACAGAGGTAGTTAGAAAAACCATTAAAACTGGCTGGTGGTTTAGGGAGATTTCAAGTAGAGAACAAGAGACAGTTGCTGTATTGGTGCTGATTTCTTTGTCTTTTACAGATACACAATATTGTAATATTGGCACTGTTTAGCAGCTTAACAGACTCAAGAATTAACTGGAAGAGTTTTCACTGGTGTATCTCATCCTGATGGATTATCTGATAGACAATAAGCTCAACTGAGGTCAGACTTGAGTGAGACAGTAAAAGAGTAAAAGCTTACAGAAAATGGAGACAAAAAAAAGAACATTAAAGAACATTTGAGTATAATTTTTTAAATCAGCATTGTCAGCAGTTGTGAATAGTTATTCAATATGTGAGAGTGATTTACAATGAAGAGGAACCTTAGAGTGTCATCTTGGTTGTATGAGACCTCACATTTGCATGATGGAAAAACTGGTAGACTTGCTCCTAGGACATCCTGGGAGTCAGTGCACAGAAGCTGTGCTTTATGTGCCCTGCCACACCTTGGGAATAGATGCTCCTGTTGTTGTAAGTACTTAACTTTAAGGGGCAGCTGTAGGACAGAACAGTCATTTCCCTCAGCAGGAAATGATGACCACTGCTGTTCCTCAGGATTTGAGACCTTCTAGTGTCTGTCCTTTCTTGTGCAATGGCTTGCTTTCAAACACAGTTTGTACCTAATGTGAGAAAATTAATAGATAGCCATTCACTGTTCACACTACTAGCAGCATTTGTCCTATCAAGAGACTGGGAATTATCACTAAGGAGCAGAGCAGTGCTGTGCTAGATAATGCTTAAAGACAGCCAGAATACAACTCCAGTCCTAGAGAATTTCATGGCTAAAGAAAATCCCAAAGTTATAACTGGTTACAGATGGCTACAAGCAATAGCAACTTTATTGGTCAGGGTGACAGGTAAGCCAGGATACCTGATTCACGACATCCTAATGTTTTGTCATGCAAAAGAGAATTACAAAGAGAAATGAGACAGGATAAAGCTCTTCATCTGATAGAGAACTGCACAGGAAAAAAAAATCTCTACATAGAGGAAAAAAATTATAGCCTGAATTATTGACTGATTGAAGGAGCAGCTGTCGTGTCGACAGTCTCTACATAGGATATAGAAATATCTAAAATAATTTGAATGAAAGGAAGCAGCCTGTATTTTACTGTATGAAAGATAAGAATGTCATGGTCAAAAAAATAGACTAGGTCTTTGCAGCAGCATTTCTGTATCAGTGGAGAACAACACCCATGAAGGCCAGAGGGAAAGGTGCCAATGTAACTGAACAGCAGATGATGAGAGCCTTAATAAACATTTTAGCTGTGGGGTCTGGTAGGAATCTTCATATCTGTGACATGTTATGCAGAACAGATCTGCAGTATCAGAGCACTACAAGGTTCTGAGGAGAGAATAGATGATGATACCCAAGCCATAGTCACAGGGGGAAGAGAGGGAGGTGCCATCTGTCATGAATCAGGCATAGATATGCAACTTTCAGTGAAATGCAAGCATTCCTTATTTTAGGTGGACTGAAATACTGAGATTACTTTGAGCTTCCTGTGGAAAGGCTAAATACCAGTTCAGACAGTTCAGTAACAAATGATACTGTTTTGAGGACATGTGAATACACAGCTTTGTCTATGCTGAAATTGCATTAATGTATGGATTCAAAGTGCAGAGAGTGTAGAGTGCAGAATGCAAAGGGCTTGTTTGGATCCTATGTGACCTGACAATTGTTGCCTTTAAGTAAGCAGGAACAGATAATAGACCAAAGGTTTCTGTAATGATTTTTTAATGGAAGAGGTCGTTCAAGGCCAAGCATACATTGCTGGTCATAGATGGAGTTATTGCTGTCTCATTATCATTTTCTCAAATGAGAGGGGGAAAAAAAGCAAGATTTGCAGTGTTCTTTCTAGAGAAAGGCCAGGAGCTTGAAGAAGCTAAGCAAAGACTGAGGAAAGAAGAGCACAAAAATGATGGGGAGCAGCAGCACAGCTGTGTGTATGTTCATGACTTACATTGCCATATAGTGCAGGGAGAGCCTTTATATACCTATGTGATATATGCTTATGTGGTCCTGGGAGTTGTCTTCAGTCTTCTGTGTCTGCAGCTTGGATCTCAACCAAATCAGCTATTCCACCACTGCAGTGGTTTTTCCATATTTTAAATTATTTAAATCAACACTGAGTGATAAAAGGTGAAGCAGCGTCTTCAATAATGGACTTGGTGCAACAGTTCCTGATGGGGTTTTGTTATCATTATTGTCAGTAACAATCCAGACAGGTGAAACAAAAACAGATGACACGATGAAATAAAAGTTTCTGGACTTGAAAACTGTGAAGAGATTAGCACTGAGAGTGCCAACATGAGGGAGGAGGTCTGAAGAATAACATGTCATCTTTCACTGTGGGAGTTAAGCAGCCCCACTGAAGCCATTCAGGTTGCAGGTGGTAACATTAAGAATAGATGTAATTTTTTGTTTAACAAAACAAAAGGGCTAAAACCAGCAGTGCCCATCAAACTTTCTCAATTTTTCAAGCAGGTCAGAAGGTGAGCAGGAAGTTTGATCTCACAAGCATGAAAGTGAGTTCTAGTCATGGCTACTGACTTCCTTTCTTACCTATGCTTGAGTGAAATATTATAAATATGTCTGCATTTTAGCAGCTCACAGAGATCTCAGCTGTAGACATCACTGTAGACATCTCACTGTAGACAGCACTGCACTGAAGTTTGACATAACCTCAGAGGACTTGGGACTTTGTCTCTGAATTCTGGTTGTTAATTTCTTGCTTCAAACACTTGCAAAAATACAAAACCATTGCATCTCCTGAAATTTCCTCATGGTCTCTGTGTCCATCATGTTCTAAGATGCAAAGATAGCTGAAAACAGTCTTCACATCCAAAAGTTTTTAATAAATAAATTTAGAATGCTATAGGCAGTTTCTGAAACACATATTCATATATGCATTTTCTCAGTTCCTGCCCTGTTTTTTTTTATTGTTTTGAGACATTTAAAGTATGAGTGTGTTCATAGCATTAAATATAGCATATGTCATCACTACTTAAAGCAGAAATATCCAGTGTGCATTATTCCTCGTTCCCTATTATATCTGAACAGTGTTTATATTTTTCTAAGTGTTATTTCATATTTACTTACCATACCAAGAGCTAGATTCAAACAGGAAGAGAGACAAAACCATGGCATATTTGTTCACCATTAGTTGTTGGTGTTTTCTAATCATGGTCCCACCTTTTCTGTGGCATTTTTCCCTGGGTGGAAAGAGAATTTTGGCTGAGGCATGTGGGGTTATGTGTGCATGATGCATGGGATGTGGTTAGCTGAGGGCTGGCATTCCCTTCCCAGACAGATCATCAGACTCCAGATCCTGGCTTGATCCTGCCAGCACCTGCTCCTCATCCTCTGGGCTCTGGAGACATGGCCTAGAACCTGGAACAAAAAAACAAGGATCAGTCCTGCACCAAACCAGGACACTGGGCAGCTCCTGGCAGAAAATGGCCAGATCATATTGGGAAGTCTGGATTTGATGCTCAGTTACCATTGCTAGAAATGTCTGTACTTAAAGAGGTATGAAACTGGTTCTGCCAGCTACACTGTAGGTTCTTAAACTAACACCTGGCATTACAGCAGATGTGCATCTGCTTGCTCTGGGGAGCTAGAACCAAAGGGAAGAGAATCAAAATACCGTGATCTTCTCAGGTTTCTGTGCTTCTGCATTTAATGAGGAAGCTGACAGAAATCAGAGATCCTCTCTGCCCATTGCAACACCAGGATGAGGCCCTCAGTAATCTTAAATTCATCCTCTGGCTGCCCTTTCCTCAATGACTGGAGTGGAATGAGGCAATAACCTTATTTGATTTGCACGTGCCACAAAACTTTCTGCTGAGGTTAGAGACCTCTGCAGCTGATTTAAGGCTGCTGGCTCTGAGTTGGCTGCATCTCCCCACACTGAGCAGATGTATGCTGCAATCCCATCCCCCCCAGTTTGGGAACCACTGGAGTAAATGAATATGAGAAATCTGGTGCTGGTGGATTTAAAGGAGTAACAATCTGTTCATGCAGTATGAAAGGTACATATATGAGCTAACAGTATATTTGTACAGCTTTATTTTTCAAATTCTGCAGTGCATTCTAAATATGGTATTTTGGGCCCACTTCCTAATGAGATCCCAGAAATGGCAGAATCAGGCACCTCAGCAAGAAGCACTAAAGCTGGTCAAGTGAACTTTGCATAATTTTGAGCTGAAGACTTTAAGAACATAACACATGGCACTCATGTCCCAGTGGTGAACACAGACTGATATCAGAGGCCACAGAGAGAAAACATTGTGTAGGGAAACATGGTGCAGGACTGAGCTAAATCCCAGAGTGGGAAGTGTTTGGATTTATGGGCCTGATCATTGCTCTATTCATGTAGCTGCTAACAAGTGAAGTGGAATATATCTAAAAGGCATCTTGAATTTCTTAGGAAAATGGTTTTCTGAATATTGCTGAAATTGTCTTCTTGCTGTCAGTAAGAAAAAATACCGAAAAAACTATTCAAAATATTTTGGACAACATTTTCTGAGGATCTAAATAGGAAAATGGCCACTTTGCTGGGTTTGGATTTGGCAGCCTGATATTGGCATTAGCCTAAAAATGTAATAATAATCTACTTTTCTTTGGCACAGTAATAATACTACAGCTATGTTTCTGCAGGTGATAATGTCTCTCTGTGGACAGTTGACACTCACACTTACCAAAACTGTGAGTCAAATAAAGCTCCAAAGTTAAAGCTTTATTTTCCTAGCTGCTGTATCTGTAGTGACTTCCATGGAAGTCAGTAGGTTTAACTCATTATTTTAGTTTCCTTGTCTTAAAATTGCTTTAAATACATTTTTTGTTGGTGGCTTTTAAAAATTATTTTATTTCTGTAATTTCATGGGACTGTTCTTAAAAAAAGACTGTATAAATATTCTGATAAATGTGTTACATTCAAACATTCAAAATGCTGTTTATGGGTGAGGAAGGACCTTTATATATAAAGCAAAGATTTTATTATTAGTGTTAAATTTAAACAGTGTAATCCAAAAATCATTATTAGCTGAGATCTAATCATTACAGAAAAGAACACTTCTGTGCAGAAAGACGTTTCAGGATTAGTAATAGTAATAATGATAATAATAATGATAATAATAATAATAGTGTTGTCTAAATTCCTATACACACACTTCTTAGTTTCTATTGCTTTTCCTGATGTTTTGTCCACCCTCCCTCTCTTCCTGCAGGTCTTGTCCTGCAGTTTCAATCTGATGGGGTTCAGTGGGAACATTATGGCATGGCATTGGCGTCTGGAGTCCTTTGCTGGGAAGGATATGATCATCATAGTGGTTTCTTTATTCTTATGCTAGAAGCTGCTTGGGACTGTTTTTACATTTGATAACACATTTAGACCTTGCTGCTTCCTCCTTGATCTGAAGCTCCATGTTACAGATAGATTTTACAGATTGTGTCTTATGTGAGACACTTATTTGTTCTCCTTGTTACCCCTAAAAATAGTTTTGCCCAGCCCAGGTCAGCATTTCTTCAGCTGAACACCAGTGAGTTTTTTATAGCTGTGAGGTCTGCAGCACCAGCCTGTGCCCATCCCTCTAGTTATGCCCACACCATATTGCAGTGCCTCAGTGTAATAAGGGTCATGATACAATTCAGGTGTGCTTCATACCGTATGGGGCATATATGCAGAAAATGTTATTAGCAGGTAATACTCATCCAGATCAGAAAAAATGTTTTTAATAAAAAACTTGGATGCAGGAACACAGACCAGTACAAAATTCTGCGTGGTGGAATTTTATCTGTAAATCACCAAAAGGCGCAGTAGGAACCTTGGGGCAAGGCAGGAACAGGAGGCCAGATTTATAGACCCATGTTTGCTTATAACTAATGCAGAGTTCACAGTTCTCCATTCATTTATTTTCAGGAATATGTAATGTGTTTCTTCCTATTTATTCCTGGGTGAGAGTATATATGGGTTTACAAGAGACACCAGTCCAGAGATGTATATTAGAAACTGTGAACTGAAAGTGTGCACGCATAAAATTTTGTCTCTGGGTTCCTTTTTGAATGCCTACCCTTTGCAAGGGGATGTCTACAGATGCAGGGTAAGGGACTGTGCATGGGCATGTATTACCAGGAGTGCATGTGCTGCATTAGTGATAAGGCAAAAGGAGAGCATCCTTATTTCTCTTATCTTCTACATCTATAAATTGGCATCTATAAATTTTCTGTGAACAGTAAAAACCAGGCAAAGGGTGTCAGATTTTCTCCTTGCTTGCACTCCTGTGAATCCATTTAAGTCGGTTATCAGAAATTGTTAACACAAATCAGCTGTTGGTGATCAGGCTGTGCTATTTTCAAATCATAAAACTCTTCCATTTCCCTTATATTGTAGAAAATGTTGGAGAGCTTAGCAAGTCTTGGAAGTTAAGTTACATATAATGATTAGTCTTTCAGAGGTCATATAATCATAGAACATCCTCAGTTTAAAGTTCCCAGAAGGACGACTGACTCTGCTCTGGACAACCCCAAGAATCACAGCATGTGCCTGACATCATTGTCCAAACACTTCTTGTGCTCTGTCGGGCTGGTGCTGACCACTTCCCTGGTGAGCCTGTTCCAGTGCCCAACAACCCTCGGGGTGAGAAACGTTTTGAGGCATCCAACCTAAACCTCCCCTGACCCAGCTTCAGGCCATTCCCTCAGGTCCTGCCATGCTCACCACAGAGCAGGGGTCAGTGCCTGCCCCTGCTCTTCCCCTCTCAAGGAAGCTGTCACTGCAGTGAGGGCTCCCCTCAGTCTCCTCCAGGCTGAACAGACCAAGTGACCTCAGCCACTCCTCACACAGCTTCTCCTAAAGGCCCTTCTTTGTTGCCCTCCTTTGTACCCTTCCTAATAGCTTTACATCTGTTACATACTGTGGCCTCCAAAACTGCCCCCAGCACTGGAGGTGAGGCTGCCCCAGCTCAGAGCAGAGCAGGACAATCCCCTCCTTTGCCTGGCTGGTGATGCTGTCCCTGATGCCACCAAGGACACAGGTGGCTCTTCTGGCTCTGGCTGCCAGGACACTGCTGACTCAAATTCAACTTCCTATCAACCAGGACCCCCAGGTCCCTTTCTCCAGCACTGCTTTCCAGTATTGCACTCCCCAGTCTGTATATCCAGGGTTGTCCTGTCCCAGGTGCAGAATTTGGCACTTATCTTTGTTAAACTTCATACAATTGGTGGTTGCCCAGCTCTCTGATTTGCCAAAGTCTCTCTGCAGGGCCTCTCTGCCTTTGAGGGAGCCAACATCTCCTCCCAATTTAGTAGATGGTTATTTGTTTTGAATAATTTTTTTTATTACTCTGTAAGGAAACTTTATGTCCTTGCAAAACTGAAAATAATGGAATTGGTTCTCATGGGGAAATGTCTGCACTGGAATGGTTTTAATGTGAAGGAATCACAAGTCATTTACAGAGTTCTTCACATTTTGGATTCATTTATTTTATTTTTAGTAATACAGGTGCTTGTTGCACTAGCTTGTTGGATGCAAATCCAGGAGTATGCATGGGAACAGGGACAGTGTGTTTGTAACAGGAGATCATCAACAATCTGCAGTGCACAGAGTAATGACACTGGCAGTAATCATCCTGATTCCAGCACTATTGCTTTCAGTTTGGGCTCTAATGAGCCATGCAATCATACTTCAAGTGACTTATGGTGGGTACAGATAACCAAGGGAAAAATTCCTTTAAATGCAGCTCTTCCTCTGCTGGGGTACCACACACTACCCAAACATGCATAATGCTAGGTAAGAGCTTCCACTTTTCCAGCATTATCTGGTCAGCTGAAATATGGCAGTGGAGAAAACTGTGCTTGGGTTGATTCAGGCAGACTATGCTGAAGGGCCTGCACTTGCAGGAACTGTTTATTTAAATGTATGAAGGCAAAATACAGAAAACACCCTGTAAGCTGAACAAATAGAATAGTGTTTGAAAGGGTCAGACCTTCTTTGCCAATTTCATACCTGTATGCTATTTGCCAAGTTATTAAGAGTAAGTAGCATAGCAAGAGTTTTATATAGGTATTCTTAGAATTGCCAGGTATTAAATAAGTATTCTTATCCTTATTCTGTTTTGTACTATCAGCTGGTAAGGTGGATTCAGTACTGCCATTCTGAAGTGAGCTTTTTTACAGATAATTACATGGAGCTGAGGTAAAAATTCTATTGTAATAAGGTATTCTATTTCAAGTGTGTTACTCAAATTTAAAGTAAGAACATCCAATAATGGAGGCTTAAATATAGAATATTTCTGTTTTGTTAATTTAAGCCATTTTAAAGGCAAAAATATACCATGAAAGCTTACTTTTAGGCTCTTATTTTTCTTTTTCAACAGGACTGGGAATTTCCACATTTTATGGGTGATGTTGAAGTGAATCTTCCAGGCTTGCCCTCAGCACACATGCAATTCAAAGTACCTTATTTCCAAAAGATACTGAAAGAAGAGTATCACATACATATCACAGGTAGGTAATCTTACAAATTGTGACACAGTCACACAGTGAACTGGTTCTGTGTAATAAATGTATGCTACCATGATTTTAAATATGTATTTTTGTGTGTGTGTCCCAGACTTTTTTCTATCTCTTTATCTGTTCATATTCATATTCCCCATATATAACCACCTTAAGGAAATGAGATGAACTATCTTACAAATCAGAGAGGCCCGCTGTTTTTCACAGATTTCAGCAACTTCTTGTGACAATAAGTAATACATAATATAACTTCAGACATCTTTTATCTAAAATTACTCTCTCAGGGAAATTAGCAGCTTATTTCATCTACAAATCTCTTATGCTTTCAGCTGCCTTTGCTATGATTTATGCTAATATCTTTTCATAACTTCGGTCATTCTCATCTGGCAAAGGCCACTCATAACCGTACTTCCATCAGTCATCTAACAAGAAGCAGACAGTTAAATAACCTCAAATAAAATAGAATTGCAGTGATTCAAATGGATGATACATATAGATACCTGATCCTTGCATACTGTGAGTCAGTATTTTAATAACAGTAGGGAATGAAAAAGAGAAGAAGGTTAAATAAGGATAAATATTTTCGTTTTACCTTCAAGCTATACAAAAGGAGTATAGCTCCTCTCTCTACATTGAGAAGAGATGGATAATAATGGATAACAGAAGAATGCAGGTGGGAATTGGCAGGGGTCTTTAACTGCTAATATAAAAAGTCACAGCACATGATGTCACACAGAAATAAGATAGATGAGGGCAACCAAGGACAAGCAAAATAAACTCCTGCAGACCAGGGACAAAAGGAGCATTCAGAGATGATACAAACATAAGGCCAGGAGTTAGCAGGTGAGTCACAAACTCAGCAGACAGCTGAAACCTAGGGAAGAAAATGTGTCAAGAAAAGAATGACACCAGCACTGAGTTGAGGCAGACTGAATGAGGCCTCAGAAAAAGTATTTTCAGCAGAGAACACAGAAATGAGATTAAAAAACAGAAAAGATGATAAAAATAGTGCAGAAGTTACCTGTTGGCTATTGAATGAGGGAAGGCAAATGGGCCAGCAGGTATTAAAGATGAAGGGAAAGTTTTTCAAAATTGAAGGTAGGTGCCCTGCTGGAATGCTGACAGAGAACAGCCAGCCAGCAAGGAGAAAGAAATGCTGGTACATATCTGAGGGAGACCATTTGAGCCATTAGTGGTTTATGGAACAGGATAAAGTAAATGATGGCCCAGTCAGTAACTAGAAGGTGTAGGGTGAAAGCAGATATGATGTGTATATGATGAACACATTTTTCTCTCCCAAGTGAACAAAAAGAGAAAGGAGCAGAGGAAAAAAATAGTTTAAGCATCAAATATTTTATATGAATTACAGGAATGGAATTCAGGGATCGCAAAAAAGATATTATTTTTCATTTTTCTCAAGACTAGGGAATTAATTTGGAGGGGCTCAGTCCCACAAGGTTCCCAGATGTCATACGTATTCCACTGTAAAAGGAAAGGCAATGAAATGGATGCACAGAGGAACAGGAAAAATGACTGAGGCATGATAGGTTGGGCTGTGTCACCAGATACAGAAACTTGGCATATAATTAATGGGTGATAGAAGAGGAATTGAAGAGCGAGGAACAGTTTTGCATTGTAGAAGAGACAGGGACATTGATGATAATCAGGGATAATCAAAGAATAAAGCAGAGCAAAACACATAAATTAGTGATCAGAAATGCAACCGCCAGCAGTGCTGCTGTTTGAAAACAGGCCAACAAAATAAAACCAATATTTATGCATCATAGTCTTCTGCAGAGAGGACTGGAGTCTTTTCTGATTTTCTAGTGAGAAGGCGTTCTTTTAATGAGGATGAGATAATGAATGAAGGCTGAGGAAAAATTTTCCCTGCTCAGCATTAACAAGATCCATTTATTAGATTCACTGGACAAATCAATCCATTTGACTGCACATCACGTATCCAGTCTACTGAGTGCCTGTTTTATCTCAGTGCTACACCACCCTTTAGGAGATCTAATAAACAGCCCTAACACATGGCACAAGAAACTCCCTTTGGGTAAGTTGTGCTTGAACCATCTGTTCTTGCCATCAGTTCTTGTCTTAGGGCATCATATTGGATCGTTTTCAAGCTCTAGTGACTGTCTGGATGTGTAGATACTTCAATATTCTACTCAAATCAAGGTTCTAATAAAAGAAAAAAACTGGATTTAGATACATATAGATAGATATAGATGTAGATGATATATAAAATCAAGATTAATATAATCGAAATAAAAATTATGCACATGGATGCAACTGCAGCAGGTGACATGGGGGTAGGACAATGATAATGACAGGGAAGCAGCTCTATTTAAGCCCTGTCTAATACACTGAATCCAGAATGTTGAATTTAACCATAGAACTTATTTTAAGTAACAAGCAGGAAATTAACACTGAGGCCTGAAAAACATTTATTTTAGTACTAGCTATATAGATAAATCCAGGCTGTAAATCTATGACCTGTGCTCTAATTTTTAGAAACTGGAAACCATTTTCTCCATAGTAGCAAGAGGAAAGAAGGCATGGCTGAAGTAACATTTGCCATCCTTTTCCTGACAAATTTTATTCTTTCTTAGTTCTTCCACAGTCTTTTTTTAGTCACCGTTGATTGATATAAATAAAAGCAGTTCTATTCAATATTGTTTTTTCAAATAAGCGATGGTCTCAGGAAGGAGAGCTCTAAGGAAAGGAACATTCCAAGGACTCAAGGATTTTAAGCCACCATTCTGTTGGTTTGTCCTTGATGGATTTGATCAAGTTCTGTACAGATGAAGAATTTCTGTTACATGCTCTGTATTGCCAGTTCTCCTGATTTTGTCACAAGTGTTAAGACAGTTGCTTTCTTTTTTTTCTTTTTTCTTTTTTTCTTTTTTCTTTTTTCTTTTTTCTTTTTTCTTTTTTCTTTTTCTTTTTTCTTTTCCTTTTCCTTTTCCTTTTCCTTTTCCTTTTCCTTTTCCTTTTCCTTTTCCTTTTCCTTTCCTTTTTCTTTTTCTTTTCCTTTTTCTTTCTTCTTTTTTCTTTTTTCTTTTTTCTTTTTTCTTTTTTTTCTTTTTTCTTTTTTCTTTTTTCTTTTTTCTTTTTTCTTTTTTCTTTTTTCTTTTTTCTTTTTTCTTTTTTCTTTTTTCCTTTTCCTTTTCCTTTTTCTTTTTCTTTTCCTTTTTCTTTCTTTTTCTTTTCTTTCTCTTTTCCCTTCTTTATTATTTTTTCTTAAAGACTTATCTCCTGAATAGAGTGACTAAATGAGAATTTCAGCTTTCATAAAATAAAGATCATGATTGATGAGAAAAAAATTTAAAGTTTGCTTCTGCGTAATTCTGTGTCTAAAAGACAGATAAATACAACACTACTAGGTATATTAATTTAACCCATGCTACTTTAAACTAATAACTTTATGCTTTCTTAGGCTTGACTTGTGATTTCTGAATGTTGGCAGTAATATTGAATTAACATGTCCTGACTCTAGCTGATATGCTTCAGTGAAATTTTAAATTTACTATGGAAAGCTTATCTTATTTTTACTGGTAACTGAGTACCTCATTTTATTCTCATTTCTTTGCAGCTAGAAACTCCTTGCAAGCATCTACTGAGTATTAAATATTTTCATTAAGTTTTGATAACTACTTTTTTTATGAACATAAAAAATAACTTGAATTCTTGCATCTGCTTAGCTCATCTGGATTTCCCTTGACAGATGGTTCATTGCAAAGTGTGTGTTTTCCTTTTTTGGCTGATGTTTATGAAAATCCATAGTCTATCTTAGTTTCTATAGTACCCAGGGAAATTTGTAAAACTTAAAAGTAAATTTTGTTACTTCAGATTCTTTTGTGGTTAAAAGGCACTGGGGGGACCTACCTCATACCCTCTAATGGCAGCACAGGAAATCCAAGAGCATCTACTCTCAAGTGTGCAGATAATTTTCAAACTCATAATTGTTATGGTTTAGGTATCAAAAGAGATGGGAGTTTTCTCTGGCTGTTTATAACATATTTCTGAGGGCTGATCTGACCCAAGTGCCTTTCCACCTAAAGGACAAATCATCACCTTCACAGCTGGGGAGTTCCCAGCATGGCTGGCTTGTGGAGTTAAACCAGCACCGTGTCTAGTCTCAGCCCAAGCTTACACAGAATAGCCTGAGGGAGTCCATGGGCAAAAATAGAAAGGTTAGAGGTAAGAACAAAGCTGTCTGTGCACACAGATGTGAAAAAACCTCAGAGGTTTAACATCTTAGATCAGCTGAGTGGTCTGTCTGTGTGCATGTATCTAGCTAATAACACTAACGTGACAGAAGATAGGAAGAACATTTCAAATGTTTTACAGCAGTGGCTGAGCAGTTTTAGACACAAATTACTGTTGAGATAGAAGTCTAAGTCAACATTTCCTACACTAGCCTCTGGCTGTGGTTGCACAGCACGAGCCTGCTTGCGTCTAGTCTTATTAAGTGGAATTTTCACGTTACCTCTTGGCCTCAGTAAGGCTGCTGAGGACTGGCTTCTACATGAGATCCTTTTGCTGGGAAATGAATGGTCTATTCCAGAGTGGGCATACAAAAAAAAACTGCTTCAGAATCAGCAGCTGGTTTGGAATATTGGGATATATTCCAAATGTTGTGTGTGGGATTGCCCAAAAATCTTGTTTGACAGTGAAAAAGTGAATTTCTGGAAAAGGGAAAAATAAAAATCCATGCTTCTTTCAAAGTGAGAAGACCACTGGCATTCATGCATAGTGCCCAGTTGTTGAGCTTCAGCAGGGAGGGGAGTTCTGTACAGGCTGGTGTTCAGAGCATGGTCCTGTGACGCAGGTCCAAGCTGCCACAAGTGGAGGTAACTGTAGAGTCAAGGTTTCCCTTCTGGTGAGTGTTCTAGCCAGGAGGATACAGTCCTTTTCAACAGACATGCTTTCTCAGAAAACAGGAATGAATTTTCATCCACAAATACTGACTGTCATCTACAATGCCTGTATAAACATTTCACAGCCTGACAAGGACACTAACACTCTTGGGTCCACTTTTTCTTTTGGAGGATCTTTGTTGCATCAAGTTGCAGTTTTGTACCACATTTCCAAATAGACCAGATCAGATTCCAAACTCTCCATGTAGCATGTGAAATGTCAGTGCTGTGAAAGGTATTAAGTTACAAAGTTATTAACCAGGTCTCTTTTTAGATAGTGCATGACTGAATGACACAACCTATTTTTCCTCATGACTTTCTTAATTGTTAACTTAATTGAAGACTGGATACAATTATGCTGGAGTGATTGACTAGCCTTCCAGTCTTGAGAGTTGATCCTATTACATCCTTCCATTTCAAATTTTGTCTTTGAATAAACCACTTTCCATCCAGAAAGGGCTAAGTGGGGTCAGGTACATGACAGTATTCTTGGCCACACAAATTTCACTGAAGTAGAGGCAACCCTAAAGCAAAAGTGATACTAATCCTACAGAAACTGGGTAAGAGACAAGTTAAATGACTTCATATTGTGGGTCTCCATTTTTCCTTGTCACTTTTCATCAAAATGAAACTTGAAACATTTTAAAATAAAATTAATATCTATACCTTCATAATATATTTATCATGATCCTTTGCAAACTTACAAACTTGAACTTGCTCATGTGCAAGATCAAAGGTTATGATTGACTTTTAATTTACCTCTCTTATTTCATATATAACCTCGCTATGTGACTTAAAGTTTGCTATAAAAATGATTAAGTTGCAATAGACAATAATTTCAAAAAAGAGTTCAAATGGACCAGAGAAGGTTTTCTTTCAGCAAAGATTCCCTGTCTTCCTGTAGTAGAAACGAATCTAAAGCTTTGCTAGTAATTCCATTATTGATACATAATGATATGTAATATATAATCATATAATATATTCAATCAATTTATCTAAAACTGAACTCAGACTTACAGGTCGATAGGATAATACTAGTTTGCTGGAAAAAAAAAGGCAGAAATTCAGACAGTGAGAACATGAAAAACAGTGATATTACCATTGCATCCTAAGAAATGGTGGAAAGGTAAAGAAGAGTCATCTGAGTGCCCAGCTGAGGAAAAAAACAAGAAGTCAGCTATTATATTCTGCTTGACAGGAGCTATTGATCAGTGAATCCTGTGTCTTTCTGTTGAAAGACAGTGTGATGGGAAAAATAGAAACATTAAATACCTAGCAAACATCCACAGGAAATATCAGGTTACATTGTTTGTTATATTATTTCATACTTTAGCATCATTTTCAGTCTCTTGATGTTGATTTAAATAAGAAATATTATTGAATGTGGTCATAATAGTCTAAAAAATTAGTTTTCTTTACATATCAATTATAAAATTGACAAAATCCCAGGGAGAAATCACAGGATGTTTTCAGTTGGGAAGGACCCTAAGGATCATTTTGTTCCAGTCCTTCTGATGTGAGCAGGGATACCTTCCTCTACAATAGTTTGCTGAAAGCAGCATCCAACTTGACTTAGATAGAAGAGTTATTCAGGAATTATAGGATTGTCTGCAAGGTGTTTCCAGTTCAGTTTTGTTTCTGGACAGTGGCAATAACACAAGAGAATAAATATTCTTGTTTATTTTCAGTCTATTTAGTCTAAGCCAAAGAGAGCTATTAAACATAACTCCTGAATACAAGAAGTTAGTCTCCTTATCCTCCTGAAGAATTCTGATTATACAGGTTGAACACACATGCTTTCAGGAACTGGAATCCATTAATTCTGTGCGAGTCACTAGCCTAAGTAATTTGATAGATCCTATGGAACGTTTTCTTTTTCACTTGAAGAATACTTGAATATGATTCCAGCAAAGACCAAGATCATTTCTCACCAGCTGGAACATTCTTCATACATGTATGTATTTTCACTTAATCCTGGCATGTAGATTTGCCAGGTTCTTGGGTGGTGGCAGTCATCACTGCACAGGTGATATCTTAACATATGTCCAGCTAGAATGTAAGATACTTTAACTATGAAAACAGTATAATTTGTTATGTAAATTCATAGACACAGATTATAAAAAAAGCTAAGCTGGCTAGACTCTGAAGTCTACAATCAGCCCTTGCTATTTCTCAAGAATCTCACTGTGATGCTATAAATCTGTTTATCTGATTGCCTGTACCTGAATGTATCTGCATTCCATGATTGGTATATCAAACAACATAAGTATATACTTTTAAAATTCACATAATTACAGACCTCAAAAACCTCAGTCACTTCAGCAATTTCTGGAATATAAATGGTTCTGTCAAATATGGCCTTTTCATGGAAAATGTCCATATGAATATTTTTAAAGCCCTGGAATTAATGCTTTTTTAGGTTTATTGATCTATAACACATCACCTAGTGATCTAATCAGCTGGTCACTTACAGACTGTAATGTCAATTGAATAGATATTCTGCTGTGCTTGTGTTACAAAATTGTTTTGTGTCCAGATCTAATTGTGAAATACTAAGGGATATTCAGCATAAATCTGACTGTGGTGAAAAATTATTTGCAACTTTGCTCTACAGATCAATAAAAAGCACTCTTTTTCTCTGAGTATTTTTTTCTATATAATGGCATTTGTACTGCTTCTAAAATGGATATGTCAGATGACAGAACTTTCTTTTTCCAAACAGGCAAATGGTTTAACTATGGAATTATCTTCCTTGTTTTAATCTTGGATCTGAATATGTGGAAGAACCAAATATTTTACAAACCTCATGAATATGGTCAATATATTGGTCCTGGACAGAAGATCTACACAGTGAAGGACTCAGAGAGCTTGAAAGACCTAAACAGAACTAAGTTGTCTTGGGAGTGGAGATCCAATAACACCAACCCACTGACGAACCGGACCTATGCCGAAGGGGACATGTTCTTGCACAGCAGGTTCACAGGCTCTAGCCTGGATGTCAAATGCCTGGCTTTTATTCCAAGTTTGCTGGCTTTTGCTTTGTTTGGTTTCTTCATCTGGTTCTTTGGGCGATTTCAGAAAACTGACCAAGGCATGGAGAACTTAGACAAATCGTACACAAGAATGAAACGAAAGTCACCATCAGATATGGGAATGACACGAGAAAATACACAGGTGTTAGAAGAACCCTTGAATTTTCAAGAACCACATCTGGTATCCATAAAATCAGACTTAAGTGAAATAGTTTTTAATTCTTCCCTCCTAACTTCTGAAAACTTGAACGCACAACTGAATGAACAAGACAGCCCTTTACAGCCAGTACCAGAGTCCTCTGTCCCTAAGAATAATCCTGTGACATAGAGGAAAATACCCAGGAAAATCAGTTTAAATAAGCAGTTATTTAAGATTTCAGTTTTACCTTTTGTAAGTTAACATTTACCTAGTGTTTAGAATAAGAAACTTAACCTATACCAAGAGGTGCTCAGCATGCTTTTTCTAGGAATTTTGTTTTTTATTTGTATTATAGTACGTGCCTATTGTATATCTAACATTCCTTTATAGATTGCTTCCCAAAATTGCACAAGCTATTTATTAATACATTACCTTAACTGTATAATAGTGTATTAGATGATTACTTGCAGGTAAAAAATTCTACCGTGGTGGTGCCTTGAGACATTAAACTGTTTTTTAACTCAATGCCAGGTGTATAGCACAGTTCTTCTGATCTGTTTTGCAAAGCTTTTTGTATATGGTTGTTTCAAGTATCATTTGATGTCTTAACAGAGGAGATAAATATAGTTATTCCTAAAGAAGGTTTTCTGTTAGGACATCACAACTTGACTTTGTTATTTATTCATCTGTGTAGTCAGAGATTTTGATGACCAGACTGCAGAGAAGCATGTTGATTACCTTTTAATTTTTCTGGCTAGCTGCCAAACACAAATACAGATTTATTATACAGTAAACAGCAGAGACATAATACAGCATGGGTCACTAGTTGTGAAAATATGAGTTTCTCCATCAGTAATAGCAATTATGTGATAATGCCTAATTATGTTTTTCTTAATTAAAGATAAACTGCTCCTTGATTTAAAATTTTGCCCTTCACCTTTTAGAAACAGAGGTGAAAATACATGGTTGAAGCAACTCTTTCCATCATCACACCAACCCCGTGCATGATCAAAGAGCCAATGGAGTAATTACAGTAAAGGACAGAAAGCCCATTAAGTCCAGTATTTTTGCAATTCAGTGCAGATATGGTCTGGGTACATGTGAAGCATACATAGGATCACACTGCTTATAGTCTAATTTCTTCAAATACTGAAGAAATGTTTAAGGTTTTTAATTAAAATAATTTAGAGTTGAATTTTACTGCACCTTTTTCTTTCCTTCATTTTTTATCCATGAGTATTCATAACTTGGTATCAGAAATAGAGGAAAACTGGGCTGTTTGCTTTTGTGAAGGGGACTTCATAATGTGAATTTCTCTGCTGTATGAACAAACTATATGCACTATAGAAATTGCACATCTAAAACATCAGAGTGACTCTGATTTGCCTCTAATTTAGTTCTATAAAATTGTTGTTACAAGTTACCAAATAATAAGTAATTTTTAAGACTGAATTATCTCCCTGTCACTTTCTGGTGTTGCTATATTTTGTCTTTGTGACTTTTTTATCTATGTTGGTTTTGATCTATTTGCTTTTAAGTTTTCAGAATGCTGAATTTAGCATGCATAATATAACTATGCATTTATAACTGTCACTTGAGAGCCAATTTTAATAAACATCATTCAACAATTGTTTATTATGAGGCAGGAACGCACTCTGTCAGTTTTGAAATTTTTCAAAACATTTTACCCATGCATTGCCCTATTTCAATTGATAAATATTTCTGACATTAAAAAAGATAGCATCACAGTGATACAAAAATCTAATATTTTGTTTATTAAATATTTAATATTTTATCAGGAAAAATTCATTTTTAAAATCATACTAATTTTTTTCCATTAAAAATTATGGCTAAACCCAAATCTATTTGCTTTTGCCTACTGCAACCTATAAGCTTACTTAATTGACTTATGATATAATCAAAGACAAGCCATTAATAAGCAATGATAAAACAGTGTGAGATCCTGCTTGTACTATATAAGAGGTGATATACTGATGTTTGACATTCAAACTGCATTTGATTTCTTAAGTAGTTACAGAAATAGCTGTTTAATTTTGCAGATACATGCTCCTCTGTATGTTTTGAACACTGTAAACCCAAGTACTGGAAATCTCTTGTTAACTCATTTCTCTGTTTGTGCAGAGTCGTAGTTAAATATATTTATATGTATGCAGAAAATGAAATAATTACTTGAGCCTTACAGCCTGCATGATTACTTGACTCTGAGGGAACTGTTATTAAGCTACTGATATCACAGCTAAAATAATTCCTTGACCTCATATTAATGCTTTTAAGGTCATTATAAGCCTTCATGAAAGAGAGAAAAGCATCAAGTAATCCTAGATTTTGCATGAGTATTTAAATTAATGGTCAAGCATAGATACTGCTTATATCATGAATTCATAAGAAGTTTAAAGATTCAGTGTAACCACTCACCATGGTCAACTCATCTAGTTAATTACTAGAGAAAGGACTTCTCAGTCATGTAGGAATCTAATTTGTAATCACAGACATGGATGGGAGAAGAGACGTGTATTTTCATTCTCCACTTCCAGTGTTAAGAAGCCTGAGTTAGGTGGCTTGCCCCAAGCACCTTCTGAAACAGGCAGAGAACTGGGAGCTGAACACCCTAAAGATGATTCAGTACCTAACTCAGTCGTTTAACTCTGCATTTCTGAGTAGTGCAACCCTGCAGGAACAGCTTTGTGGAGTCCGTGCTGAGGACCCACTGCCCACAGTTCCTGTATTGCAGGGGTTTACATCAGTTTAGCTCTTGCTTGGTGCTAATGGAGTGAATGAATGATAGTGGCTGGGGTACATGCAGAAACCACATAATCAAAGTTGGAGGAGCATAAGCAAGCACAATCACAACTTCACTCCTGAGCTGAGCTGCTAATGCAGAGTCATTCTCAGTCTTCCTCCTCCAAGCACATTCATTGTGGTCAACTGTTGTTCACTTTTAACATTCTGAAACACTTTGCTAGCTCAAAACAGTCTGAACTGCTTTCCTAGTCTAGTACCCATAACTAGGACCTTAATATGGAAATTTGACCTTCTCCTGAAAGCCAACTATTGGACAATTTTTTAGGCTTCTATTTCTTTTCCTGAGGATGTTGAAATATCCACAGAGGGGGAGAAAGCTTGAGGAAGTGTCAGTTTTTTCCCAAACTACACATCTCCATTCTTCCCTCAATAAAGATCCATCTAGCAGCTGCCATCACTGCGGGGCTGGCCAGTGTCTGCTTTGTCAAAGATCATATTTGGTACAATACCTCTCTTTTTTTACCATAGATACAGTGGTGGAGGATAGAAAGCACCTCATATAGTATATATACAGAAGATACATCTCTAGGATAAGCACATATGGTTTATGAGCCCACAGGTGCCCATAAATTGCCTTAGCATTCTCAACAATTACCTTTACTGAGATGGAAATGGCATGAAGCAAATAGAAGGTAAGAATTTTTGTAGAAAGTACCTTAAATATAATAGTCATGCTTATGGAAGTGTATAGATATCTTCAAAAACCACATACATAAAATGTAGATATGTTGTACATTAGGAGTCCAGGGTATTAGTTGATTTTGTTGGGGAAACTGCTGAGTTTTTCAAGACATTTTACTACTGCCCTTCCTTTTCATGCTACATTGCTCCATCAGTTACTTATTTCAGGTTGTTTCATCTCCTCTGCCTCTACTTATTTTGCAGAGAAAATATAAGACCAAAGAAAGAGCATATAATTGCACTGTCTATGTCCCCAAGTTATTTCTTTGTCTAATTTATGCAGAAACTGTTTTTTTTCTGTTTTAAAATATTTCTTTCCTTTCTAGCTAGTATCATACTTTGGGCTACTGTACTGTATTACAGTATGTGTTAAATTATTGCTTTTCCTGCATTGAACAGCACCCATCATGACAACCACCTGTAAACAAAGAGAAGATACCTCAGAAAGACTGGGAAGGCAGCAACTCAGTTCCTTATTAGACTGGCAAGCTCATTTTCCCACAAGTGAGCAGATTATGACTCACTAAGTAAAAGATGTAACAGATTTTTAGTACACTGGCCCTAATTTTTGAAACCTTCTAGAAGGAACTCAGTGGGAGAGGACTTTTTATCTTAGACTATAAATTTGAAGTAGTTACATCCTGCAAGCAGAGTGTTTCAACTTTTTAGGGTGCATTTAAGAGTAAGCAACTTAAACTTTGTGCAGATTGCAAGAACCATAAAAATTAGATCACACTGTGTGTACAAATATGAAGGTGATTCACTTCGTGCTTCCTGGCACAGGAAGGAGAGAAAACACTTGTATCAGATGTTTGAGTGGCCCTATGCTTGGGATTATGGATAGTGACATGCCAAGATTCAACCTGCATTTATTAACAAACAGTTGCAGTACATTTAGCAGCAGAGGTGCTGCTGTCAGCATGAGACAGACCAGCTCTTCTGCCATACACTCTCCATCCTGTCCATCCATTCTAACTGGCAAATGACAAAGGAGTTGTTCCTTTCCCTGTGCACTCAAAACTGCCCTATGGGGAGTCTGGGTCACTTGAGTGTGCTGTGACATGTTCTTGCAATGCCTAATGTACAACTGCATGGGCAAGAAGGGCTTGGAGCTGTATATTAGGACAACCAAGAAGGACAACCAAGGGCAGGCAAAAGCAGGGGAGTCTGGTCTGTCAGTTTTATGGCCTTAAGCTGAAGAATGTCACTTATGTGACCATTTCAGAAGCGAATCAATATAAACAGAAGTCCTTTTATAGAAACACAGAGGGATAAATGGACAGACAGGAAATCACTAGAAATCTTTTCCATCGCCTTCAGATATTCAAACAGAAGCAGCAAGTCCCTGTTTCCAAATGTTCACAAACGGTTCCCAGCTTCCAGATGACTTCTGGGTGAGTTGCTCTTTTGGGTAACTAGATTTTAACACCATTGTAATTCCCTCCTAACACTTCCTCTGCATAGGGGATGTCAGCAGCTTTTCACTGCTTGGAGGAATTGAGTAGTTTTCTGAAAAGGAAGTGGGAAAGAAATTGTAAGGGAGATGCTCCATGAGATTGGTAGTCTCCACAGCAGACTACTTCTTGGAGAAAGGAAAAGCATGAATCCAGCTGCTTCACAAAGAGGAGTGAAGTAGAAAAATCAAATCCTTTCAGAAATATATCAGCAGGACAGTCTTTACATCACTTTTCCTTTAATGTGTAGCAATTGGGGTGTGCAGAGAGAAGCTTATGTGATTCCTGCAGGCAGGTTATAGACCTGGCTCTCATGCTGTTTATGGCATCTGGAACACTTCTCTTCATAACCAATTCCTTCTTCTGTTCATTTTTCTCTTGTTTTTCCCAAAAAAGTCCATTTTCATTCATTCTTCTGTTTTTATTTCCAATAAACTTTTATTGTTAGTGACCTAAACAGCAAGTTACCCTCCAAAGGCCTGTAACTGCTGTTATTGATTTGGTATGATCTGTACCTCTCTCCCTCCCATTCAATAGGGATAAACATCAATGGTGACTGCTCTGAGACACTGCAGGCCTTGCTGACCTTTCCTTTGAGGGCACATAAAGGCAGTTGATGTGCTGGTGGCTACTAGGTCTTTTGGTCAACAAAAGCACATACTCAGGGTTAGAGTTTCAGTATTTAATTGTTCACAGAATCACTTGCTGACAGCAGGTGTAGCTTGAGCCAACAACAACTAGAATTAGAATATTCCAAAACTGCAGTGGTTCCAGCTGCTCTAGACATTTGAGGACTTTCTGAGGTTCATTCTCTGTCAGCTGTGGCAGCATTGCTGAGGATGCATATGTGGTTTAATTTCAGTGTCATCCATTGATAGCACAGGTAGAGATAATTTCCAGTAATCATTGTTTCCATGTTTCCATGGTTACTGGAGAAATTTCTATTTTTGCTTCAGCTATAAAAAAACCAGAATGTCTTCCAAAATCTTTGCAAGGTTAAAGTTAAATTACGAATAGACAATCTAGCCCTTTTTTGCTTCATCTGTGCAACCTTCTTACTCTCTTTTTACCCTTTCCATCAATTTTGACCTGCTGATCCACAGCAAAGCTACTCCTCAAAAATAATCCCAAAGGGGACAGCAATCAAATTCTTTCCTATGAGGTCCTGGAGAGATTTCAGACATCATTCATTCATTAAAAAAAAAAAAAAAAAAAAAAAAGAAAAAGAAAAAAAAGGAAAAATTTTGATTCTAAGGTCTAAAGAGTTTTTTATTTATATAAAAACAGTTAAAGCAGGTGCAATAGAAGTTGGCAGTCACCTCCTGCTCCATTTTAACAGCAAGTCTGCCTACAAGGGCCAATATAATTATTTGTTGAACCTGTCAGTTACAGATGGGTTTAGGATGTAGTATGTAATGAAACCTCCATGGAAATGTGCATTGTTGCACTTAAAAAACTGAGTGGGTTTTTTCCAGTTTTCAAGCCCAGGCCATACCTCTACCACCTGAGAGCACAGTGACAGCTCCTTAGTTAACAACCAGTCTGTACCAAAAGTCGTGTAGGACCATTCACAGATAGAAGCTGAGGTCTAGGTGAGCTGTATGGCTATTTGAGGTCACTGCTCCTGAACAGTGTAGTCCTGTTGCTCTGAGGAGTGTCACAAACACACAGTGTAATACTGCTCTAACTAGACTTCAAAGGTGTTTGCTTCATTTGGATGTGCTTTAGTGCCTTTCAAAGTGCACATGGAGGAATAAATGCAGATAGCCCACATGTCCCTCCTGGTGTTTTAAAGGCTCCAGCTTTACCTCACAGAAATATCCACCAACTTTTTAGAGAAGTTAACCAGGAAGGTTACAAGACCTTTCCTAGAGAACTCTGCTCCATCTTCTGTGGTCACTGTATTTTACAAAAACTACCCACTCGTTGTATTGCACTTGTAATGACACCATTTTCACATAGAAGTCTCTCAGACAACTACAGAGATTGGAAAGGAACTGCTTGAAAACTTTGCAATGCAAAAAAAATGCAAAAGTAGAGATGAAAATTCAAAGGCTAAGACATGAAATAATTTGCTCAATTTCATGCATGTTAGGTATGCCTGCTTGCCTATTTTCTTAGGACTTCAGTCTTTCTAGTTTGTTGCTGTCCAATGTTTTCTTTTTTGTATGAGATTCACATATACATGGACATGGCATGAAATATCCCAGGAACAGGATTAGGCATATTTCACCCTTGAATACATTTCAGATGGAGAAATTAGGTTTTTGAAATCAGAAGGCAGTTTTGTTAGCAACAGATCCCCATTGTCTCATGCCATGAAACTGCCTCGGGGTAACCACCACTGGAATTGGAAATACCTCACTCCTTCCTCAACTGCCTTTTGGAGTTTCCTTCAGAAGAAACCAGTCTGGTTTCAGATGCTGTGATCTGGAAAACAGACTTCAACAATGCTTCAAGTAAAAGCAAGTAACATGCAAAGGAGTTACAAAGCATCTCTTTTATCCCCTTGAATGGTGACAACCTATTGTTCCTTTGCAAATGACATTTTGCAAAAAGGAAGTAGTTAAATTCCTTTTCATAGTAATAGCAAAGACTGACAGTGTTTTTGTGATGGAAACTTCAAAATTTATACTGGATTGTGTTTTCCTTCAACTCTATCAAGTGTCACTGAGGAGCAATGCTGGGGGTTCAAAAGATAAGCAACAAAAAGTATTCTGCTATTGTGTTCCTGTCATGTACACTGCAAATGCATTAATTTTTTTCTTGAATGATGAAACAGAGAGACCTGTAAAACAAAAATCTATTTGCAATGGGATTCTGCACCTAGAGTCCTGATACACAGTCTCATCTGAGATGTGGAAGTCTGCCAGTATCAGATTAAAAAGTCTGCCAGTATCAGATTAGGGACAAGATGAGGAAAACCATTGACCCAGTGAAAGCAGAAAGTGACAAATACTGTGCTACATCTCTGGCTGCACAGCAAGGCTGGAGTGTTCTGCCAATCCAGGTCAATCTGTGCAGATGGAGGGAATGGTGAAAGGCAGGTGGTGGAACAAGGTTTAAACACATATATCTGCTGGCAGCTTTCTCATCCAGACTTAAGATTTTCTTCCTCCTAGTTGCTTGAGCCAAAACTTTACTTTGAATAGTATTGGGAGATGTGAGATTGCTAGAATTCTGTCCTGCTGACTGAATCTTTTTGGAGATTAATTCAAAGACACCTTGAGTTTTAATAATATAAATTGGACGTTTTTGTTGAGAGAAAAGCCTGGATAATTTTTCCTCACAGCTTGGGAGGTCTACCAGATAGCATAGCAACATTTTCAGAGTTCTAACTCTGAAGAAAAAAAATTTCTAAAATAACCGAAAAAGGAGGAAACTAAAACGCCTCAGCTTCTTAGATAACTATAATATATAAAAGTCATGTTCTCTATGCCGACAGTTTGTAGAAACCTGAAGAGCTTACATCATACAGCACAAAGTTATTTCAGCAATATTCTTGTTTTTGTAGAAGGAATGACTTTGAACTATGAGCAGATTCACAATTCAATTTTGAAAGAAATCAATATTCCCCTCTCAGAATGATCCACAGTTGGGACCGGTATAAGTGGTCTGGTTTCACCCCTTGCACAGTCTGAACAGATTTCTCAGTCCTTGCTGCAGGTGTGGCCTGAGAATTCATTGTGTGCTGAGCTTGCGTAGGTCCTGTGGTGCAAAAGGATTTGCAGATACTGATTGCATTTTATGTCCAGCTTTGATCACACTTTCTCTGACTTGTTTTGCATCATTTCTTTGAATTGTCCCTGCTGTCTAATCAGTGATGAGCTTCCTACACAGACCATTGAACTCAAGAGGCCTTAAGCAATGTTCCTGAATTCACCCCAGATACAAGGGTGCACTTGTGTTCCCTGATTCCCTTTGCCTGAGGGATGTAAGCCCCATTACAGAGAAGCATTTCCTCACAAACACCCTGAAACCATGGAAGAGAACTGATTGCATCACAGAGAGTTTCTGAGCAGCTGTGTGGGTTGGAGGGGTCTCCCAGGAGTCAGCTCCTGAGAGAACCCAGGGATGCCACACGCTTGGTTTTCAGCAGCACTGGGAACTTCAGACACACTGGAAAAAGTAAGTAAATTCCAGATAATTGAGTGCATTTCCTAATTCAAAAAGTATTGCACCTTACATATCCCAGCAGGGGAAATGATGGCTGCAGCCATGGGGAAAGTGCAAAGAGGATGTTGTTAGGAGTGGCTTGAGGGGCAGCCTTTCTATGAAGGACATGAGGGATTTCCTGGGGTGTCACTGATGTTGCACAGCAGTACTTGAAGAGTTTCAAACTGCCCATAGTGCTGTGAGCTCCCACTTCTGGTTTGCTCTAGCTGGGAGGTTTCTCCTGCGATGAGGATGGTTATCCCTGGTAGTACTGAAACTCCTTTTTTCCTTTTCTGGATCCAATTAGCCTAGTGATGTTACCAGTCATATTCCATGACTTGCAGGAGTCAGTTGCTTGAGCAGTCTTTATCTCACAGACAGACCAAACTGAATTTCTTGTGCAGTGTCACAAGATCCTTACCAGGATTAAAAAGTAATGTGTCAGCAGGCACCTGGATCCAAGCACATACCCTTCTTAGAGAGACATCAGATGTGACACAAGTAGGGTGTGTAGGAGGATCAAACACCAGACAGTAACAGGCTACCAAGAGCATATCAGCAGCTGAGTGTCTAAAGCAGCAATCTGTTCAAACAGCAGTGAAGTGCACAGAGTACTCAGGGTAAGAAGGGTCAGATCCATAACTTCTTTAATGTTTTAAAATGGCTTTCTGGGACTTTTCACAGCATTTCTGCTGGCAACTAAGATGTAATCAATGGTGGAAATGGAGGAAAAGGACTGAGTTACAGTAGTAAAAATCTGTTATAAAAGTGTACTTCCTTGGCAAATCTTGATAGATGTGGGTGCTCAACCCTTTTGAGACCATGAATATATATGTAGGTGGCAAAATACAGATTTGAACTTTAGCTGAAAAGATTGAGAACTGAGGTGTTTTGCAGGTACCTGTTATTATAATGAAATTTTTTTTCAACTCTCGGCCTTTCTCCCTCTTTTCTGTCAGAACTGTGGCATCTGGTAGCCTACAGGAAGCATCAGCATGCTGCAGTGCATCAAGGCTAAAACTCTAATGCATGTGTAAGGGGTGAATTACCTTTGCATTGGGTAGAGCTTTCAAGCCAGAGAAGAAATGAAGTCTGACCACTGCAGTTTTTAGCCCAAAAGCACAGTGTCCACATATTGGCACAGTCTAACCAGTACTAAACTAGTCTAGAGTAGCAACCACCTGTGACCTGTGGACTAAATTTCAGGATTCCCAACAGACCCTGTGTTATTCCCCAGTCTGATCAGCAGGTTCAGGGAAAGGTAGTTTGATTCACTCCGAGTGATGTTTGGGAAAAACAACGAAATTCTCAGGAGGCTCAATAACAAACTTTTACTTGCAAACTTTAAACTATTAAGGTAGAATAAGATATCTGACAAAATTTACAACAGCATCCAGACTATGTAAGACATTTCACAAATTTTAACTCGGCAAACATAACCAACTATAACCTTATTCAGATACAACAAGTAATTGACTGGAACTTTTTTTTAGCATTACAATGTTTTGAGAGACAAGAAAAAGAAAAAGAAGAAGAAAAAGAAGAAGAAGAAGAAGAAGAAAAAGAAAAAGAAGAAGAAAAAGAAGAAGAAAAAGAAAAAGAAAAAGAAAAAGAAAAAGAAAAAGAAAAAGAAAAAGAAAAAGAAAAAGAAAAAGAAAAAGAAAAAGAAAAAGAAAAAGAAAAAGAAAAAGAAAAAGAAAAAAGAAAAGAAAAAGAAAAAGAAAAGAGAAAGAAAGAAAAAGAAAGAAGGAAAGAAGGAGAAAGAAGAAAAAAAAGAAAGAAAGAAAAAAATCAATAAAGAAAAAAAAAGGAAAGAAAGGAAAAGAAAGAATGAAAGAATGAGAAATAAAGAAAAAGAAAGAATGAAAGAATGAAAGAATGAACGAGAAAGAAAGACCAAAAGAACAATAGAAAGAGAAAGTATGAGAAAGAAAGAATGAAAGAACAAAAGAACTAGAAAGAACAAAAGAACAAGGAAGAAAGGAAAAGAACAAGTGAAAGAACGACAGAACAAGAAATAAAGAGAAAGAAAGAACTATAGAACAAGAAAGAACAAGAAAGAAAGAATGATAGAAAGAATGAAAGAATGATAAATAAAGGAAAAAAAAAAGAAAGAAAGAAAGAACGAGAAAGAAAGAAAGAAAAAGAAAGAATGAAAAGAGCCTAACCCTAAACCTAGTCCTAATCCTAACCCTAACTCTAAGAACGTGAAAGAGAGAGAAATAAAAAACGACGGAAAGCGAAAGAAAGAAAGAAAGAAAGAAAGAAAGAAAGAAAGAAAGAAAGAAAGAAAGAAAGAAAGAAAGAAAGAAAGAAAGAAAGAAAGAAAGAAAGAAAGAAAGAAAGAAAGAAAGAAAGAAAGAAAGAAAGAAAGAAAAGAAAGAAAGAAAGAAAGATATTACCTCTCATAGATGCAGTGATGGGACTTGAATGTTGACATTTCGATGTCTCTTGGGCAAAGCAATGGTCGCAGTGTTGATCCCGTGGAGGCTGGGGATAGGGAAAGCCTGTGAAACACAGAGTGGGTTAATACATGTTCAGATACAGCTGGAAATGCCCATGTGCCTCCCCTGCCAGGGGAATTTTACAGTGTCTGGTGCAACACTGTGGATCATGACCAGCTGTGATGGAAGGCCCCAAGAAATGAGTCTGTGGGAGCCTCAGGGGTCTTTGATGGTTTATGGCACCTTCTAAGACATGACAGCTGTCTCTCACATCAGAGTTGTTAGCCAGTTAAGCCCCCTCAAAAGGGATGAACACCTTCAGGCCTATGTGTAAATGTCCCAGTACTTTCCCAGAGGGAACTTTTCATACCTGAGCCAGTTGTAAAAGCACTATTCTATTTGGCAGGATCTGCTTCTTATTGTCCTCTTCCCTTATCTGGCTCAAAACCCAGTTTTTTGTGAGAAAAAAATTTGATTTATCATCCTCATCCTCTGGGGCTCATCCCCTCTACACCTGGACCATTACCTGGTACAGTGACAGCAAAGCACCCCTGCTTTTGCAAGTGGCCAATTGTTTGAGCCATTAACCATTACATTTCAGTTTCTCACACCCTGAAAAAGAGAAGCTGAGAAAGCAGAGTACACTTTCTAGGAGACTTCTATTTTCTTTAAGCATCTCCTGGAATAATCCACCATCTTATACCCCGCTGGTTATTACGTCCCACTGACTTCACTCTTTTTATTAGATTTGTACATTTTCATAGTTAGCTCTGCATTGATGTGTGTGCGTGTTGAGTTGTACAGTATCTGAAGGGAAGGTGCAAAGATGATAGAATTAGGGTCTTTTCAGTGGAAAGATGAGACAATAAGAACAAATTGAACACAGGAGGTTCCCTCTGAGTATCAGGAAACAATGTGTAACATGTTGCTCAGGAAGGTTGTAGAGTCTCTTTCCTTTGAGAAATTTAAAAACCATCTGGATATAGTCCTGGACAACAGGCTTTACATAGCCCTGCTTGAGTAGGGGATTTGGGCCAGAAGACCTGCAACCAACCTAAACCAGTTTGTGATTCTGCATTTCAGTGAAATTATCACACTTTTACAGGTGTTTTCAAAGTTTGTCTCACATTTTTCTTGTCTCTCAGTACGGATACAGATGTGACTCTAATAATGTCTTTACTATGGCTGCAAATAAAACAAAGCTCATATACCTGATGGATACTTACTGAGACATTGGTCAAGAACACCAAAGACCAGCATTTTAAATGACCAAAGAATGTTTCAGTGATCTGCTTGTGACTGCAAGTTTCCTACCTGCTGCTAGAAAGGTTGTTATAGATGTCTGTACAACAAATGTTCACTTCACAGGTACTGTTCATGGGGAACTACTCACACTCTCAAATACTGCTTTCTGTACAGCACCACTAATCATTGCAAAGCCCTGGTTTGCCATGTGATGTATGTGTAAAGGAGAATGGGACAAAGACAGAGCACATGGCATAGGAAACTTACTCCACACTGGAAAAATTTTGACCTCACATCTCCTAGTCCAGTGCAAATACTGTTCAGTTAGCCAGTGCTTAGTTCCAGTGTTTCACCCTCTATGTGGAAATTCTTAGCTTTGGGGATGCAGACAGCCTGGCTGGTGCAAACCATACTTTTGTCATAGTCCAGCTCAGGATTGCCATAATCAGAAACCTCTTCCCTATAGCTCCAACTTCATGACATAGTCCACCAGGCTACTCATGAGATTCAGAACCAGTTGGCTGTCTGCTGCAGCCAGCCAAATGCTCCTCAATCAGCCAGCAGCAGGTTAGTTACTCTCACTGCCAGTGTAAGGGAAGAGTGGAAGCTGGTGCTGCTGGGGTCCTAAGGTTGGATTGCCAGGTCATCTTCTGCTGCTCCCCTCTGTGACTCTCTACCAGTGAGAACACACCCAAAAATCCCCCCCACAATGCCCATGGATGTCACCATGCTGGCTGCACAGAGCTGGTTCACATCATCTGGGCAGCTGCTGCTGGCAGTATTGATCTCACTCACCACTGCAGTATGGTTGGCAAATTTTATTGTAACGTAGGAGGCTTTGGTGAGCATAGCTAAAGGCAAGGGACTGAGACAAAGCTCAGTCTGTTTTGTGTCCTGAACTCCTCTCTGTCTTATCAGAGTAATTCCAGCTGAAACTGCTGCAGCTGGATCATAATGTTAATGGGAAAGCCATATTCCTTAAAAAAAACCTCCACCTCAAATCACTGTAAGAGTGATTTGAAATAGACCTGCACAGAATAAGTGTGCCAAGTTTGGGTCCAGATAGATGTGGGAAAGGAAGAAAAAGAATGCAGCATAGGGGATCAAAAAGACATCTTCATCCAGGGGAGCAGGGATAAAGAGAGCTGCAGTGAGGGCTGCAGTGAGGATCATGTCTGTGGCTGATGCCAAGTGACATCTCTGAGCAGCTGATGAGTCGTGAGTTCAGAGAGAAAGCACTGGCACATGCTCTGCAGGACCCAATTGCAGAGCCAATGTTCTCAGCTGCAGGTTGAGGATGAGGGCACATGAAAGAATTGCTGAAAATTAACTGATCAAGAAGGCCAACAGATTATGAAACAAGTCAAAGCAGTACAGTGAATTTTAAGTGTTTCCTCCTCCATGCTAATTAGTCACTTGTTAAAAGGCTGTCAAGATTCTCTTTCACAGCCTCTGTACCCCATCCTCACTTACAGTGTTTTCAGGTGTTTCTTCTTTCAAGAAAATAAAGAATCAAATTAACATGCTGACTGCAAACCATCACTCACAGTCTCAATTCTTGGCTGTTGTGTCTCATTCTCAGAATCTCTGCTTGCCTTGCCTTGCCTTGTTGAAAGATAAACTCTTTGGGAAAAGAGCTGTTCAATGCCCTGGGCTGTAATGAGAAGAAAGAGTTTCTCAACTGCGTACAGAATTACCAATAACAAAAATATCCTTTTTCTTATTTATGCTTGACAGTTTTCAGGAGTCAATGTCTCATGCACAAGTTGGTTATGGGTGAAAAAAATAGCTTATAGCTACTTGCATGAGTGATGATGCATTGCCAAGTAAAAAAAATTATAATTAGTGATAATATATGAATTGAATGCTAGACTCCCATGGTTTGGTGCTCAGACACTGATTTATGATTTACAAAAATAGCTTATAGCTATGATCTCCATGCTACCATTACACCAAGCCAATATTTCATCTCTTTCTGTACATCCCCTGAGAATTTGAAGTGCAATCTGAGCATGCAATCATCCAGAAAAGGAGGAAACAATGCTTTTATGTCATGGTTTATTTTCCTTTCTTAACTCTGATTTCTACCTTGAAGTTAGACCAGCTAAAAATGAATTGTGCAAATGTTGTTTCTTTTCACTTTGTGATGTCTATAACAAAATGATCTTTAAATTTCATTTCCAGAAGAACTGTTATGCTTAACAGAAGTAAGCTTCAAAAAGTACGGTGGGGAACATTATATTCTCTCTTTGCCTTTGTTGATGTATGTGTCATTGATTTTGAGCTTTCAACTAATATCAGACAAAACAGAGCCTTTCTGCTGAATCAGCTGCACTTCAGTAGTTGCAATGGGAAAGAAAATGGATCCATACCTCACTATATTTACTTCCTCAAACCTAAACCTGGATCCCACAACTTTCTCTCAGTCATTTGAGAATCTTTATGCAGTCCCATGTTTCATAGTTTAATGCAGCCATCAGAGAAGACTGTGGCATTGTTTGCTCCTGGTTTCATTCTCTGAGAGCAGGAACACTGCTTTGGGTTTGAACTTCCTGGTCTCAGTTTAAAATCTCGGACCCAAAGCCTCAATGGGGAATGGAGGGTAATGCCCCTGATCTTACAGAGCTGCACTGTAACAAAGCACAGAATGTAGGGCTGTGTTTGCAAGGCCATGGAGTGACCAGGCTCAGACCAGGGGATGTTGTCACCCCTGGGTCTGCACATGGGCTGGCTTCCCCTGACATCTCCAGTCTGAGGGAGCTGCCTGCGGCAAAGCAGAGGGAAGAGCCACACTGAGGTTCTAGTTTCATCACCAGACCCAGACTGGTGGGCATCTTAAGAGGATTAATATAAAAGTATTGCACAGGTCTGGTTTGCATTCTGCTGCTTTCCACCAGTCTGTGAAGGGTCTGAATTTGCACACAAATTCCCTTTTTGAGCTGAGCTGCCTCTACAGCTCTCCTGAGGGTGACATGTGGAAAATGGAGTACCTGCATTTGAATTTTAAATTTCTTGTATTACATGGGAATTACCATTAGTATTACTATACTGATAGTGCTTTAGATTCACTAAATGCCAGCACTGGCTTTCTTGAAGCCAACTTTACAACCATCTCCTATGCAGTGACATAACTGTGAAGAAACTGTTGTGGAGAACTTTTCATACACTCAGCCACTGTTAAGACAGAGAGAAAATAATTTCAGGGTTTGTATTTTGACAAGCAGTGTCTCTGTGGAAAAAATAATGTGTAATAAGCACTGTGAGTAGGACTGCCAACCAGAGTGAAATGGATAATTCTTACTTGATATTCCCATACATTGCATAATTCACTTGGCAACCACAAGGTCTGTTTATCTTTTAATACTCTTATTTGGATGTGATTGTGATATTGTGCATAAAAGTAAAAAATGAATGCTTTCACTAATATTGTTTAAAATTTAGCCAATGCGTTTCAAAATATAACCTTTTTCATCTCTCTTCTAATTTTGAAAATACTCTTTATATAAATATTAGTATTCTCCCAGGTCATGGTATTAAAAATTACCCTTTAATGTGTATCCACAAAGCAGAAAAACAAACCTTTTCTACTGCCAGTTGGTTCTCCACCAACTTGTTTTGCAACAAATACAAAGAGCTGTGCCATACAGCCAAGCAGCGAAACTAATTTCATCAGCAGGCATGGCAGTGAACTTCTCAGGTTTTTGTAGTCCAAAATCTCCTGACACCTTTTTTTGGAAGGATCAGCATAAGTCAGGCTGACTGTAAATTCAGAGCACTTCCTTTATTACGTGGCTAATCTCAACATTCAGTGATCACATGCAAAAGGAACCACTTTGAGGATTTATAGCTGTACTTGGTAAGTGAGGAGGTACAAGAAATACAGCCGAGCCAGCAAGACTTTAAAGTTCTACTGTGATAGATCTTACTGAGAGAAAGTACTGAAAAGCTGTCAATAGCTCCTTGTAAACAGCAGAGCTTGAAATAGGGAAAACATGTTTTTTCTCCTGTCAGAGTGGCACAAAGGCTTGGCTGAAGCCCTTGCCTGGCCTATCCATCTGGCTGATGTGAGAAATGAGATATCGATTTTTCTGATACCATATGATCAGAAACTACGAGGAGCCACAAGCCTAGCAAACAACACACAGTTTATTACACTCTAAATGAGATGTTGGGAAACTTTCACAACACATATCTTTTTATTTACCAAACAAAACTTGATTCACATTATTAACCAAAGAAATGTAGAACACACACTTCTAGACTTGCTTCTGGTAAGAACTGATGTAGCTAGGAATTGGCTTACATGCTGCAGCTTCCCATGATACAGTGGATTTGTTCCTGAAAGGAAATAATTCCTTTGTTAAAAATATGTATGTAAGTATGCAATTTTTCAGAATCATTCCATTAGATTAGAAACACAGTTGTTGCTCATTTCAAGGAAATGTGTGCAGCCAAATCCATTCTGTATCCTTGAAATTATTAATCTAAGCACCCAGAATAATCTCTTCCCTAGAAAACAGGGTACAGGAGGAAATTAGAATGGAAAATATAATTTATTACATATTGCATGACATTATATTATATTATGAAATCACAGGGTAAAGTCAAGTGTACCTGTAAGTACTTACAAGAAATTAAGATCTCAATATACAAGAACATAAGATACTTCATTCTTTTTACTCAAAGTCACTTAGCTACAAGAATCAAAACAGAATAAATAGTCTGAAGACCCAAAAACAAGTGTGGGAATGAGAACAGTGTGCTCCTGGCAGCAGTAGCAAGTTTGCATTATTTTATCTCTGCTAGAGAGACACAGGAGCTCAAAACTTTCTTAATAAGCCAAGAAGCTCCAGAGGGCTGCAGTTTCCCATAGGAAAAACATCTTTTAATCATAGACCAGATTTTTTAAGGATAGTCCAGCACTCACGTCCTAAGCATCTGTTCTGCTGACTGCCATTACTTTAAATAGCCAGGACATTAGCCTGTCTGCATTTAAATGAGCAAGGGGATAAATAGGCCTTTTTCAGTTTCCCAAAGCATTGCCAGTGAGAAGGACAAAGCCCCAGCAGGACAGCCCCAGTGAAAGGCACAGATCCCCACGGGCAGCAGGCAGGGAGCTGCTCTGCTCAGGGCCCTCCGGGGAATGTGATGCTCCTCCTGACAAGTGGCTTTCTGAGAGCTGTTTTGGAGCAAGCCAGTTGCTCAATATTTCCCCAAAAAAACCCTAAGTGCAGAGTGATCCTGACCCTGCAATCATATGGGAGGAGATAAAACATGAAAAAACCAAGTCCAGCAATTTGCTTAAACAACCCTCATAATGAAAGCTCAGGGAGCAAACCTCATAGTTTGTTCATGTATCTAATGTGAAGAAAACATGTGAGAGATGGAGTCCAACCCTGACCAGTGCTAAGCTGAGAACATGGAATGGGTGAAACTCCCTTCTTTGTGCCCTTCAGTTTTTGTTCAGGGCTGTGTACCCCACACTGTGGCATATGTTGGCTAACCAGGGGCTGTGGGTACCCCCTGGGCACAGCATGCACATCCTCTGTACCAAGGCCAAAAAGTCCACCATCCCATCAAACCTTTCCCATGGAGGTCTCCTGAAGGTTAAATTTGGTTTGAGGTCCATGAAGGCATGTGGGGCTTCCCCACTCTGGGGCAACCAGATTCAGCACTCTCTAAGAGATATGGTTTACTCCAAACCTTGCTTTTGGGAAATTCTCACAGGCATCTTCTGAATCTATGCATCAGGTCAGACATAGCTGATAAGATGCTGTTTTGGCTCCCATCAAGGCTTCAGCAGGAGTTACATGCTGAGCTGTCTGGCACATCTAGTCTGACAAATTAAACCCACCCGATTTGCTTGGGAGATCTGCACATTTTTGCATGTGTCTCAGCTGTACTTCCAAATAGAATATTAAGAATTATATCAGGATGGTGCAGTTTCAAATGAACACTTCAAACAATGTAGAGAAAGCCAGGTGCTTTATGTTCCCCATAACTTGCTGTCCAACAAAGGCATGTTAGGAAAACTTCTATTTTCCAATCTTGTGTTGCCCACTTGAATGAAATGTTATTCCATTTTTTCCCCCTTTTAGCTTCCAGATTCAGGCCTAGAAGTGTATTTGTTCAACCTAGGCATCATAAATAATTGAAATACACTAAGAAGTGGAAGTTTTTATAGGCTGATTTGTACAGTAGGGAGACTAAAGTGGTTGTGACCTTGACAAGCATATAATTGGGAGGCAAGAGGGAGGCTCAAAAGCATGCCACTACATGGAAAATGAGCCACTTTTGCTTATGAAGACATGAGATTGTTCTTCTAAATGGCCTCTCATTTATGCAATATACAGTCTCTTTTAACAGCTCTGTTGGTTTTTCCAGATATTCCCCAGTGGTTTGTTTGGTTATGTTTAGTTTGGTTTCAGTGGTCAGAGATGAGTGAAAACATTGTGCCTACAGTGCCAGGAACCTCAGCAGATAAACAAGAGCAGGGAAAGGAAAAAGGGAGGAGGAAAAAATGCCCCAGATCAGTTAATATTTTGTTTTTCTATCACTAATGGTCCTCAAAGAAGGGCGAGAAGTCCTTCACATTGAAGTGAAGGGAGTGAGTTCCGTTGTTTTAATCGTGATGCAGAATTGGCTCCTTTATTGGTCACTTGAGCTGCCTGCAAGTCCATGTCCTCTGCAGTTCATTCACTGGCTTTAAATCTTTCATGTCAATGTAAATAACTTGTGATCAGAAAGGGAGGACCAGGTTCCTTACCTACTGGTCACCATGTAAACATAGGAGGGACTCTATCAGAAAACACCATGATGCCACTGATTCTGCTCATCTGCACTCATCTAGTGCTTTCAAATGGTTTATTATTTATGGAGACAATTTTAGGCCTAGTGTAAAATACATTGTTCTTTTTGAAAAATCAAACCACACTATATTAAGCACGAATTGTATAGAATTTTTTATATTTTTAGCTCTTGATGCATACCAGGAAAAGCACTTTGCAACAGTCCTTGTAGTCTTCAGTGTTGATTTTTTATTAATGCTTTCCCTGTAATTCTGCATTTGTCTCTAATGTAGGTTGGGAATAAAATGAGAGCTCTCCAGTGACTAATAAGATATTTTTGAAGTTTCATGGATATTAACAAAAGACTGAGTGGTCCAGTGAATAACAGCTACTCAGTAAGTTATCAATGACACTAAGATTGTATCCCATGTAGATTCTTTTAAAATTAAAAATCATTTATCAAAAGACTGTGAGATTTCTATAAGACAGTATTTTAAAAAATATTGAGCAATCCATGAATGAAAATGGCAAGTGCATGATCAGCTATTTGATTTGTTCTAAATCTGTGTGTACTGAAAAAACTTGACACTGGGTCCTTGGTCTGTGGTATTCAGCTTGCTGTCCCCTCAGAGGCATTCACTAAAAGACATTTGAAATTCCCAGCTGCAGGTCTTGTGGGGTAATTTGCATTGATGGGAGGTCCTTCCTCTTGTCCACCACATGCCTTGCAGTAACTGGACATTCAGGAGTGCAAGTGTCCTGAGTAAAAAGGAGACTGCATAAAGACAGCCCAGCTCAGCTCTAGGCTATGGCCCTTAGCTGGAAGGAGAGATGGCTTCTTTTTAATCAGACTAAAAAGAAGCATAGGGAAAAGGAAAAGGCTGGAATGGAACCAGAAATGTGCAGGAGGTAATGGCTGAGCACTTACTTCCTGGGCAAGTGAAAGAAGGAAACACAGAAGGGTTTTACACTCCAGTCTCCTCCATCCCAGGACAGCACTGAGACATGCAAATGCAACACAACTCAGCAGTGTACAGCTTCTGCTTAGGTGAGTAATTCTAGATCTTCCCAAGGAGCCCTTGAAATCAAACATGCACCTGAGTCATTACTGCCATTTCAGAGACTGCTCTCTGAAAATTTACAGTGCTGAAGCAAACATTTCAGAAAAAAACTTCTCTATTTTTATTCCTTTCTTCAGGCTAAACATTTTCTGGTATATACCTTACAAATTCAGATAATGATAAATGGAGTTCTTTAAAGACAGGCTTTGATTTGACATATTATGTCATTGTTTCATATCAGAAACAATGCCAGTCCTAACAACATGTTATCCAGAGCGCTTATATATAATTTTTTAAAAAATATATTGAAAAAATGTTTGCTGCTTTAATGGGGTACCTATGTATAATTATAGTGTAGGCCTAGTAGGAAAGCAATATAGATTTGAGGAACTACTACTGTACTGCAGAGATAAAGGTACAAGTGATTAAGAAGGATAAATTATATTCAAAGTTCAAAAGAAATTTTGCCCCAGAATAAATGTAAATGAGCTTTCTGCTGTTTCAGACTTTGGGTATTTTTCCTGGGTTTGAAGTTATAATTCTGACCATAAAGGAAGAAAAGTATATGCAGACATACAAAGAGGATAAAATTTTTTTTCCATTTGAACTTCAGCCTATGAACTAAAAAGGATGTGAATTAACTGAGGCTGAAAACCTAAGCAGAGTTAGGAAATGTCAGCTCTGTTAATGAGCCAGCAAACATTTTTTATCAGGGAACCACTGTGAAAGTAATCTTCTTGCTAAGCCATTGAAGATAAACCAACAGGTTCCATCTGTAATCAGGGACACCAAGGCACACAACTGGACCAACTGGACCCACACTTTTCACAGCCATGGCGTTTCAGGCACATGTCTGCAAGTCTTTTTCTTGTTCTATGTGTCTGTAATTTTTTGCATCACTGCCCCTACATGTGCACTCTTTGAAAAGCTGACCCACATAAATGGATCTGTTCCTTTAGGACACTTCAAGAGACACAGACAGGGCCTTCCTGACATTACCAGCCAAGTTTGCTCTTGGAAACCAGAATACATTTAAGACACCTTTGACTTCTTTTTGCGTCAGTCAAACAAAAAAGGCCAAATTTATTTCTTGTTGTCATAATTTTCAGGTTTATACATATTTATAGCCTCTTTGAGCTTCCTCCCAGTGGAGAAGGTGGTGGAAGACCACGTCTGCACTGTGCCAGATATGATGTGTAAGTGCTCCCACCATACTAAAAACAAGGGGTTGGTAGCATTCTTTCATTTAGCCTGTGAATAAATATTTTAGGGCTTGGGTCTGTGAGAGACTGAATGCCTTCCACCAGAGGAGTGCACAGGATCCACAGCGTTTCAAAAGACAGTGTAAATCCAACCCACTCTGGGGGAGGTACCTGGATGTTCCCACATACACCTGAATATATATTAACCCATTGAACTCCATGTTTCATGGGACTCCCATGACCAGGAAGGCCAGAAGAGCAGAAAGGACCAACAGGACACCTACTGGACCCATGGGTCGTGATACCTTTCTACTTAATCTGTCTCTCTGCTACTCTCTTTCTCTCCACCTTCTTTTCCTATTTCTTTCTGCCTCCACCCCACATCTATTATTAAATAAAATCCCTATTATAGACTTCAGCATGTGGTCTGTTTGCACCTTAATTCAGATGGCATATTGATCCTTCCTCTCTTATTAGAGAGGCATCTCTCTAATGCAATAATCAGATCTTAACACAGGTCCTATTATGAGGGAAGATCTCCACTTCTCTGGGTCTTGGATCAACTCCCTGACATCTGTTGGTGTCTCCTTGGCTGAAGGTCACTGCCCCTCAAGACAGCAAGCTATCTGTTGCCAGCATCTGTGCCAGCTCTCCTTCTGCTGCCAGGTCTCCATGGCAGGAGGTTCCTGTCAGAACCAGGTCCTTTTGACCCAAACCAGCACAAAGGATGTGGCTACACAAGCAGAGGCAGTGACCACCTCCTGAAGACCTTGAGCCATGGTGCAGCAGCTGTCCTGTGCCTGCCCCAAACCAGGGAGGCCAGCAGAGGAGTCAGCTGTACCTGAGCAAAGAGGATGGCAGCATCCCTAAACTGCTCCTCCACCATCACCTGACCATCTTCGGCTGCCTTTAATCAGCTGTGCAACATGTCTAAAGCTCAGCAACAGGAGCTTTTCAGTCAGACACTTTTTTACCCTGAGGAAGTTTTTTAACCACTGACCAATATCTGCACTGTTCAGTCAGTGCTATCTCAGGATTTTCTGGTGTAGACCAGTACAGTACTCAGAAAATACACTATAAATTCACCTCTATCTTTTCCCCTGATTTTGCTCTCAAAATCCAGCAAAAAAATTTATTACCTAATTCACTTGAGACCATTCCATATATTTATTTTTGAACATGAAGAGCATTTTGGTGACAGTGAAATCTCTGCTTCTCTATTTTCTTACAAATATCCCCATGGCTTAGGTCTTGATTCACACCAGGTAGGCAATAGCTGCAGTTTACCTTGTACTGATTGATTGTTCAGAATCCAGGCTTATACTTATAAAATAGATGATTGCAAACCTGCTGGAACACAGCTGAAGACCACAATAAAACACAGAAACTATTTCAAAGACTAGATCAAACACAGTTTTGCCTTCACTATTATGTGTATAAACTAATCTCTCTGTAGGATTTTCTTTTGCTGAGCAGGTGTATCTATTTCAGGAATATATTTTGTGTACGAACTTTAAATTCTAATAGCTAAAAAAATTCAGATTCAAGAGCTGAGAAGCTTTATGTGCAAAAGGATATTACCCACAAGAAGCAACTCAAATACATGAAGCATGCAAAAATCACTCAAAAGCTACACAAATGACAAAAATTTGCTATATAAGAAACAAAAAGATCACTTAAATGGGCCATATAAACGTCTGAATATCTACAGCTTTTTTGGGAACTAATGAAGCATTTTAAATTTTGATATAAGAGGATTCAATAAGTTAGACCTGTGGTTATGAGGGTGCACACTGGCCTTCTGGGCTGCAGATTTTGGAAGCTGCTTCTGTCAAAAAAACCCCAGAAGTGGATTCTTTGTTTGCTTTAGTCCCCATTCAAAAAACCACAAAGTTAATTAGAATTTCAGCATCCGACTTACTCAGTTTGGTTCAATTTTCAGAGCATTAGAAAACACAGATGAACCTGAAATGTGAAAACTGGGACTAATGTAGGAATTTGACTCCATTATTTGCCCAAATTCAATGACCTTAATTGTACAGTATATTTGGAACATATAACATGCACAGTGGGTATCCATATATTTTAGTTTTTGTAAAGGGATGGTTAACTCTGGCTAAAACCTCTAAACCAACATGAGTCATCTCTAGCCCAAGGAGTGATAAATTCCATGTAAGAAAGTTTGAAAAGATAGGAGAATAAATCCACCTGTTATGGGAGCCATGCAGAGAGAGGCCAGCACTGAAAGTGATCTGCCAGGTACTGATGCTGGGGTGGCCACAGAGATGAGGGTGGGAGCAGCACCACATCATGCCCATTATTGTGACAGGGATGTTAGAAGAGAGTTTTCTGAGGCTAGAGGCTGCCCAGAGCAGGCAGTCAGTGTCACTCTCACTGTCGAGGGTGCAATGTGTGTTTCTGCTGAGTTGTGGTGGGGTCACAGCTCCCGTGGGCTCCGTTTCTCCTTCCTTTGAAGGCAACAGCAGCTGAGCAGCCTCTCAAGCTTACAAGTGAGGAAAGAATAATTTTTTGCTCACCTGCTGTGTTCTTCAAAGGAGCATCAGGGCCCATCAAATGTAATTATTGCTCAATGGAAATTTAAAGTGTAAAAAGAGACTGATTTTAAAAAGATCATTTAAGCAGTGTCAGTATTATCCCCTCAGCTTGTCACCAGCAGTGTCTGCAAGGCCAAACTGTGACACCATCTTCATTAACTGACTTTGACACCCATTTGCCACCAGCCTGACCCATCTGGGCAGGGAAAGAGGAGCTGCCCAGTCCAGGCCATGCAAGCTGCATCCACAGGCACCTCCCCAAAGAGGTCCTGTGGTGGGGAAGCTGGCTGTGGCTTGGGGCTAGCCCCAGCTGAATGGTGACTCCTGCAGAGCTGCGTGATCATGAAATAGCAAAGCTGTGAGAGATCTGCACTTTGAGGCATGTTTGTGAGCACTCACAGTTTGTCCAGCATGAATGAGATGAACACAAGCTTTTGCCTTGGAAAGCAAATAGAGGGCTTGGCTTCTTGCCAGACCCTAAAGACATTTTCTTCCTGAGTTGAAGGCACACCTTACCCCTCCTGTGCTGTGGGTTGCACATGTTGGGGTGATTTGAGAGCTCTTGGGACACCACCCCTGCATCTCCTTGCACTGACAAATCAGGGGCTTGCAAAATCCACACACAGCAGCCAAAAGGGGAGGCTTTGCCTTGCAAGGTTGCAAGAGCAGTCAGTCAGAGCTAGATCATTCTGGTCACAGTTTATGGAGCACCCAACTACACACAGCTGATAAAACCAGCAAGATTACACTTTTAAGTAGGGTGGTGCTCCTCCCACCCTGGGGTGACTGTGCCTGCAGCTGCCTTGGGCAGGATGCTCAGCTGTGAAGTGGCTGCTTCAAAGGGGACCAGACCCATCCTGCACTGGCCTTTTTAGGCATATTTTTAAATTTTTACCCAAGGCACTAAGTAAGTAAATAGGAAAAGGCTGTTCAGTCAGTCAGATAAAATATTCAAAAGCAGCATCAGCTAGGAAGCTTCTGGTAAAAACTAAGGTAACCATGTACAAGGCTGCATCCCTCTTCTTGTTCAGATTAGCAGTCATCAAAACAGGACAGGACCAAGTTCACATCAGTGGGATTTTTGTTGTTGTTTTTGTTTCTGTTTGGTTTGTTTTGTTCTGTTCTCCCCTCCATGAAATTTCTTTCCCCACCATGAAATTGCACTGGAGTCTACTTTGTTTCTGTTGGTCTATTTAGATGGATGCTCTCTACCTGTAGTGATGCAACTCCAGTTATTCTGGCTTTCATATATGACTCAGTCCTAAAATAAGACCTTAAGCAATTTCATTTTATAAGTCCAAGCAATACCACTGATACATAAATGACATACTGAGAGTTACATTTGAAGTCTTAAGTGGTAACATGAGATTACTGAAAAAGTAAATTTTGAAATGAAGCATAGTTTTGAATTTGGCTATTTTATAGATGAAAATTATGTGATCAATAGATTGTTATGGTTCGTAGCAGTTAAAGTTGGAAGTTATAGAAATAATCTATGAACAGGTTAGTAGGATATAGGGTTGCAAATCTCCTGCTATGGTAAACAATATGCCTGTTTGGTATTTTTTATATATTTTTTTGTATTTTTATATATTTTTATATAAACTCTGACAATAAGAAAATACTGATTAGTGCAGACCTAGATGAGCATTTGATTTTTATCATTTTGCATTAGCACCTTACTGTCAAAAGGAAAAAAAGTGAAATACACTGACAGGCTAGTGGCCATTGACAAGGCTGATAAACAGCCACAGAGAGATGAAAAACGTTTTTTACCACCACCCTTTTCTTTTCAGGCTCTCTCTAAAATGCTTCTCCTTACTCAAAAATCCAGTGGTACATTTTGTCTTTCCTCCTAGGACAGAAGTTTGGCCCCTATACTAAATCAACAAGAAGCTTTTAATTTTTAATTGAAAATTAAAATAGCAACAGGAGGCACAGCCAGGACTGTGACTTAGTGAATAGGACTGAGACTTGGGTAGAAGACACGACTGCAGTGGGCTTTTTCCTGGAGCACAGAGGAGGAGACACAGGCCACCCACTCAGGAGATGCCAGAGCTGCTCTAGCCTTCTTACTTGTGCTACTCTGAAACATTTTCTTTATGGAGCTGGTCAAAAGCCAGCTAGTGATTTTTAGCTTAAATTATTAACTGCTTTGGGGGCAAGTTAAACTGCATTTGCTTGTGAGTAAGTTCACTATTAAAAAATAACTAGCAGAGCCCTACTTTAAAGCTGCTGCTATTTTTATCTGCGAAACCAAGGGAGTTCCCTGTGCTGAGGGCATGTGAGCTCAGCACTGCCATTTGCAGCTCTGGGAGCCTTCTGCACTTGGGAGAATCTGTGGAGGGGGAGATCCTACTGCACACACTTCCTGATTTGAAGGCAGCTCGAATGTGGCTCATGAGATTGTGCCTTTCTGAAGTGACCCAGGATGAACCTGCTGCAGGCCAGTGGAGCTAATGGCAAGATCCTATGGATGGAAATGAAGGAAGGCACTATTACAGCCCTCCCTGCATAAACACTCACTTTTACCCATCCTAATAAAAAATCATGGCTAGTATTGCCCCTAGTAAATTTGTGGGTACCAGAAATTTGCAGGTGCATTGTTAGGTCCCTTTTCAACAGTTTTACAATGCTGCTGCATTTTGTCAATCTGTTTCACCATAGCACTGAATTCAGCATTGTAACTGAAGACATCTCTGCCATTATATCTGTAGGTCTATTAACTTAGGGCAATTACTCTGCAGAGAGGTGACAATTCCTTTATGGAAGTTATTGAATTTTGGTACTGCAAACAGTGCATCAATAATGAAAGGTCAGTAAGAGAGTACAATGTACCTGCATCATTCAGAATTGTTTTTGTTTTTATGGACTATTATTGTCTAACAGATAATTTAGGCTTGGAAATTAGACATCAATTTTTAATCATATTTAAATTTACTTTTCAAGGAAAATTAAAAACACGAGCTACTAATTACTGGCTGGGCTGAACAGGAGGGAGATGGGAAAGAGTGGGTGAAAAGGAATGAAAATGAGGGTCACTGATATGTCTTCTTGGAGTTTGCTGACCTTTAGAAGAACTCCCAACTGATTAGTAACCTTAAACATTGATAAATTAGACAATATTCACTGAACCCATTCTCATTTTTTATTTAGTAGAGACTTCAAGCTTTGTTCTGTAGTATGACTTCTGCTCTTTACATGCATGCAACCCTGAGTGCCTCTCCAAGGATAAGATTCAAGTCTTAGCTATTTCCTTATGTCTACATGTTTGGCTTTTTAGCCTATTAGTGCACTGCATTGTGCTTCACAAACCCACAATAGTAGAAAGATCCTCCAACACTCAGATCAACACTCAGGGTACGCAACAAAAGAAAATTGATGTTTGTTTCTTCATCTATACACCATTTCAGTTTTGATTAAAAGCTGGTATTAAACACCAGTTGTACTCTATTAGAAAAATTATTGAGAAAATATTTTGGAGATCATTTCCCTTAGAGTTCTCATATTTGTCACAGCTCTGAAACCAGAGGATGTACAGAACCAGATTAAGGACACAGAAAACTTGTCTCACCTGCAACTTCTCTATTCACTACCAAAATAGGGATGCTTACAGTGTTACTTACAATGTTCTGTAGATACCTAATCTACCAGCTCCAGTGATTCTCTTCAGAGCTTTGTACAGCCTTTGCCAGAGGTCAAGGACTCTGCCCTTGAAAAATGTTCATTCTTTAAAAAAAAAAACAAACTCTGATCTTCGTGCATTTTCTATGTCTATCTTGTACCTATTCTTGAATGAAATTGAAGTGCAGCTCTCAGAGGGTACACAACTTCTGCTAAACCTTTTCTCATAAACAGACATGCAGCTGCTCTTGAAATCTACTGGAGATGTGCCTCAGAGTCTGAGTGAACACAAGACCTCCTGACAATTACTAGCAGGCAAGAAAACATTGCAGAGACAGCCCCTTTTGGGGGGGTGGGGGGTGGGGAGCTGATTCTCTTTACAAATTGTGATAGCAGCTTGCCAGGAATAGGACAAAACAGGAAAAAAACCCCAACCATGAATACCTGTTATTTATAGACTAGATGAGGAAAAAGGTTTTATTTGGTCTGAAAATCTTCATAATTTTATTTTATTTATTTTATTCTGTGTAAAATATCTGAGTCTCTACATGTGGTTGCATGAGTTTCCTTTGATATCCTGCAGTACATGAAACTGGAGTAGCACCTGTTCCCAGGAAATAATTCTGTTTCATAAAAGCACATACATGGACTTCCCTTGTAACTCCATATCACACAGGAGCAATATTAATGGAAGTTTTGCCTGCTCAGGTTTCATGGCAATCTACTGATCTCCTAAGAGAGATGCCAAAGAGCAGGAAGGCACTTTGTAAAGAGTACTAAAGTAGTATCCACAGAATGCTGTCATCTTGGGCATCTTCCTCCTCTCCTGTTTTGTCTCCACTGTTCATGATACATTCTTTACAAATTCAGCCTTTTCAGCTACCTGCAATTTGTAAGCATTGTTTTATTCTTCATTTCTCTTTGAGAGTAGCATAGCTTTGGTCACGTAGCCTCCTTTATTTACTGTTCTGGCAGAACAGTAGCGACAATAGGGTTTGCATTTTGAAGTAATCCCCACTCATTAAGACGCTTCACACAAACAGCAAAAACAGCTGCAGAGCTTATGGAAGACAAACCAGCCCTTGGCAGCTGGATAGAGGAGGAATTTGGAGAAGAGCCCCAGTAAATCTGAACAGATCCAAGTCACACACAAATGGTCTCTATTGACTCTGGGTGACAACACCCCGCTGGCACACACGATCTGATCTTTAGGCATGTGAATGTGCTGTTTACTCCACTGCAACGACAAATTACTTATGTGTATCTTAACAAAGACAAGACAGGATAGGCATGACTGTGCTGGGAATAAGCTCCCACATGTAGAGGAGCTAGATAGGCAATACTTCACCTGTATGGTTCACATTCTCAGGAATACTGGCAAAGAAGTAACAGCACACGTGAAAATTAAGTCCTTGAAAAGGAAAGATAGCACAAACAGAAACTTATGGTAAGAGAAATATTTATTTAAATTTGCACAAGAACGAGCTTATACTGAACAAAGTCAATCAAGAAATAATAGTAAGTGCAGTAAAACAAGGAAATATTGATGACTTTTCCCATCAGAAAACATTAAGAAGCCATGCCTGTGCATCACGGGTTTTCTTTTTTTTTTTTGTTTTTTCTTGTTTTGTTTTTGTTTTTTACAATAACTTCTATCTTTTTTTTTCAGCGCACATACTGTACATATCACATCTTAGCTGCTAGGTTCATTATTCCTGAAGGCTTCATCCTTTTACTCAAACATCTGCTAAGTTCTGCAGTAAGCAATCAAACACATTTGTGCAGTTCCAAATATGATTAGGTAAATCTGCTGCATCTGGTCAAGCGTTGGACTCTCAAAGCTTCAGAAGACCCTGTAAGAGATCCTAGTTGATTTTATATCTTGACATCATTATGTACAGCATTACAATGTGTCACTTTACACTAACCTAAACATTCTGCACAAGGATGTCAGACAGACAAATAGCCAGAAAATTTGGGCCTAACCTCATACAAAGGTTTTCACATCTAAGCTTGTCTTGAGTCCCATAAATTTTACTCTGATTCAGGTAACCGGGTTCATCACATACCTGCACTTCAGATAGACAAAACCAACCTAATTTTGTTTTAATTTTGAACAATTTTTGGTCTAAAGGTCTATTTTTGTGAAGGAAAATTCTTTATCCAGAAACTGCTTGTGAGAGATAGTTGTTGGTGTCACAGTTCCTGAAGGCACTGTGGATCCACTGAGCAACAGACGTGGCCATTCTGAAGGATGGAAAAACAGAGAGAAGAATTGAAACATTTTGCATTTTGTACAAAACAAGTAAATTTAACAAGCTCAGCTGTTAGCAAATACCCATCAGATTTGAATGCACAGACTTGAAAAATACAAAACATGCACAGACTTGGATCAGATTCATGACATTGTCCTCATGTCCTCATGTTGCCCGAGGGAACAAGCTATTATGACTCCTCTAATTGCTTGGCTTGTTGTGGTCTGTGTCCCAGAGCTACAACACTCAAACTGAAAGAAGCTGGGATCAGGGGAAGGAATGCTCCCAACATAAAGGTATCAGGCATCTGCTCAAATACATAAAGCTGTTGAACTACACAAGGCACTTGGGAGTTTTATTCAGGTCAGGCAGAAGGGATTCTGGATTTAGCCCTGAATGCTTCAACTTCATGCATCCTGGCTGTAACACCAGCAAATATTAATCCATAAACTTTTTCCAAATAGTCCAGACATTCTTATGAGAATACTAAGGGAAATCAAGGAAACAGATTGCCTATGGACATCATTAAAATACTGGAGAAATAGTTTCTGCATCTCAATCTAAAGTCTGATTCTTACAATGCAAATTAAAATTGAGTATTATTTATAAATTAGTCCAAATACATTCAATTGACTAAACCAACATGACTTATTAAAACCAAGGTCTGAATAATTTAAGCATTTTCTTTCACTACTGTTCCAGGAGGTTATAATCCTACTCTCCCCCTTCTTTTTGTGATTAGAATTGTTTTTTGTGGCTAAGTCTGCTTTAGCTGATGCCCAGGTTTCTAAATTCTTAAAGGATTTGTGTAAACCTATTTTGCTATAGCTTGTTTAGAGAGGCTTAGACTGGAGCTTTGACCTTCTCTGAGATGCTTTACAAGGTAAAAGTGGGGTGACACAGAATGAAAGAGAAGGAACACTATACAAACTGGGCACACTACTCTGATCTGGAGGGAGTGGGCTGCATGCATGCAGAACTGCAATACTAAAGTGCTGGCAATATGAGCAGAAAGTGCATTTCAAAACGGACACTGCTCTGTAAGGAGAATTAAATAAGATTTGGGCTTGTTTGGGGACAAAGTGGTACCTCTTCTTTGTTAGGCAGTCACACCTGAGTCATTAAAATTTGGCAGAGGATCTGTTTTAATTCTCACCACGTTCACGAAGCAGCAATGGATTTGGTAAGTCTGTGTATGTTTACACTGTGTTTACACTGTGTTTACACTGAATACCAATTATTCAATGCTTAAGTTTCAATCTTTGCTTAACACAAAAAGCCAGATGGGAGCAGCACTTAGGTGACCATGATCAGAACTGGTACATGGCTTCTGCATTGCCACTGATTAGCAGTACAGCAAGAGAACATTTCCCATCACTGAGTCTCAAAAGTACTTTAGGGAAGAACCACACAGAGCAATTGATTTTACAGATGGGGAACCAGATGCATAAGAAACTTAGCAACTTGCCTGAGCAAAAAGTAACTTCTAGCATTGGAGCTGATGCATAGCATCAGCTACAGACCCCAAAAGTGCAGATATCTGCCTGCAAGCCAGTTTTAACATCCTCTGGGCAGCAGCTGGATTTGTAACCATTAGCCAGTCTGTCAGATCACAACATTTTCTTCTAACCACTGACCCATTCTGACACCAGGACAAATGCTGACACTTACTTGGTGCATACCACTTTCCTTGAAAATGACTATGCATCAACAGCAGCACCTATTGCACAGTATTGCATCAGGCAGGGGTGGAGGAAGGAAGTGATGCTTGACAGCTTCTGCTGCCTGATCATACAGAATTCTCACAGAAGGAGGTATTGAAGACAGATTTTTTTTTTTTTTTTTAAAATGAGCATCTTTTCAAATAGCTAATTGTACCATGTATGGGAGTTTGGGAAGCATCTTGCTTGGGAAGAAACACAGAATAAAGCCCAAAATCAACTGTGAATTTCAGTAATAATTCAAAGAACTGTGCATGAATCTTGCTCTCTCTCCTTGGCTGATGTAGAAACACACATTGTAACTCTTCAGTATTGGGTGGCAGAAAACACAGTTCACTTTATGATCTTATTTTGAATAGAAACACTTATGTTAAGCCCTTTTTCTTTTTCATCCTCAAAAAGAGATGCCAGAATTCACATATGCCCAAAGCCATAATTCTTCTCCTCAGACAATCAATTTCTTTGAGTACAAAACCAGTAAATTTTCTAAACGCATTGATTAATTTTTAACTACAGAAGCCATGTAACCATATAATTAGTCTTTTTATTCTGAAAACAATTACTGTTCTCAAAAAGCAGCTCAATCAGTTCCAGTAACATAGTGTCACACTGAACCAATTTCTCGTGCAAAGTCTAGGCTTACATAGCCATACTTGCATGTTTCCAAGACAGCACGGACCCCAGAGCTCCATGTTTAAACTTGAGTTAGGCTATCCTGGTGGAAAAGCAAAGCCCAGTAATGTGTCCACAGCACTCTGCAGCATGGACTGCTGTCCTGCTTCTGATCTGCTAGCACACCAAACCACACTTCTAGCACTTGCAAGAGTAGTTAACAAAGCTGAAGACTTTTACTGTCATCTCTGCTGCTTTAAAACAAGTGCAGACACCAACTGTTCACTGGCTGGACTCTGCACTAATGTGTACGTGCCACAGAACGAGCTGGGAAGAAGCTTCACCTTTATAACCTCCCTCACCTTGCACTGGCAGAGGGTGCACTCCGTGCCATGCTTAATCCAGGAAGATCCCGTGAAGCGCACGGCGTCGGTCTCGTCCCGGCACGTTTTGGTGATGTCGTTGCGGACGGTGTCGGCTTGGCAGGGGTCGGTGACGCAGCGCGGGCAGCACTCGCTCTCGGGGAGGACACTGAACTCGCAGTCCACCTCCGGGCATGGCAAGGGCCAGCAGTCAACTTCTCCTTGCTGCTTGCAGAAAGGACAAGGTAGTGTTATTAGCTCTTAATTTGCTCCTCACCCATTCCTCTGAATCAGCATCACGTTTCCCAGCTGGCAATTTTTTCCCATCTGGTGCTGTTTAGAATTCAGCACAGAAAGCACTGATACTCACTGACTGTGGGACACAGTCCCACACCTGCAGATCAGATGGTTTTTTTCTGCATGCCATTCAGGAAGTATATTCGATTTAACTTAGTTCAGTACACTCTCCATCAAGCTGCAGCTGAAAATTCTCCATAAAATTGTGCAATAAAGGATTGTGGCCTGTCCTTGTGAGGCCCTACTTCTGCAAGGGACAGAAGTTTTAACATGACTGCACTGGAAAAGTGTGCCAAAATTTTCAGTTTAGCCTAATTCTTACTCACAATTTGGACTGGTGGCTTGCCACAGAAAGCTCTCAGATTTATCTCTGCCATGGTTACCAATGCATTGGCTGGATTAAGGATGTCAAGCAGCCCAATGTAATGGGGAACACCACCACATTCTCAATTAGAGGACCTCCACCCACTTACCATCCACTTAGGATATTATGAGCAGTATACCTGAAGTTCCAAACTTTATCACACCTTCTTGTGGGTTTAGTACAATCAGGGTAAGAAAAGGTCTGAGCAGAGACATGTATTTGGCCAGCATATCTAGGGGAAGTTACTTTATGCCTGAACTCAAATTTAAAGATGTTTAATGAATCATATCAGTTACTAGAAGCTGGAATCAGCTTCCCTTCACTCTGAAAAAAGGCCAAAGTTGCAGGTATATTGGTCAAAGGAAAGACTTCACAGAAGTCAATAATGCACTTTTTTTCCCTTTGTTTTTTTGAGAAGGTCTATCTCTGACTTCCAGCTCATTTGAGCACAGACTTAATAGTCTGGACTTAAGGGGAGCAAAAAGAACAGCATTTAGCCCTAGGAAATCAGTTTATTCACAAAAAAATGAATCTAAGACTTTGAGGAGTTCATTATCTCCAAAGCAGAAGCTGAAAAAAAAAAATCAGACACTTGTAATAGCTCCAAATTTCCTCCATTTGTTGCAGCAAGTATTGTGAAGTTAGTCTTTAAAAAAATTCTCATCTGCATCAATTTTCTTCCTTTTGAATTGCATTATGGTAAGAATGAAAGCAATCTTTCAAACCAGTCACTGATCTTGATACTTCAATCTATTTCTTGCAGTGATGGACAGTACAAGGAGTAGACAATACTCTGTTGTCCTAAAAAATCCATGGTCACTGTAAGAAAGCAGACTTTTGTACGGAAGTAGCACCTCGAAAAAAAAGAAACATCTATTTGAGATCCTAAATTGTAGGTTGGCTATTTTTTTTATTTTTAAAACATTTACCATGAAGCACATGGTAATCTATTTCATTGGATTTTAGCAGTGGTAACACTGAAAGCACAGTCTACAGAAAAGGGCTTCTGGGTGTTATTCATGACAAGCCAAAGCTGCTACATGGACCAGCCTTTGTATTTGGAGATAATTTGCGATAAAAGCTACTTGTTTTTATCTTGGGATTTTCTCTGTCACCGAAACTCCCTGAGCAGCATTATGCAGAATACTTTTTGCTTAGACTCTGAAATCCATGCCTAGGAAAAAGATGACAAGCTTTAACGGATGTGAGGTTTTTTAAAAATTCGTTTCACTGTTCTGAAAAATGAAAAGAGTCTTATTATTTTTCTGTTACTCACAATGTCTGAATGAATAAACAAGTTTTAGTTTACCAGCATCCTTGTGGCATCAACTGCGATAATAAATACATATTTAGAATTTCCTTATAGAGCTTCATCTGTCTCTGAATAAGTGAACATGAGTGTTGCTGAGCAGGTGAATATCCAAATGACCTCCACTCTGCTGAAACCACCTTAATGATTAAGTAATTTATATTATGTCTATTGTGTCAACACACATTTTTGACAGAAACTGCACAATACTGACAAAAATCCAGGAAAACCAGGTTTTAATTATACATGTACTTCAGGGAAAATTAAGTGGATGCTAATGCATGAAAAAGAAACTATTCACAGATCAGAACATCTCGTATCATTTCCCCCTCCTGTCTGTGCTGCTGTTCTCAGGAGCCTTACCAGACAGCGGCACTGCTGACAGCTCTGTACCCAGGAATCCCCACTGTTGTAGGCCAGCTCCCCACTCTGATGCAAGCACTGGCTGCTGAGCCTGGGGTCGCACTCGGGGCAGCAGAAGAGGTCGACGGTGGGATTCTGGCAGTCGCAGACCATTCGCCGGCACATCACGTATCCGTTCTGCTCTCCGGAGACACACACAGCCGTGGCACAGATCTGCACGACTCTAGCCACACTCCAGCCAAAATTTTACTTTTTACCATGATTCTAAGCCATTAGTAGCTCACACGTTTTCTACTACACAGTATCTTTGTCAAAATACAATCCAAACCAAGCCAGAAACCCCAGTGCACACTCAGTAACAACCATAAAGTTCCCCTGTTGTCTTACAAACATCTTCATTCAGCCAATCTCCAGGCAGCTCTCCCCTGAGGTGGTGAAACCCAAGGGCATCTTTCCCAATGGCTAGATTTTAATGGATTGCACTAAGTTTGTCATTCTCATATAGACACTTGATGAATCTTGCTTTAAACTTCATAGAATATCACGGTTTCATAGAAGATCAACCCCTCTGTTCTGTAATTATTCACATAGGAAGATGATAGGGGATCTGAAACTAAACATGTACACAGAAGTCGAGCTGCTGCAATGCTCAGGACACTGTCAGCAGTGTTTTGGCCCTTCATTCTCCATCAGCATTTCGCCTGGGACCAAACTTCACATAGCAAACATTTGAGAAAGTTAAACTGAATTATTCTGCAGACACAAAACCTACTTCTATTTATAGCCATCTGCTAGAGATGCTGGCGTCAGTCTCCAGCCCCAATAGGTGTCTAGACAGTTTATTTGCATGAAAATGCTGTTACTCCCACCCAGAGAACACAAGTGGCATCTCTGCTAACAAAACAGAATTATCATCCTTCTACCAGTATCACATAATAAACTTCCAATGAATGTTTTGCTCATGAAGGCTGGAGAGAGAAGCTATCTCCAAAGCCCTATGTGATTTTATTTCTCCACACATGCACTGAGAAGGCAGCTAAAACAAGAATTTCACTTGAATCCTGATGCTCTTCCCTCATCCCTACAGCCCACCTTGCAGAAGCAGCTTCTTCCATTTGTACTGACCTGGCACGAGCAGACAGAGCACCTGTCATTCTCCAGCACCCAAATCTGACCACTGTGCTTGATTTTTCCTTCATGGATACAGTCTCCTGTGCAGTTCTTGCCATGAGGACATCGACAGTCATAGCCACCATCCAAGTTAAAGCAAACAGTGTCATTGGCACAGCTGTGCCTTCCAGTTCCACATTCATCAATGTCTGCAAAAACAGCCACGGAATCTCTTAGACCACATTCAATTAACAAAAATGCTCTTGTGGCAGCCAATATAAATGATTCTTAGCCACTAAGGCCTTCAGCTGAAAATTAATTTGTACTTCACCAGAATGAGAACTTAAAAATTCACAAAAAATATTTTACAAGCCACGTCAGCTTTGTCTGATCATGTTTTAACTCGATATTTTTAGTTTTGCTATACATATTTCTAAGTGAATGCTATTGAGCACAGTAGATAGAATGAAAAACCATGAGAAACACAAGTGAAAGAATAGTTCTTAGCTCCCTAAAGAACCTTAGTTTGTAACAACCATACACGAGACATGTTACATGAAACAAGAACAGCTTCAGAATCTTGTTCTTAAAATCTTTTGCTGGCTCTGTCTAGCACAATTGAGTTCACTGGATAAGAATTTAATGCCAAAGATGATGTCTGACCCGTAAGCTCATTTAAGCAAGCACACTGTGCTTTAAATATCATCATTTATTAGAATGTGAAAACCAGAATATTTTAAATATTCAAGTTGCAGTGACAGCTATAGTCCTCATGTCTAGAACAGAAAATAAAGAAAAAAAATCGTATCTCCAGTGAATAAAAATAAATTACTTCAAAACAAATACATCTCAAAGAAGTAAAAAGTATTTTAAAGGCCCACCTCATCAAGGTACACACAACTGTTTTGCAAAGGCAAGCTAGCAGCATACACTACTTCTACTTGAATAGTCTTTATTTAGGTCTTTCTGCTGTTCAAATAGAGAAAAATGATCATGGAAAGAAGCTTTAAAGGGATATGAAGTAAAGGGATATATGCAATAAAATAGGAAAAACAGAGTAAAGATTAGAACTAGTGACTGTAAATATTGATATATTGAGTTCAACTCTGAATAAAATTTCTCAACAGTATGGCCCATGTTCTTGATTAAAGTTCATTAAAAAGGAGTGTTGTTATAATTAAATGTCCACCAGAGGAGTGAGATAAAATAAGCAATATGTTCATGCATGTATCTTTCACCACCAGCATAAAAACCTAATATATGAAAACACTCAGCTTTGGGTTCAGCAATGGAAATGAAACCTCCAATCCACCTCAAGCACATTCAGCTTCAAGCAAAATAATTCAATTACTAGTGAATGGAACAGAAAGACAACAAATTTATGCCTGACAAAAAGAAATAACTTTTCATACAATGCATAAACAAATTACAACACTCACTGCTACAGAATCCTAAGAGGCAAAAACCAACTGCATAGTCAAAAGTTTATTAAAAAAAAACGTTTATAAAGAATATTCAGTTTTCAGTGCTAACAGATTTTGGGAGAGAGATTACATTTCAGGCATTAGGGCCCGTGGTACACTTATTTATGTATCAGCTAATCCAGAACAGGCAAATCATCTCAGATCTCTACATCTTCTAGCTCACTGCCTTCTGAGGCATCTGGAGGCAGTCACTGTTGTAACAGGGCAGAAGATAACTGGGACCATGCCCTAATTCAGTGTGAACAGCTGAAGCAGCACTGGCACATCAGACAGGGAAACCCACCCCAGCAGTCAGGAAGCAGAGCCAGGGGAACAGGCAGCCCTGCAGAGCCTGTCCACACCCTGAACTTGAAGGTTTTCAGAAACGTAGCTAACAGGAGTGGTTTGAGTGATCCTGGCTTGGGCAGAGCAGAGGGATGGAAGAGCTGCTCACTCCTTCCTATATTTTCTCTTAAATCCAGGTGGAAAGTAATACAATCTGGCAATTTAAAATTAAGGTATAGCTGTTCTTAAGCTATGCAATAACAAGAACAGACAGAAATTCAGTTTAAATATAATGATTTGGATTAACAGCAAGATTATCTTTATCGAAGTTATTTTTAATAAATTACTTTCCAAAACTTGTATTCATTTGTTTAGAATGCTCTTTTGTACATAACTTTCACACAGCTGTCATAAATTTATAATGTTACTTCTCAGCAACCTAGAACACAGATATACTTAATGAGATAACTGGACAAAGTTCAGCTGTCATGTAAATAAAAAAGGTTTCCTTTATACACCAAATGGTGATCCTATAAACACTGACTCTGCTCTTGGCACTTACATCCAAGTCTGTTTTACAATTTCCCATGAGAAAAAGGCTTCTGAGGTTTATTTTTCAACACAGTCACAGTAAATGAAAATAATGGAGGTTTCATCATTGACTCTGGTATTGAGCCGAGCTTATCTGGCATTAAGAACTTCTGAAAATTCCCAATCTTGTTTTTTTAGTTGTTTGATTCATGAAAATAAATCTTCTGGATAGGGTAATTTAAATATCCCTAGCTCCCTAGCAGGAGCTATTTCCATTTTGATTCTAACCTAATCAGAAACAGCAGCGTGTTTATGATGCAGCAAGAGAAACACCAACTTTTCATGCATGAAACTCTCATCTGCATTATTCATCCACATCAAACTTCAGGCATTATCAACAAAGAACTTGCACACAAATCGTCCATACCAAGCAAAACTTTGTTCAGTTTTTACTTTAGACTTTTAATAGATGGTGAATCATGTTACTGAAATTGTGTTTGCAGCCATAACCAGCTATAGACAAGGGACACTGGGTGCTGCATCTGTTGTGTTTGAAAAGGGAAGAGGGTAAGATTACAGATTGCATATTCCTCTATATCCAGCCATAGTGCCATTTTATTGCTGCTCCCATGCCATTAAGAAAGCATGCACACAAACAACCCTCATCCCATTTCCAAAAGAAACCAAAATAAAATTAAAAAAAAAATAAAATAAAACAACAGAGTCCCCCATAAACCACTCAAAACCAAATAGTTCACTTCAGGCTATTTACAACACATTGCTTAAGAAACCAAGCAGCTTGAATGTTAGGACATTAGAACATTATATCTCAAAAGACTTGGAGGTTTGCCTCAATAAAAAAACAACACAAATAAAACATAACTAGTTATCTAGTGCTACACTGAGAATAATTTCTTATTTAACTAACCTACAAAAAAAAACCACAGCAGCTTTGATCTGTCTAATTTTTAAGGATTTTCCTTTTCTTACCATCATCTCTAGGTACAACTTAATCTTGCAATAATAAAGGAAGAGAGAAGAAGAAAGGAAGAAACAGTGATATAAGTTACTGAAAAGTAAGAGTTAATTCTATTATAAATAATTTACTTCCAACACAGGAAAAATACTGGACTAAATCTATACAATACAGTGACAGTACTTAGAATGACTAAACTTCATTTGCAGTATTTGTGAGAGTGCAGAGATAGAAAACTCCATAAAAATGGGAATTTCAATTGCTCCAGGCTGTGACCCAAGGTTGCATTTAAGAGATTTACTGACTGTTTCTTGGAAAAGGTAGTCAAAGAAACCCAGAGCACAAAGAACCATACTTGGCCCTGAGCAGCAAGCAGCCTCTGATTCAGAATGTCTCTACCAAGCAACTACTCACTTGGTGACCAACAGTGACAAGTTCAGTATCATTCAAGGAATGTAAAAGGCTACAAAAAAAAATCCTCTGTGGTAGTTCTTAGATTCAGAGGCTATTACATTAAAATGATGAAGTCTTAAATATGGATTAAAACTAGCAACCAAAAGGCCAACATTTTCAGATAGAAAGATAATTGTTTAAAGATACCATGACACAGATTCAAAGTACACTATACTAATTAAAATTATTTGAGAGATAATTTAATGTACTGTAATACTTTTATTCATGATCTTCCTTGCACAATGCATGCTCTTAAAGGAGCTATGTGCCATGGAAGAAAAGTCGTCATTGACTCAAAGATTAATAATAATTATATTCATTAATAATTAATATTATTATTAAATAATTATTTATAACAAAAGGGATAAAAAGGGAACATTATTGTCTAATAAAAAGTAGCAAAAAATGGTCAGGTTGTCACAATGGAGAGCTGTCCCAAGGAAGTTCCCCAGGAATCTGTGCCAGAATGTGTTGCTGCCCAATATAATTAGTGACCTGGAGAAATGGATGAA